>CM071879.1:10100556-11300556 GCA_036759885.1 Tetranychus piercei | reverse complement strand
GCTGGAACAAGGAAGCAAGATGACGACCAAGACGACAATGATGATGAAGGAAGAAAATAATTCTTAGGACTTTACTTAGTCTCGGCAGTTTAAATTACAAGTCATTAATTGTTTGTTTGCGCTCGCTCAAGGTATTTTCATCGTCTTCAATCAACTTGATGATGATTCCTTTTGCTAACCGTGGACAATCATCTCAATTATCGGAACAATTTAAGACGGCAAAGAGGATGGTAACATTGATGATGAATTATTCTGTTTAAATGAGGATAAATGAATCGCGTGTGGTCAATTATTTGATTACAGTCAATATGAAAAGGTGAACAATGTTGCAGCCTATTTAATGTTTAATGAACAATATTGTTACCATAAAACCAGTTACTAGTTCATTAAACTCAAATTAAACAAATTGGACGATTATTATCAAGCCAAGTTAATATAAGGAAGATGATTTTCAATTTTTTTTTGGTTCCTTATTTGATATTATCAAAACAATCCAAGTCTTGGGACAACTTTGAATGTCTTGAACAACATTTTCTGGTAAATTTGATCAATCATCATTCCATCTGATACTAACTGTCACCTACTGCAATAAGATTCATAAAGGCAAATGTGATGAATAAGAAGATGATAATGATAATTATGAAACAAAGAAGTAGTGAAATTAACTGATTGTTGTTAACCTTGAGACAATCAGGAAGAAGAAATGATTTACATTATTCAAAGTAATCAGTTTAGGTCTACTGAGTTTAACAACAGAAAGTTAAGAAGCTAAAACTGTTACTATTATTTTTTGATGAAAGCCTTGAGCTGAAAATTACCTTGATTTGAGCATGATATGAGAGTATTAATTATTGTATATCAAAAATGATGATCAACTGATGATGTTGATGAGGGTGTTAAACAGTGAGAATAAGGATAAAACTAGAATCTAAATTTACCCAAAAAAAGCTCACAGGGAAAGTGAAAGAGATTAAGTTGAGGGTTTGGCAACACAAAAACGGTACTTTAATAATAATAGTTGTTACCAGTGTAAAGGTAACTTCTTTACCTGTAAATACAAGGTTCCAATCTTGAGGTGGCTCAGTTTTGGCCTCATACAAAACTAAGGCCATTGAAAGTAAACTGAAAGCGAAGGAGCAAAAAGTTGAAGATGAAGAAGCAAAGAGTCATGCTCATGATGAGTATCTTGTTGTAGGCTGTACAGTGGAAGATGAAGATGAAGATGATAATGATGATGATGAGGAAGATGAGGAAGATGATGTCATCTTTGCTTTAAAACTTTCTTACTTTTGATATTCCCTTTACTTTGCTCTCAACCATCAACTCAACAACAACAATCTCAAAACAGACCAACATTTCAATGTTTACATCTTGAAATCTATGCTTTTGCTGTGAATCAACACTGTCTTCCGAACACTTTTATTTTCTTTTCTTATATTTTTTTGTTTCATTTTCATTTATTTTTGTCTTTTCTTTTCTTTTTGCAAATGCAAAATTCATTTCAACTTTAATTGAACTTTTTTGTTTCGTGAAAATGTACATCAACCGAATCACTGGACATTCATCATCATCAACAAGCTCATCTACTCCAACGACCACAACCACAACTGTTTCATCATCTCTATCAACAGCCATAAACACATCTCCTGCACTAAGACGATCCTCATTCAATCGCAAGTCCCTCTTGTTGCCAGATATACTTCGAGACACTGAGAAGAGAGATCACCTTCGAGGTCTTTGTACCCCTCCACCTTCACCTCTTTACCAGCTTTCATTTTTTAACCGTTCATCATCAAACAACGACAACAACAATTCATCAGCTCAAAACATGAACAATAACATGAACAACAACATGAACAACAACATGAATAACAACATGAATAACAACATGACAAACAACAACAACAACAACAACAATCAATCAGTTGGAAACGACCAAAGATCGCAATCAAACCGATCATCAGCCAATGCCATTGCAACTCTGCCTATTGAGTTGGAATTTATAAGAGACGTTGGCCATACATTGAGACGCATAAGCGATGCCTTTGACAAGCAACACAGCCACAAAGCCTTATTCTCGATAATCGTTATCCTCCAATTTTCAATGTATTTTTGAATGTACAATTTTCATTTTTGCATAAAACAAAATAAAGATTGAATTGTAAATTACGATAAACCAAAAGCCAAATCTGTCAACACTTTATTTCAAATAAACAATCGGTACAATCAGAGTAAATGTCGCGTTAAAGATGAGCGTGAAAATTGAGCCCAAAAATTCCGAACCAACAAACAAGATAACAGTATTTACACATGATAACCTAATCACAATTAACGCTCAGTGTTAATATATTATTTACGACTAAACCTATGAAAAGTACAGCCAAAAGTAAAGCCAAAAGCTAATGAAAAATGATGCAACAAATAACCGCCATTTACAGGGAAAGAAAAGAAAGTCAGTTTTTCTTTTTTCAATTTCTTTTCTTGACTATCGACAATTAATTGCAATGAATCAAAGCAATTTCGGGTCAACTGATTAGTAATGAAGAGTATGTCATGAATCACTTTATTGCTACTTTTAAAGGTAAAAAGGCTTTTACTTTGAACCAAGCAAACAAGTTTAATTGAGTTAAATCAGTTTCTTTTTTCTCAACTGTTGATCATTTTCATTGTTAATCAATTTGTTTGCTTTCCTTCTTTGCATGTTAATCAATATTGAATATTGGTAAGTGTGTTTTTGCATGCTTTTCTGCATTAAAATTAATTGCTCTTTAATGAAAGAATCAAATTGCAATCAAAGTTTAGAACATTTGATCATGAAAATCTCATTATCAACCTCAACAAATGTTGATCAGTTAATCCATCAAAATAAAGTCAAGGGAATGAATAAAGGTTGAATGAAGATGATTGTCTTAACCCCTTAGCTTTTTACATTGTTCATGGTGTGATCAAATGATTTATCATGAAGCAAGTCTTAATGTAAGTAATTGGTTTTACATGTTAAAACTGTTTCATTGATGAAACCCAATAATTATTCACTCAACTGTATCAACAGTATAATACACTTTTTAACGTGTTTCACTATCAATAACAGAATTGAATAAAAGTGAAAACTGTTGATTAAGAAGACATTCAATAGTAGCCAGTTAATCAGTCATGATGATCACCCTTTTAATTGCCAACCAATCAAAGACCACCAAATAATTAAATAGATACAATGAAAGGTTAAACAATGATCAATCAAAAGCTTGAAATGCAAAAATTTAAGAGTCAAAAAAGCTTCAGAAACTGCAAGCAAGCAAAGTTTAAATTTCAACAATCAACTCAATCATCTTTTGTTCAAGTTTCATCATCACAAATCATCACATTGCAATTTTGTTTGCGACTTTTTCGATTCTCTGCAAGTTTTCGGTTCCATTTTGGATAAATTTCAATATGATTTTGTTTCTTTAATCAAAATGATTAAGTGATTTGAAACAGTTTATTTGAAAAAAATTAGTTTTTGAGTTTTTAATGAAGATTTAAAGTCTATGGGTTCTGTTTTTGTTTTTGCTTGACTTGCTTTATGCTACTGGTTACGAAGGTGGACTTAATTTTTGTTGTCGATCTATTAAAGTTCACTTGTTTAACCTGAAGCCCTTTTGGGCCCAGTTGTGCTTGTATGGTTAGGCTGACCTTGGTTGTATACTGCCCAAGGCTATCATCCTGAGCATCGCCCTCATCATACTCACCATAGTCTTCGTCATTATTCGTCTTTAAAACTCACTTTTCTCTTTCCTCTGGCACAGATTGACAAGTGACCAGTGAAAGGTAAACCAGTTAACCTAGTCAACACTGGTTCCCATACAATCAATGGAACCAGGTTGGATGACCATTGTGAGAGCCGTGTATAGATACCTGTGTGTGTAAGAGAGAGTACCTTTAGTAGGCCCATTTGGCTGGACAATGATAACAAAGAAACAACAGCTTACTCTTGAAACACTTGTGAGTCATGATTGTTAGGATCAGCGTAAAAAAGCAGTGGGAAAAACAAAGTAAAGGGAAACCAGGAAAAAACGATCCCAACAAATCGACCTCAACCTAAGGCAATAAGTCTATAGCATTGCAAAACAACGAGAGCTGCAAGGAACAGCAAAAATTGATTTGCAATTGTTGACTCTCTTTTACAGGCTCAGGTAAACTTCGACTCACCTTGCATCATCCAAATCATCCCAGTCAGGACAGCTTCAAATCGCCCCAATCGAACCTCAATTTCAAATGTTTTCAATTTTCTTTTCCATTCGACTTTTGTTTAACTTTTGACTTAATTCAACTGAAAGATGAAATGGCATCAAGATGGTTTTCGCTGTGTTTCCTAATGTTGCCAAAAATCGACTCTTGATTAACACCCATGGAAGGCACTAATGGAAGGCAAAGCAACAAATTTTTGCTTTAAAACTTAAAATGCAATGAATTAAAAGCAATGAAGTATGCAATGTTCAAGATGATGAGAGAAGTAAGGTAAAAAGTGAAACTAGAGAAACTAGAGAAAGTCCCAAAAACTGTCTTAATCCATCATCATTAGAAACAATAGTTGGAGGAAATTTCAATGATCCATGATGACAAAGATCAGCTCATTTCAGCTCTGAAACGGTCCACCAAAAATATACCTTTTCCAGTTTAAAAGCTCCCTTGATGATAATGAATTGTCATCTTTTTTGCCCCAAAAGTTTGAGCAAACTTTTCATCAACTCTTTCATCATGACCATCATCGCCCATCTCAACCATCGACGCATTCACTTGGTGCAAACATGTTTCCTCTTCGATTGTGATTTAGATAAGAAAACAATAAAGTTTGAAAAATTATTCAATATTGTTGGTTTCGGTTGCCAAAAGAGCTTTACTTTATTATGAAGTGTAAATAAAGTTTAACCTCAAAGAAAAAGGTTTATCTTACAGTTTTTATGGTCAACATTAATCAAATGGGCAAACGTTTCAGTTAACAAACGATATTTTCTGATCGCCTGTAATTGGCTTTGTAAAAGAGTCAAGTTTATGGTCAATTTACGGTTTGACCTTGCATAAGAGATCATATAAACAAACAAGGACCTCACTTAGCATGAAAGATTATCATGATAATGGCGATCACCAGAAGGAGGAGGAGGAGGATGAGGGTGGTGATGCTGCTGGTGAGGCTGCATATCAATGGTAACTATTATTAGATTATGCACTTGTTTAACCTTTGGCTAACCTTTGCTCATGATTTGTAACTGTTGTGCAAAGTGGATCGAAAGAAGTTGCTTCAAATCGAAAAGTGAAAAGTGTCCAATTTGTCTGTTCGAGTTGCGAAGCAAATGCAGATTGATACTTCCGATTGGGAACAGAATATGATCTGGTTGGAAGATGATGACCACAGCAAAGGGTCCAGAAGATAATGATAAATGGACTTTGGTCACCTTATTTTTCAATAAAAGCCTGTTTACTTGTGTTTAAAGTTGCAAGAAAAAGGCGGTTCTTAGCAGTTAACTGTGAGGTTCCATGCAGAGAAGAGGTCAAATCGGGTCAAGAAAAAAGGCAAAAGAAGATGAAAAAGGAAAAGATGATGATGATGATGATGATAAAGGAAGGGAAAAGTGGATAAGAAGTTAAAGGAGCTGAGGAAAACATTGACTCTCTGAAAGTGCTTATAACTAGACTGACGATTGCAATGAATATGATGATGCAAAGTGAACAAAATAATGAACAGAGAGATTCATTGAAACGAAGAAAAGATGAAAAAGTAAAAAAATAAATTCAAAGTTGGGATAAATTGTCATTGACTCATTTTGGCCTCGTTTTTGTCAATCTCTTGACTTTCATTTTAGGCTAAAATGGTAGAGTCTTGATGGGCTCTTGTTGATGAAGATAAAGTTGATGTTGATGAGTTTGGTGATGAAGATGGTGATGATGATGATGATGATGTCTTGTCGATGAGGACTTTTTAAAACTTTTTTTTTCTTCTTCTGTTAACTTCTTCCTTCATCTAGATCTTGCGCCCATTCCATGTGTTGATGTATTTTCAATGTTGACAGTAAAAGCACTTTGAAAATTTGGATGAAAAAGGAAGAAAAGTTTACTTCATCATCATTTTCATGTTCATCAACTTTATCAACTAAAGCTACTCATTTGTGTAACTATAAAAAGCATTTGAATAAGCTTGATAAATATCTAATGAAGTCAACATTGGCTGGTCACACTTTCATCCGACTTTTGCTTCTCTTCATCTTCTTCCATTATCCTTACTCTTTCTTTGAGTTCAGGTTAAAATCTGTGGGCGATCAACACCTATTTTTTATTCTTGTCATCCTTTTGCCTGTCAACTCTTGTTCATGATTGAATGTCACTTGAACATGAAAGTTTCAAGGTCACCATTAAAAGGGAGCAAAATTGGAAAGTAAAGAGAGTTGAAAAAGGTTGAAAAAAGTGAAACTTTCTGTTGATTCTCTTCCTTTATTCACTTTACCTGTCATCAGTCTTCCATGAACTTCAAGGTTCCTTCTAAAAGATGATGATGAACCACCCCCGGTCTCCCTTAACTGACTCTCTTCATCTTCATCTTTCCTTCCTCTCCCAGGATTTAAGGAACCTGGACTAAACAGTTTACATGAGGCTAGTTTTGTTGATAATCTGTAAACATTAACTCACCAACAAATACAAGTTGAAAAATTATCATTTCAATTGCATTTCCATTTCAAAACTGAACAAAGTAACCATTTTTCTGAAACTTTTTTGTTTCCACCAAAGTAATAGGAAAAGAAGAATCAAAGTAAAGTTTATTGCACACCGCAGTTCAACTGGTGTGCATTCACCAGAATTGGATTTACGCCTCAAAATTATCGCCTAATTTTGCATTCAAAATGTAAACAACATTGAGATGAGATGAACAGTATTGCTCATAAATTGAGTCTCGTATTTGATTCGAATAAACGTTTCATTCTCACATTAAATCGAATCACATTCGAAGGTCTATTAACATGCAACTCGATTAGAACAAGGTTTGATGCAATTTGTTTGCAAAGTGCAGATACAAGAACTGGCTGCACCTTGACGGCAGTTTAAAGGCTGCAGAGCAATCATTTTATCGAAAGATTTGGTTCCCTTTACCTTTGAATCACTTGTTTGTCTCAACTGATCTTCACTCATCATTTACCGAATCTCCTTTTAAAACTGCCATGAGAAATAGTCTAAAAGTTCAATGAAAAATAAAATCCCTTGATTTGATCAGTTGATCCAAAGCAATCCAGATTGTTGATACAGATCAATAAACCATCCCTCACCATCTCGATAAATTGTTTGGTCTGTTTTCATGAAGTCTAGTTCAACATGACAGAGTCGAGCGTCACTCTAATAATTTTTCAAAGGATAAATATTGTTTGTCCTATTGGTGCACAATTATTTGAATGAATAGCAAATATAACAAACTCATTGCGATAGTTTTGAGTCGGATTTATATCTGAACCAACTAAGTATCCTAAGTTCAATTCAATACCAGCTCAACGCTAAGCTTTTGATAAATTTGATTTGTTTCTGATAAACTTTTAATTTTCCATAACTAAAACGCAGGTTGCAGTGCATTATAGAGATTAGTGGAAAAGTATTGGTAAAATTAACTCGAATCATGAATCACAACAATTTATATGTTTTCATAAAGGTTTTGATTGCTAACTCACTTTAACACATTAATTGAGATTTCCTTGTTAATCAGTTAATGTCTCATTTCAGACCATTAGCATTGAAAAATAGAGTCAAAAAAGGAATTGCAGTTTTCATAAACTGAACAATGAGTATCTCGTCATGGAAACAAAATACAACACTAAAACCGAGTTTAATTAATCCTCAAAAAATAAACTATCAAACAAAATTATGATTGTTAAACAATCTTTTTATTTCGAAGCTGAAATTTTTTATAAGCAATTTGCAATACTTTTGCACTAAAGTTTCATTGAAGAATCAGTTCAGCCCACGAGAAGTGATTTACAATGTTTGCTATTTGAAGCCTTCATCTCGACAAACATTTTAATTAGAACTAGAAAATTGAATAAAAAGAATCGCCATCGAATCCATTTGCAAAACATTGACATTAATTTAATCTTTGCTAAACTAAACTTTTTCAACTAAAATCTCTGCATAATTTTGCCTCTTTTTGACAAGAAAACCGTTGTGCTTGAGTTCAATCAGAACTCAAGCGCAAAAAGTTTCCCAAAGACAGTGGTTACTTCATGAGCAAAGCCAATTTCATAATTAATAGCAAATATTAAACACTTCAATTTTTCAATTTCACGAGTTAATCAGAGATTATTTTCGTTATTGCAACAAGAACAACAAATTGATTCAACATGAAACAAAAGAGAAAAACTTTACCAACACTGATAAACATTTAAATGTGCTTGATCAACACTTGAAATGGCCTTTTATGCAAACCTTTCAAATGTGTCAAGAGATTGATTAAAGGCTGTTTAAATTGCTTCAATTAAAACACTTTACATGATTGTATTGAATTGAGATGAATCTGATAACCAATTGTTGAAACAAAACGGAGTGAAGATGATACAGGGAAAGCGATAACAATAAGAAACAAAATAACCTGTTTGCAATTGCTTTTAGTCCTTTCTTCACCTTCTTCCCTTGACCATTATCATTAACATCATCATCACTACCGTTCATTGTCCTATCCTGTCTTGTTTTATCTCACCTGACAATCTTGACCAAATCTTGATTATAGTTAATATTCAATTTAAATGATAATATTAGGTTGAATTGGCACTTTAAAGGGAAATCCCAAACTGAAAAAGTTGACAACAATTAAATGTCAAAACCTTTTCTTTCACTTTCACTTCACTTTATAAATAAAAACTACTCAAGTTTGAATTTTTTGCTTCGCTCAAAAAGCAATTTCAAACCATTTACATTTGAAAATGATTTTGCACGAAAAGCAGAGAGATTTGATGAAAAAAATGAGCAAAAGTAAACAGATGAATAAAGTTAACATTGAACCAGTTATATTGATGCCCAAACCAATGTTACAACCAGTCAGGTCAACTTGGTTAATCCTTTCATGTTAATTGACTGAGCACTTGATTGATTCATTATCCTTTCAAAGTCACAAGCATTCAAATCAGGTTACCAGAGTATTTGAGGCAAAATAAGACTGAATCATTACATGCAATTCCACAATCGCCAAATGAAAATCATTTTATCCGTTATAAACAAAAGTTTAGTGAATAAGATTTGATAATGCTTTTCAAGTTGATTTCCTTTCAACTAAACATTCATTGTTGACGATTTGCAGAAGAAAAATGATACAATATTCTGAAGAGAATTAGAAAAAAAAATCGATTTTCGCTTCGACTAAAGCTCGAGTTAAATCTATGGAATTGCAATTTGACCGAAACTTGATTTACCATTGAATGTAAAATTAGTCAACTTAATGAATCAATTTGCACACTTTAAATGCATTCAAAATGCCCCGTCAATTTAACTGCAATTTATGCTCAACTCTTTCCACTGAAGATTAACATTTCATTCATTACCTTCATTGACACGGTTAAATTGGCGATATTCAATGAGTTTATCATGTCAACAAAAAAGAAACTTTTTTTCCGCTTTTCTCTTCTTTCACTTGGTTTATCAGTTTTAAAATAGTATTACAATTTCAACAACGATGGTAAAGAAGAAGATGATGCTTGAGATGATGATGATGATGAGAAAGTTAATCACGCCTTGAACACCTATGGACTGTAGTCTGTTGATTTCATTATTTCATTTCATGCAAATCGCTTTTTTACACAGAACTTTTTCCCTCTTCATCATTTTTCCATCAACAAGTTAATCTAATCTGTATATTTATGCATAAATATTGACCGTTTGCAAATTGCATTTTCAATGTAATAGTGTGTGTGTGTGTGCAAATATACAAAGATGATGAAGATGAGAGGCTCTACTTTAGACAAATAGATCGTCATCCTTATTATTCTTGTCCATCAAAGAATCAATCAATTTAGTTGTTTTGCAGTTGCAATTTTTCAAACTAATAAACTTATTGAACCATCAAAAGAAGCAAAATTATAAACACAATCATCATTATAATCATCTTGTGTTCATCCTTCTTTATCCTCTTCATCATCAAACTTGATCAACAAGAGATGAACAGAGAAGCACTGAGAGAACAAGAACAAAGTTTAATCATAATTGAACTAATCGATTATCCATTTGATCGATTATATTGAGGGTGTTCACGGGCTCAGGTAAACTCTTTTTTTTTTGGGTTCCTTTTCTTCATAATTTTTCGCTCTTCCCTTTCCCTCCTCACCACCATCTAACAAGACCTGTTATCCATTTTAACACCAATGAGACTCGTTTGATTGACCTTTAAAACTGACCTTTTCTCTGGCTGGACTCGCAGCCTTTGCTGTTGCTGGTTAAAGAGGCGAGTTTAAAGGGAAACTGAAGGAGGAACTGTTAATAACCAGTAATAGTAATAATATAATAAAAGAAATCATAATAATGTATAATGGATATAATGGTCTTTTGATAAAGCGTGATGAAAACTGTTGGCCACTTTTCACTTGTAAACGAGATCACATCATTTGATTTTTTGGAGGATGGAAATGATGATCATCAACAACTGATGCTGGTCATCACTTTCTTCCTCTTCTTTGGTTACCTCAATTAATGACAGTTAATGATTGAGAAGGTTCAATTCAGTGTTGACCAAAAGTATCAAATATTAATATTAGCTTAAAGAGAAAAGAAGATGAGAGAAAAAAAGGGAAAACAAGAAGATGAGCAACATGATGATGATGATGAAGAAGAAGAAGAAGGAGAAGAAAAGAAGGGCTAAAAATAAAAGATATAGGAATAATGATAATAGTAATTGTAATAAGATGATGAGCCTCGGTCATTTTGGCCCTCAAGGTTAATCTGATTTTGGCGCGCTCCACAACTCATCAGACAAGGTTGGATAGCAAGTTTATCTCGCCAATGTAAAGGACTGAGCAAAGACTTTGAGTTTTGCTGCTCTGTGAGTGTGTATTAGGCTATAGTACATCTATAACCACCACTACATTTACTACTATTACTACTACATGTACTACTGAGCCCAGGCAGGAGCCAGAAAAGGGCCCGGGCAATCACAGTACAAGGCTTGTTACAAAGAGTAAGTGGAGGAGATGAAGAAGGAGACCATGATGATGAAGATGAAGACGAGATGATGCTAAATAAACTATTGAAAAGAAGAGGGAAAAATGACCTCCGATGCAAACGATGAGCCTGGGCAAGGCTTGTCACAAGAATAAGAAGAAGGAGAAGGAGAAGGAGAAGAAAGAAAATGAAGAAAAACTGAGTGAGTTGTGATCCTACAGGGTAAGTAAAGTCAGAACTTGCAATATATTAGGAAATCAAGATGAAAAAAGGTCAAAGGACAGAGGTCATTTAGTGTTTTTATCTTTCTTTTTCTTCTTCTCTTAGTATTTACTCTAGTAGCTTTTGGCTTTGTTTTTAACTTGGAAAAGTTTTTTTCTTGCTCTTCATTTGCATACACAAAAGTAGACTCTTTGCACTAATCCATTTACTATCATTTAAATCAAGTCAACCGTTAATTAGTCTACTAATGAGATTGAATTTGCATAAATTAACCCTTTTATTGTGGTAAAGGTGAAAGCAAAGGGAAAAAATAGTCTTTTTTGTAGAAAAAAAGTGACCAAAAACTGTTTATTAGATAACTTTTTTCACTCAAAACTCTTCAATATAAATAGTCAATTGCGAGTCAATTGTTAATGTTGTTAGCAGTAAAAGTATCATTTGGTAAAAAAAATAATTATGCAAATGATTGGAATGAAAGGAAGCTTTGTTGAACGGCGCTTTTTCTGATCACTTTAGAGGTTCTTAAACTTGGCAACAATTAATCCCAGCGCAACAGAAAAGTGCATGAATAAAAGACATCAATTTAATATTCAGAGGATACTTGGTTTATGGGCAAACACTTGTAGGAACAAGTAAATCCAAATGTTGGTACAATATTGAAAAGCCTTGGCTTCTTGTATCAAGAATGGCTAATCCTTTTTATTGCATTGCTAAATGCAGGTTTGCAGGTTATTCAAGAAGCAAAAAATTAATTACAATAAATCACCTTTAGCGTCGATTCAATCATCTCAATGCAATAATGCGCCCTCTAATTTGTTGTCTCACAAATAATGCAAAATTAGCCGATGACGAAAGGATATAACGATCTGGCGAAAACATTAGACTTGGAAGAATCAAGTTGAAAGGTTAAAAGTAAGATGTGAAGAGCATAAGTTTGAGATCAAATAAACTTATCAAAGTCAACAGTTTTGTTTTCTCACTTTTGACTTTTGAGTTTTGCAATTTAAATGAGCGATTATTTTTGCAATTGTTCTGAACTCGATTTGTTGTCCCAATAATAACGTTAATGCAAAATATGATGATGCAATTGATCAAGAATCGGCGTAATTTTGAACCAGATGCAGGACTGGCCAGCTTGAGATAAGTAAAAGTTAAAACACTGAATCGAGAGACCAGATCGAGAGTGAAGCCCAATTGTTTTATCTCACATCCTCGAGATATTGCGATTTGCATGACTTGGACCAATATGTAACCCAATCTCAACACTTTAGTTGATTTTAAAAATAAAATTTTGTCTTGACTTTCCATTCCTTTCAATAGCTTTTCATTTCATCGTTTAATTCTGGTTTTCTTTATCATTGCCTTTGAATAAACTGTTCTTAGTTGATTAATTGTGTTAGTTAACCCAAGTTCAACCAATTTGAAAACAATTTAGTTTACACAATTTAACAACTTGATTAAATACTGGTTACTTTCAACAGTAGTTTGAATCGAGTTTACTCATCAAGATTATCATTTTTATTACGGTTTCTTTGGTTGAACCAGCTTCTTGTAAGATAATAATGCAAATGATACGACGATGAATAAACTTAGAGTCAATCAAAGTTAACCGAAAACCCATGAACCTGTGAAAACGGGAATTGCTAGTCAATTTGAGAAGTTGAATTTAAAAATATTGTAATTTGATTTGAAGTTGGGCAACAAAAATTGAAACCAAAAATGAAATGCAAATAAAGCGTCAATAAAGTTGATGCTGGAAAAATTGAGATCCAAAAGGTCCATCCATTTGACTTGTTTTTTGTCCCAAAATTTCATTTTGATCCCTTGGGATTGAGAGGAAGCAACAAAAGGTCGCAAAAGGTTGAAATGTTTATTAATAGTTTGGCATTTGCTAGTTGATATTTCATCTTGTCTTTCTGTTCGCGTCATCTATCTTTCCTCTTGTTCAACTTGAGTTTAATGTTGAGGTTGCAATTGAATTTCGCATTTCGTCTCTTTTTGCACAGAGTCCAAATAAACATATCATGATATCAACTTTTCCTCTCTGATTCCATCTGATATTGTCCTCCAAGACAAAAAAGTAAACTGTAACCTTTAACCTTCAAGTTAATCTCACTTTAAATGTATCTTCTACTTTTGACTTTTAAACGTTTCACATTTCAACATTTCCAGCCTCTTCATCTTCATCTTTATCAACTTGCCAACGTTTAATAACGATTTGAATCCCGTGTTGACCTGAAGGTTAAATTACCAAGTTCAATTGACAATTGACAGTAAACAAAGCGAAAAGTATCACTTTTTATCAGTTTACTTGTTATCATTGAATGTACATTAAACCATTAAAATGAAGGACTGCAAGAAAAGTTGACTTTAGTTTGGCGCAAAAATAAAGTTTGAAACTTGAAACATTTAAAAGTTTAATAACAAACTTGCAAGACAACAATACTTTAATTGCATTATTATTTGAAAAGATTGTTTAATAAATTGATTTTAGTCTGAAAATCACCAATAGATCAACTCAGTTGCTTGGATGAATTGAATGTTAGTTTAATTGTCTGGTTAATTTGGAAAACAAAAAGACTGATAAACAAATGGTTAATTGTGACAGTTTTTGAATGATTAACTGTGAAATGTTGGAATGAAAATGCAAATGATTAATTGGATGGACAATTTAGAGTGACAAAAGTGATTAATAAAAAGGGTTTATTGTTCAAGATTGCAAAAGGCCAAAGTTGCTCATAAATAGCATTTGCTGTGATGAACGGTGAACAGTTACTTTGCGTTGTTAAAGATGATGATGATGAAGATGATGATCAAGTTGATGGTAAGGATGATGATTATGAGAGAAACGGTCGTATAGAAAGAAAAGAGCGTGAGAGGTTTTGATATAGAGTGAAAAGTTGGATGATGAGGATGAAAAGTAGGAAGAGATTTGAGAAATTGTTTGACATAAGTTGTGGTTCGAGGAGAGTGAATAAGATGATGATGAGCAAGAAGATGGGGAAGAAGAATAAAAAGGCAGATTCGAAGGTTTTACATGTAAGACGATGGGGAAGTAAACGGAGGATGAGGTAGGTTTGAGGGCATTGATGGGGTGGTAATGTGCACTGCATTAGAGGTCGATCAGGGTTTTGACACTTTTGTTAACAATTTTTCATTTCTATTTTTGCCTTCTTATTCAATTTTTTTATTTTGCTCTTAACATTAAGATTTTTTTCTAGGGTCAAAGAGAAGGACACGCTCGGTGTTTACAATGCACTCTTCCCCACTCTTATTTGATATCACTGATGGCTTGATGAACGTGGTTAGGCTCAGTTGATGGAGGAGTCAAGGAGCGTTGTCTTGACTCGCACTCAACTGGGCCTGGTTATGAGTAACTACAAGATCCAGGTCACCTTAAAGACGAAAGACGAACCAAGAAAAAGATGAAAAGAAATGAGTCAAAAAAGTAAAGACCAAAAAAGAATAAGATGATGATGATGATGATGATGATGAGTAAGCAAAGGTTGGTCACAAGACGAGTCGAGGAAGATGATAATGATAAAGACTGAAAAGTCTGGGCCAAAAAATTAGACTTGTGACCTCGTCAGGAGGAAAAGTAAGTTGGCCAAAAAAGCATAAGTTGTATTCACAAGAAAAGGATTATTAATATCATCATTGTGATGCTGCTTCTATTGAGAAGCTGAAAGGGTTTCATCGTTTGTCAACCAATGAAAAGCCAACAGACCTTGACCCGTTTCGAGTGCAAACGTCCATCGAAAAGGATAAACAAAGACTTTTCCTTTCTCAAACAACCTTTTAGTCGATGTGAAAAACGCATATTTCGACTGTAATCAATCAAAGTCTACCCTTTTGCCTTTACTTTTTAATTCATTTTTTCAAGTGTTCAGGAATTGAGTGAATAATTTCCTGAAATTTTTCGGAAAAGTAGATTTTCAACGAAAAAATGTGTTCAAATGCATTAACCTGAAAATTATCAAATAAAACACAAAACTATTGATTTGATGCATTTATTAATTAATGGCAAAGAAATTATTATTTCTGGATAAAAGGCTAGCTAAACTAAAAAATAAAATGTAAATCTTGTTTAATTATCAGTTATTGGAACGATAACACTATTTCATCTGTAAAGTTCTTATTCTGTGAATAGGCCTTAATGATTTAGTCCTTTTTGTTGACTTTTATCGTTTCATTTGCAATTGATTAACTTTTCAAGTTTAATTTTCGAGTCTGTTTTCATTAAAAGAAAGCAAACAAGTAAAAATTAGCTTAATCTTGTTGATAATTCCGTACGATTCACAAACACTATCTTAACCCAATCACCAATCACCAATTGACTTTGGACTGTTTATTGTTTTCAATTGCAATTAACTGATCATTTAATGTGATTTGAAGTGAAACTCCATCTAACGACATTAATGTAAACTTTTAGTTTCTTTTTATGATAATAGAGTTCGCTGTTGCATTGAATTTTGATTTTCAAAGATTGATTTAACCATTTAAAAGTGTCTTTCAAAGATTGATCAATAAATGCAATTCAATTGTAAATTGAAATTTCCTGAATGTTTAACAAAATGAATTGGATAAATTAAATTATTGGAGCATTTCCAGGCTCTTTAACCTTAAATTTTACAATTTAAATGTAGAAACTATTGAAATTATTGTTCCATCCATTGTATCATCAATTCAAACCTGTTAATCAGATTAATCAAATTATATTTTTGCTATTTATTTCAATAAAACTGATTGATAATGAAAAACATCCGCAAAGTTGATTAAAGTTTGACAGATTACATTGTTTTTGTCAATCTGAGTTTTTTGGACAGTTTGGTTGATGGAGTGAAACTCATGATAATTGACAGGAATCGGACGTGAAATGAGAGGGAAAAGGCTCATCAAGAGATTTAATCATGAATAGTTAGAATTGATAAGCTCTTGAAATTTTTTGTCAAACTCAGGAGATGCTGTCAAAGCTAACATACTAATAGATGCTAGCAAATGTGATTTGATAAAAAACTCGGTAAATTGATGAGAAGAGAGGAAAAGCTTATCATTATTAACTTGATTATTGAACAATTAGGTGATACACTTGAGTATTGAACAGAGAAAGGGTTTCTTTTTTATCCTTTTCACATGAAATATTGTCAGAAACAACAGATGAAACATTAATCATGTAAATCTGAACCAAAAGCAATGTGATAAGTTAGTTTATCAGATGTAAAAACATTTCACCATAAACAATCTATTAATATATTAATATGATGAATCAAGAGCAATTTGTTCTAGAATCATTTGGAACTTGTCAATGAAGAGGGAAAAATGAAACAAAATGTGAAGACTTTTCAATTTCATGAAACCTCTCTTCATGTAAAGTTGCCAATGATGAAATGCAATGGATTGAATTACAATATCATTGTAAATAGATTATCAGAGAAAAGCTTGTTTCTCAAAAAAATAAACAAAAACTAAACTTATCATAAATTGTTTGCTCATTACAACACCTAATAGCTGTACGGTTGTTGTTGGTGCAAAAGCTCAATGTCTTGGGTTTCAAATTTCAACCAACCAAAGCCATTGAGTTTCGCATTGGAGCATTGAGTTTTATCACGCGAACGTTTTGATGGTTTTACGAGTTTACTTGACGGTAATGATGATGCTAATTGGTTGACCAGCAAATGATTGCAAGAGCATCAGCAAAGGAAAAGAAACAAAAAAAGATTTCTATTCCTGTTTACAAGTCAATTGTCCAGTTGACTGCGGATTCAATTGAATCGGTTAATTCAATGGTAAACTCAATTCACCACCTTAAAGCTTACATGATCAGTTACCAGAGAATGAATAAGATAATAATTTTTTTCTTTTCTTCTTCTTCTGCTGTTCAAGTCATGATGATGAGAAGGATGAGGTTGAACCTGTTGCCATTTGAAGATAAACTTCCCGGGAAGAAGAAGAAGAAGACTCCTCAAGACATTAATTCATCTTCCTTGAGGCACCAAACCAAAAGGCAAAACAATCTAATTTAAAAAAAAGACCCAGTTGAGCCCAGTTCTGTGTGTGAGAAGGAAAAGTTGTTAAAGTAAAATGATGAGAGGGAGTGAAGATGATAGGAAAAGAGAAAAAAAGATGATCATCGTTTGGATGAAGATGAAGAGAGAGAGAGAGAGAGAGAGAGAGAGAGAGAGTTGTGATGAAGATGAAGTAGACAGTTAAAAAGGTATCAGTAGGAGTTGAGACGATGATGATGATGATAATGATGATTGGATGAACATTGAAGATGACAGACTTGGATCAAGCTAGGTGGAGTTGAATAAGTCTAGAGTCAATTGATTTTTCATCATTTTTTTATGTTTTGTTCAACTTTTTTTTGGTCTCACATTAAACAATCCTTAACCTGTTAGCCTTTTGTTTTGCCCACAAAGAGGGTCTAGAAAGTCAGGCTTTTAATCCAAGCTGATGATGAATTTGAAATGTTGATTGAAATGTACTGTTAATGGTTGTTGATTGTTATTACTTGAACAACCTTAATAACACTATTAGATTCACATAAACAGATTGACGATGAAAAAATAACGCCAATAAATGGGAAACATTTGATTAAATCTTTTACTGTTTTGTTTTATTTTCAATCAATTTCTTCTTCTTCTTTTCTGTTTTTCTCAAGCTTTTCAATTTGTCTTGCTTTCATTATTAGTCTAATCACAGTCAAGGTATAATGATAATAATAACCTGTTATATCTTGTTTCACCATTTCAACTGATAATCTATTGGATATAATAACAGGGTTGCTGGTTATTAACAAGATTAACCATAATAATCAATGAATGAACCAGTCAAATGTATTTGATTTTGTTCCTTTGGTTTGATATTTTTTTACACTTGACTGATGATAATAATAATTGGTGGTTCAGGCAAAGGTTCAATCTGATTACATTTAATAATAGCAGCAATCAAATGAAGACGAATCAACTAGATGATGAAAAGGCTTTTGCACCTTTGACTTGTTTGCCTTTTTGGCGTTTTCTGTGTGTTCATCTCTTGTAGGCCCTTTCATCTTATTTACATGATGATCCTGATGAAAGGTGAACTACAATTGGTGTAGATTGGTGTAGATCAATTTTAATTTGCTTTTCTTCGCTTTTCTCTTCCAATAATAACGTACCTTTCTGTTTCTTCACGTAATGATTAATTTGCAATTCATTTTCAATCAGATGAACAGGTAAGTGAGAGAAGAGAAAAGAGAAAAGGAAAAAAGATCAAATTTGATTAAATCTGTATTACCTTATATGAGTATATTATAAATCTTGAATCGTTTCAATCTTCATCTTGTTACCAGCTTTTCATCAACTGGGATCAGATTGAATTTATTTAAAGGAAAGAGAGAAAAGTTTTGCATTTTTAATGAGTATTTCTGTAGCATCTTTTCAAAGGCTATAAGATAATCAAATTGCATTTGCACCAAGCCACAGTAACATGGTTTAACTGTCAAGTTTAATGCTAAATAATTTGTAATGGATTTATTACATGCAAATTTCATTCAGTCTTGAGCCAATATTTGAAATCAATCGGAAATTACAACGTTTTACTGTGCTTAAGGATACATGTGTGATTGCAAGTGCATAAAGCCTCAAGTTTATAAAGCTTATGGTTAATAACAGGTTGTATTTAAAGGCTAACTTTCCAGGCTCAAAGATGCTGTTGACTCACAATGTTTCCCAACTTAACTGCTCTGACTGACTCATAGTTTGCAGTGCGCCATCAGACTCTTTTTTATTACTGTAACAACCGATAAGATTAGGGCTTGACTTTGATGTGTAAACTTGATTTTATTCAAATAATCGTTTCCGACTCATTTGTCAACTTCGTGATTTTTCAAGTTTCAGCTCTAACTTCAGTGGCTCTCGAGTTATCAACCTAAACAAGTAAAAAAAACGAAACGATTCAAGCCTTTGCTCTTTTCGCATTTTTGAATTTCTGAGTCTTACATTCAATCAACCGAAAACAAACAAATTAAAGGCAAAAATAATTTTTTGACATTAAAATTGTATATGAAAAGCAAACGTATTTCTTACACTTTATGACACAAAACTGTTCATCATCAGGTTATTTTGCATTATCAGCTCATCCTTATTCAGATGATTATGAACTTGAGGCTTCCCTCCACCAAATAGCTCACCACTTTCGGAAATGATCAATATGATGATGAATATGTTGGACAATTGGTGAAAAAAGGTGATTGAGAATTGGTGGAAAGAAGCTAAGAAGGCAATCGATTGACTTGTTTTGGTTTGCTCATAGTCTACTTTGCTTGTTCGGCTTATTTTGCATCATTATTGTAACAAGAAAGTGATTGAACTAAAAATATAAATTGCAATTACATTTTATATTGTCAACAGCTTTGATTTTATTTTATAAACCATTATTTAGCAATTATAACAGCTTAAGATTTGACTGCTTCAACCTCATGAATCAAAGTTAATGAACGCATTTTCGACTATTTTGAAAATAATGACATTAATTTCTAGTAAATTTAATGTAGCCTGATAAGCTGGTTAAGTTCAATTAACTTGATTTGAGCAGTTTTCCAGGTAAATAATCAGTGTCTAGACGATGTTTACCGTTACAAGAATAACAGAGTGATTTTTCACGATCAATAATACAAGCTTAATAACTGATAACGAAAAGGGTTGGAAGAAAGGCAAACAATTTGTTGATGAAAACATTTATCGAGACGTAATCCAAATAGATAGACTAAAGGTAAGCCAAATCTAATGGCAGAAACAAATCATTTGCCAATTATAAACTTCAACTTGTTTTGATGCATTAAGATACATAGATATATCTTAATTGATGGCAAGTTTGAATCAATTGACTCGAAGCTAGAAACAAATAAATAATTAAAGGAAAAGAAATTAATGAAAGTGATGAACAATTATCGTTTTGACCTCAAAACCTGATTAAAATGCATTACCGTTAATATTTTACCAAGGAAAGGATTGGAATCACATTATGAGTAAATTGTCACTAATTGAAATGACTCAATGAAAATTGTCAACAATTTTAATCACTCAACTCCTGGTTCTTCATGAGATTCAGTGTCAAATGGATATGCAATCATAACGGATCCAGTTTGGATGAACTACAAATGCGTAGTTACAAATTAGCAACTTAAGCATCAAAACAAGTAAAATGATTTAATCTGAAGTCAAGAGAAATTCAAGTTGTTCATGGCAAAATGAAAAGACACTCAAGTTTGGTTAGAAGCAGCTGAAACACAGGAAACAACAAACGAAACCAACTAACATTAGATTATAATGAAAGTTAACTTTGCCTGATTGTCCATTGGAATCAATGGGTTAAAATTAATGCAAAAAATTAATCAACGAGAATAAAGACAGGTGAATGAGCCTAAAAAACTAGCGAGTAAAGACACAGAGTGAATGGACGAAATTGAAACTGTAAATTGTGTACAATGTTGAGTTGATTGTTGATTCTTGACATTTAGATTGGCTCTTTAAAATAGACAGTCAACAGTTATTGCTTGAAATGCGCGATTAGATTAGAACCAACTGTCAACTAGATCAGGTAATGTGATGAAGATGCACAGTACTTTGCATCTTGATCGTCATCATCTTCAATAAGATTGTATCTGATTGTGAAAGTTGTTACTCACTATTACCATAATTAACATGGACACACATACAAACTGACAATTGAAGATTTTGCTTTTTTCTCTGGTTTTCACCAAAATCTTATCTCACAAGTTAACCAAGATTGTAACAATCAACAAACACGGTAATCGCGAATGCAAACAAAAAGCAAGACCTCAAGACTGCAAGTGAACCCAAACCCAGATCATTAAAAGTATCACATTGAAGCTGAGTGAATCGAGTCATTGTCAGTTTCAATGTGCAAATGTATAAAATGTTCAATGGAGAATCTGGAGAAAAGGAAAAATTCTCAATTTTCTTCAATGACATCATGAGCTTCAGCTTAATGAACACAATCAAGGATAACTCGTTGAATGGACCGTTACCTTGTTGAATGCTGGCCTTTCAGGATTCAGCTTAAAAGCCAAGAGTAAGTTTATCAAGTTTGAAACATTTGATTGCTAAATCACTATTTATTATTGTTGTTGTTGTTACCGATTCTCTGAGATCATCTTCATCATTAATACCATCATCAATATCATCAGCATTTTGACCCTGAAATTTTCATTCTCAAGTGTTCATTAACCAATAGTAATTTAATATTGTTATTAATAAAAATGACATTCTTTCTTCTTCTTCATCATCTCTACTCTTTCGGCTTTTACTGCTCACTCTTAAGTGTAAGACTAAATTGTGATTAACGAGCTCCTTCATCATAATCTTGATTGAAACTTTTATTTACCATCAACAAGTTTCCCTAATCAACTTTCATTGTCTTCAACTATTGAAACATTGGCACATCAAACAATCGAAAACAAAAAAAACATTTTTTTCTGGTTTACCATCACATTATTGCTTGACTTTGCCTGTTCATCAAAAGCACCAATTCAAATCTTCAACGGTTCAACATTTTGTGATTAAATTTGTGTCACTTTTGTCAACTTTTTTCTCGGATATTTAATCAACTAACAGGTGAACTAAAACACGTTAAGATCTGCCTCATGATTTATCATTCCTTGTTCATTGCTCTTCTTCTTCTTCTTCTCTCATTTATTCAGCCAAGTTACCAAGGTAAGAAAATTGTCCGATTTCATTGCTAAACTTGAACTTATGAACATTTCAACTTTAAAGTAGAGTTTGATTCGAAACTAATTTTGTCCAAATTTACCTTCACAAACCAGAAAACCTTTGAAATTAAAAAATTGATCTTTGGGTTGAATTGCAAATGATTATTCAATAAGCTTTAATGATCGTTTGAAAGGATTGAAAGTAAATTCATTTAATTTACTTGATTATCTATTAATAGCTTTCTCATTCACTTGAGCAAACATTTTTTCAATTTAAAATTCAATTCTACGGATTTGGTTGGAAACTCAATTTACCCTCGCGCAACAAGTCAAAAGCTGTTGAACAATTTAACGACATTTAAACATTTCAATCAATTTTTGTTTTTTTTGTCACTTTAGCGTGTAACACAGTGTACCAATATGAATGTCCAAAGAGCAGAGAGTGCATTGGGAAAGCTTGGATCTGTGATAATGAACCTGATTGTTCAGATGGTGAAGATGAGGAACCCTTTATGAACTGTAAAGAATTGAAATGTAACCCACAAACTCAGTACAAGTGTCAACATGGCCAGTGTATTCCATTGAATTGGCTCTGTGATGGATTCAAGGATTGTCCCATTTACATTGACGATGAAGATGAAACCATGTGCAGAGACATGCGACAACGTAAACGCAATACTCGACTCAATTAATTGTAACCATTGATATCATAATGTAACCTCTCTTTTAACCTCATCTCTTTCACTTCATTTTAATCCATCCAATTTTACTGTAACAATTTAGTGATTTGTTTGGCAGCGCCATCAAACATTATTCAACGAAAAAAATGTAATCACAATCGATTCGCCAATGATCATTATCTGACTAGTTAACACCGACTACTTGTTATTCATGGCTCTTCAACCATTTTGCTTGACCAGTGAAAATAGACTGCAATTGGCTGGTCCATTTGTGTGCTAAGTCAATCAATTGACTTTATACGTGTTTGTTAATGAAGCTTTATTCTGTAGCAATTAACTTGTAATAAAAACTTAATCCGACAAATTTTATCATCAATCAAAACAAATGTTTAATCTAATAAAAAACCTTCAACATTGAAACCAGATTTTAATGGCTGTTTTTTACTTCCATCTGGTGTTTATTGTAGCAACTAATTTGCTTCAAGTTTATTTTTCGTTGTAGTTCAGTTGAATACAATTGTTTGATTATCAATCATTTATTTGTTGATCCATTTTTCATATTTAGCAGTTACCAACTCTGTTTTCATGAACAGAAGCTCATTTAATCGTACTTCAACTATCGGATAAATCTTTGAATGTATTAATAAATAAATTTCACAAATGTATTGATCAATTTCATTTTGATATTTTTGACTTTGAAAATATGATCCTTCAGACAGCAGTTGTCAGTAGATTCAGATGGACCATGATGATCAAAGATGCACTAAATATTATCATCTCTTGAAAATGGAGGAAAAATTGAAAAAAAATCGACCATCGAACAAAATGTGACGTTCAATTTATCCATTTCATAAAAAAGTTTGATTCTTTACTAAAATGAAAAGTGAACATTTTTCAAGTTTACCTTTTCTGCTGCAAAAATTAGCCTTTTCCCTTTTCTTTGACGAAAAAGTCAAATTTCTTGATTGATTAAAAATACGTGGGCATTTGAAGTGACGTGTTTTTGATTAATCTGTTGATCTATTTAGACAAGTTTACTCGACTAAGAGTAATGAATTTGATCAAATTCAACGACAATGTTTCATTGCGAGTCTCAAAGAGTTTATGACTCTATTCAGCATGAGAAGCGATTGTGGAAATGAAAGGATCATTATGCATGAATTTTCATCCAAACAAATTGACTTCATTAAAAGTTGACTTAAAACGCTGAATAAGACGAAAAAACATTGAACAAAAAAGATGATTCGACATGATTAAAAGATATTTTGACGAATTTTTCTCGTAAAATAAACAAAAAAGTGAGTCCAAAATTGTAAGTTAAAGGCTAATTGAATTAGGTGATATATTTAAGGGTAAAGTTTTTATTGACTCAACACTCAAGTGGACCTGTAATGTGAAACCTTGAATGGCTTTTGACCTGAACATTAAAGACTTGATTCTTTAATCAGTCAGTTAAGGGTTAGACAAAACATAGATGCTTATGGAAGTTAATGATGCAAGTTTACATTTAAGTTGCAAGTGTAACAACCATTGTCTGTTGAGAGGCAGATGCAGACTCTTAATTGATGTGCTTTATGAAGATTTCATGAGCTGCTCATCAGTTAGCAATTAACCTGGTAAACACAGATGAAAGTAGACACAACTAAGATTGTAATTAGAGCAATTTATGGCGAATGACTTGGTAACCTAAATTTGCAAGTGTCTGTTTCTCGACTGGCCAAATGTCCAAGTATAATTATAAAGTCTAAAGATTAACCCTTTACGTTTAGAAGTTCAAAATTTCGTCATTTTTTTCTCACACTCTTCATGTTTTAAAGCTAAACAGAGTTTAAGACGATGCAGGTCAACACAGATGTTGACTCATTGGTGACTCACTCAGGTGTGATTGAGGGTCTAGCTGTTTGACCGGGTTCAGGCTGGGTGTTACCAATTGTAATGGTTGCTATTTGTTGCTGTGAGTGAAATGAGTCACCACGAAACAAGGTCAAAGTTGGCTCAGTGACCAAAGTTCAACAGACTGACTCACACAGGTTAACAAGTGTAATCATTTTAACCACAATTATTACACGAAACTCATCAAGTTCATTGACAACCTTTTAAACATAAATTCATTCGATCTTAATAAACATTTCCTTTTAAATATTCCATGCTTCTACTGTAATTGAAAGACTGAGACTCCAGTCTCTAAGATTTTGAATCAAAGTTGTCCTGACTCACTTACCTGATTTATGAGTGAGTTGACTGGCTTAGTTGAAGTGAATCCTCGAGTTATTTTGCATGTTTATTGTAACAAGATTCAAAAACATTGCTCTGTTGGGTCAGATTGATTTGGTCCGATTCAACATTCATTTTCAGGCTTAATCGAACTAAATATTTTTTTTTAAAAATAAAATCATAATTGTTCTGATCTTGAAGACTTAATGTTTAGCTTTACTTGAAAATAGTTTACTTTTATCCTTTTTAACGTTAGTGATGTTATCATTGTTATGATTCTTCTCAAAACGATATTGTTTGATATCAATATAAAACAATATAAAAAATCTGAACCGGATTATCTGGTTATATATTGAAAAGGGGACTATTAAATGAAAGAAATGTTTAATGTCACTCAGAGTCACATAACCACATGTTTAGCCTCAATTCAATCATATTTTCAGTTTTAATAAACAAATATATTAAAGATGAGAAACAGTGTTCATGAAAAAAGAGACGATTCGACAAAATTGGATACATTAATGTCCAAAAGTTGAACTTGGACGATTATTTCTATGCATTCATATCTTGATCAGAATCAGTTTCTTTGCTCGCGAAAAATATCAATACTCAGGACTATTCAGCTAGTACATGTAAGTATTAGGGCATCACATTCAAGTTGAGAAACGAGTTTTGAATGTGGCGCTTGCTGCAGTTGCCCTAGCGGTCAGTTTTATTATATTTATCACATGGTAAACGATGATAAACGCGAATAACTTTACTAATTGAATTACTTTAATGACCTTCAAATGAGTAGAGGTCAATTAACAGAGTAATCTTGAATAATATTGAAACTTTAATAGCAAAAATTAATGTCGACAGAATCGCCTACACTCGATTCCTGAGTCGATAACTCTTCTAGCTATACTCACGTTTATCATCTTACAGCTGAATAGCCTTGTAAAATTATATCATTTTATTTATCCCCACAAGTTGTCATCTAAACAGGTGTGACGATAATGAAAGAATTGCCAATTTAATTCCAATTTACTTTGTTTCATCTCATCATTAACCCCACCGACAACCACCATAATATTGATATGGAGATCTCAAACATTCCTACAACAAACGGTAATGAAACTTCCTTTATGCGTGCATTTCTTTTTTTATTGGCAATTGGAGTGATATACATACTGTATGAAATATTTAAATGCGTCAAATCCCAAATTTACCATCACTGGTTCGGACCTTCATATATTATTCAGGTAAAATCTCTAAATGAGATCTATTATGTTATCCAAATTTCGACTCTTCAAATGATATTTTTTTTATTGACAGAACGCGAAATTTAGAAGAAAGCACATAAACTCATATGAGTTTATTAGGCGTCTACTTCTGCATGACCCTAAGTCAGTGAGGCTGACAAAAAATGAAGCAAGGATATTAGATTCGAATTTGAAACCTAATTATGTAAATTATCCTAAAACAATAACAATCTTGCCAACGCGACCTTCGTTTAGCAGATACAAACATTTTTTCGGTAATTATTATTACACCGAAGAGGCTGTTTCATTTTATGGCTACAAAACAAAAGAGAAGAAGATTATCAAATGCAATCAACGTTTGTTTGTGTGTTTCTCACATTTTGAAGGAAGACCATTGGAAGTTCATATGTGTGATCAAAATTGGTTTTGGTGGATCCTAAATTTGTATACAGCACTTACATCTTTCTTAAATGTTGCGCTGTTCATTATTGGACAGTCTGTGAAAATTTTCTCAATTTACTCATTCCAATGCTTGTGTAAATGCTTGCAACTATTCGGATTAGTTTATCAATCGATTGCAAAAAAATAGAAATCTGCTGAAGACTTGCTTGCAATCAGCAATTGAATATGAAAATTAACGAAATTTTGGCGATGGCGCTCCTTAACGAACGCTAATTTTGGCCTCGTTTCGTCACTTCTAAAACTTTATAATGAATTTTTATCAATTTTCTTAATAAATGACCAAATTGATCATAAAATGTCAACATTCAAGTTTCGATTTTTCACTCTGCAAAACCTAACCTTAAATATTTCAACTTGACTTACTGACACTTGGCATTGAATGGACAATATTTTCATCTTTTAAATGCTGTGATCGCTCATTGTTTACACATTTAATTATTGCTCTCTGAACCATTAAAATAAAGTCATATTAATACTTCGTACATTGAAATTGAAATATCTAACTGTCAGTTCTTTTGGTCGCTACTGTAGTATCGGTTGATCCAATATATCATCACATTGCTAAGCTTTTTATTCACAAAAAAGAATCAAAGATTTCTTTTTTATGATAAATAGCATCAACAGATTAGTTTTGATTTAAAAAGCGCCTAACAAAACTTGTGCAATGAGTTGGATCAGAACACTCATATGAAACATGAAAAGTGGAAAATTTATGCTCAATGATTTAAAGCTCAACATCTTCGAGTTATTTTGCATGATTAATGTTGAAGAGGAGACGAGACTGGAACAAAGATATCTTTGTTTTGATCCTTGTAAACATTCACTGTGATAAGCTCAACGGCCATTTATCATTGCTAAGACAATTTAGAGCGCAATAACAAACAACGAAAAAGTTTAATCTCATTCGGTTACCGCAATCTACTGGTGACAGTGGTCACTTTACTGAACACCATGCAATTTCAAGACTAAAGACAACCTCTGAGTGTAATTAAATGTCGTAATGTGGGAACAAGAGTTGAGACATGTTTATCTAATTGTTAACTACAGACCAGTAAATCGAGAGTTAATGAGAAAAATATTTTCGTCTTCATTCATTTGCTGGTTGTTCATTTCCAAACGGTTAATCACAACTGGTAAATTAGTAATTAAGAACCGAGGCAGTCAAACTGAACAAAACACTGAATGTAATGCTGTCTTGTAATGATGATCACAAGGAGAGAAAGGAGATTGCATAATTGCTTTCACACATTATTTTCATTGTGTTGACATTAATCTAATTTTTGATAACCTTTAATTGCTTCAATGTTATCAAATTGATTGGAACAGAAGTGAGCTTTAATGAACTAATCTAATCTCAGGCTTACTTCATGTTTTATTATTCAGATCCAGAATGCATCAGATTAGAAGGCATATCGATGATTTTATTGATAATTGGCTGTTCAATAAACAATTGGAAAGAGCAAAAGATGAACATTTTTCTCAACATTCACATTGGCATTTTAGTTTTGCTTTTCAATTTGGTGTAAATCTCTTTTCAGTTCATCATGTTTAACAAATGTGTGTTCATTTGTACACTTTGGCTAGTTTCTGTTTCTGTAAATTGTGAACCAGATTCCACTGATTGTCCTGATCCCAAGTCAATTGAACCATGCCATTGTGATCGTGAGGGAATCTCCTGTTTCAACTCATTGGATCAGCAAAAGTTGAGTGAAGTGTTTAAAGTAGCAAATAAATACAATGCTTACCGGTCTGTTTGGATCACTCAAAACTCTATTCATAATTTAACTCGAAACATCTTTAATGGTTTAAGAGTTAAATCCTTTGCAATCGAAGAGAATGAAATTGAAACAATTGAAGAAGGAGCTTTCATTGGTTCATATGAGACTGTTAAACAAATCAGTCTCTATCAAAACAAGATCAAGTCTTTTCCGTTCAGTGGTGAGCTATAAAAGTGCAACAATGCAAAGTTTCGATGAAAATGTCAAAACAAAGCAAAAATGAAAGAAGGAAATTTGAGTTTAAAGTAAAATGTGAAAGTTAATGGATCACAATCTCTTAATTTAGTTCTGTGACCTGATTTTTAGTCTGATTATTTTTCAATTATGTCAACTTTTTTCATCATTTCCAGTGTGAAAAACTGAATCATGAATGAATAGTCTGAGAGAAGCCTAGTCAACAGCAGTTGCTCAACTCACTATGACAGTTGCTGATGAACTTTAAGATGATTTCAGAAAAGGCATCACAAAGCGTAAGATCAACATGCTTGGTGAACAATCGCCATCCTTTAGTCGTATGATTTACCTTTAACCATCAGATTCCATTCCTTGGAAGGTGTAGTAAATGCTCCTCGTTACGATCAGGGCGATTTCCAACTTCAGATTGTATTGCAATAGTTTACTATAGTTGTACATCAAAAGTACAATCAACAGAAATTCTGATCTATTAACTTTCCTCAGCCAACTTTGCGAGAAAATATTGCAGGCTGAATTTTCATCAGCCTTTTTCAGTCAAACATTTTCATTAAGAAGGAGCAAAACCCGAAATTCTTGATTCTTTTTGAAGAGTTCAAAGAACATGGTATTAATCAAATTCAATTACTGAGCTTTTTCAATTGAGAAGTAAGCTATTCCATTGGCATCTAACGGAACGAAATTGTGATAAAATTTTCTAAATGTGACCTTTTCCAAGTAATAGATTGGCAGGAAAAATGTTGCCGCAGCATATTTCAAGTTGATTCTTGAATACGTAACATACGAATATCGAAAAATCAAAGGATTTAGCACTTATGAGGAATCATTCTCTTGGAAAAAGTAGGTTTGGATCATAAAAAATCCTGTAAAGTTGGTAATGCGTCAACTTGAGAAATAAATTTGAAACTAAATAAATAACTGAAACTCACAGGTTAGCGCAGCATGCTTTATATCGATCGATTCCTCGAAAAAAATTCAGTTCATTTTTGTAATATTTGAATAATGCTAGAAGAAATACATAGCATGTAGGAGCAGGAAGAGAAAGAAATGAGTGAACATTTTTCTTTGATAGATGGCAGTTGAAAAACGTATAAAATGACTAGACTATTCTTCTACTTTTAACTGGTACCATGTCGATTGAACTCTAAACAGAATCAGATATCGCGCTATTCTCTATTCGGTGCTTCGATAAATTGATCAAAATTTTCCTTTTCTTTTCCTGTTTCAACATGAATGTAGAATTGGGTTTAATGACTCGGCTTGAAAAGTTGACTTTATCAAACAACAAGCTGAAGAGCATTCCAGCCAACAGTTTTTCGTTGGCCACCAATCTGGTTGCGATTGATTTATCATACAATGAAATTGAAACCATTGAACCAGGAGCCTTCTACGGAATGAAAAACTTGCAGCTCATTTCATTGGCATACAACAAATTAACCCGATTACCAGCTCTATCATTTGGTGCAAATTTGTTATTCCAGGTGAGAAGCAGGCTCAATCAACAATCAACCCGATTCTGCCTCAATCGATAGAAAAATAAGTTCGATCCTGAATTTTCTGTTAATTACACACTTGTTTCCATTACAAATGGACAATTGAACTTTGATATGTTTAGTTCTGAAAAAGACATTTGACGATAACAAATCATCATCACAAACCTGATCGAAGTTATTATATTCGTTATCTTTCCCTTCAATTTGCTAGCCTTCCTTCCATCGATAATTATATTAGATTGATGATGATGATGATGACAAAATTTAGCTTTTGCTTCTTCGTGCAACCAAATTCATTCTGTCCTGAGCTAACCTTGAGCAAGAAAACAGAAAGATAAAAAGAGGCGAAACTCTTTGTTTTTACCTTCACTTTTTTTGAATTATCACCATCAGAATCTACTTTTTTTCCTCCAACAATTCATCAAGATAATCTTCCCTCACCACTGAGCCAAGTAACATGATAACAAGTTGAAAACAAGTTCAACTATCAACCTTCAACCTTGACAACGATAATTGTTTATCAGTGAAAAAGTCTGACAACAAAGTAAAGGCAAAAAGAGAAGCAAAAAGAGCCATAAAATTGAACTCATTTATTAACAGACGATATTGAAATGCTGATAACAGAGTAAACTTGAAGATTATTCATTCTTTAACCGTAACCCATTATCACTCCCAGTGATACTATTATTACATTACGATGTCAACAAGCTTAAAAGATTACGAAAAGAGAAAAAAAATGTCGAAAAAAAACTTATTTCCATCATTATTAGTATTTACTATTATTGTTATTACCATTGCGATGATAGCTTGAGGCAAATTTATTTCTTCCTCGGATTATTACAATGACTTGATCAGTTACAGGTTGCATCTTGCAGCCTACGTAAGTCCGCTTTTATAGCTTTAATATTGAACATCGGAAGCAAGAGTATTTGCAGGTTTGGAAAAAAGTGTTTTTTTTTGTTTCTGTTAATGACGCTCCTTGATTTACTTGGTAAACGTTGTGGGATCAACTGTTAACTTTGGGAAAATGATTATTGAACCATTATTTTGATACTTTTTCAATTCTTCTGTTTAATAACATTTTACCAGATTAACTGGACAGTTATTTCATTTGGATTTGCTTGTTGATTATTATTTCATCCCATTACAAATGTTTAATCAAATGTTTATTTTTTCTCTTCGTTTCATTGACTATTACAGCTTGATGTCTCTGATAATGCTATCAATTTCATTGATCGTTCAACATTTTTAAATGCAGTTCCATCAGTAATTGAACTTTCCAATAACCAATTGACTTTTCTGGATCAAAACATCTTCGAGACTCTCGTTAAATCGTATCATACCAAGATTGGCATTGGAGGTAAGCTGTGTTCAACATTCATTATGATTGACAAAGTTTCAAAATGAAAATTTCGAACCCTTTTCAGAATGTAATATTTTACTCGAGTCAAGTCAAATCGACCATTTCGGTGAAGCAGGGAATCTATATTGATTGGCAATTTACTCAAGATTATCATTTTATTTTCAAGTTCAGTATAAATCTTTTCCTGTCAGCGAATTAAGTTCTCATCCTTCAATGTCTCAGGGAAATTCGATTTCTCAACATCAGAAAATGTGAAAAAGTGCATTTTGAACAAACCGATAGAAAATGTCAAAAGAAAGTGTTACTCGACAAACTTTTTCAAAATTTGTACACTTCAGGTCAGTTGTTTACTCAATAGAGCCACAAAGTCGTGAAACTGAAGGGTTTCTGCAGCTTAAGTTTCCTTGATGCATCTTTGAATATTAATCTTTATCTTTAATAATTAGTGAAGGGTGAATAACATGAGTAAATCGAAAGTGTATTTTAAGTCATTTCGAATGATCTTTTCAAACAATTTTCGACATTCCCTGAAGATTCAACTCTTTAAGATATTTCTAGTTGACATTACTTTTTATTCAATAAATAAGTAAAAGGTCAAATTTCAAGGTTAATGTAAATGTCACTTGAAGAAAAGTATTCAAATCGAGTTACTTATCAATTGTTCTCAGAATACCTTTCTTTTCATTTCTGATTCACTACCGACAGAAAGGGTAGGAAATGGTGTGATTAGCACATTATTTCATCACATCTCGGAATGTAGACAAAATGTGTTTCACTTTAATCAGATTTCATATCTTCATCTAGCATCAACATTTCGAAAAATCTAATTTTTACGCAATTTCGACCTTCATCCTTTGATGAAAATCATTTTTTGTCACTTTAATCAAAGGAGAAGCTTTTCAAGCCTTTTTACTCAAAAGTAGATCCAACCAAACTTGTAAGTTCAAGATCAGCTTTAAATCCATGAAACCATCGAAACAAATTGAGAGCAAAATCAGTGGACAGTCAGATCAAAGTTGAAGTTGAGATGAAATTTCACTCGACCATTTAATTTTTCAATGAAACTTTCAATTGACTTTTACCTAAATTGTTCAGGCTAGTCTAGACTTTTATCGGGCAAAATCATGAAGAGTAAAGTTTGGTCAGAATGAATGGTTTCAGCCATGTTAAGCAATAGATAAATGGCTCAGCCTTGATATCATCTGTTCAAATTAGATTTTATAACAGGTCAGCAATTGATCAGTTATGATTATACTTTTACCCCTGAATTTCATCTCATGTTACATCATCAGGATAAATTAATCATTTTCAACCTTCTCCTTCCAACTGGCAGCTTTAATTCATAGATGAACATGATATTATCTTCTAATCATGAGAGATTTGACACACTTTACCGATGAATAATCTGAAGCTGATGGAAATCTGATCAGAAAAATAAAAGTGATTATAAAAAGCAATTTAAAATCGAAACAAAATTTTCTTTGAAACAATTTTCAACTTTACCAACCATAAAGTGGTAACTTTATTTTACGAGTGAAAAACTTGAGCAACAAGATTGAACCATTTCAAGTTTTATGATATTTTCAAAGCTTTCAAAAAAATTGGCAAAAATGGGTTTAAAATAAAAAATGATATTTTCCTCTCTTTTATTATCGTCCAAATTGGTTCCATTGATGGATCCAAATTGGACAAATTAACTGCAATTTTGTTAATATCTTTTCCTATTTCCAAACACTAAATCATTTCTCCAATCAAATTATCTCATTGATTTATCAAACAGGTAATCCATTGACTTGTCGAGGTTGTGCCAAGTATAAATGGCTTTTATCGACTCCACCGGAGTGCATCCTCAACTTTCAATGCGCAAATGGACGAACCCTGAGTGACCTTAATCTACTCAACATTGGATGCATATTTTAATGTTTACCTCAAGTCAATCTTTTACGACTGTTTCCATGTCAATTGATATATTTAACAAGTCAAAGTTGATTAAATATTTAATAAAAAAGCAAAGTTCCAAGTAACTTATCATTTCTTTCCAACGGTAACATGACGATTCGTCCCACGATTCAATCTTGCAACTCTTCACTATAAATCAAGTTATCTTTGAACATCGACCTTTCATACTTTTTTATTGTAACCCTTTATTAGGATCAAATCAACTTTAGTCACTTTGCTGGTTTGCTAACAATGCTATTCAGTTGAATTGAGTTTTGAGTCTGGCGTAAAGGAGCATTAAAATTCACTCAGCTATTCCAGTTTCATGAATAATCTGGCAAATTATCAACATTTTAATAGAAGTTTTGTAAACAATTTGACTTTGGACTCAACATTGATTCACATTGAACCATTTTTATATTTGCATTTATGGCTTTCTTTATCATCATTTTTATTGTAGTTTGAATCGTTAATCATTCAGCTTTCTTTTTCATTGTATAACTTCATGTCCACCATTGGACAGGTAAACAATTTGACTATCTTGATGAAAACCCAAAAGTAATTAAATTAATTGAGTTTTCCATCTAATGAATGATTAATGAATGAACATTTTTCAGGTTGAAAAATAATCAACTCGCACTATTGTCTTCATCATCATTTAGAAAGTGAATTAAAATTCAATTTTGTCTACTTTTTGAATATAGTCTCAACTTTTGTCGCAATTTCAAGCTGCAAATTAAAATTGATTAATAATCATCTTTGTTTTGCTCTGCGAAGTGGGATAGAAATGATGAAGAAACAATTATTGCCATGAATCTCAATTAAATGAGAACGCCAAATCTGCATTGTTTTACAGTTTTTGGTGTTGAGATTGAGGATTAAATCTTGTGTGATCATGATTTTCTTGGGTAAAACAATTAGTTGGGATTAATTCAGAGAAAAGACTAAATGGAAACTGGTTGAGTGTGTTAATCTAATGTTTTTCATGAAACTGTGATTCTCTTCATTGTTGCCCATGTTAATCAGCTTTAGATTATGACTTAAACCTTGATAGTCTTGCAATTATTTCCTAATGAACAACAAGCATCTTTAGGGAATCTGAATAATTGAATAATCAGATAGTAACAGCAAGTAAATTTAAACTGCACCAGATCTGATTAAACGGAAACTCGACGTTTATCTGTTAGATTTTGATGATGAAAATCTATTCAGTTTGATTAACTCACTTGACTCACATTGATTCACAATAAAGAAACGCTGTTCATCATTTTATTGATGGATCGGCAAGACCAAGTAAACATGATCTTGCTTTATCAGGAAGCATCCAATTCAAGTAGAGTCATGTTAATCTGCAAGTAATGAATCGACTTCGAAGGATGAAAACTAACGATCGAAAAGTTGTTTTGCTATTTACATGAGATTCAGATATTTTCTTGAGTAAAGCTTCTTTCAGCCATCAAAGTGTAAGAAACGTAGTAAAGATACTTTCGAATGAAAATCGATGAGATTTGTTCAAAACTAAAGCTTATTCAATTTAAAAAATTAAAATGCTTGGTGATGCAAAAAGAAAGGATGAAATGTAATAACAACTAGAAAAGAAAATTCCATTTGCTCTGCAAACTCAACTGTTAATTGGTGAGAAGATAAAGTTCAAAGTTACTCAATACAAGGTAAGTAATTAAAATATAATACTTCGAAAATAATGGTTCCACAGTTAATCTATCAGTCTAATGAGACAAATGAAGTTGGCTATCAAAAGATTAAAAACAATTTCTTCTTGATTTCCCAAAGAACCTCAAAGCAAACTGATTTTTCAGGTAAAATTGCGTTTTTAAGTCTATTTTTTCCATCAATTCGATTCATTTCAAAGTTGAGAAACTCGAGATTTGCTAAAATTTTTATGCTTCTCATTGACTCGCCATGACGAGAAAAAAATACTTGAAATTTATATTAAAAAGTTACAAATTTGGCATGAAAAGTCTGTGTTACTTTGATTATGTAATGTGCTTGTGGATCGATTTCAAAATTTCCAATCATTTTCTTCTTCTTTCATATCATTTTCACTTCAATATTTCAATTTGTGAAAATGTTCAGGGAAAAGTAATAACATCGGTCAACAAATGTCAAAGTAGAAGAAGATGATGACTGGTGAATATGTTTTATCGACTGAAAGTTGACGAAGGGTGAACGAGGAATCTCATTTTTTCCATCTTCTCACCTACTCATTTAGACATCAATGTATACAATACTTATTTCCTGTATTTACAATGTTCTGATTACTGAACTTTATTCCAATCTAAACAATGTTTCATGTTGAAGGTTCCAATTACTTTTAGACTTGACGTTCATATAATGTGTTCATTTCATTTCCACTTTTTCTTTGACTGTTTCATGTTTGAATTAGTTCTCGGTTGATTCAGTTGAGTCTCGTCGAGATGACAGAAAAAATGAATGAATTTCTCCACGAGCTTGAGTTATGACCTGTGGCTAAAAATTATGTTATTGAAAGTCATTTGAGATACACAGTCTGCAATTGTTTTTCGGTGAAACTAAACACAACCCAAAGCTTCAGAATGAAAACCCGATCCGCTTACAATAACCTAAGTTATTCTCTTCCTAAGAAAAACAAAAACGATTTCATGGGAAGAGAAATGCTTTAGGTGAATGAAAATACTTTGCCACTTTCAAGTCCTTCATTCTAGTGTTTGTCTTCTCCTTCTGTTTTTGATAACTCAAAATGTCTCGAGTCAATAACGAGATGTCAGATGATTTAAGAAAATCCATTGATAGTATTGTATACATTCCTCGTGTTTCGGGTAACGAATCCCTCAATAAGCTTTAGGCTCAAAGTGACTGCAAAACATTTCTATTTGGCTCAGTTCTGGAACAGCGGCGTGAAAATTCGTAAAGTCTTGATTGTGGTTTTCCTCAATTTACCATTGAATACTTTGTAAAATAACTTTTATCAGCAGGTTAACACGATTTCAGCTGTCTGTATAATGAACGAGTTGAAGCTTTCTTTCGTTATTTTTAAATCTCTTTAAGTGAGAAAAATTCAGTTCCAGTTTGATAGAAGCTGAAAAATCTATTACAGTTTTTAGAGACTAAAAATGTAAAAAAAACTTTTTCCAGATTAATCTTGCTTTTGTGTGAACAAAAGATTCAAATGAAATTAGGTGACTTTGTTTGAGATTTGTTGATACAACTAATGAAACTTTTATTATGAGAATAGAAAAAACTCGATTTTATTATTTTTTCGCAAACTTTTCTCTTCATTTTATTAGTTTGATTGCGATTTGTAATTAAAGCTGACGATTAAGCAACATCAATGTTATCGCTAAATACATTAGACTGTTGTTAGCTGTCAGATCTACGAAGCAAATTAACATTATGATAATAAGTGCAATTAAGTATTGATTGTTGAGTCACAACTGTTTTACTGTTTAATTGAGAAGAGTAGAGTTGATCAAAGCTCAAGAAATATTCAAGTATTAGAAATAGAAATATGAATTAATGGAAACTTTCAGAATCTATAATAGATTTCGATAGTTTTTTAGTAAATATATTTTTTTATGAATTTGAGTGATTATCACTTCAGAACTTGTTCGAATCAATACTCATGAGATTTCATTTCATTTTATTTTGTAAATAGATGATTCTGTTTCCTAATGATATTTAAATTGGATAAAATAGCTTAGGCGAGGGACATTGTCAGTTTATTTGCTTATGGTTTTCCTGCATGAATAAAAATTGAATATTTTTAAGATCTTTACTCGTTTGTAAGCATGGTTAAGGTATCATGAAGGAGTATCTTAGTTTTTTGATTACATCGACAATCAATATTTTTTGTTGCGATCGATTAAATTATCTATTTAATTGAACTGGAATGTTCTAGAAAATAATCTATTTTGATGAATTTCTACCTGCACACATAGTTCATACTAAAAAAGTACTTGTAGATTAGTGCATTTTCTGGCCATGCAAAGTTGCACTAACAAAATGAGTTTAATGAAATCTTGTTTCATAGATTGTTTTATCTAATGCAGTGATGTTTGAATAAAATAACCTAACACAACAAATATTACCAAATTGTAGGCCAAACCGAGCCCTGACTTTGAACGATCACAAATTTCGAACTTATGACTCTTCAATTTGTGGCAGCTTATGAAGCAAATCTGAGATCATGGCGTCGCATTGAACACAAAATTCCCTGCTTGAAATTAAAAAGCTTATTTTTGGGCAAAGACGGATGTCAGAAATGCCCTACTTTTAGAATTTTTTCTAACTAATTTTTTTCTGAAGTAAATTTATATGCTGATTCTGAAAATCAGATTTATTTTTTTCTAACATGCTTAGTTTTTGAAAAACCTTTTCAAAAATACCATGTATGAAATGATAAATTTTGATAAAAAATTATAGTTATGGCCTCAAATAAAAAAAGCAAATGCTGATTAGCTCTCGTGGAACAGATGTTTCACTCTCATCTCAGACACGATAAAAGCTGTTGAATGAAGTCAATCAAATATTCTGAATAAAACCTTGCATTTAATTTACTTAATAAGGGGCAACAATAACTCTTAACGTCGAACCTTCACTACTTTTTTATGCATTGCTATTTTAGAAGTGTATTTATTCAATGCTTTATTTTTGCTATCATTTAATTAATACCAATTTTTGAAATTGAAAACAATCTCACCATCTGAATAAAATTGTGTATTTGCACAACTTTGTAAATTATCATGATTTTGATGCCTCCAAAGTATCTTCTGAAAGAAATTCCAATTTAACTTGCAGAACCAATGGTAAATTCTGATTCAAGGACACAAGAAAGAGAACCAGAACGGATTGTTTGTCAAGCACAAAACACTTGGATAGACAAGATAGCTATGAATTTTAAAGTGTTATTTACTAAATCAACGAATTTAATTACTTAATTTTTAAGTTTTGTGCGTTGTATATAATACTCATAGAAACAATAAATCAATAGCAAACAACTAGATAAATATCAAAAGGTTAGACATTGCTGTACAGACTTGTGTTTGAACAGAAGAAACATGATGATAATCGGATATTTCAATGATTTTCTTTTTGGTATAAAAGTAGGAGAGAAACAATGAAATTTATCAATCAATTTCCTCATACAACAACAGTCAAAATGAATTCAAAACTGTTAACTTTGTGCTTAGTTATTACTGCATTTACAGCAGTACAGCAAACCAATGCCAACAGCTTGTTTAACTTGCCGCCATTGAAACCTAACGTTGATCATTTATTGCGAACAATTGGAATCGATGCTAAATCTAACTCAAAATCGGGAAGCAGCGCTGGAACGAAAACAGTAACAAGTCATGATTCAGGACATGGCTCAGGTTCAGGTTCGGGTTCAGGATCTGGTTCAGGTTCAGGTTCAGGATCATCAGCAGCTTCAACTGGAGCTTCAGGTTCAGCATCATCTTCAGCATCAGGACAAGGTTCAAGTTCAGGCTCAGGTTCAGAATCATCAGCAGCTTCAAGTTCAGCAGCAGCAGCATCAGCAGCATCAGCAGCATCAGCTTCAGATTCATCATCAACCGGTCCATCTGGTAAGCCAGTAAACTCAGCTAACTCAGCATCATCAGGATCAGGATCTGGTTCAGGATCATCAGCAGCTTCATCTGGAGCTTCAGGTTCAGGATCATCTTCAGCATCAGGACAAGGTTCAGGTTCAGGCTCAGGTTCAGGATCTGGTTCAGGTTCAGGTTCAGGATCATCAGCAGGATCATCAGCAGCAGCAGCCTCAGGTTCATCAGCAACAGCTTCAGACTCATCATCTGCACCATCATCAAATAATGGATCAGGATCATCAGCAGCTTCAAGTTCAGCAGCAGCAGCATCAGCAGCATCAGCAGCATCAGCTTCAGATTCATCATCAACCGGTCCATCTGGTAAGCCAGTAAACTCAGCTAACTCAGCATCATCAGGATCAGGATCTGGTTCAGGATCATCAGCAGCTTCATCTGGAGCTTCAGGTTCAGGATCATCTTCAGCATCAGGACAAGGTTCAGGTTCAGGCTCAGGTTCAGGATCTGGTTCAGGTTCAGGTTCAGGATCATCAGCAGGATCATCAGCAGCAGCAGCCTCAGGTTCATCAGCAACAGCTTCAGACTCATCATCTGCACCATCATCAAATAATGGATCAGGATCATCAGCAGCTTCAAGTTCAGCAGCAGCAGCATCAGCAGCATCAGCAGCATCAGCTTCAGATTCATCATCAACCGGTCCATCTGGTAAGCCAGTAAACTCAGCTAACTCAGCATCATCAGGATCAGGATCTGGTTCAGGATCATCAGCAGCTTCATCTGGAGCTTCAGGTTCAGGATCATCTTCAGCATCAGGACAAGGTTCAGGTTCAGGCTCAGGTTCAGGATCTGGTTCAGGTTCAGGTTCAGGATCATCAGCAGGATCATCAGCAGCAGCAGCCTCAGGTTCATCAGCAACAGCTTCAGACTCATCATCTGCACCATCATCAAATAATGGATCAGGATCATCAGCAGCTTCAAGTTCAGCAGCAGCAGCATCAGCAGCATCAGCTTCAGATTCATCATCAACCGGTCCATCTGGTAAGCCAGTAAACTCAGCTAACTCAGCATCATCAGGATCAGGATCTGGTTCAGGATCATCAGCAGCTTCATCTGGAGCTTCAGGTTCAGGATCATCTTCAGCATCAGGACAAGGTTCAGGTTCAGGCTCAGGTTCAGGATCTGGTTCAGGTTCAGGTTCAGGATCATCAGCAGGATCATCAGCAGCAGCAGCCTCAGGTTCATCAGCAACAGCTTCAGACTCATCATCTGCACCATCATCAAATAATGGATCAGGATCATCAGCAGCTTCAAGTTCAGCAGCAGCAGCATCAGCAGCATCAGCAGCATCAGCTTCAGATTCATCATCAACCGGTCCATCTGGTAAGCCAGTAAACTCAGCTAACTCAGCATCATCAGGATCAGGATCTGGTTCAGGATCATCAGCAGCTTCATCTGGAGCTTCAGGTTCAGGATCATCTTCAGCATCAGGACAAGGTTCAGGTTCAGGCTCAGGTTCAGGATCTGGTTCAGGTTCAGGTTCAGGATCATCAGCAGGATCATCAGCAGCAGCAGCCTCAGGTTCATCAGCAACAGCTTCAGACTCATCATCTGCACCATCATCAAATAATGGATCAGGATCATCAGCAGCTTCAAGTTCAGCAGCAGCAGCATCAGCAGCATCAGCAGCATCAGCTTCAGATTCATCATCAACCGGTCCATCTGGTAAGCCAGTAAACTCAGCTAACTCAGCATCATCAGGATCAGGATCTGGTTCAGGATCATCAGCAGCTTCATCTGGAGCTTCAGGTTCAGGATCATCTTCAGCATCAGGACAAGGTTCAGGTTCAGGCTCAGGTTCAGGATCTGGTTCAGGTTCAGGTTCAGGATCATCAGCAGGATCATCAGCAGCAGCAGCCTCAGGTTCATCAGCAACAGCTTCAGACTCATCATCTGCACCATCATCAAATAATGGATCAGGATCATCAGCAGCTTCAAGTTCAGCAGCAGCAGCATCAGCAGCATCAGCAGCATCAGCTTCAGATTCATCATCAACCGGTCCATCTGGTAAGCCAGTAAACTCAGCTAACTCAGCATCATCAGGATCAGGATCTGGTTCAGGATCATCAGCAGCTTCATCTGGAGCTTCAGGTTCAGGATCATCTTCAGCATCAGGACAAGGTTCAGGTTCAGGCTCAGGTTCAGGATCTGGTTCAGGTTCAGGTTCAGGATCATCAGCAGGATCATCAGCAGCAGCAGCCTCAGGTTCATCAGCAACAGCTTCAGACTCATCATCTGCACCATCATCAAATAATGGATCAGGATCATCAGCAGCTTCAAGTTCAGCAGCAGCAGCATCAGCAGCATCAGCAGCATCAGCTTCAGATTCATCATCAACCGGTCCATCTGGTAAGCCAGTAAACTCAGCTAACTCAGCATCATCAGGATCAGGATCTGGTTCAGGATCATCAGCAGCTTCATCTGGAGCTTCAGGTTCAGGATCATCTTCAGCATCAGGACAAGGTTCAGGTTCAGGTTCAGGATCTGGTTCAGGATCTGGTTCAGGTTCAGGTTCAGGATCATCAGCAGGATCATCAGCAGCAGCAGCCTCAGGTTCATCAGCAACAGCTTCAGACTCATCATCTGCACCATCATCAAATAATGGATCAGGATCATCAGCAGCTTCAAGTTCAGCAGCAGCAGCATCAGCAGCATCAGCAGCATCAGCTTCAGATTCATCATCAACCGGTCCATCTGGTAAGCCAGTAAACTCAGCTAACTCAGCATCATCAGGATCAGGATCTGGTTCAGGATCATCAGCAGCTTCATCTGGAGCTTCAGGTTCAGGATCATCTTCAGCATCAGGACAAGGTTCAGGTTCAGGCTCAGGTTCAGGATCTGGTTCAGGTTCAGGTTCAGGATCATCAGCAGGATCATCAGCAGCAGCAGCCTCAGGTTCATCAGCAACAGCTTCAGACTCATCATCTGCACCATCATCAAATAATGGATCAGGATCATCAGCAGCTTCAAGTTCAGCAGCAGCAGCATCAGCAGCATCAGCAGCATCAGCTTCAGATTCATCATCAACCGGTCCATCTGGTAAGCCAGTAAACTCAGCTAACTCAGCATCATCAGGATCAGGATCTGGTTCAGGATCATCAGCAGCTTCATCTGGAGCTTCAGGTTCAGGATCATCTTCAGCATCAGGACAAGGTTCAGGTTCAGGCTCAGGTTCAGGATCTGGTTCAGGTTCAGGTTCAGGATCATCAGCAGGATCATCAGCAGCAGCAGCCTCAGGTTCATCAGCAACAGCTTCAGACTCATCATCTGCACCATCATCAAATAATGGATCAGGATCATCAGCAGCTTCAAGTTCAGCAGCAGCAGCATCAGCAGCATCAGCAGCATCAGCTTCAGATTCATCATCAACCGGTCCATCTGGTAAGCCAGTAAACTCAGCTAACTCAGCATCATCAGGATCAGGATCTGGTTCAGGATCATCAGCAGCTTCATCTGGAGCTTCAGGTTCAGGATCATCTTCAGCATCAGGACAAGGTTCAGGTTCAGGCTCAGGTTCAGGATCTGGTTCAGGTTCAGGTTCAGGATCATCAGCAGGATCATCAGCAGCAGCAGCCTCAGGTTCATCAGCAACAGCTTCAGACTCATCATCTGCACCATCATCAAATAATGGATCAGGATCATCAGCAGCTTCAAGTTCAGCAGCAGCAGCATCAGCAGCATCAGCAGCATCAGCTTCAGATTCATCATCAACCGGTCCATCTGGTAAGCCAGTAAACTCAGCTAACTCAGCATCATCAGGATCAGGATCTGGTTCAGGATCATCAGCAGCTTCATCTGGAGCTTCAGGTTCAGGATCATCTTCAGCATCAGGACAAGGTTCAGGTTCAGGCTCAGGTTCAGGATCTGGTTCAGGATCTGGTTCAGGTTCAGGTCAGTCATCAGCAGGATCATCAGCAGCAGCAGCCTCAGGTTCATCAGCAACAGCTTCAGACTCATCATCTGCACCATCATCAAATAATGGATCAGGATCATCAGCAGCTTCAAGTTCAGCAGCAGCAGCATCAGCAGCATCAGCAGCATCAGCTTCAGATTCATCATCAACCGGTCCATCTGGTAAGCCAGTAAACTCAGCTAACTCAGCATCATCAGGATCAGGATCTGGTTCAGGATCATCAGCAGCTTCATCTGGAGCTTCAGGTTCAGGATCATCTTCAGCATCAGGACAAGGTTCAGGTTCAGGCTCAGGTTCAGGATCTGGTTCAGGTTCAGGTTCAGGATCATCAGCAGGATCATCAGCAGCAGCAGCCTCAGGTTCATCAGCAACAGCTTCAGACTCATCATCTGCACCATCATCAAATAATGGATCAGGATCATCAGCAGCTTCAAGTTCAGCAGCAGCAGCATCAGCAGCATCAGCAGCATCAGCTTCAGATTCATCATCAACCGGTCCATCTGGTAAGCCAGTAAACTCAGCTAACTCAGCATCATCAGGATCAGGATCTGGTTCAGGATCATCAGCAGCTTCATCTGGAGCTTCAGGTTCAGGATCATCTTCAGCATCAGGACAAGTCGGTTCAGGCTCAGGTTCAGGATCTGGTTCAGGATCTGGTTCAGGTTCAGGTTCAGGATCATCAGCAGGATCATCAGCAGCAGCAGCCTCAGGTTCATCAGCAACAGCTTCAGACTCATCATCTGCACCATCATCAAATAATGGATCAGGATCATCAGCAGCTTCAAGTTCAGCAGCAGCAGCATCAGCAGCATCAGCAGCATCAGCTTCAGATTCATCATCAACCGGTCCATCTGGTAAGCCAGTAAACTCAGCTAACTCAGCATCATCAGGATCAGGATCTGGTTCAGGATCATCAGCAGCTTCATCTGGAGCTTCAGGTTCAGGATCATCTTCAGCATCAGGACAAGGTTCAGGTTCAGGCTCAGGTTCAGGATCTGGTTCAGGTTCAGGTTCAGGATCATCAGCAGGATCATCAGCAGCAGCAGCCTCAGGTCATCAGCAGCTTCAGACTCATCATCTGCACCATCATCAAATAATGGATCAGGATCATCAGCAGCTTCAAGTTCAGCAGCAGCAGCATCAGCAGCATCAGCTTCAGATTCATCATCAACCGGTCCATCTGGTAAGCCAGTAAACTCAGCTAACTCAGCATCATCAGGATCAGGATCTGGTTCAGGATCATCAGCAGCTTCATCTGGAGCTTCAGGTTCAGGATCATCTTCAGCATCAGGACAAGGTTCAGGTTCAGGCTCAGGTTCAGGATCTGGTTCAGGTTCAGGTTCAGGATCATCAGCAGGATCATCAGCAGCAGCAGCCTCAGGTTCATCAGCAACAGCTTCAGACTCATCATCTGCACCATCATCAAATAATGGATCAGGATCATCAGCAGCTTCAAGTTCAGCAGCAGCAGCATCAGCAGCATCAGCAGCATCAGCTTCAGATTCATCATCAACCGGTCCATCTGGTAAGCCAGTAAACTCAGCTAACTCAGCATCATCAGGATCAGGATCTGGTTCAGGATCATCAGCAGCTTCATCTGGAGCTTCAGGTTCAGGATCATCTTCAGCATCAGGACAAGGTTCAGGTTCAGGTTCAGGATCTGGTTCAGGATCTGGTTCAGGTTCAGGTTCAGGATCATCAGCAGGATCATCAGCAGCAGCAGCCTCAGGTTCATCAGCAACAGCTTCAGACTCATCATCTGCACCATCATCAAATAATGGATCAGGATCATCAGCAGCTTCAAGTTCAGCAGCAGCAGCATCAGCAGCATCAGCAGCATCAGCTTCAGATTCATCATCAACCGGTCCATCTGGTAAGCCAGTAAACTCAGCTAACTCAGCATCATCAGGATCAGGATCTGGTTCAGGATCATCAGCAGCTTCATCTGGAGCTTCAGGTTCAGGATCATCTTCAGCATCAGGACAAGGTTCAGGTTCAGGCTCAGGTTCAGGATCTGGTTCAGGTTCAGGTTCAGGATCATCAGCAGGATCATCAGCAGCAGCAGCCTCAGGTTCATCAGCAACAGCTTCAGACTCATCATCTGCACCATCATCAAATAATGGATCAGGATCATCAGCAGCTTCAAGTTCAGCAGCAGCAGCATCAGCAGCATCAGCAGCATCAGCTTCAGATTCATCATCAACCGGTCCATCTGGTAAGCCAGTAAACTCAGCTAACTCAGCATCATCAGGATCAGGATCTGGTTCAGGATCATCAGCAGCTTCATCTGGAGCTTCAGGTTCAGGATCATCTTCAGCATCAGGACAAGGTTCAGGTTCAGGCTCAGGATCTGGTTCAGGATCTGGTTCAGGTTCAGGTTCAGGATCATCAGCAGGATCATCAGCAGCAGCAGCCTCAGGTTCATCAGCAACAGCTTCAGACTCATCATCTGCACCATCATCAAATAATGGATCAGGATCATCAGCAGCTTCAAGTTCAGCAGCAGCAGCATCAGCAGCATCAGCAGCATCAGCTTCAGATTCATCATCAACCGGTCCATCTGGTAAGCCAGTAAACTCAGCTAACTCAGCATCATCAGGATCAGGATCTGGTTCAGGATCATCAGCAGCTTCATCTGGAGCTTCAGGTTCAGGATCATCTTCAGCATCAGGACAAGGTTCAGGTTCAGGCTCAGGTTCAGGATCTGGTTCAGGATCTGGTTCAGGTTCAGGTTCAGGATCATCAGCAGGATCATCAGCAGCAGCAGCCTCAGGTTCATCAGCAACAGCTTCAGACTCATCATCTGCACCATCATCAAATAATGGATCAGGATCATCAGCAGCTTCAAGTTCAGCAGCAGCAGCATCAGCAGCATCAGCAGCATCAGCTTCAGATTCATCATCAACCGGTCCATCTGGTAAGCCAGTAAACTCAGCTAACTCAGCATCATCAGGATCAGGATCTGGTTCAGGATCATCAGCAGCTTCATCTGGAGCTTCAGGTTCAGGATCATCTTCAGCATCAGGACAAGGTTCAGGTTCAGGCTCAGGTTCAGGATCTGGTTCAGGTTCAGGTTCAGGATCATCAGCAGGATCATCAGCAGCAGCAGCCTCAGGTTCATCAGCAACAGCTTCAGACTCATCATCTGCACCATCATCAAATAATGGATCAGGATCATCAGCAGCTTCAAGTTCAGCAGCAGCAGCATCAGCAGCATCAGCAGCATCAGCTTCAGATTCATCATCAACCGGTCCATCTGGTAAGCCAGTAAACTCAGCTAACTCAGCATCATCAGGATCAGGATCTGGTTCAGGATCATCAGCAGCTTCATCTGGAGCTTCAGGTTCAGGATCATCTTCAGCATCAGGACAAGGTTCAGGTTCAGGCTCAGGTTCAGGATCTGGTTCAGGATCTGGTTCAGGTTCAGGTTCAGGATCATCAGCAGGATCATCAGCAGCAGCAGCCTCAGGTTCATCAGCAACAGCTTCAGACTCATCATCTGCACCATCATCAAATAATGGATCAGGATCATCAGCAGCTTCAAGTTCAGCAGCAGCAGCATCAGCAGCATCAGCAGCATCAGCTTCAGATTCATCATCAACCGGTCCATCTGGTAAGCCAGTAAACTCAGCTAACTCAGCATCATCAGGATCAGGATCTGGTTCAGGATCATCAGCAGCTTCATCTGGAGCTTCAGGTTCAGGATCATCTTCAGCATCAGGACAAGGTTCAGGTTCAGGCTCAGGTTCAGGATCTGGTTCAGGTTCAGGTTCAGGATCATCAGCAGGATCATCAGCAGCAGCAGCCTCAGGTTCATCAGCAACAGCTTCAGACTCATCATCTGCACCATCATCAAATAATGGATCAGGATCATCAGCAGCTTCAAGTTCAGCAGCAGCAGCATCAGCAGCATCAGCAGCATCAGCTTCAGATTCATCATCAACCGGTCCATCTGGTAAGCCAGTAAACTCAGCTAACTCAGCATCATCAGGATCAGGATCTGGTTCAGGATCATCAGCAGCTTCATCTGGAGCTTCAGGTTCAGGATCATCTTCAGCATCAGGACAAGGTTCAGGTTCAGGCTCAGGTTCAGGATCTGGTTCAGGATCTGGTTCAGGTTCAGGTTCAGGATCATCAGCAGGATCATCAGCAGCAGCAGCCTCAGGTTCATCAGCAACAGCTTCAGACTCATCATCTGCACCATCATCAAATAATGGATCAGGATCATCAGCAGCTTCAAGTTCAGCAGCAGCAGCATCAGCAGCATCAGCAGCATCAGCTTCAGATTCATCATCAACCGGTCCATCTGGTAAGCCAGTAAACTCAGCTAACTCAGCATCATCAGGATCAGGATCTGGTTCAGGATCATCAGCAGCTTCATCTGGAGCTTCAGGTTCAGGATCATCTTCAGCATCAGGACAAGGTTCAGGTTCAGGCTCAGGTTCAGGATCTGGTTCAGGTTCAGGTTCAGGATCATCAGCAGGATCATCAGCAGCAGCAGCCTCAGGTTCATCAGCAACAGCTTCAGACTCATCATCTGCACCATCATCAAATAATGGATCAGGATCATCAGCAGCTTCAAGTTCAGCAGCAGCAGCATCAGCAGCATCAGCAGCATCAGCTTCAGATTCATCATCAACCGGTCCATCTGGTAAGCCAGTAAACTCAGCTAACTCAGCATCATCAGGATCAGGATCTGGTTCAGGATCATCAGCAGCTTCATCTGGAGCTTCAGGTTCAGGATCATCTTCAGCATCAGGACAAGGTTCAGGTTCAGGCTCAGGTTCAGGATCTGGTTCAGGATCTGGTTCAGGTTCAGGTTCAGGATCATCAGCAGGATCATCAGCAGCAGCAGCCTCAGGTTCATCAGCAACAGCTTCAGACTCATCATCTGCACCATCATCAAATAATGGATCAGGATCATCAGCAGCTTCAAGTTCAGCAGCAGCAGCATCAGCAGCATCAGCAGCATCAGCTTCAGATTCATCATCAACCGGTCCATCTGGTAAGCCAGTAAACTCAGCTAACTCAGCATCATCAGGATCAGGATCTGGTTCAGGATCATCAGCAGCTTCATCTGGAGCTTCAGGTTCAGGATCATCTTCAGCATCAGGACAAGGTTCAGGTTCAGGCTCAGGTTCAGGATCTGGTTCAGGTTCAGGTTCAGGATCATCAGCAGGATCATCAGCAGCAGCAGCCTCAGGTTCATCAGCAACAGCTTCAGACTCATCATCTGCACCATCATCAAATAATGGATCAGGATCATCAGCAGCTTCAAGTTCAGCAGCAGCAGCATCAGCAGCATCAGCAGCATCAGCTTCAGATTCATCATCAACCGGTCCATCTGGTAAGCCAGTAAACTCAGCTAACTCAGCATCATCAGGATCAGGATCTGGTTCAGGATCATCAGCAGCTTCATCTGGAGCTTCAGGTTCAGGATCATCTTCAGCATCAGGACAAGGTTCAGGTTCAGGCTCAGGTTCAGGATCTGGTTCAGGTTCAGGTTCAGGATCATCAGCAGGATCATCAGCAGCAGCAGCCTCAGGTTCATCAGCAACAGCTTCAGACTCATCATCTGCACCATCATCAAATAATGGATCAGGATCATCAGCAGCTTCAAGTTCAGCAGCAGCAGCATCAGCAGCATCAGCAGCATCAGCTTCAGATTCATCATCAACCGGTCCATCTGGTAAGCCAGTAAACTCAGCTAACTCAGCATCATCAGGATCAGGATCTGGTTCAGGATCATCAGCAGCTTCATCTGGAGCTTCAGGTTCAGGATCATCTTCAGCATCAGGACAAGGTTCAGGTTCAGGCTCAGGTTCAGGATCTGGTTCAGGTTCAGGTTCAGGATCATCAGCAGGATCATCAGCAGCAGCAGCCTCAGGTTCATCAGCAACAGCTTCAGACTCATCATCTGCACCATCATCAAATAATGGATCAGGATCATCAGCAGCTTCAAGTTCAGCAGCAGCAGCATCAGCAGCATCAGCAGCATCAGCTTCAGATTCATCATCAACCGGTCCATCTGGTAAGCCAGTAAACTCAGCTAACTCAGCATCATCAGGATCAGGATCTGGTTCAGGATCATCAGCAGCTTCATCTGGAGCTTCAGGTTCAGGATCATCTTCAGCATCAGGACAAGGTTCAGGTTCAGGCTCAGGTTCAGGATCTGGTTCAGGATCTGGTTCAGGTTCAGTTCAGGATCATCAGCAGGATCATCAGCAGCAGCAGCCTCAGGTTCATCAGCAACAGCTTCAGACTCATCATCTGCACCATCATCAAATAATGGATCAGGATCATCAGCAGCTTCAAGTTCAGCAGCAGCAGCATCAGCAGCATCAGCAGCATCAGCTTCAGATTCATCATCAACCGGTCCATCTGGTAAGCCAGTAAACTCAGCTAACTCAGCATCATCAGGATCAGGATCTGGTTCAGGATCATCAGCAGCTTCATCTGGAGCTTCAGGTTCAGGATCATCTTCAGCATCAGGACAAGGTTCAGGTTCAGGCTCAGGTTCAGGATCTGGTTCAGGTTCAGGTTCAGGATCATCAGCAGGATCATCAGCAGCAGCAGCCTCAGGTTCATCAGCAACAGCTTCAGACTCATCATCTGCACCATCATCAAATAATGGATCAGGATCATCAGCAGCTTCAAGTTCAGCAGCAGCAGCATCAGCAGCAGCAGCATCAGCAGCATCGGCTTCAGATTCATCATCAACCGGTCCATCTGGTAAGCCAGTAAACTCAGCTAACTCAGCATCATCAGGATCAGGATCTGGTTCAGGATCATCAGCAGCTTCATCTGGAGCTTCAGGTTCAGGATCATCTTCAGCATCAGGACAAGGTTCAGGTTCAGGCTCAGGTTCAGGATCTGGTTCAGGATCTGGTTCAGGTTCAGGTTCAGGATCATCAGCAGGATCATCAGCAGCAGCAGCCTCAGGTTCATCAGCAACAGCTTCAGACTCATCATCTGCACCATCATCAAATAATGGATCAGGATCATCAGCAGCTTCAAGTTCAGCAGCAGCAGCATCAGCAGCATCAGCAGCATCAGCTTCAGATTCATCATCAACCGGTCCATCTGGTAAGCCAGTAAACTCAGCTAACTCAGCATCATCAGGATCAGGATCTGGTTCAGGATCATCAGCAGCTTCATCTGGAGCTTCAGGTTCAGGATCATCTTCAGCATCAGGACAAGGTTCAGGTTCAGGATCTGGTTCAGGATCTGGTTCAGGTTCAGGTTCAGGATCATCAGCAGGATCATCAGCAGCAGCAGCCTCAGGTTCATCAGCAACAGCTTCAGACTCATCATCTGCACCATCATCAAATAATGGATCAGGATCATCAGCAGCTTCAAGTTCAGCAGCAGCAGCATCAGCAGCATCAGCAGCATCAGCTTCAGATTCATCATCAACCGGTCCATCTGGTAAGCCAGTAAACTCAGCTAACTCAGCATCATCAGGATCAGGATCTGGTTCAGGATCATCAGCAGCTTCATCTGGAGCTTCAGGTTCAGGATCATCTTCAGCATCAGGACAAGGTTCAGGTTCAGGCTCAGGTTCAGGATCTGGTTCAGGATCTGGTTCAGGTTCAGGTTCAGGATCATCAGCAGGATCATCAGCAGCAGCAGCCTCAGGTTCATCAGCAACAGCTTCAGACTCATCATCTGCACCATCATCAAATAATGGATCAGGATCATCAGCAGCTTCAAGTTCAGCAGCAGCAGCATCAGCAGCATCAGCAGCATCAGCTTCAGATTCATCATCAACCGGTCCATCTGGTAAGCCAGTAAACTCAGCTAACTCAGCATCATCAGGATCAGGATCTGGTTCAGGATCATCAGCAGCTTCATCTGGAGCTTCAGGTTCAGGATCATCTTCAGCATCAGGACAAGGTTCAGGTTCAGGCTCAGGTTCAGGATCTGGTTCAGGTTCAGGTTCAGGATCATCAGCAGGATCATCAGCAGCAGCTGCCTCAGGTTCATCAGCAACAGCTTCAGACTCATCATCTGCACCATCATCAAATAATGGATCAGGATCATCAGCAGCTTCAAGTTCAGCAGCAGCAGCATCAGCAGCAGCAGCATCAGCAGCATCAGCAGCATCAGCTTCAGATTCATCATCAACCGGTCCATCTGGTAAGCCAGTAAACTCAGCTAACTCAGCATCATCAGGATCAGGATCTGGTTCAGGATCATCAGCAGCTTCATCTGGAGCTTCAGGTTCAGGATCATCTTCAGCATCAGGACAAGGTTCAGGTTCAGGCTCAGGTTCAGGATCTGGTTCAGGATCTGGTTCAGGTTCAGGTTCAGGATCATCAGCAGGATCATCAGCAGCAGCAGCCTCAGGTTCATCAGCAACAGCTTCAGACTCATCATCTGCACCATCATCAAATAATGGATCAGGATCATCAGCAGCTTCAAGTTCAGCAGCAGCAGCATCAGCAGCATCAGCAGCATCAGCTTCAGATTCATCATCAACCGGTCCATCTGGTAAGCCAGTAAACTCAGCTAACTCAGCATCATCAGGATCAGGATCTGGTTCAGGATCATCAGCAGCTTCATCTGGAGCTTCAGGTTCAGGATCATCTTCAGCATCAGGACAAGGTTCAGGTTCAGGCTCAGGTTCAGGATCTGGTTCAGGATCTGGTTCAGGTTCAGGTTCAGGATCATCAGCAGGATCATCAGCAGCAGCAGCCTCAGGTTCATCAGCAACAGCTTCAGACTCATCATCTGCACCATCATCAAATAATGGATCAGGATCATCAGCAGCTTCAAGTTCAGCAGCAGCAGCATCAGCAGCATCAGCAGCATCAGCTTCAGATTCATCATCAACCGGTCCATCTGGTAAGCCAGTAAACTCAGCTAACTCAGCATCATCAGGATCAGGATCTGGTTCAGGATCATCAGCAGCTTCATCTGGAGCTTCAGGTTCAGGATCATCTTCAGCATCAGGACAAGGTTCAGGTTCAGGCTCAGGTTCAGGATCTGGTTCAGGTTCAGGTTCAGGATCATCAGCAGGATCATCAGCAGCAGCAGCCTCAGGTTCATCAGCAACAGCTTCAGACTCATCATCTGCACCATCATCAAATAATGGATCAGGATCATCAGCAGCTTCAAGTTCAGCAGCAGCAGCATCAGCAGCATCAGCAGCATCAGCTTCAGATTCATCATCAACCGGTCCATCTGGTAAGCCAGTAAACTCAGCTAACTCAGCATCATCAGGATCAGGATCTGGTTCAGGATCATCAGCAGCTTCATCTGGAGCTTCAGGTTCAGGATCATCTTCAGCATCAGGACAAGGTTCAGGTTCAGGCTCAGGTTCAGGATCTGGTTCAGGATCTGGTTCAGGTTCAGGTTCAGGATCATCAGCAGGATCATCAGCAGCAGCAGCCTCAGGTTCATCAGCAACAGCTTCAGACTCATCATCTGCACCATCATCAAATAATGGATCAGGATCATCAGCAGCTTCAAGTTCAGCAGCAGCAGCATCAGCAGCATCAGCAGCATCAGCTTCAGATTCATCATCAACCGGTCCATCTGGTAAGCCAGTAAACTCAGCTAACTCAGCATCATCAGGATCAGGATCTGGTTCAGGATCATCAGCAGCTTCATCTGGAGCTTCAGGTTCAGGATCATCTTCAGCATCAGGACAAGGTTCAGGTTCAGGCTCAGGTTCAGGATCTGGTTCAGGTTCAGGTTCAGGATCATCAGCAGGATCATCAGCAGCAGCAGCCTCAGGTTCATCAGCAACAGCTTCAGACTCATCATCTGCACCATCATCAAATAATGGATCAGGATCATCAGCAGCTTCAAGTTCAGCAGCAGCAGCATCAGCAGCATCAGCAGCATCAGCTTCAGATTCATCATCAACCGGTCCATCTGGTAAGCCAGTAAACTCAGCTAACTCAGCATCATCAGGATCAGGATCTGGTTCAGGATCATCAGCAGCTTCATCTGGAGCTTCAGGTTCAGGATCATCTTCAGCATCAGGACAAGGTTCAGGTTCAGGCTCAGGTTCAGGATCTGGTTCAGGTTCAGGTTCAGGATCATCAGCAGGATCATCAGCAGCAGCAGCCTCAGGTTCATCAGCAACAGCTTCAGACTCATCATCTGCACCATCATCAAATAATGGATCAGGATCATCAGCAGCTTCAAGTTCAGCAGCAGCAGCATCAGCAGCATCAGCAGCATCAGCTTCAGATTCATCATCAACCGGTCCATCTGGTAAGCCAGTAAACTCAGCTAACTCAGCATCATCAGGATCAGGATCTGGTTCAGGATCATCAGCAGCTTCATCTGGAGCTTCAGGTTCAGGATCATCTTCAGCATCAGGACAAGGTTCAGGTTCAGGCTCAGGTTCAGGATCTGGTTCAGGTTCAGGTTCAGGATCATCAGCAGGATCATCAGCAGCAGCAGCCTCAGGTTCATCAGCAACAGCTTCAGACTCATCATCTGCACCATCATCAAATAATGGATCAGGATCATCAGCAGCTTCAAGTTCAGCAGCAGCAGCATCAGCAGCATCAGCAGCATCAGCTTCAGATTCATCATCAACCGGTCCATCTGGTAAGCCAGTAAACTCAGCTAACTCAGCATCATCAGGATCAGGATCTGGTTCAGGATCATCAGCAGCTTCATCTGGAGCTTCAGGTTCAGGATCATCTTCAGCATCAGGACAAGGTTCAGGTTCAGGCTCAGGTTCAGGATCTGGTTCAGGATCTGGTTCAGGTTCAGGTTCAGGATCATCAGCAGGATCATCAGCAGCAGCAGCCTCAGGTTCATCAGCAACAGCTTCAGACTCATCATCTGCACCATCATCAAATAATGGATCAGGATCATCAGCAGCTTCAAGTTCAGCAGCAGCAGCATCAGCAGCATCAGCAGCATCAGCTTCAGATTCATCATCAACCGGTCCATCTGGTAAGCCAGTAAACTCAGCTAACTCAGCATCATCAGGATCAGGATCTGGTTCAGGATCATCAGCAGCTTCATCTGGAGCTTCAGGTTCAGGATCATCTTCAGCATCAGGACAAGGTTCAGGTTCAGGCTCAGGTTCAGGATCTGGTTCAGGTTCAGGTTCAGGATCATCAGCAGGATCATCAGCAGCAGCTGCCTCAGGTTCATCAGCAACAGCTTCAGACTCATCATCTGCACCATCATCAAATAATGGATCAGGATCATCAGCAGCTTCAAGTTCAGCAGCAGCAGCATCAGCAGCAGCAGCATCAGCAGCATCAGCAGCATCAGCTTCAGATTCATCATCAACCGGTCCATCTGGTAAGCCAGTAAACTCAGCTAACTCAGCATCATCAGGATCAGGATCTGGTTCAGGATCATCAGCAGCTTCATCTGGAGCTTCAGGTTCAGGATCATCTTCAGCATCAGGACAAGGTTCAGGTTCAGGCTCAGGTTCAGGATCTGGTTCAGGATCTGGTTCAGGTTCAGGTTCAGGATCATCAGCAGGATCATCAGCAGCAGCAGCCTCAGGTTCATCAGCAACAGCTTCAGACTCATCATCTGCACCATCATCAAATAATGGATCAGGATCATCAGCAGCTTCAAGTTCAGCAGCAGCAGCATCAGCAGCATCAGCAGCATCAGCTTCAGATTCATCATCAACCGGTCCATCTGGTAAGCCAGTAAACTCAGCTAACTCAGCATCATCAGGATCAGGATCTGGTTCAGGATCATCAGCAGCTTCATCTGGAGCTTCAGGTTCAGGATCATCTTCAGCATCAGGACAAGGTTCAGGTTCAGGATCTGGTTCAGGATCTGGTTCAGGTTCAGGTTCAGGATCATCAGCAGGATCATCAGCAGCAGCAGCCTCAGGTTCATCAGCAACAGCTTCAGACTCATCATCTGCACCATCATCAAATAATGGATCAGGATCATCAGCAGCTTCAAGTTCAGCAGCAGCAGCATCAGCAGCATCAGCAGCATCAGCTTCAGATTCATCATCAACCGGTCCATCTGGTAAGCCAGTAAACTCAGCTAACTCAGCATCATCAGGATCAGGATCTGGTTCAGGATCATCAGCAGCTTCATCTGGAGCTTCAGGTTCAGGATCATCTTCAGCATCAGGACAAGGTTCAGGTTCAGGCTCAGGTTCAGGATCTGGTTCAGGATCTGGTTCAGGTTCAGGTTCAGGATCATCAGCAGGATCATCAGCAGCAGCAGCCTCAGGTTCATCAGCAACAGCTTCAGACTCATCATCTGCACCATCATCAAATAATGGATCAGGATCATCAGCAGCTTCAAGTTCAGCAGCAGCAGCATCAGCAGCATCAGCAGCATCAGCTTCAGATTCATCATCAACCGGTCCATCTGGTAAGCCAGTAAACTCAGCTAACTCAGCATCATCAGGATCAGGATCTGGTTCAGGATCATCAGCAGCTTCATCTGGAGCTTCAGGTTCAGGATCATCTTCAGCATCAGGACAAGGTTCAGGTTCAGGCTCAGGTTCAGGATCTGGTTCAGGTTCAGGTTCAGGATCATCAGCAGGATCATCAGCAGCAGCTGCCTCAGGTTCATCAGCAACAGCTTCAGACTCATCATCTGCACCATCATCAAATAATGGATCAGGATCATCAGCAGCTTCAAGTTCAGCAGCAGCAGCATCAGCAGCAGCAGCATCAGCAGCATCAGCAGCATCAGCTTCAGATTCATCATCAACCGGTCCATCTGGTAAGCCAGTAAACTCAGCTAACTCAGCATCATCAGGATCAGGATCTGGTTCAGGATCATCAGCAGCTTCATCTGGAGCTTCAGGTTCAGGATCATCTTCAGCATCAGGACAAGGTTCAGGTTCAGGCTCAGGTTCAGGATCTGGTTCAGGATCTGGTTCAGGTTCAGGTTCAGGATCATCAGCAGGATCATCAGCAGCAGCAGCCTCAGGTTCATCAGCAACAGCTTCAGACTCATCATCTGCACCATCATCAAATAATGGATCAGGATCATCAGCAGCTTCAAGTTCAGCAGCAGCAGCATCAGCAGCATCAGCAGCATCAGCTTCAGATTCATCATCAACCGGTCCATCTGGTAAGCCAGTAAACTCAGCTAACTCAGCATCATCAGGATCAGGATCTGGTTCAGGATCATCAGCAGCTTCATCTGGAGCTTCAGGTTCAGGATCATCTTCAGCATCAGGACAAGGTTCAGGTTCAGGCTCAGGTTCAGGATCTGGTTCAGGTTCAGGTTCAGGATCATCAGCAGGATCATCAGCAGCAGCAGCCTCAGGTTCATCAGCAACAGCTTCAGACTCATCATCTGCACCATCATCAAATAATGGATCAGGATCATCAGCAGCTTCAAGTTCAGCAGCAGCAGCATCAGCAGCATCAGCAGCATCAGCTTCAGATTCATCATCAACCGGTCCATCTGGTAAGCCAGTAAACTCAGCTAACTCAGCATCATCAGGATCAGGATCTGGTTCAGGATCATCAGCAGCTTCATCTGGAGCTTCAGGTTCAGGATCATCTTCAGCATCAGGACAAGGTTCAGGTTCAGGCTCAGGTTCAGGATCTGGTTCAGGATCTGGTTCAGGTTCAGGTTCAGGATCATCAGCAGGATCATCAGCAGCAGCAGCCTCAGGTTCATCAGCAACAGCTTCAGACTCATCATCTGCACCATCATCAAATAATGGATCAGGATCATCAGCAGCTTCAAGTTCAGCAGCAGCAGCATCAGCAGCATCAGCAGCATCAGCTTCAGATTCATCATCAACCGGTCCATCTGGTAAGCCAGTAAACTCAGCTAACTCAGCATCATCAGGATCAGGATCTGGTTCAGGATCATCAGCAGCTTCATCTGGAGCTTCAGGTTCAGGATCATCTTCAGCATCAGGACAAGGTTCAGGTTCAGGCTCAGGTTCAGGATCTGGTTCAGGATCTGGTTCAGGTTCAGGTTCAGGATCATCAGCAGGATCATCAGCAGCAGCAGCCTCAGGTTCATCAGCAACAGCTTCAAGTTCAGCAGCAGCAGCATCAGCAGCATCAGCAGCATCAGCTTCAGATTCATCATCAACCGGTCCATCTGGTAAGCCAGTAAACTCAGCTAACTCAGCATCATCAGGATCAGGATCTGGTTCAGGATCATCAGCAGCTTCATCTGGAGCTTCAGGTTCAGGATCATCTTCAGCATCAGGACAAGGTTCAGGTTCAGGCTCAGGTTCAGGATCTGGTTCAGGATCTGGTTCAGGCTCAGGTTCAGGATCATCAGCAGGATCATCAGCAGCAGCAGCCTCAGGTTCATCAGCAACAGCTTCAGACTCATCATCTGCACCATCATCAAATAATGGATCAGGATCATCAGCAGCTTCAAGTTCAGCAGCAGCAGCATCAGCAGCATCAGCAGCATCAGCTTCAGATTCATCATCAACCGGTCCATCTGGTAAGCCAGTAAACTCAGCTAACTCAGCATCATCAGGATCAGGATCTGGTTCAGGATCATCAGCAGCTTCATCTGGAGCTTCAGGTTCAGGATCATCTTCAGCATCAGGACAAGGTTCAGGTTCAGGCTCAGGTTCAGAATCTGGTTCAGGATCTGGTTCAGGTTCAGGTTCAGGATCATCAGCAGGATCATCAGCAGCAGCAGCCTCAGGTTCATCAGCAACAGCTTCAGACTCATCATCTGCACCATCATCAAATAATGGATCAGGATCATCAGCAGCTTCAAGTTCAGCAGCAGCAGCATCAGCAGCATCAGCAGCATCAGCAGCATCAGCTTCAGATTCATCATCAACCGGTCCATCTGGTAAGCCAGTAAACTCAGCTAACTCAGCATCATCAGGATCAGGATCTGGTTCAGGATCATCAGCAGCTTCATCTGGAGCTTCAGGTTCAGGATCATCTTCAGCATCAGGACAAGGTTCAGGTTCAGGCTCAGGTTCAGGATCTGTTTCAGGTTCAGGTTCAGGATCATCAGCAGGATCATCAGCAGCAGCAGCCTCAGGTTCATCAGCAACCGGTCCATCTGGTAAGCCAGTAAACTCAGCTAACTCAGCATCATCAGGATCAGGATCTGGTTCAGGATCATCAGCAGCTTCATCTGGAGCTTCAGGTTCAGGATCATCTTCAGCATCAGGACAAGGTTCAGGTTCAGGCTCAGGTTCAGGATCTGTTTCAGGTTCAGGTTCAGGATCATCAGCAGGATCATCAGCAGCAGCAGCCTCAGATTCATCATCAACCGGTCCATCTGGTAAGCCAGTAAACTCAGCTAACTCAGCATCATCAGGATCAGGATCTGGTTCAGGATCATCAGCAGCTTCATCTGGAGCTTCAGGTTCAGGATCATCTTCAGCATCAGGACAAGGTTCAGGTTCAGGCTCAGGTTCAGGATCTGTTTCAGGTTCAGGTTCAGGATCATCAGCAGGATCATCAGCAGCAGCAGCCTCAGGTTCATCAGCAACAGCTTCAGACTCATCATCTGCACCATCATCAAATAATGGATCAGGATCATCAGCAGCTTCAAGTTCAGCAGCAGCAGCATCAGCAGCATCAGCAGCATCAGCTTCAGATTCATCATCAACCGGTCCATCTGGTAAGCCAGTAAACTCAGCTAACTCAGCATCATCAGGATCAGGATCTGGTTCAGGATCATCAGCAGCTTCATCTGGAGCTTCAGGTTCAGGATCATCTTCAGCATCAGGACAAGGTTCAGGTTCAGGCTCAGGTTCAGAATCTGGTTCAGGATCTGGTTCAGGTTCAGGTTCAGGATCATCAGCAGGATCATCAGCAGCAGCAGCCTCAGGTTCATCAGCAACAGCTTCAGACTCATCATCTGCACCATCATCAAATAATGGATCAGGATCATCAGCAGCTTCAAGTTCAGCAGCAGCAGCATCAGCAGCATCAGCAGCATCAGCTTCAGATTCATCATCAACCGGTCCATCTGGTAAGCCAGTAAACTCAGCTAACTCAGCATCATCAGGATCAGGATCTGGTTCAGGATCATCAGCAGCTTCATCTGGAGCTTCAGGTTCAGGATCATCTTCAGCATCAGGACAAGGTTCAGGTTCAGGCTCAGGTTCAGGATCTGGTTCAGGATCTGGTTCAGGTTCAGGTTCAGGATCATCAGCAGGATCATCAGCAGCAGCAGCCTCAGGTTCATCAGCAACAGCTTCAGACTCATCATCTGCACCATCATCAAATAATGGATCAGGATCATCAGCAGCTTCAAGTTCAGCAGCAGCAGCATCAGCAGCATCAGCAGCATCAGCTTCAGATTCATCATCAACCGGTCCATCTGGTAAGCCAGTAAACTCAGCTAACTCAGCATCATCAGGATCAGGATCTGGTTCAGGATCATCAGCAGCTTCATCTGGAGCTTCAGGTTCAGGATCATCTTCAGCATCAGGACAAGGTTCAGGTTCAGGCTCAGGTTCAGAATCTGGTTCAGGATCTGGTTCAGGTTCAGGTTCAGGATCATCAGCAGGATCATCAGCAGCAGCAGCCTCAGGTTCATCAGCAACAGCTTCAGACTCATCATCTGCACCATCATCAAATAATGGATCAGGATCATCAGCAGCTTCAAGTTCAGCAGCAGCAGCATCAGCAGCATCAGCAGCATCAGCTTCAGATTCATCATCAACCGGTCCATCTGGTAAGCCAGTAAACTCAGCTAACTCAGCATCATCAGGATCAGGATCTGGTTCAGGATCATCAGCAGCTTCATCTGGAGCTTCAGGTTCAGGATCATCTTCAGCATCAGGACAAGGTTCAGGTTCAGGCTCAGGTTCAGAATCTGGTTCAGGATCTGGTTCAGGTTCAGGTTCAGGATCATCAGCAGGATCATCAGCAGCAGCAGCCTCAGGTTCATCAGCAACAGCTTCAGACTCATCATCTGCACCATCATCAAATAATGGATCAGGATCATCAGCAGCTTCAAGTTCAGCAGCAGCAGCATCAGCAGCATCAGCAGCATCAGCTTCAGATTCATCATCAACCGGTCCATCTGGTAAGCCAGTAAACTCAGCTAACTCAGCATCATCAGGATCAGGATCTGGTTCAGGATCATCAGCAGCTTCATCTGGAGCTTCAGGTTCAGGATCATCTTCAGCATCAGGACAAGGTTCAGGTTCAGGCTCAGGTTCAGAATCTGGTTCAGGATCTGGTTCAGGTTCAGGTTCAGGATCATCAGCAGGATCATCAGCAGCAGCAGCCTCAGGTTCATCAGCAACAGCTTCAGACTCATCATCTGCACCATCATCAAATAATGGATCAGGATCATCAGCAGCTTCAAGTTCAGCAGCAGCAGCATCAGCAGCATCAGCAGCATCAGCTTCAGATTCATCATCAACCGGTCCATCTGGTAAGCCAGTAAACTCAGCTAACTCAGCATCATCAGGATCAGGATCTGGTTCAGGATCATCAGCAGCTTCATCTGGAGCTTCAGGTTCAGGATCATCTTCAGCATCAGGACAAGGTTCAGGTTCAGGCTCAGGTTCAGGATCTGGTTCAGGTTCAGGTTCAGGATCATCAGCAGCTTATTTAAAGTATACAAATGAAGCAGGCAATACTTGTGTTTGTTATTGAATTTAACATCGAAGTATCCATGTTATAGAATAGAATAAAAGTATTTTTGTCGTGTAAAGTTTTGCGTTTAAAATCATTTCATTTTCATTTAGCGTCTTGTTTCAAACATCTCTGTGTCGATAAATTTATGCATTTTTGCAAGTTTTTGCAAGTTTCGAAAAATATAATAGAGTGGTTCACTAAGAATCGTCGTTTATTCAACAATTAATTTTATTTCCTGAAACTTGCAAGGTCGTCAGTTAGCCCAACGGCCCAAGAAATTTGTAATATCACATATTTTTTTACTGATACTGTGGCGGTGGCTCGCAATTTGTTTAAACTAGAAGGAGTAAATCAAATTTCACCATTTAAAGTTGTTATTAGCTGTGACCCATTTTATATTAGGGACGTTCAGAATCAAGTTAATACACACTGTTAAACAGTTTACACAAGTTACATTTGAAATTTAGAGTTGATATTCAGTTTTAACTTAACCCGGACATGACTTCCGCGGGGTCAAAAATTGGCAATTAAACAAAGAAATGATCAGTTTTTACCGAGAGAGTTCAAAACTTCATTTCAAACGAGCTATTCATATTCATATATTCATATTCATATACAGGGTCTACACTTGACTCCTAATAAGGAGCTATAAGGCATCTGGCAAACCAAGCCAAAAACTTGATTGAGGTCATTCACTAAAACAGACAAACTTCGTACTATTTCAAAAATCTGTCAGGCTATAGCCAACAATGTGTGGATCATTTATCACCGATCAAAAATCTTCCTGACACAAAGGTGATTGAACGCGCACCGTTTGAATTTAAATGACCTAACGTCTATAATACGCGACCTGAGTAGTTTAGAGAAAAAATCTTTCGTCAGGCTGATCATCTTATTATTAAATAAATTCATATATAAATTAAGCTCTCTATCATGTTTCATTCTCAAGATATGACTGAAAAATGTTTCAACTTTAGAGCGCGATTGTGACCGAACACGAGACTTCAAAGAACTTTTGATGACCCCTAACATAGTTTTTTGATGTCTACTTTTAAAAAACAAGTTTTTTCCAAATTGACGAGGGTCACTTTTTCGTGAGACATACCCCTTTGGTTATTTTCTCATTTAGATGTTGGCTTTCTTTGCTTCATAGATGGTGTTGTGACTGACCATTTTGATATCTAAGCTTGCTTATCTTTATCCAATAAACCTCATTCAGCATTTTGTCTTTATGACAAACTTAAACAAACACCCTTTAGATTCTTTGGTGCATACATAAATTAATTAACGTTAATTATTTTTCAATACTTTTCTCTGTTCTGCTTCTTCATGATAAACACAATAAAAAGAGAGATAAAAATCTAAGTTGAATGGTTCAAAATTATCTCGTTTTATTGCCTCTTCCGTCAGTTGAAACATTTGACAAAATATGGTGATGCAAAGCACAATAATTTTATTGTTTTAATGTATCAACACAAAAGTTTGACGCTTTGACTTACAATATATTAATAATAATAATATATTGTACTTTGAATACTAGTATGTATTTTGATATGTACTGAGCAAAAGTTTCTGGTGTGTTGGGTTGAGCTTTATCAGCTTTGAAGAGTGGCAGTGAATATGACAACGAGCCAAACAGTGTCTTCGCGAGTAGAAGAAAGTCCCTCATACCAGAAACTTTTCGAACGCTCTGTGTGTATGGTACCGATTTAGAATTATGCTAGCTTCGAATCATGATTTGGCTTTCGATTATTCTAAACTGGCATCTAACATGCGATAATAAGTAAAAACATAATCCAAAACTCCGAACTTGGATCTGAGAAGAAAGTGAATTAGAAATGGTTAAGTCATTAAAGTATTTATGTTTAGTATCTGGGATTCATTAATTGAATAAAATAATTTTACCTTCGAATTCGAAATATTCTTCTGGAACAAAGTCCCGTTTATTCGTTTCTTGCGGTTAAACTGAACTGGAATTTGGAACAACCTCAATTGGACGATCATACAAAATGATTAATAGTGTTTGTCTTTTAGATAAACTATCTGTTATTAATCAATGGTCAAAAGGACAATATTGAAAAAAAAATTTCATACTAAATGTCGACAGTCTAGTAGTCAATTAAGTATCTATCGTAAGTTAAGCCAGGTGATAATAAAACATGTTTTTCATTCAAGACTTTATTCAATGATCCAAAGTTTGATTCTTTGAAAAACACAGATTTTACTATTATATCTTAACTTGAAATAAAATTAAGAACCTTAGAGTAAACTTGAGTGAAATCAGTTTCCATACAGATTTGATCTTTCACCATTCATTGAGCAGTTTCTCTTGGATCAATCGAGCCACAATATCATTGACATATGGAAATGCTTCTTTTGCCACCACAATATCGCCATGATTGAAATACGGATCTGTGATTATATGATCAGTGTCAACTCTGCCTGTTGATGAAATGAAAATATTTGATTTATCAATTATCATATCAATGGATTGAATTACATGATTCTTACCACAAAGACTGTTCCTAAGATTTTGTGCATTTATTGGAGTTGCGAGTTTAACATTCAATGCACTTATCAATATCAACTTATTTGTATTTATCTTGTAAAAGGCAGGCTTAAGCCAATAAACACGGTTAGACTTTTAATTTAGTTCTGATTTTTCCAAGTCATTTAAACATGATAATTTGTAGACTCTTGAAACATTATAAATCCGAACATTGGCTATTCATGAATAATCTCAATATTCCAATACTTAACTGCGCCTCAATATTAAACGAAAAAGAGTTTAATGGATAAAAAATGGCATTTTTTAAGCCTATCACAAGTCTGAAAATGATTTTGTTACCAACGTGTTAGACTTCATTATTGATCATATTTTTAAATTACATGTTAAGGTTGTGAACAAAATGAGAAAAAGTAAAATGAAAAAATGAAATCAAATTGTGAGATTGAACTTACAACATTCAAAAGTTGTCAATTTGATTGATGAACTTTTGATTGATTCAGGATGGTCGCAAAGGCATCAACAAGTAAAATGAAGGAAAGAGGTGAGACATGAAGTGGGAAATTGATAGTGGCAACAAAGAACCATCGTTATGAAAAAGAAGAAAAAAGAGTAGAAAAACTAAGAAGGCAAAATAATGAGAAATAATTTCTTTACATTATAGCGAATAAATTAATTCATTGAAATAAACAATGTTGTTATCATGCGCATTCATTCACATGGTGCATGGTGCAACTCACTTTGTCCACAGTTTACTCAATTGTAAACATCACTTGTGCTCCAACTGTTAACCTGAGCACAACAAGAAGCAAAGTCAAGCGCAAAGGGAAAAAACTTTGGCCAAACTGTTAACTTGAAGATTAAAGTAAAAGCAAAACTGAACAAAACTAATCTCAAGTTCAACTGATGGATAACAATGGCATAATGATGATGTTAACCAATAGTTCAGTTTATTTGCTTGGTTATTATCGTGATGAAAATAAAGTGTCCAACAATGTGGAATCCAATTACAACGGATTGGACTCTATATTGACAAACGATCCAACAGTTCAACTTTCATCTTCTTCAATATCAACCTCAGGATTGTCTACATCATCTTCAGCTTCAGTGGCCGTCGAGTCTAAACTTGAACCGGGAATCGACTTGTCAACCCTGAATGGTTCAACCATTTTAACCCAATACTCTGATCTGAATCAGCTAAACGTTCTGGAAGTTACATCTTACCTTTGCTTATTTTTCCTCGGGGCTCCAGCCAATCTGATAGTGTTTTACAACATTTTCAAAACAAGTGCCTACAAGCGAACTAGAAATGAATTTTTACTTTCAAACCTTGTCATTGCCGATTCCATAGTTACTTGTCTAATGATTCCATCAGAGATTCTTTGGAGGTTCAGTATAACCTGGATTTATGGTTCCATTGCTTGTAAAATATTTCAATTCTATCGTGCCCTAGGAATCTATTCATCTTCATCCATTCTTGTTTGCATCTCAATCGACCGCTTCATTGCCGTAATCTATCCTTTTAAATACACTTCCTGTGCACCTTTAGTTCATAAATGTGTCTTTACAGCTTGGATTATCAGTGTGACAGCAAGTTTACCTCAGGTAAGGAAAACATTAATTTGCACCTTTTCATCCAATTCTTTTTATCCATCAACTGAACAACAATGTTTACACAATTTTCAAGAAAATGGAACAAAAAAGTTTCCATAAAATTTCATTTTTGCACATTTCCATTTATTCACTAAATAGACTATTCAATGAGATGATACAAAATGATGAAAAGAAACAAAATTGTCATTCACCTTTCACTTTATCAGATTAACAGTTTCAACATTTTCCATACAATCCATGGCATGATTGCTCATTAATCATTAAATATGTAAATTGCTCTTTCTTTATCAATCAAATTATCTCAATTAGAAACGAAGCATTCGATATCATTTCACTGGATCTTTTTCCATATTCAAAGTTGACTCTTTTTCTTGAAGGCAAAAATGATTGATAACAGGAATGATCAATAAAATAGAGTTTATCATGTTATTATTTCCGTTTTTTCTCTCTTTCTTTTACACTGTTTGTTCAAGGAGAAAAATGAAGGAAAAAATGAATTTTCTTTTTTTTCTAAAACCTCTTTGAATAACTTGAAACTCTGCGGCAAGGTTCATTCCTATCATCATCATTTCATTCTCATTATCTTTTTTTCTCCTCCAACTTGTTTTGCCATATTTTGCACACTTTCAACTCCACCAGGAATCATCTTATTTGTATTCTGGATAACAGGGGATGAAGAAAAGTGGAGAAAAGTTTCAACATAAAAGCTTTAGAATCGTTAAAATTTTCATGTAAGAATAATATTGACGATAATATTTTATCCAAATGATGATCGCAGTTGATAATGAAAATATCAATATTTCATTTTTACTCAGAGTGATAAGTCACAGGAAAAGGCTGGCAACCAAATGGTATTGAATAATAAACGTTGAAATGAAATTTAAATTGCAAAATGTTAACAACAATTTCAAGTTTAATATTTTCTTCTTTTCGTTTTCAACGTTTCCAGATTTATTTTATAATCAAACTTTTATTGTTTATCATTGTTATCATCAGTCAAAGTTGGCAGCTGAGAAATGAAAGGTTTGTTTATTTTGATAACAAGTAATGTTACTTGCATTAGAGCATTGCTCATGATAATTTCATCGTTTTCATGGTTCATTCCTTTTGACCTGTTAAGTTTGTTGAGATTTCCTTTCCTTATCATAATGAATGACGTGGGAAAAGAGAGAAAGTTTAGCCTAATTATGATTAGGAATGTTTATTTATCAAAGAATTAGCATTATGAGTTTACATTCGGTTATCATAATCAATATTTGGTGACATGAAAATAATATGAGTTGTCAGTGTCAATGATGAGCCAACAATTGGAACCATAATCACTGTTGACACATGAATGTATCTCAAAACAAAAGTACTCATTATCATAGCTTTAGTCTAACATCAGTCTTGAAAAACAATTTACAGCTCATGAATCTCGTCTGCATTCCTTTCGTTTCTTTGTCCAAATATTTTTCACTCCCAGTCATTCCCAGCCTCACGGAACATCAGCCAACTAAGATGACTTATAAAATTAATATGTAAAGTTATGACATTTTAGTTCATTTTTTGTCAACTAATTCAGTTCAGTTGATGTTGGGAATGAAAGTGATTTTTGTGGAAAACATTTCAACTTGAGAATTCTATTCAAAATAATTCAATTTCGAATCGAGTTGAAACTTTGTGTTAAATAGTTTTTCATTTTACGCCTGTTGTGGTCATGATTGAGTATCGACTATTGACTAATGTCAGAAGTTACATAAAGGACCTTGAATGACCTTGAAAACTCGAACTCTTTTATATCTAAGTCATGATGAAACGAAAAGAACGAGAAAAACGGCCGATCAATTGTTTCATAAGACATTTTCATTAACTTTATCAGATTAGTTTTAAATCTAATATTTTTTCCAAAGTAAATTGAATGAAACAATGGATTTCAACAGATAGGCGCAATTTTTAACCTTTCAATTCGAAGTGAAAGAAAGCATTTCATGGCAATCATTCAATCTTGTAACGAGAAAATTGGTGAAAAATTTCAAACGAAAAAGTCAATAATGAAATCATTACTAAAGAAACAGTAATCATAAAAAGAGTTTCATTTTACAGAGAGTTTTCCCTCCAAGCGAGTTAACCTTTATTTATCAACAATCGAAGTCATGTCAACTCTCAATTTTCACCATTCTCTATCATCTGTTGAGCCAATAAAAATATTCTAAGCGTTGAAAAATGTGACAATAAAAGAATGCTGAAAAAGAAAAGCTAAATTTTATGGTTTTTCACGATGATTCTCATGAAATTGCCACATGTGATGAAACGAGTTTCAATTGAGCATTTCTTGAAGCATCTTGAACCTGTTTACTCATTGATTACTTTCTGTGCTCATTTTGTCATCAATTGTTTACACTTTAGTCTGGACAAGAAGATAAGGGAGAAAGTGCCAAGTGGAAAATAAATATTAACAGATGAAGAGGAACAAGCAAAAGTAACTGGGCCATTTATGTCTTGAAGTCATGAAACTCACAATTGCCTGAAATTGTGTTCATTGTTTTTCCTTTTCTCTTTCCTGTCAAGGCTTCCCTTGTCTCCACCAAATTATCACTTTTATATTGCACTGACTATTGCCATTATCGCCACTATTATTATCACTATTTTGATTCAACTTTTTCCTCTCAACTTTCAACTTGAACCATTTACAGTTGAAACAGAATTGAATACTTGATCATCGTTTTGATACTAAATAATGGTTTACTCAACACTTTAATGGTAATTGATATTCCATTTTTCATCATTATCATCATGAAAATTTCTCTCCATTATTACTTTGCCATCGTTCAGGGCAACAAATTTCCTCAATTGCTCCATTCATTTGTATTCAACTTGGATGAGCAATTCTGTCGAAAGCAAGATCAAACTGCAATAAAGTAAAGTCAAACATTCATCATTATCGGCTGACATATTTAGATGTTGAATATTGCCATAAAAGTAGATCAAAGTTAATACCTTTTCTTTAATTTCGTGTTGATATTTTCGCTCGACTTTCTTCACGACAAGTGAATGTTGTAGTCTTTTGATAGTTGAATAGATTGGTCCTTTTATGTTGATTAACTTGATTAATTGAATAGCAACAAATGACTCGCTTACTATTCATTTCTTCATTTCCTTTTATTCACCTGAGAATCAATTAATCTATTGACTCTAAACATTATCCGTTTCTACATATTGATGCAATAATTTCATGGTTCAATGTTTACCTATTCAATCATCATTCCCAACGATTCCAATCAAATTGGAATCAGTTTTGGTTAATATAATTGGCTCTGTTTGGCGAATCAAATTGTTCACTTGATTCATTTATATTCACATGTTTTAAAGTCAAGAAACTTGGGAAAACTTATGTTACCCTTAAAACTTTACATTATTCAAGTGTAATAGTAAAACTTTGATACAATAAGGTTGTTGTTAGAAGTGAAAGGTGAAAACTTTGGATTCTTAGAGTGACGCAGAAGTAAGACTTTAATGGTTGCTTTGAAATTCAGACTTGGCATATGATATTCATGTTATTTATTGATGGATGCTGCATATGAGTTATTTTTGTATTTTAATACATTTTGACAGACTAAACATTTGCAGTTTTATAATATGTTGAGTTTCATGAATTTTCATTAGAGGAAAGCTTATTGTCAAGCTTGTTTGAACTACTTGTACTACTACTACTACAGACTTGTTAGACGAAAGAAGCTGAAATTCATACGTCTAATCACTAATTCAAGAGCAATCTGTTAAACAACTCCGTATTTAGATTTAAATTCCGTAAATACGATTGCAATCATCAAAAGATCGGGGGAAAAGGTACTTCCGTTTAACAGCTGAGGTCAGTTCTTCAATGTTGATTTGCTAACGAATTTTGCATTCATTACAATTTGTGTTGGTAGTAGATATTAATTTATCGATTGATCATCTGTTATCGCATTTTATATTAATTTGCTGTTAATTGAATTGATTGATCGTGATTATACTTGCAATCAATTCGCAATTGAATCAACTTGCATTATTCTTCTTCTTAAGGTTTAATAACTGAATTTCGTTTCACACCACTTCATGTGTTTTGGATTAATAGGCATAAACCAAGCGCTTCTCCTCGATGGTACAAATCGTTTATCGATTCACAGTTTGATCTAATATTTGATATATGATTTAACAAGATTATGTTATCATCCAGTGCAACCATTCAAACAATTGGCTTAAAACTTAAAGACTTTTACAACTCTTTTATTTTACTCAACTTTATAAACCAATTAAACTTTAAAAGCTGCAAAATTTAACTGTTTATTTAGGAGCATCAAAAGGTTTGCAACTTCGGCTGCCAGTTTATTTCCATGGTGCAAAACGATTTCAAGGAAACCGAGGAAACGATTTGAATTTAGAACGGATCCTTTGTAAACACATATTTCACAGCTCATGGATTAGGATTAGGCTCACTTTTAACAAATCTGAAACATGCTCCTGTTGTAAGTACCTTTCAGGAAAACTCAAGATAACGATTTTTATTTTAAAATATGGTTGTTCATAGCTTTTGTCGATGAATTTAAGGGCGTATTCCATCTCGATCTGCTTTGATAGTTTTTGATTTATAATATTGCCAATTAAATTAAGGTAAAGGAGCATTGAGACAGTAGTAGTAAAAATACACAATAGAGCACACTACACAATAGAGCACACTACACATTAGAGCACTTCACGAACTTTGATCGAAATGTCAATGTCATTTTTTTTTTTATATTGAAATAATATTCTCCCTGTTGCAGCGAATAAACTAATACATATATGATTAATATATACCTTCATGATTACAAAGTGAAGTAGTAATGATATATAATTAAAAAACCCGAATGTTAATTATGGGATTATCTAATCACGGGTTTTTCACATGATAGATTTTCATGGTCAAAATAAAGTATAAAATGATGAATCCGCAGGAATTCATTCACAGTTTTATTTTTCTAGAGTGACTAGATACCATGCTTGGAAGTGAAAACTCTGATTTTTCCTTATTGTTGAGTACTTATAGTATGGATGTTCCAGATACATTTGATATTGTTCGATCATCACTTCGATCTGATCGTTTCATAATTGGACCGCAACATCCTCGTTTTATTGCAACAGCAGATAGATTGGCGTCCTTTTCTAACTGGTCAAATAAAAATGTAGAGCCCCTTACTTTATCAGAAGCAGGATTTTACGCTACACAAGAGAAGGATATGGTAACATGCTTCTATTGTGGACGAAGTATATGGGACTGGCTACCTGGTGATGATCCTTGGGTCATTCATGCTAAATTTTCTCCTAAGTGCATATTTCTTTACACAAGATGTGGTATGGACTTTATTGAATCATGCTTTTATGGATGTCCAATGAGTAGAAGTGTGATTCAAGAAGTGATTCCTGAAAATTCACGATACACCTGTAAAGTTTGTTTAACTAGAGAGGTTGGTTGCTGCTTCTTTCCCTGTGATCATGCAGTAACATGCATTGAGTGTTCACCAAATGTCAACAGGTGTCCTCTCTGTCGAGCACATATAAATAGAATAACAAGAATGCGTTTCATCGATTAACCAAGGATGTGGCTACGAGATCACTTATCTGTTGTAAATATTGTGTCTTCTTTTACTTTGAATGCCAAACTGTCTCGTTCATTAATAAAAAGACATTTTGAGTTCATCAAATATTCAAAATCTTTCTCGGGGGGTATATTGAAATATCCAGATGGATGCTTACTGATTTTTGATACGGGTAAAATTAATGTGACAGGAACTCAAAATATAGCAACTGCAACTACATTAGTCGATCGTTTTTGTAACAGATACCCAGCTGATATAAAACATGAAAATTTCAAAATAGTTAATATAACAGTTACATCTAAATTGGAGTCGGACTTTGATTACAATGAATTATTGAAACATCCTGGTTGTTCATACGAACCTGAATTATTTCCAGGAATACATTTAAAGTTGGACTCAAGTGCAATAGTCTTCATAATTTTTAGAACTGGAAAAGTTATAATAACGGGTTTCAAAGATTATGATTCAATTTTTGCTTATTGTGATGAATTTGATTATAATATTCGTCTCAAGCCTATATAAAGAAAACTAATTCATTGGAAGTAAATAAACCATCAATGCCTTCAACAGAGGACTATAAAATTTGGTACAGGAAGGTACTTTTCTGTGTGCAAATACTTGTGCTAGTTGCAATGTTGATAACTTCGATTGTGAACATAGTTATGAAAACGGGAAATCTTCCTCTCTGGACAGCTCTTTTAGGATCCTCACTTGGTTATTTACTACCAACACCTCGTTTCCGTGTTAAAAATATCGATGCAGGTGTACAACCACCTTCAACACATTCTTCAATTGCTGTTTAGATTTTTTTTTATCATTTTTTTTTTATTTTTAATGATATTTCATGGGATATCAAATTTCTTTTGATAATCCCTATATAAATAAAGAATCCTTTTATTAAAAAGCAAAATGTCTATTTCTATTCACTTAAAACATCCATTCACTATGTTAATAGCAGGACCGACTGGTTCTGGTAAAACATACTTCATTCGGGATATGATTAATAAAGCCGTCCATATTTGTGACCATCCACCAAAAACAATCACTTATCTCTATGGAGAATATCAAAAAATGTTCAACTCAATGATTGACGTTAAATTCATTGAAGGCTTACAAGAAGAGATAATTAACAAACTTGGTGGCGATGATCCAGAGTGGTTAGTAATAGATGATTTAATGGCAGAAGCGTCAAACCAAACATTTGTTAGTGATTTATTCACTAAAGGGTCTCATCATAGAAATATTTCTGTAATTTTGATTACTCAAAATTTTTTCATGAAAGGAAAAGAGAGTCGAAACATAAGCCTCAATAGTCAATATGTTGTATGCTTTAAAAACCCTCGCGATAAATCTATAATTACTAATATAGGCAGACAAATGTTTCCTACAAAAATAAAAAAATTTCAAGCAGCTTATGAAGACGCTACTCAAGAAGCATATTCATATCTCTTTATTGACCTTAAACCAGAGACACCTGAAAAAATAAGATTATTAACTAATGTTTTTAATGAAAAGGAGAAACCAATGTATACTTATATCATATAATTTATATAAAGATTTTTCATTTACAAAGTTGTGATAAATGTCGATTGAAGGTGTTAAAAAGTGTCTTCCGACATTAAAAAAGCTCGCTAAAGCTAAGACAAGAAAACAAAGAGAAAAACTGCTGAAGGAAGCGAAATCTTGCATTTTTTATTCAATATCTGAAATAAGTAAAAACACACTAAACGGAAATATATCAGTTCCAGATTCATCTAAAAATAAACTTGCTCCTTACAAAGTTGAACTACGTAAACTTTCAAGAAAGAGTATTCCATTAAAAAAGAGGAAAGAAATAATTTTACAAAGTGGTGGTGCATTTCTACCAGCGTTACTTTGGCCAGCAATATCTTATTTGGGAGGAAAGTTGGCAGATAAATTTATACAATGAATGTTATCAATAAAATGGTTATTATTCCAGAGAAAGAATATCAACTCCTCAAAAGCGACAGTAATAATACTGATACTGTTATAGAGAACCCAAAGGCAATTGAAAATGAAAAGAATACAAGTGATCCTCAAATCAAATTGAATGAATATAAAGAGAGTTTCAAAAAGGCTATTCAAAAATATGAAAAGAAACTATCTAAAAGACCTAAAAAAGATAAAAAAATTGTGAAATGTCAGACTCTCAAGTGGACCAACGTGAAGAATTTTTGAAGCTACTTTATTATGACTTGGATAGTCATGGTAGCTTTGGAGGGGCTAAAAGACTCTTCAGAGTGGCAAAGCAGTTTGATCCATCTATTGAATACAATTACGTAAAACAATGGTTGATGAAACAAGACACATATACAAACTTTCGTACAAGGCGAAAAAACTTTCAAAGACTAGCTATATTAGTTGACAGGATTGATGAACAATGGCAGGCTGATTTAATGGACATGTCCTATTGGTCAAGACAAAACGATGGTTTTAATTATTTATTAGTTGTGATTGATGTGCTGAGCAGATTTGCTTGGGTGCAACCCTGTAGAGATAAATCAGCCTTTTCAGTTATAAATGCATTTACTGAAATTTTATCTTCAGGCAGAAAGCCTGAAAAACTTCAAACTGACCAAGGAAGAGAATTCAATAATAACAGATTCAAAAATTTCTGTTCATCTCAAGGAGTTCATTACTTCACTACAACTGATGCTTCAATAAAATGTGCTTTAGCTGAACGTCTAATAAGAACATTACGTTCTCGTATTTATCGATTCATCTACTATAAACATACACATCGATATATTGATGATTTGCAGAATATTATCGAAAATTACAACAACTCTTATCATAGAACTATCAAACTAAGTCCAAACTCTGTAACACAAGATAATCAACAATCAATTGTGCAAACTATTCAAAGATCAATCAAGAGTGAAGAGAATAAAAAGAAAAAATTTGATGAAAATGATCTTGTTAAAATTCCATTGAACTCTGGTAATTTCGTAAAGGATGCAGTTCAAAAATGGACTGATGAAGTCTTCAAAGTTTCAGCAGTTAAAGAAACACCTCAAAGATTCATTTATAAAGTGAAAGATTTACAAGGGGAAAATATCACTTCTATTTTTTATCCTGAAGAGTTGCAAAAGGTTACATTTGACCCAGATGAAGTCATCAGAGTTGAGAAGATAATAAGAAGAGTATATGATAGATCTCGAAGACAATATAAGTACTTAGTTAGATGGGAAGGTTGGCCACGTAAATTTGATAGTTGGGTCTGGGATCTAGATAACTTATCAATACAAAATGGCAACAACTGATAATTTTACAATTGATCTAGTATCAAATGGATCTATGGATGTTTTTCCTAAAAATACATTATCCAAATTTGAAAATCAAATTGACCCTGCCTTAGAGCTAGATGGAGATTGGGAAGTTGCGCTTACTGAAATATATTTTCCGCTACAATTTGCTGGGAACACAATGGACGTAAAGATTAGTTTCGGTGCACGAGATATTTCGAATTATGGGGACATACAAGTAGGGGGGCCTATGATTTTTCAGGGGGGACTTTCTGGTGAACTCAGTGTGAGCATAGACGATTCAACAGCTATAATAGCGTCAAAATTGAATGCATTGATAAAAAAAGTTTTGACATCGCCAAGTGCTGTCCAAAAAAGAGGTATTTGTTATGGTACCGTTAAATCTTATCCAGAATTCATCATCAATGACGATAAAATGACATTCAAAGCAGGAGTTGTTGAGATTGCAAAACATAAATCACCATCAGTAAAAATTGTTTCTACTGTGAAAGATGCTAAGGAAAAATGGCCATTCTTGTACCAGTCAAAATATGCGAGACGAGATAAAAAGCTAGAAATGATTGAGGGTCCAGTGAAGGATTCAACAAAAGCATACGTTTATTACGATACTCATTATTTAGGCCACGTAGAAACAGTGTCTGGAGATCAAGAGTGGGAATACACAGCGGAACGTATCATAATCCCTCACTTTAATAATCCCGACATATTACCTTTGTTAGGATTCACAGAATCTATGAATGATTTTCTTCTCAATTTGAATCTTGCAAAACGTGAAAAAACTGTCTTGGCTTCATCTTATTCGAAAAATGTATTTCTAATGTACGTATACACAGATATCATACGAGATCATAATGTTGGAGGAACAAAAGCTCCTGTGCTAAGAACCGTACCATTATCTGCTGGGATATATACAGGTATAGGATATGCTACGTTTGAACATCGAATTTATTATCCAATTCGGAAAAATCACATTGAAAGTATTGCTGTACTTTTATTAGATGACACTGGTGAACAAATTAAATTTGCAAATATTGGAAGAGTTTTTCTCAGTCTAGATTTCCGACGAAAAAGAAATTAATATAAAGAAAATTGATGTAAACAAAATTTAAATAAATAAAATGATTCAAAGAAAAACTTACTGTCCTAAAGATAGCGATTTCAACGATTATTTTGCTCATCAAGTCGGTTCAGGATTTGGTGATATTAGAATTGTCAGAGGTCCTAGATATCAGAGAGGATATGGTTTTGGTAGTTTTTTCTCACGATTAGCTATGCCTATCATTAAGTATTTGGGTAAAGAAGCATTGAATAAAGGGGTAACTATCGGTAAGCGTGTTGTACAAGATCCTCAAATCCAACAAGCTTTCAAAGAAGGTGTTAAAGATTTTGCTCATAAAGGACTAGCTAAAATTAAGGAGAGTGTTGCAACACAGCAAGGAAGTGGACGTAAGAGATTATATAAAAGGAAAGGAAAACCTAAGTCTAAAACATCTTTACGAAAAGTGAAGAAGCGCACTCTGAAAAGAGTGAGCAGAAAGAAGGGAAACAAAAAAAGGAGAACAGTACGTAAGCATAGAGACATATTCAAATAATGGAGTTTATACATTCATCATCAACACCAGCAACAATTGCAGAGCTAGATTTATTTAAATTACCACCAACACAAACTGTTATTGAAAGTATTTATGACGTAGAATTCAGACCAATAGGATCTCTCGCTAAATCTAGTGTATTTGAATTTATAATACCAGGTTCTGAACACTATACAGACTTATCTGCATCGTATTTGTATGCGAAAATAAAGATTGATGCAGATGAAAAACATAATATTATACCTACAAACAATTTTGCTGCATCACTTTTCGAACAACTTGATGTTTATCTCGGAAACGTAAACATCACACCTGGAAACAGTTTGTACCATTACCAAACATATATTGATGATTTATTTTTCAAGCATAAATCAGTGCTTGATGATTGTCAAATGGTAAATGATTCAGATGCAACGCGAATTGAAAGAATTAAAGGAAAAAAAGAATTTGATATTATTATACCAATTCACGCTCCAATGTTTCAGCAAGAAAAATTCTTGATTGATAATGTGCCTATTACATTACGATTTAAATGTGCACCACCAACTTTTGGATTGAATTGTGATGCAGAAGTAAAGTCTTTGAGCGTTGAGTTTACACAGCTTTCCCTCTTCATAAGGAGAGTGAAGTTGTATGCTCCAGTTCAAATGGCAATAGCTTCCCATTTGGAAAAGAGTCCTGCAAAGTATTATTTTCAAAGAAACGAAGTTAAATCATTCCACTTGCCAACTGGATTCGCTGCAAATAGTATTGATAATGTATACAACGGACAGTTACCTCGCAAAGTTATTGTTGGTTTTGTTTCTGATAAAGCATTCAATGGAGATATGAAGACAAATGCGTTCACATTCCTTCATAAAAATCTACAAAGTGCTACTATTGTAGTGAATGGAATAAAAATACCTAGCACTCCTTATAAACCTGATTTTGCAAATAAATTATTCATGAGAGAATATTTCAATGTATTCAGATCTATGAATCAGGATAATGGAATACCTAAAATACATCTAAAATATGATACTTATTCTAAAAATTATCCTCTTTTAGTATTTGATCTAACTGATGATGGTACACTTGCAAGTGACTCCGGTGCATTAAGTCTTCTCAAGCGTGGTAATGTACGTATGGATATTCAATTTACTACTGCACTCGATGAAGGAATGCATATGCTGGTGTTTGCTATATATGATAGTGTTTTACAAATTGATAACACCCGTAATGTAGTAACAGATTACTAATGGCGTTAACAACCATCAATATTCATGACATTCTCACACCGTTTTCACAATTCAAAGGGGTCTATGCAATTGACCAATTACCTACATCACTTCTTACAAAACCATTCGGTATTGTGATAAATTTGGATCCAATCTGGAAACAAGGAACTCACTGGACTGCAGTTTATGTTCCAAAATATGGAAATGGATTATATTTTGACTCTTATGCAATGAGACCTCCAAATTTTATTGAAACATTTTTAGAACGTAATTGTAAAAAATTTGGATTTAATTACAATAAAAATGTTTATCAAGGTGATTTGTCTTTGAAATGTGGATACTTTTGTATAGAATTTTTAAAAAGGTGTTTTAATAATGATGAAATACCATTTAAGAAATGTAATACATCATTTAATGAAACATTGTTAAATAAAAGCTATTGAATTATTTTGTAATTACCAAACGCATATGTATTAATTCCATCGTCATGGATGTATCTTTTGTCATCTAAAGGTGAAAGGGATAATTTATTCAGCTTTACTGATGAAATTTCATGTTGTTTACTTTGTATACGATAATTTGTGTGTTTGAATAATGTCCAATCAAATAAACATTTTTTATAGTCATCAAATGAAATATCTTTCTTTACAACTGCCTTTTGGACACCTTTTGCCGTCAACTTTTTTTGAGACCCATATTTAATCGCATAAAGCTTTGATTTTATTGCTACAACTTCATCAATTATCTGTCCACACATTTCATCTTTCGAACAACCAAGTCTTTTTTTATTCTGTAGGTTGAACAGAAAGTGGTTAGATGGATAATCAGAAAAATCCATAATATTTCCAAGATCTTTCAAGTCCTGAAATAAATCCTCAGTTTGAATATGATAGATAAAACTATCAGTATCAGTGTAAATTAAAGATAAATTTGATCCATATTTTGGAAGAAAAATATCATAATGTAATTTATACATATGTAATTTAGATAACTCTAATATTGTGAATCCCAGATATATAGGTTTATCTAAAACAACTTCAAATTTTTTCATTTTGATTATAGCTAAATCATTATCAAGAATGTAAAACTGTTCGAACATTGGTTTTTTAATTTGATTCATAGCCTGTTTCCCGTTGGTTACAACTTTCACTTTTGAATGTTTTCTTTTATCCTCAATACTTTTCCCATACAACGCATTTACATTCAATTTCCAAAAATCTTTCACAAATGCAGATGTTGCTTTTTTTCTATTCTCTGTACACATGTCAATGTAAGGTTTCAACCAAGGTCCTTGAATGAAGCTAATGATTCTATGAATTTTTACCAAGCGTAGTCCTTTTTCAAGATAAAACTTTAGATTACGTGCGTGTAATACATAATTTTTTTTGTCCATTAAATTAGGAACAAGTTTGTTTGTCCTGTACCTTTTGATTCCAACCTTTTCTAGTTCTGACACCAATCTTTTTTGGTAATCACTCAATTTTTCATATTCAACAGTCAACTTCTCTGGAGCCAATGGATAATCATCATGGAAACGATGTAAATGTGATGGATATTCTAAATCAACTTCAAGAATATATCCACTTGAAGTATTTTGATCAGTTTGTAAAATTTCAGTTATCACTGATTCAAACATGTTTTCAGGTACCCATTTGAAGTCTTTCATTGGTAAATAATCACTCAAAGCATAGCCATACAAATTATTGACATCAAGGTATGCAATAAATGATGTAGGTTTTTGTGGATCGTAATGTTCAGAAGAATTATTATTTGCCACAGCATGTCTCAACATTGAACAAGATATTCCTCCCCTTATTGCATTTTCAATCATCAACACCATATCAATGTCTGTCAGAAGATCTAACACAGCTCCAGTGATCTTCAATGCCGCATCAGAAGTTAATCCCGGTGTTGAAAAATAATGACACGGGTCCAAACCGAATTGTGCCAAGCTAGTTGATCGAAAGTTTTGAAATATAGCAGTAAGTAACAAAACGTCGACTTTTAGGTAAATATCATGGAAATCACCCAAATTTTCACAATTGAAATGATTCCAGATAGATTGCAACCTTTTGTAAGTCTCCTCATCAATAGTTTTTTGTGTTAATCTTGAATAAAATGAATCTATATCTGGAAGTTGAGTCTCTTTGAATCTCTCCCAAGAGTCCATATACTCATAGGGTAAACATCCTTTTCGTAGTAAGAATGGTAAATCTTCTTTTGTAAATAATTGTAATAAAAATTTTTCTTTTTCCTCATCTGTTAGATTATTTGCTAGAGTATCAAGACTTGAAAGCAAAAAAGCTAAACTATCGAGGAATAAAAAGTCATCCATAATGAATGCTATGTATTTTTCAGTATTTTGAGGTATTACACTAATTTTGTGAATTAAATCAGTGCGTAATCCTTTGATGATAAGATGTGCATCATAACCTTTCAAGTTATGGAAAATTATTGGTAGCTTATCAGGTAATCGTAATTTGAGGTTGCACTGGCTGTGTGCTGCACCACGATATGCACCAGTCAAATGACAATGATCTAAAACCTTATCAGCCAAGAGTGGATCCTTACAAATGTAACATGTATCTGCATTTTCAAACATGTCTTTTTCACCATCTTTAAGAATAACAGGCTTTGAATTTGATGACAAGTGTTTTCGTAAAAATTCTTTAAGATCTATCAATGTTTCAATGAACTTTTCACAAGCATCTTTTCCGCGGTAAAATTTAGTATATAAAATTTCATCATTCCATGCCACAGCTACTAAACCAAATGAACATGCTTCATGTTTCTGGTACTCGAAAGTATTACTAGTGAGGGAATTGTCTGATTCAGTTAGTAGGGCTTCGAAATCAGCATAAACAACATATGGATAAGCAATTGTTTTATCAATACGAGTGAATTGATACTTCAGAGGTACTTTCCCCTCGCCAGGTAATATAACTTTTTGAGCTTTCTTGTTGTAGCAGTAACTTTCATGTATTGATAATGCTTCATTATTGCGAAAACCACCCAAGCACGAGTAACAGTAAAAACGCTCCCATGAATTTTCACCTTTCACAAAAGCATGGAAATTTGAGATGCAAAAATAATGATTATCAAATAGCAGTAAATTAACATGTTTTTTCTTCCGTTCTTTGTTTATCTGTAGTGGGACAATCTTTTTTTTACGATCCATTGAAAGAGTATAAACATTTACTGAAATGTTGTTTTTTCTTTCGAATGTGTTTATCTTTGACAGTGGGGTTATATCTAGAACATCTGTGAAATCGTAGAAAATTGTAAACTTTCGATATGGAGCCAGTCTTTTTCTGTTTTTATTCTGTGGGTGCAATCCCATCAACACAGCCCATTTGAAACAATCTTTATTACATTCTGGTGATATCAAGCTCCTCTTATTCATAAACTTCCTGGGCAGCTTCGCTGATGCACAACCACCACTATTTTCTTTCAGCTTACCAATACGTATTTCAAAAACTTTTACACTTTGTAGAACCCATCCACTGCCTCTTTGAGTGAACTGATCTATTGACAACTCGAGCTGCTCAAGCCAATCTTTTATGAGTTTTTCCAGTAATTGCATACTACCAAACTGTACCATTGATGTAACTTTATAAATCTCAGTTGTATCAAGTTCTCCGTCTGGTCGTTGTTTTATAAATTTCATCAAAAGACAAGCTTGAATCTTTATCGATCCTATTTTTTGCAAAATGTAAAGCAGGAGAGAACCAATATTCTTTTTCTCAGAGACAATAAGATCCTCCACAGATTTCCAACCTCCTTGTTTCATGTAAACCGCTAAAGTATTTCTGTATCCAACTTTATGAAGTTTGAATGTAGAATGATCCAAAATTTCAGATGAATCAGCATGTTGACAAATATTGCAATGAATAACGTAATCAGGCTTTGAAAACTTATTACTACATTTTTTACATACAACCTTACTACACTTTGATTTGTGTGTAAGCATTGTTTTATACTTTTGAAAAACTTCACCACATTGATTGCATGAAAACATTTTGAAAGTGATGTTTTTCCGATAGAAAACCTTTCTTTAAATAAAAAATTTGAAAGAGTTATCAACAAACTCACTTTTATTAGTTCATATTATAATAAATTCAAAATGAAAATTAATTAACACAAAGACAAAATTAAAAATAAAAAGTTTCACAAGGTTGATAATACAAAAAGTAAAAAAAAAAGAGTAAAAAAAGATAAAAAAAAACAAAAGGAAAATGAAACGAAAGTAGAGAAATGTAAAGTGAGTTATGTAACGTTCAATCATATTTAATCAATGATTGATGACTTCACTCATGGCCGCAGCAATACCATCAATAACTGAATGAGAAATCACAGCCGTTATTTCATTAGAATTGAGAATCAAACAGGACTCTTTCCATTGAGTCTTTAGTGTTACTTCCAACGATCCATTCAATAGTTTAGACCCCAATATGTTCCTTCCACCATAATGAACAACTTCAAAAGCAGTTTCTTGGTTGTTCAATACCTTTTCCATTTGTTGTTTCAACTTCTCATACTCAGGGTATTTTAAAAACAGTCCTGATTTCATTGGTATAAAAATCGTATTTCCTTTCCATTGTCCTTCTCGTTTTCTTCGGATGTCAACAAACATTGTTCCTTGTTGGCTTTTGGATTTATGAACACTGACCCAAAGCGATCGGGAAACTTCAACACTAAAAAGTTGTTCAAACTCATCATTAAACTTTTTTCGAACATTAGTTTTCTTGTCAGATGGTGAACTATTTGCAGAGGTGTCCATTTCAACTTGTTTCAAAGTGAAAAACGAATGAAATGAACACAGAAAATCTTTCTCTTTTATACTTAAACTCCAGAGGAGCCAAAACCTTGCTCTCCTCGCTCACCATTGTTAGCTATGCTTGGTAGTTCTCGGACTTTTGGGAATACCGCCATCTCTGGAATCAATTGAGCGATTTTCATGCCTTTTACAATTATGTATTCATTTTGTGTAGTATTGTTAAGTATTACTTTAATTTCACCAACATAATCAGGATCCACTACACCTCCTTGAACAATGATTCCTTGCGAAGCCATACTAGAACGTGAAGCGATTCTGATGTATGAATTTGGTGGCGGAGAAACTACAATTCCTGTACGAACAATGCAACAACTCATGCTAGGAATTGTAATATCTTCGTAAGCTTTGATGTCGAATCCAACTGAGCCAGACGTTGCTTTGGTGATCGGAGAAGCATCAGAAAACAATCTACAGAAGAATAAGGTGTTGAACATTTTCACACTCACAATATGATGTATTCTGATGGATTCTAAATAATGAAAGAGTATTTATACATAAAATCCATACGCAAGTTTGAAATTAGATGATGAATTCTAACAAGTCACGTATTTCAGGTTCATCACATGATTTGTAAAGCTGTTCCAGATCGTGATGTAATGAAGCAATACTGTTAAACTTGTAAGAAATTTCATTGAGATCGAGACCAAAAAATTTCATCGTGTAAGCTAATTCAAGCTTTTCAAATGAATTGAGATTATAATGATAAAGATGATGATTTTCAAAAAATTTCAATATCAGATCAATATGACTTTCGTTCACTTTTTCTGTAAAAGAAAGATAAGATTGTTTCCAAAATTAAATTTAAGATATTCTCAAGATCAATTTAACTTTACTTACGTTTCAAAATGAAATTAATGTTATCTATTCTGGCTGCCGGGCCAACCAATGATCCATCGAGACACTTCTTGAATTTATTTTTGGTAAATTTCTTACCAAGCTTCATTACAAATGAAGAATCTAATTTTCTACATTTGTTTTCATTGAACCACAAGTAAATATGTTGTTTGCTCATGTTTACTGTATGAATTGTGAATTCAAATGAAAAAAAAAAATTAATTTGTAGCTTACTTTATAGTGATTTGGGTTAGAAAATTTATGCAAACAAATGATTATGCTAAAAATTTTTTAATGAAAAACGAATGTTTGATTTAAAGTCCTGCAATTTCCTTATAAAACTGAAATAAAAATGAGGATATAATCTTCAAATCATGCGAATATACAACTTTTGAGGAGAATACTTTTCTTTTGATATTAATCAACTCATCCAAATGATTACGCAACCTAGTTCGCGTTTTCCTATTTTCAATAACCCTGTCCACCAAATAATTGACTCTGTTTAGGATGCGTCCAAAGATAAACTTTTCACAGATGAAATCCAAGTAATATACCAACCAAAAAACCTGAACCTTGAGAGGATGAGGTCTGTGTAGATAATTTCGTACATATCTTAGATGAATGGTTTTTTCACGTAAAACAGGCATCTGAAATGAAAAGAATGAGTTGATTAAATAAACATAAAGTTATTAATATATTCAAAAATAAATCATTATCTTTCATGGAAATGAACTCTTTATTGTATATTAAGGAGTTATAACGAACATAGCAAATTTGATATCTTGTCTGCAGATCGGACAATCAGTTTTCTCTTTTAAATATTCTTTGTTACAAGAATCACAACAGCATAAATGTGTGCAAGGTAAGAAAACAATTTGTGGTCGTTCGACTAGACAGATGCAACAAGTATTTCTAATAATTTCATATTTTTCATCAACAAGAAAAGGACAATTCGGTGACAAAAGCTTATGAATAGTTCTAGGATGATCGGGAAGATAGCCATCGATTGAAAGTCTACAAAAAGCGCATTGTACAACTCTATTGATCCCGGTCCAGAAGAATCCAGTTTCCACGAACCAATTTTTATGCGTGGAGATTATTGGTGCTTTTTTGAATGAAAAAAATCTGTTTTCTCGTATTTGAAAGAGCGAGAACACCTTTTCAGGGTTCAGAATGAAATTTTCTGAAAGACTTTTTATTATTATAGAGTCCTCTTCAATATAAAGATGCGATGCACGTAGTTTAACAGGTTCACTTGGATTGATCTTGGTATCAACAATTGGATTACAATATATTGTAATTCCCATCAGCTCAAATAATCTGAACTCAGCATCTAAATTCGGTTCTCTGCCTGTTAGAAAGACACAATCGGGACTGAAATGCGAATGTACTTCATCAATTCTTTCATCTAGCATTGGAAATGGAACGCTGAGTCCACAGCAAAAGCAAGTAGCTGATCCAATACTTGTGTTGGCGTAAAAACCATTTGCAGCCGCTTTCAAAACGGCAGGACCTCGTATATAAATTCCTCGTGAATGGAAACTAATTATTCGACAGGCTTCATTTTTCATAATGATATATTTTTTAAAAGCGGCTCGGGTTTTTGAACATGTCCAGTTTTCAAGCATTGGGGACAAAAGTGATAATTGACTGTGAGACATTATTTCTGAAATAACAAGAAAAATTTATTCATTAAAAATTGAACACAAAACATGTTTTTCAATGATAGCGTTATCCTTTTGATTCTTCAGAATCAAAGAATGTTCAGGACATTTAGACAGGACATATTTCTTCAATCTACAATTTGTTAACCATGATTCAACTTGTGCAATTCTCGGGCATTTTTTACTATAAGCTAGAATGCAAAGTTTGCTAACATTAATCTTTAATCTTCCTGTTTGAAGAATTCTTTGTCGATCAAAGTTTCGAATTCTTCTAAAGTTATTACATTTTTTACATGTTTTTGATTCATTTATTAATTTTTTATAAACTTTTTTCAGACATTTCACGTATTTTGCAGCTTTGCATGGATTGAATTGTTCGGTTGGGCAAACATCTGGTGGAATTGTAAGATATTTAGTATTTCGTGTTGTATTTAAGTGTCGCCAATAAACATCTTCCTTATTAGGAACGCGATTATTTCTCGAAGATGGAGCGCTAGCAGTTTCAATGTAAACTTTCATCTTTTAGTGCTGTAAGGTTTGAAAAACAAGTAGTAAATTGTATTAATAATAACGTGAAAAGTTTGAAATTAATTGACATTTTGAAAAAGATTGTCTAAGAAGAAATAAATGTATGGAGATTCAAAATGCAAGAAATCAATGAACAGTTTGCAATAACTTGACCAATAACTTGACAAAGCATTTAATGAAATCTATGACCAGAAACAAAACTCCATAGCCTTTTTAAAATTGGACATATCATAATTAAAACAAGGCCTTAACTCAGGTGATTGATTTGACCACTGGATCTTAAAACCAAGTTGTAGCGGTGTATTGGAATTCTCTTGTAAATCCCAATCAGGATGTGGGTTGATAATTTTAACAGCTCCTTGTTTAGCTCCTTCCCTAATGCTATCAAAAAAAACATTACGTGCTTCCAGTTGACTTGTAATCTCACTTTCATTCATCATGTTTTCACTTTGTGAAGTCATCTTCTAGATAAAAAGAAAAATTATCATTTAGTCTGACTTAAAACGAAAGTTGAAGCTAATATTATAGTTATTATCTTATACGAAAAACAGTTTGAAAACTAAGATAAAACTTTGGTTTCCATCAGTTTATTACTGGAAAGCAACTAAAGTGGTTAGGGAATGTTGTAATGTGAAAAATCAAAATTTAGTGAAGATGATGCAAAAGCTAATATTTTATGGTGGATATTTGATCAAGATTGATGTGATCTTTGGCATTCATTTGATGTGCTTGCCAGTACAGCATCAATCCTCAACTTGTGTGTTATATCATTAGATAGATATTGTACCATAACTGATCCAAGTGATGAGCTTTCCAGTAAATTATCATCAACACAAGTGATTTTGAAAAGTTTGCTTCTTATTTTACATTCCTTCACATTCCATCGATATTTCATCTTGTACATTCCTTCATTAGTTTGCAGTTCACTTTTTCAATCGTGCATTGTGTATGTGATTAAATCTGTAAACTCGATGGCTCAAATTGTTGGTTATGTCTGGTCAAGTTAACATCGGACATCCATTATCGTCCAAACCGAGTGATTTAACAAGTTTGCTTGCTATAACAACATCATTAGAGAAACCCTTTCCACCGTCATTTGAACTTATTAGTGAAAATGATCATCATGAATATAATTTACAGGAAATCACGGCAGCGATTACAACTACAATTCCAGCAGAAGTTCATTCAACGACAATAATCCTAAGCGTAATTTCATTAACAACAACCTCGAATGTAATTCAAATTGCAGTTAATGTTAGCTCCTTATTCACTTATGAACCAACGAACAAAAGGCCTCATATAAATAGTAATTATAACAAAAGTTCAACACAAATTGCTCCGATTTTTATTAGTTCATCGAATGATGGAAGTGCATTAGTTTCATTACTTGAAACCAATGCAACTCAAGTGGTTACCGAATGTTGTAATGTGAATAATTTAACTTCAACATTTAGTGAAGATGATGCAAAATCTAATATTGGTAGTAATCTAAGTGTCTTCAATTTTCATGATTTAACTAAAGTTGATCAACTCATCAACATTACAAGTGCTATTGACCAAGGCAGTCTACTTGAGAATTGGGCTAATCAATCATTGTTAATCACTGATTGGAGTACATTATTCAATGATACAATCAATTTGTCTTTTAATTTGTTATATTTGGTAATATATTAATTATGGTTGTCATTAGACGTGAACGTTATTTACACACAGTTACCAATTTATTTGTGACCTCATTAGCAGTAGCTGATTTTCTTGTTGGAGCAATTGTTATGCCTTCTTCGGTTGTCCATGAAGTAATGAATAAATGATGGATATTTGGTCAAGATTGGTGTGATCTTTGGCATTCATTTGATGTGCTTGCCAGTACAGCATCAATCCTCAACTTGTGTGTTATATCATTAGATAGATATTGGGCCATAACTGATCCAATTAGTTATCCAGCTCGTATGACTACAAGAAAGGCCAAAATATTGATTGCATTGGTTTGGACTTGTTCAGCTATAATATCATTTCCAGCGATTATCTGGTGGAGAGCCGTTTCAGCACCACCAAGGCCTTTGAGATGTGATTTTACTGAGGATATTGGATATCTTTTATTCTCAAGTATAATCTCATTCTATGGTCCATTAATTATAATGTTAGTCGTTTACTTTAGGATCTATCGTGCAGCAATAAACCAAACAAAATCAGTTAAAAGTGGTACAAAATCAATTGCAGCGACAGATGGAAATGAGAATAATGCTGTTGTATTAAGGATACATCGTGGAGGTGGCGGTGGAGGAGGAAATAATATAAATATTAATAATAGCGGTATTGTTAATTGTTATTTTGATTGTGAGAGTCACCCCCATCATGCTCATCATTATAATCAATCTAATATTCATTCTCATCCCGTTAATCATTTAAAATCTCGTTTGGTTGGTGAAGTATCATTTGAGGAACCTTCTGAATTAATAAATTCAGATGATAACTGCCTTAGTGTCAAAGTATCGTCCGTTCGACATCGTAATATGAAAGCTTTTTCATTAAGTCGTAAACTTGCTAAACTAGCAAAGGAAAAGAAAGCAGCCAAAACACTCGGAATTGTCATGGGAGTCTTTATACTTTGCTGGTTACCTTTTTTTATTGCCAATCTTGTTAAGGGTTTCTGTGGTGATGTTTGTTTAATCAATCCAGATTTGGTTTATCCTCTGGTTACATGGTTAGGTTGGCTTAATAGTGGTATGAATCCAGTTATCTATGCATGTTGGTCACGAGATTTTCGAAGAGCTTTCAAAAAAATTTTATGCTCCTGGTATAAACCTAAATCTAATAGAGGAACCAAAATTTTACAAAGACCTCCTGGTACAATTCAATCGACCAGATATATTGTAAATGATAATAGCAAAAACTCAAAGAGTGGCAGCAATGATATTGATAATAATAATGAAAATGGTAACTATTCGCCATCTGATGTATTTAAAGCATACGAGTCAAGAAAATATGAAACACAATTACCAAAGTGCCCACCAGATTCAATTGGAATGATTAGCTTAACGTCAGCTTCAAATAGCTCATTCAAATCACAAAAAAGTGAACCTCTCAATGGAATTTTTTATTTATCAAAAAAGTGATTCAATTCATTAAGTAAAACTGAAAGAGGAAAAAGTTCAAGTTGAAATTGTCAAAGGAACAATAACGAAATAAATTATCCGTGGAGCCATTTCACAGTTATATTGTTGATATTCGTTAGTTTCCTTCGTTGATGCACACTGATAATCAATTGTTGGAACAAAAGATATGTTTCAATTGCACATTTGAACAGTCCATTAATAATATAAACATTTGCTCTGGTTGCTTTTACGCCATAAGATGAAGTTAACCGTAAGACGGCTTGAAAATCAAATGAACAAATATAAATTGACAAAAGTCGACTCAAGATTAGGAGCAGTAAAGGATAAGATGGATCTAAAGCAAGGACAAATTGATCATTAACAGGATCATCAATGTTGCAAAAAAGTGATTACCGTAAATGGGTGTGTAAACAACATTAAGAAAAAAAGGAAAGAAACTTGAATCAGAAAAGGTCCAGAGTTTTGTTCATATTTTATCAACAGGACTTTCACCCTCAAACCAAGTGAGAGAAATAAATTTTCTTGTTAAATCATCAACAAACAGATTAATATTCTTGGAATCTATTCAACGCATTAAACCGTTAGTATGATTCAAGATTGTTTGAATAGTTTGATGATGAAATATTAACGAAATATATTCTTGATTTACTAATTGGAAAATCTTCTCTTGACAGGAATCCCAGTAACAATTAAGATGATGGTTACAATAAGCTGATTGATGATAGAAAATATGAGGAAATCAATTCTGGTCTTCTAAATCAAGTTGACAAACCAGATGACAAGCATTTCTAAATTAACTTCTTATTATTGATACTTGTATTGCATAACTTGAGGAAGTTAAAACAAGTTTGATTTAGTAAGTTTTGTAAACAGGTATCAAGTTTAATTAGTTCCCCAAGTAAAAAAAAAGAATTTTTCAAAAGTGCTGATCCAATGATAAAAGACTGACCTCAACTTATCCTGATGATCCAATTGATCAACTAATGAAAACTATTAAGCTGGTGAATATTTCATCAAAAGATTAAAATGATTGCAACTCTAACAAACATCAGAAACTTGTATTCAACAAGATTGAAGTTTCAGGTTGAAAAGCATTTTCCCCCTAGTCTTATTGAATTCACATTATTAACATAATAATATTAAATTTGATGCTGAATTTTGAGCCCGAATAAACCTGAAAATCTTGATAGGTAAAATAGCTTAATACCTTGAAAATGTTTAAAGGTTATTTTTTAATCTGTTTAAATCTAATTCACAAGACACGTTTGGCATTGAATCGATATCTCTTGTTAGATCTGCAAAAACAAAAAATCAATTGTTTATCATATGAATTGAATATTATTCGCCGTCTACTTTACATGGCACATTACAAGTCATGATTAACGTAAGAAAACCTAAGTTAAACGAGTTAAAATAAATTGTGGAAGAAATGAAGTAAACTAAATCAATCAACCTTGATTTAGATTGCCTTAAGGGAAGATTGGGATAGACTGAGGTAGCAAGTCCTGATCCAGAAGCAGTCTTGTTTCACCGGTAAACACTGGTCAAAATGTTTTCACTTCTTTCTCTATGTTTCTAAAGAAATGTTTGTTTTTGTGTTTGATTATTCAATTTAAATTAAATTATTTAATCATCGTCATGTAATTAATATATTTATTTATTAATTTGAATTGAAACTTCTGAAATGTGTGTTTCCAGGATTCAATCTTCTTAACCCAAAAGTGTGTTTTTGTTTGGCTTGCTTTTTCCTTTGTTTTATCTTACCGGCATCGCCAACTCTGTGTTTACTGAAAATTGTATTTTCTTATTACCATTTATTTGCTATTGATTATTTTTTAATCGATACTCAGTTGTTATTAATAAGTACCTGGTTAATTACTGGAATCTATCATTAGATATGTCTAATTTAAGACCAAAAATCCTTCAAAAGAATGAAAAGTAAGTGATGAATATCTGTTTTTTCTCTGTCTTAGAATTTAAAAAATGATTTGAAGTAGTATTTTAGTTCATTAATACATGTTATCATTAAATATTCCCACTAATTTAAGTAACCAATGAATTTACTGATAAGAGAAGCATGGAATCTTTCGCAAATGAAACTGATGCTTCTCAATCAAGACCTGAACAATATGTACACAATAATCACCATACACATCTACTGATATTAAATTATTTATCATTTCAAATAATATTCAGAACTACACTTACTTTGTTGAATGTTGATGTTGATGAAACTTGATGTTGATGACTTTAAATGATGATGAAAATCGTGAGCTGGATTAGAGTTGGATAAAGTTGTAGAGTTGATTAGCGTTGAAAAGCTGATGAAAGTTGAAGAGTTGACAAAGAGATGATTGAGAAGAAAGTAATAAGACTGTTATTGTCACAAGAAAAGATAACTAATGAAATTAACCACCAGAATGATGTTGAGCACAATGATGTAGAAATGAATTTTCAATCCTTTTTTATACTTATTTTCAAGATCAAAAATAATCAGAATAATGAGAAGAAGATTTGTTATTATTATTTAGGGCATTTTTTCTAGATTATGATCTTCATTTCCACTTAGCAATTTCAAGAACGTAAGCTTGATTACTTTTGAATATTGAAACTTTGTTCCTTATTTTCAAGATCAGTCATAACCTAGAGAGATGAATTAATTAAAGAAATATTGAAACTTTGTTTCAAAATTTAAAAGATTTGTTGGTATTTAATTTTTTAAAGTATCAAAATTTACATTAATTTAAGGTTTATGCTTCGGGGTAATGAAGAAATTGCAATCAGCCATCATTGATCAAATGCATTAATTAAGAAATGAAGCAACCTTCGGTTCATTGCTATATATTAATGTATAGTATGCTTCAATGTGTGGTGTGCTCTATTGTGTTGTGTGCTCTATTGTGTAGTGTGCTCTATTGTGTATTTTTACTACTACTGAGACAAAATCTAACTTTCGAGTTAACAGCAGGAACTTTATGTCTGTAGAGTCATCAAAACTGAGTTCATTTATGAAATTAAAATTTATTTATGATCAGTAGTTTTCGATATAATCGATGTTAGTTGAAACTTCGAACGCCTTTAGTACATTTGTGGAACCAGATTTTTTCATCAAACTCATCAATAAATTTTATTGGTAAAAAATGGGTCTAAGATCATTCTTTATTATCCTCACTAAAAACGGACAACTTTTCCGTAAATCGAGATGACCTCTTGGTCAGAAGCAGATAAGTTCATTTTCTGAAATTACTTTTATTTTCTTATTGGACTTTGAAAGTTAAACCAGAAAAATAAGTTTGATGAGAAAATCTGGTTCCACAAATGGTCATAAGGCGTTCGAAGTTTAAACTTTGAAACTATCAAAAACTACTGATCATAAAAAAATTTTAATTTCATAAATGAACTCAGTTTTGATGACTCTACAGACATAAAGTCCCTACTTCTAACTCGAAAGTTAGATTTTGTATCAATGCTCCTTTGATTTTCAGTTTATCTTTGACCATAAGAATTAGATAGAATTCAGCCAATTATCTGAATACAATTTTCATTTTAAATCTACAATTCGCCTTTTCCGTAGAAAGTTAGGTATACATTTAATCCTGTGAAAAGGTTTTCAACTTTGGCAAAAAGTTTCTTTCAATGATGAATGCAAGTAAAATTGCAACAGTTTTTTAATTTTTTATAAATGGCAAGAGAAGAAATGCCAGATTTATGGTTTGTTTACAACCGTTGCAAAGGTTATTTTCCCTATTATATAGTCCCTATTTTCCTGTGATTTCAGTCTTCTAGCTCTGAAAATTTATTAGTAATTCTAATTGGAATTATTTGTAACATAATTTCTTCCCACATATTAGTATGGATTGTAAAGATCCATGGAACAATACAACAGAAAATAAGCAGTTCAAATTAGTTAATAGCGATCTGTATAGACTGATTTTCTCGAAAAAAACATGCATATTAATGAAAAATTAGAAATAAAAAATAGCGAGAAGATAATTAAAATAATTTAACTTTTTATGAAAAATTTTTGTTAATTTTAACAATCGAAATAAGAAGAGATTTAAAAGCTCCTTTTAATGTTGACATTATGATCTATGTCTTTTTCTTGGCGGGTCAGTTTTGTTATTTTCTTCGTCATTTTTGTCATTACGTTTTTTCCCTTAACCAAATTTAAAACTAGACCTCATCCTCCTCAATCGGAACCCATTGTATCTCAATATCTATTGGAATAGCATTGACTTTATCAGATTTCATTTGAAAAGCGCTGATGATAAACAAGACAAAAGAAGATTGCGAGAAAATAGATGAAAATGATGAATAATTGCAAAACTCATTATTTATATTGAAATGATTGATTGAATTGAAAAATTGAGTATTAAAGGAAATCCAAATGAAGGTAGTTGAGTCATAATAAGATGTGATCAATTATCACAACGGTTTTTGAGCTTTACAGTTGATCACATAAACAAAGTGAAACTTGATGTACAGGGTGACAAATGGTACGTGAAAATTTTAAATCATATCTTATTTTCTTTAGTTTTCATGCAATTTTCAGCATTGATGCGTCATTCTGAAGAGAAATAATTGAAGTTAATTATAAATATTCAAAATGATCGCCACTCGTATTGGCGCAAGTTTCTAGCCTGCGAACAAAAGATATATAAACACGATCGAGGGTCTCAGCATCTATGTATGATGATGATGATGAGGATGAAAGTAATGAAGGATTGGAAACAGAATCCCAAGCGATGAGCATCGGTTGAGGACCGAGATCGGGATGTATCTTAAGCCTTGGGCTTCATGAATTTTAACTAAAGATTAAGCGTTTTTCACTTACAATTAACAGTTCGCAAGGTTCCCTTGTTAAACAATTAAATTAAACACACGATAGTTTTTAACCTTATTAAAGAATATTTTAATATTTCGTTTTTAGTAACCAAAGTAAAGTTAAGGGTGAATCCCATCAACCATTAATTGAAATTAAAAATCTCAATGTGTCGTTATCTATGACTTGTTGTGACATCACGCCTTCTCATCTTCTTTCTTTGCTTCTTTAATTATTAAAAAATTAATCTCGATTGGACGAATTGAGATTTGATGGGATTCACCCTAAATAGGGATAGAGGATAATCCAAGAATGTAATAACAATACAAGACGTTGGGTACACACAAGTGACAAGTTAAGTTTAAAATGAGCAATATCGGTCCATGTGTTGAGACATCTCTAACGTATCTCTAACAATATTACGATCTCTAAAATTTCATCTTTACAATATTTCGTGCCTGCTAAACTTGGTGCGGACATCGGCAATCAGAACGAAGTAAAAAGGTTCAAAAAATTTCCAGAGCTTTGAACATCTATTGAACATCTTTGAACAAAATTAAATCATTCAACGTGAAAGCCATATGAATAATATGATCGAAATCAGAATGGAAAGGTAGGTCTCTTGAATGACATCTCGGTGAATGATGTTCGATATAATTTTTAGTGAACCATTCACTACTCATCATAGCTTTCGATTGGTATATGGTTCATAATATTCTTGCTCTAAGGACATTTGCTATTGTCCTTTTAATTACAATACGAATTCAAATGAGGCAAGAAACTCATCAACAGTACAGCATTTTCCAAAAACTGTACCCTTTTCTGGTTATAATTAAAAATTAATCCTAACTATTAATCTCATTATCTCTGGTTTAGGTAATCTAATAACTTGTAATCAACTGTCACGACATGTGAATGAGTTTGGAGTTTACTATTCAGTCCAATATTTCATGATGAACATGAAATTGTTAATGTTCTCATTTCTCTTCTTACTTGATCTCTAGAATGGATTCTATTTACTAATTAACCAGCAAATTAACTATTTTTTACCTTTCTTCCTCGAAAAAGATCAACTCAAGCAATTAAAAACGAATTTATTTGAACTTTAATTTAAGTTTCTTCATAATCCACTGTTCTATTAATGTTTAATGCGTTCAAATCGTCGTGACACTTGCTGTTGTTTATTAACACTTAAACTCAAACAGGAAAATTAAAGTTCAAGTTAATTCCAATTGAAATTCAAATTGTGTCTTCAAGATTTCATGCCAATCTAATTAAGTTACAGAGGAAAACATGATCCCAATCACGTTCACCTGATAGTTTCAAGTGTTAGTCAATTTATTCAGTGAATTAGTGTGAAAATTTCGTCATTTGAATAAAAAATCTTCTGAACAAAACATTCGTAAAACGAAAAAAAAGAATCGAAAATGTTTCATCTCAATCCATCGAAACATCAATCTAGTTCAGACTAAAATTGCATAAAATATCAGAATATAGAAACTCGTTTTTCTTCTGAAAATGAATTCTTATTTTTCAGCATTTCGTATCATAAATATTCGTACTTGAAATGTTGACCAAATTTATTTCCGCTCAATGATTCTCTCTGTTTCACCTGCTTTGGACACCTTTGATTGACTTTTTCAATTAACTTTGAAACTTATGTTTTCATCTTGATAATAGCTTGTAATATCATATGATTGGTCAATGTGAATGGATTAACAGAACTTATTTTATCCCTCATTTTTACCATTGGATAATATAAATTGACCATTAAGGTTTAAGGACATTGAGGTTGAGGGAAACAATTTTTGACAGTTCAACTGTCATCTTCAATAAACTCTTCGTTTGGTTCAATTGTTCTCTGGTCACTATTGCTGAGTTTAATAAAGTTGGCAGGTACATGATGAGATTATATTTGAAATGTAAACATTGAGAGGAAAGGAAAGTTTCAAGCATCATTTTAATCATTATTATTACTTTTTTCGTGAAATCAAAGCCTTTTCAATGCGTAGGCTTCATTTCATGATGATATGCTGTTTACTCTAATCAACTTAACTTGAGCTACCAGGGAATGATGATGATTCAGTCCACGCTTAAATTTGAGTCTCATTGTTCCAAATCCATCTTTTGTTGACTTTAACTGCATTCATTTGAACAGTAAAACCAGATTGAAAAGACGAAGGGAAAAGATGAAAACGGAAAGAGAAGAACGGAAAATTTATCAAAACCAAGACAAGATAAATATCAATTGAACTGATTGTTGAGTAGCAAGAGTTTTTCATAACCGAATCGAAGTAAACTTTTGAATCTAAATGATTGATTACCTAATAAGATGATGCATTATGATCCAATTCAATGGAACAGGAAATGAATTGATGAATTGTTCCTTTTGTCTCATGATTTATCATGAGTAAATGCAATCCAAATCCTTGGAATTCGTGAAAACTGGAAACTTTAAGTAAATGTGATTAAAATGGGTTTGTTCCATGAAAGGCGTTATTTAATGACTAAAGGAGTTCATTAATTTTGAATTCAACAATGATTGATGGGTTTTCCTTGCAAAATATTTTAAGTTTTTCGGTTCACAATCCCTTCAAGACGAATCCTTCCCAGTTCAAACTGAGTTGCTTTCAATTCAAAAGTTGTAATTCCATTTAACATGAGATTCAAAGTAGTCTTTTGAGTTGAATGAAGTCTTTTTCAAGTTAATTTGATTGTGATAATAGTCCATGTAACAACAATAGTTTTTGATGCGAATTGTCTTCTCATTTCACTTTACAATTACAATAGTTGAACAAACTCGACCCACGTCTCGAAAGACTCCATTCGTTGACTTGTTATTTCAGCGACTTAATTGGATTTTTGTTGATTAATAAATGAAGCACAAATTAATGTCGAGAGAAACGGTAATTGCAGCTACATTAATTGGATTTTGCACATTTTAACCCTTAATCTATCATGAACTATCCATAATCAGTTTGAAAGCAATCATGATGTGTGGTGCAAAATAAAGCCGAAAGCTGATAATCAATAAATCTATCAATATTGTAACTTTTAGTTACTGATTGATGAGTTTAAAAAACAATCCTTTAATCGATATATTATTATCGGTTTAGTTATCGACTTCTGTCTGTTCTTAACTGTTAAAAACTTAGCGTTAAATACTCCCTTCCCTGCTTTGCAACTCGCAAATTTGCTTAAATATTTGTCTGACAAAACTACTTAAATGACTAACGAAATCCTTGATGTTAGCATATATTATAATATTTATATTAAAACAGAAAACACGAAATATCTGTAAGTTGACCTTATTCATAGTAAATCCTCATGTTGGTAACCATTTGTCTGATCTTTTTGGTGATTTTAAAAGCTCGACTTTGATTGAGTATCTACAAGTTTTTTGGTTTTGTATACAAGCATGGTCGCTCATCTAAATCGATCACTTTTGTCACTTCACAATAAAAGCCAAGATTGTTCATTGTATCATGCTTTTGTTAGCTTAAATAGCAATACCAAAAAAATAATTTTAATAAAAATTGCTCATTTCCTAGATTGAAAGGATTGTCAAAAATTTATTAAAGCACATTAATACACTTCAATTATAATAAATAATATCAATATCTTTTCACAGAACAACATAACGATGCAAGTTTTGCGTGAATTTGTCGTTGCTTGTTCAAAAGTTTATTCAAACTTCCACAGTTGCCAAGTTGAACAGATATTTCAGGTCTCTAACTAGCTAAACGAATTATTCGATGAGCATGAGTCTAAGCTGGAATGATAAATGGATATCGAAATCAAAAATTAATTTATTTAGTGCAAACCTTTGTGTATTCAAAACAGTCGAGTTCAATAATCACTCTGATCTACATGATTACAAAATAAAACTATTATCCGATTAGAGTCTTAGAGAGACTTTCAAGTTCTCCAGTTAACATAAATTAATATCTCAGGCTGAATATAATTTTCTGCGTAAAAACACAAATTTCGAGCACTTTTCAGCCATGCATCTTGGACAATCTGTAAGGAATCTTCAGGCATATGAAATAACTAACAATGAAAACTGAATGAAACTTAATACCTGGCAATGTTTCACAATGTTTGACTCGGAAAAGAGTCAAGTAATGAGGTCAAAATGTATTCGTTGAATAACTGATGCTTAAATGGATGAAATATAATATGTAAAGTTGAAGGAATTGACCTCAACTTTGTTGAAATGTTTACCAATTTTATTTGATGCCATTTGACAAACTGAAAAGTCAATTCTTGCATTAATTGCATTGAACAAGCTAAAAATAGAGTGAAAATTAACTGAAGCTTAACCAAGTTTGAATTTAAAATTTAAACTTTCATCATTTCACCCTTTTGATTGAGTAATGAAACTGGCAGAAACTGAATAAAGTGTAAACCGATAAACTTGTTGCTAATATAATCATTCAACTTGAATTGTGGGTTAATTTTTTTATTAAATTTCTGATCCATTTGAGTAATTGAATTCAATTATGAAAAGGTAATTGATACAATTTAATTAATTCTGGTCCATCAAAAGAAGTAACAATCAACTTTTATTTAATTGTATAATTTATTACACAATTAAATGAGTTTCCATTAAAAAGAAGATCTTTTTTATTCTTTTTCTGTCCAATTCAACTTTTCATCTCTTGTCCGCAAGTTGATAATGTCAACAGAGAAATTAGTCAATTAATTAATTAAGCGATGTTCAATTTTCAGTTAATTAGTTTAAAACAATTAAATATACTCGAGTTAATTGAGAAATGCTAATGCTATTTAGAGTCAAGTTGAATGGTAAACTCGTCAAGCTTTTCACTCAAAAAATCAATCGAAAAGGAAATGTTCATTTGATTGTTTCTTTCTTTCAGTTCACATGTAGATAATGTTGTTGACAATTGGTGTCCCATCAATATTGTATCATTTATTTTCATGATTATCTGTTGACTTTGCTTGTTTCATTATCCATTAATTGAACCCATTCCAGGCAGAAACTATCATCACATATCAATCTTGCTTCTTAACCATAAACATTTCTTTTTCTGGTTCTCGCTCTCTTTATATAATCATTATTTGTTGATTCTCATTTAATCTGATTTGCCATTGAAACCAACAGTTCACTCTTCATGATCAGAATCATGCTTGTAATTTCAAATTAGTTTCCTGTTACATGTTATCAAATGGTCTGAAATGTAGCCGATGAAATGAATAGAAATTAACTCTTTTATACTTATTGACATGTTATTTTTCACGTTAACTATCGACTCATTCAGAGGAGGAAATATATTTTGTGTACAATTTGCAAGCTATTAACATCCCAGCATGATGTCGAGTCTTGCATTTGATTATGCGCTTTCCCCTGAATTTGTACTCTATTTGTAAGCTCAACGTTTCGTCTCTTAACCTGGAAAGGGCAAACGTTCAGTTTTATATTTAGTTACGAGAAATTTTCAGAGGCTAAAAATAAGCGTTTTAGATTTCAAATTAGTGTTGTTGTTTGACCTTATATTTATATTGCATAAATTTAAATATTATAATATAATACGATAAAAGGCTGTTTTGTGGTGGATTATGAATCCAATTGAGTTTTGTCGAACATAATTTGAGCTTAATTCTTAATTAGCTGCTCATCCACCAAGCAATCAAAATGCTTTGACAAAATGTTCAAATGTGTACAGTTTTTCAAAGATACTTCTGATTCTGTTTATTTCACTGCAGTTTTTCACAGTAGTCGTAGTTGTGCAACTTGCTGACTTATGTCAATCAAAGGCAAATGCATGTTCAAAAGTATAAGATTGAATGAATGAACCACTTAGCAAAGACAAAGAACTGAAATTTTTGCATCATTCAATGCGGTTTGTCGAGTGGAAAGTAAATGTATTGCAACATCCAAAGTCAATAACTTGATGAATACGAAAACCTGAATTGAAAATTTGATGAAAGTGAATAAAACCTAATTAACTCAACTCAAAATATGTTTTATTGTATTAGTGTTGCAATCGTCAGAGGATTACACCATTTATGAATAAAATTTGTTTAATTCTTGTGCAACACGGAATGCAGAACAGTTGTGTGAATTCAAGAGTCAGACCGAGCATGGAATAGTTTCATTCCTAAAGCATTTATGATCCACCTTGTGTTTGATGAACCGCACAAAAAGCTGAGCATCCTTTTTGCATTACAACTTCAATAAACAAAGCCCGTTCTAACGGCAATATAAAGAAAATAAACTGATGATTCGAATGCACTTTGTCATGTTAGATCATGGATTGCAATTTGACAGCTTTAATCCGTCAAATGTTGCACATTGCTTGTTCAAGTGACAAATAATTAAATTTGGTTGCGTTTAAATGCCAACTTTGACAGTGTTTCCAAGCAAAAACATTTTCTAATTCATTTTAATCTATCATCTCGTTGCGGCAAAAACTTTGCACAGAGCCACTTCTAATCCTCATGAACGAACAGAAATAATTTTCCTTTAAATTTATCATTTTTCCCGAGTTGATCCTTTCAAAGGTAAACAAGTAAAACTGCAAACAGATGAAACCCCTGCGATTGAATAAAGAAAACATTGAAAAGACAAAATTTACAATAAAATACAATGTAACATTATATTCAAGATTCATTGATTATTTGGCGAAACACTTTAAAGTATAAAAATGGTTTCACCTCAAAAGCCTCCCACAACCTTTTAATGCTGCAACATAATCTGGTTCAATCTGACTTCTTGAAATTCCCAAGTTTCCAATTGTACAAAGTTTCTCTTTGCTGTAACCCTTTGGAACTTAAAAAGCTGTTCTTTACTTTAAACTTCTCTCCTCATTAAATACACTTTCAAGTAAAGTGGAAAGAAAAACTTGGAAATCATTAGAGTGTGCAAAATGAGCATTCCAAGTCAAACTATTCAGTTTCATTCACATCTTTATCTCTTCTTTCTTTCTTCTTCTTCTTCTTCTTCTTCTCTTCACTTTTCAGCCCTTCTCTTTGACGGTTCAATTTCCGTGTCATTTGATTCATCTTTGATTCAATGCGAAATTGTGAATGAAAAACGAGAAGTTCATTGAGATAAAAAATGGTGAAAACAAACAAGCAATAACAAATAATACATGATGACTGTTGTGTATAACATATGATATAATATATTTAATGGATGAAGCTTAATGCATTTACAACATTAGAATCATTTTCGGTTAACATTTTCTTTATTTTTCCTTCCATTCTTTCACTTTAATCAATCTCAACCAAGAATCATTTTCATTTCAACTTTGCGACTTTTCCTTCACACCATAATCAACTTGAAGCCTTTCATTATGCTCAACTGAGTCAAAATCAACAGTTAACTAGCTGCATTCTGCTCATCATTTTACTCATGATAATAACATGAACCAGATTAAGAGATTTTATCGAAACACGAAAAGAATAACAGAGAAAAGAAAACTTCGCAATTTGCTGATGAGTAACAATAGATTTTACATTATTATTCATGATCTATTTCGATTCTTGATTCACTTGAAATTGCCAGTTTCTTCAATTTTCCCAATTTTCTTGAAGAACATGATTGACTTTGGAAATGTTGGGAGAAAAAGCTTGCGAATAGAGATTAACCTGAATAATTGGGAGAAGAAAAGAAGAGAAAAATTCTGAACAAAGTAACCCTTTAATCCGTACCTGTCTTCCTTAGGTTTGAACCAAAATTCATTAAATTTTCAGAAAAGAAAACAAAATTTCTCTTTTCGCTTCAACATCAATAATCTTGCAACTTTTATTGAATAAGCCTTTAACCAGTTAATCGTAACAAATGATCTCAACTCGAGTCAACAATTGATCAAGTCAACAGTAAACAGTATTGGTCGTTGATTAATGCAGAAAAAATCGAAAAAACGGTGAGAAAAGAAACAAAATTTACGAAAATGAAAGTAAATTTGAAATTTCAATCAATGAGAAATGAAATTGATTCGACTTGATTGGAAGTTCATGGCGTCTGACTCCTACTCGACTCATTATTTTTCAATTTTACTGCCGATTCCATTCCAATAAACTGAAACTGGAATATCAATTTTTGTTCGATTCGCAAAGTTACATGAATAATAATAATTGTTCAAATGTTCATTAGAACGAAAAATATATTTTCATCCTGAAGGATTGGCGAAAGTAAAAAAAGGAAGAAAAAGTAAAAACTGTTCTAACATGAAATGAAATTTGAGTTTTTTGAACAGTTTCCAATTTAGATGTCGACTAATCAAATTTATATTTAAACTTATTTTCCCAAATGAATTTTGTTTGGGCAACAGAAACAACAAACAAGAAGTAAAAAGTCAAATTCAACCCAAAATGTGAACATTTTTTCTTTGGAAATTATTTTCAGCTTTGAAACTTGAAACTCAATCAAAAAGTTATCAAAATTCAATCATTTCAAATTAATTATGTTTTAATTATTTTGCAAGGTTGGTAAAGATTAAACTGACCAGCCTTTCGGTGTAATAATTAGAATACTTTTGATAGACTTTTGTCTTTCAATCAAGTTTCAGGTAATTATTGAATCATTTCAAGTGATTCCAATGAATGTTGATGCAACTCTTGTTCAATTGTTTGGTTTCTTTCATTGAAAACTTGTGAATTGAGCCACATTTCAATTCATCTTTTCATTATTCTCATGGAGAATTATCATTGTTGTTCATTTTGTTGGTTAGAACCGAAGTTAATTCGAGTTCTTCTTTTTATTCATTTCTTGACAGATGGTGCTATTCAATGTACAAGCTCATCCTGAACTGAACAATTATTATCAGTGCGTTGATTTCCATTCTTTCGGCCAGGAATGGCACCGAAAGTTGTACAATATTTTTAGCCTTTGCGTCGTCTACGTTATCCCGTTGCTCATTATAATCATTTGTTACACTGGAATCTGCATTAAACTATTTGCCAATTCAAGATGCCTTGGTAATGTTAAAGGTGAGAATTGATTGATTCTAGAAATTAATTTTTACTGAATCATTTGGACAAACATTTTTTCCTTTCAAAACTCTATTCATCACAGATTAACTTCACCTGATCCTCATTAAGTTTCATCGAAAATGAGTTTCAATAGAAAAAAGAACCTCATCAATTGCAATTCATTAGAGATTCACAGTGAATAAGCGTAAACAATGAAGTCCAATCAATGAATCAATCAAACAGTTTCTAAGCAAGTTTATCTAGGATCAGAAAGTGTCAATGTCGTTCAGGAAGAACATGCTTCGATTCAATTTATCTCATCGAATTATCATTTCCATTGAATCGATTCTCAAGAACATTATTAATTGAAGCGATTTGCAAATAGCAAAATTGGTCGAATCTCAAACTTGTTCAATTCATGGAATTTTTGCAACAAAATTTTGTCAAAAATTCTGTTTTATGACTAATCTTTCCATTCCATTTAGAACATTTTTTCATATTTCCTTTCTTTTTATTAGCATGATGAGCTTTAGTCGATTTAGTTTCAAAGTTAACATGTAAAAGCATAGAGATGAATGCATTTGACTTGGGAATTGTGCGGAAGAGCAAAAAAGTTACTCCAAGTAATGCCAAGAGTTTAACTGAATAAAATGTCTTTACATTTTTGTTGGTTAACAATGAACAATAAAGAAGGCTCAATAATGGAATGAAAGTTTTGTTTTGATGCTATTCAGTTAAATTTAACCCTTTTGTTCAGGTGCCTATTGTACCTTTTCATTGAGTGCAAATTAAAGTATCATTCACTTGCATTATGTCAACTCGGACTACAAATGAACAAAAATGATGTTAATATATTAATAGATTGAAATGGTGAAAGTGATGAGCAGAACAAAAAACAGATAAACTTTTTTTCCTCTCAACACGATCGAAAGTTTGAAATGGTCTTTTCTCATGGATTTATATTATTCTCACCTCAATTCATTTAATTAACACAAGTATAAACTTGCAATGAGAATAATTAGTTTTTGATTAATGAATGCAACATAAATAGGAAGGAACAATTATTTTTATTGAATTTTCATTCCAAACACAAATGTGAATCAAAATGATAGAAACAATGAATTGATTACAAAATTATGAGACAACTTTATTCAAAGTCGAGTTTTTTTCGTGTTTTCACACTTTGAACATTTTAACAATGTAAAGATATTGATTAGTGTTAAACTGTGCAAGAATCGAGTCTACTTTATCCATCAATTTCAACATGAAAACAGGAAGGTCATGAGTTTTGTCTTTCAAGTTGACGGGTCAAGCTGCACTGATTTTTATTTACCTGACAGTTGACTAATAATGCTCAATTTCGTGTTATTTTTATCCGTCTTTTTCTCTCCTTTCTTCCTTTTCTTAGCTGCTCTCGATGATTGCTGGAACAACCTGTCTTCCATTGAGCCAGCCTCATCTTCATCTTCATCATCTTTAAACCATAATCACGTTACTCATCCTCAATCACATCATCATTACCAGCAACCTCATCGATCCACTGCAAGTTACACTCGGGAAACTGAGTCTCTCGAGATTTTACCTGCTCCTGAATCAAGTTTAACAGCGAAACGTCAAAAAATTCAATCTCGAGTTCTTAAAGAAGCTTTCATAATTATATTAGCCTTCATCATTTGCTGGTCTCCCTACGTAATTGCCGTTATCTGGTATCAAATTGATCCCAATTCAGCTCGTCAAATCAATGAAAACCTTCAGGCAATCCTCTTCATGTTTGCCGTTTCAAATTCTTGCGTCAATCCCTACATTTATGGCAAAAGTTTTGTTTTCCGCAACTTTTAGTTCCAAAGCACAGAATCTCCAAATTACCAGTTGAAAAAAGATTTAAGGCAAAATCTCTTGAAAATCTTCGAAATTCACCAAAAACTCTTACGGACCTTCGAAAATCCCTAAAATCTCAAAACTTCGAAACTCACTTTGACCCATGAAATGTTTCGTAAACTCGAGATTTATCCCCATTCTAAAAGATATTGAACCTTCGAAACTCAGTTTATAATTAAAATATCAAAAACTATTTTCATTGTTTGCTTCCATGGAAAAGCCTTGTTCATATTGCTCCTTTGGTCAGCACTTGAAAAAATAAAAATCCAGATTGAAGTGTTTTCCTTTATTCGCTGATAATTTTCCTGAAATCATGGAAAGTGAATCTGATAATTTTGTCATCATTATTTACTCCAACACACAAAGACTATAAATCACCCTGAGTGCCCAACAACTGGGAGTGAAAAATTTGATAAAACTCGTTATGTAAAGGAAACTGGAAAAAGCATTTGTATAAAATTTAAATTATAAATTACAAGCAAAATATAAATAAATAAATTCATCATTTACCAATAAATCAATTTACAAAATGAAGATTGTATTTCAATGAAACGAAGAGTGGAAAGAAAAGGCAAGAAATGAAATCAAAACTAAAGTGTCATGGATGTCAACTTATTGATATCATTATCAGCGAGAATGAGAAACGGAAAGTTGCAATAAAATAATCAGATTATGAGCCTTGAATTTCAATCGATTCTGAATTGTGAAACATGCGATTATGAGATGACATTTAATTAACATTTTTTGTCAATTCAATTTTTCATTGAAGATAAATGATCACCTTACAAGGAGAGAATGATCATGAAAAGGAAGATAAAACGAATGAAAATTGTGGACCAAAAAAGAAAATTTCATTATTCCAACATGATTAACATTATAAACTCGCAACTGATTAAATATCATTTCATCATTTCATTAAAATAGAAAAGGAGAAAATTGGTTCCCTGAAAGTTGCTCAGTTGATTGAATGATAATTTGTTGAATAAATTTGACTCGATGACAAACTTACACAAGTAGTTATCGATCATAAACTGTTATTGACTTCAATGGTTTCCCAAACTGTCAAAAAATGGATCATTTTAATTCCACTTTTCATGGTGCAAATTGTTCATTTTTTGTTGCTAACTTATCAATTCCCTTGAGTTGCATTAATTTTATTCAATATTGTTGAGTGGTTCTGTGACTCAATGACAGCTTTCCAATCCTTGTACCATTCAGTTGATATGAATAATTCAATCAGCTAAAACGATTGCAACAATTAAATCTAATTGATGAATCCTGTGGTTAACTTGATTTAATTCATTTGTCGCCTCATTGTGCTAACAAGCATAATAAATATTGTTGAGAATGAAAAGCAAATTTTAACCCTTTAATAACAAAGAAGGTTTAATGAATTGCAACGGGAAAAAAGAATGAAATGGAGAAGAGAAAAATTCTGATTGAAAGTCGTTAACCAGGTAATCAACATTTACTGTTCGGATGTTTAATGCAATTTCACTTTCATCATTGGCCAACATTGGTAGGTAAACATGGAATGATTGCCAGGATGATGATGATGATGAAGGATAATCATTTAAATATAAATGATTCATGAGACTAAAGGAAACTTACAAACGATAATAATCTGAATATGAGAAGAAGAATCTCTTTTTACCGCAAAATTTTCTCATTTTCTTCGAGTTCCATCATGTCCAAGATTATGGGGAAGAGAAGAAGATTGGAAAAGAATCGGTTATTTGGTTTGATTTTCATGAGTCTTACTATTCTTATTTCATTCTTATTTGGTTTCATCATTTCTTTTTTTTCCGTTTTTTCTCTTCTTCTTTCTTGTTCTGAATAAACATATTCATGGCTAAGTATGATTATCTGAATATTACTGAGCATATATGAACAAGGCTTCGAGTTAGAACTCTGACTGTTATCCTGAACATTTAAATCTACATACAAATGGATATTGCCATTAAGGGTTACTTGATACGAAGTGATCAAGACTAAACACTGAGGTAAACTTTGTAACATTGGAATGTAAAAGCAATTAGATGGCCTCAAGTTCATTTCTTTTCATCGTTTCTTCTTTTTTTTCGCCTTCAAAATTTCTGTTTATCATATCATCATGGAAACATTCTGGGTGTGTGCTCAGGTTAACTCTTTCAGAATATATTTGTTTCCATTATTAATGTAGTTTACAGGTGTTCATTAACATTAAATGGTCTCTCAATTCATGTTTTGTTGTACAATATGGACAATGATGATATTTCATTTTCACTCAACATTTGATATTATTGTTCTCAATCAGCTCATTTGAATTTTGCTCATTCAAATGAGATTAAATTGCAAGGTCCAAAGTAATTGTACAGCTTACAGTTTTAATGTTATTCAAATAAGAAAAGGCAATCTTTTGTATTTGCATAAAGTTAGTCTTCTTTTGACTAAACAGTGTAAGTCGATCAGTCTTTGCGCAAATAGAAATGAAATTTTGCTTAAATCAGGATCAAATCAAGTTTACTCATCAAGGTTATCACCATGTTGATCATAATGTTTATATTTAATGTAATCAATTTTGCACCGAAAATATTATTCCATAATGTACTTTACTCCTGGTAAAGCTTCACTGGGAATGAGGAAGATCAGTGAAACATTAGACAAAATTTGTTTGGTATTCTGTTTCTTGGTAAACTGTAAATAGAAGAGTAAACGGAATCAGCAGATCAGGGAACAGGTACACTGATGATAAGATTATCCGGTAATTTAAACTGACGAGTAATATTATTAGATATTCATTGAACATTTCATTTTTGTTAAAAAATAAAATCTGTTCTCTTTAATCAATACAGCGTGGAAAGAGAAAAGAGGAAAATGTCAAGTTTATTGAAAATATTGAACATTTTCAATTCTTACAACTTTAGTCTTCACTTTATTTGAGTGAAAAGAGGAAGAGGAAATGTGCATGTCAAGCATTAACTTGGAGTAATTTAGGAGATTTTAATGATTATAATTGACTTGACTGTTGGAACAAGTCAAGTTGTCTTCCCTTTAAACGTCAGGAAATCGAGTAAACTTTAAGTCAACATCTTGAAACCTTCAAAAATGGCATTTCAATAGACTTAGTATTCAACATCAACTGTTGAGGTTCACATTTTTCCTTCACTTTTATTCATTCTTATTGCCATTATTGTCGGTTCATGTTTGGTATTTAGTTTTACTGTTTATTTGGTTCTATTGTTTTGACTCTGAAGATGTTAATTGCTTAACCCTTGAGTTGTTATGACAAGATTAGGAAGAATTTTGATAAAAAGAATTGTCAGAAAGGAAAGTTCTTGTATTCAGATTATTTGGACTCTATAAGTTCGAGCTGAGAAGAACCCTGAATGCCAATGTATACAAGATTGATAATTGATGGTTCATAACAAATCACTTATCTAGAGTTAAGTCATTCATTTTCATTCATTGTCATCTCATTAGTTCGTCAGACTTCAATAACAAACCAAAGCCTTTCAATTATTTGCAAGTTTATCGCAACAAAAGATACAACTTTTGATGAAACAGCGACAAAGTCCGAGAAAATGCATACATTTATCTTGATTTATCAAGTAACAGATTTGACAAATTGAACTAGACTTTAGCTTAGACAAGTCGAGTGCAATGAACGATGTGTTTTTGCTGTTGCCATCAAGCCGATCTCGTTCACCAAGTTTGATCCATAATCATCAACTATCAAATAGAACATTTCTACTTTTTCTAATTCGATTCTTATCCAAATTCAATCAATCTTGATTGCACTGAATTTAGACTAACAAATAAGACATTGTTTAGTTTAGTCCTCTAATCACAACTATTACCCGAATTGTTAGAAAGGACATCAGAATAATCGAACAGAAAAAACATTGAACGTTTGAAATTTTCGATGACCCAATTCGAACCTAATAGTTTGAGTCGAGAATTTTAAGTTTGCTCCAAGAAAACAAACGAAATGGTTTAATGTTTCTTCTCCATTGTTCCAAGATTGTTAAAGATGAAATAACTGCAGATTTACCGAGTTTATCTAGAATCAAATAAAATATTCCAATAAATTATTTGTACTAATCAACAAGTTATGTCTTTAATCCGGAAAGATTGTTCATCCTTTTGCATGGAAAAGGCTGCAAGAAAAGAAGGTCAAGGAATAAGTTGCATCAATCTGAACGGATTTCCCAACTAATCCGATTCTCATCGTGAAAACTTGCCTGTTTTGATTATTAGTCTACATTGCTTTTCGATTTTAGAGAAAAAAATGTCATCGTACAACAATCAACCAATACTCACCCATTAACAGATGTAATTCATTTCTAATCTTGAACAGTTCATGTTTAGGCAAACGTTTATGATGAGTTTATCATTCATTATAATTATATCTTCAAATGCTTCACTTTTCGTTGTTTTGCCTGAAAACTTCCTAATCTTTTAAAGACGAAAACAAAAAGCAACTTTAACTTGTCATTTGCCTTGAAAAAAGAGCAAGAAAACTTTTCTTTCCAATCTTGTACTGTTTTCACAACCTTTATGTTCTGAACGGAAATTTCAAGATTATCAGCGAAAAAAAGTTTCATCATTTTGCATGATAAATAATTTTGTGGTTCATTAAAATAGATTAGCTAAATAATAAAACGTAAATGATATGAAAAAAAAGTCACTTCACATTTTCCTTTGGAAGATAATTCAATAAATATGAAAATAGTTGCAAGTATAAAATAACTATAAAACTCATCACAATTTAAATTAGATTTAAATTTATCGACCAGAAAATTTATCAAAGGGAATGATTCGAGTTTGGTGAAAAGAAATACAAAAGATTTGCTGCCAAATGAACAATGAATTTTGTTGACTGAAAATTGTTATTCATTAGCAGAAACATAAGAGACGAAATTGAATCTTTCATTATTAGATTTTCAACTTTTATCGCACACTATTATTATGCTCATAATTCATTTGTTGGCTGTTTTTTGTTTGTCAGTTCTGGTTTCCCTGAGAATCCACGAGTCGTAATTAGTTTCATGTCAAATTCAGTTGATATTAATTGGCATTTATTAGCCAGATGAAATGACCTTCAAGTAAACACTAGCGTTCATCTTATTCAATTTAGAAACTCGTTGTAAGAAAAAAAACATTCTTTATCAATAAAAATGTTGTCCTTTCATGTTTCATTATCATTTGCAATTTACTGATAACGCCTCATCATTATCATGAAACTGTCCATTTGAAAGTGAAACTTTTCCATGCTCTTGCTGTTTCATTCCTTGCTTCAGTTTTGCTCACTTTTAACCTTTTCCTTTTCTTTCACTCCCTTTCATTTACTCCCAGCTGACCTGATCATGGAGTTGACGTTATCATTGCAACTCATCTTCATCATTCATTATGAACCATTCAAACTAATTTACTGTATAACTTGGTTAATATGAAAGAAAGAAAAGGTGAATAGAAGAAAAAGTTCAACTCTTTTTTTCGCTCAACTTTTTATTTCCTGTTAATTTCCTGTTTTTGTTCAATGTTTTTATGCTAATTAGTTCATTTTATTCATATTTTGTTTCTTTTTCTGTTTCAACCTCACATGAGGTTAAACTTTTATTTTGACCTTTCATTTCTTTTCTTTCATCAGCAACTTTACGTTTCATCCTGCCACCGTTTCCATCTTATTTTCATCCATAGTTAATGTTAATCTTTGCACGTATTTTTGTGTTCATTTCATGATCAGGGAATTCCATTTTTGATAGGAAATGATGAGTAAACAATAACGAACTTTTTGTTTATTCGTTTTTTGCGTTCGTTGCTTTTTCAAACGTTTGATATTTCTTGCTCAAACATGAAAAACGTGTTTACCTCATTTTCTGATGAACCATTATTATCAAACAAATATTGAAAATTGTAACTGAATATCGAGAATTGCAAATATTTATTTGAACGAATTGGTAATATTCATGTGTTCATGAGTTCAAATTCTACTTTTATTGCGGAATTGTTTATTTATAGCCTCAACTCAGAGTTACATGTCCAGTGTTGTCCTTGATTTGCAGAAAGTGTAATTTTGTACGTTCATCAAATTCTGGATAGTATTTCTTCACCTGATAGTAATATGGAAACATAACCTTCTGGTTGACAGACAGGAGACGGAACGGGGGAAAGATTTATTCCAGAACTTTCCTGTGCCCCCAGATTGACATCATGCAGTGGTTGTATACAAACCCTACAGAGTGCACTTTAAAAACAAAGCCTTTGTCCATCTTTTTGTGGTCTTTCAGAAAATCAATATGAAAAATTATGACCGGTCAATTTTGTTTCACACATTTCTTTCTTACAACTTTACTAACCTCTGGTTAAAATTATGTTTGTTAAAAATTCTTATAACTCGGTTGTTTTTTAATTTATTTATTTTAATTTCTTTTGTTACGGAAATGTCATGAGCTTCGCTCGACATGAAATAATCTGATGATATTAACTTCGTTTACTTTAGGTTAGCCATGAGGCACGCAAAATACTCAGTCAAATTTTTGAGCTTATTTTCGATTTTGTTGATTTATTCCTGACTATTTCGTTAAAGAAATCGATCGGAATAGACAACGATAATGTCTCAACAACCAATACGTTTAGATCGGCCTCAAATAAGAAATAGCTGCGCCGTTAAGGCTTTTAAACGACGTGAATTTAAAGTTAGGAAAGTCACGACAATCTTTTTCTTGATATTCCCCTTTAATTTCTTATTAAGCAGGCTTTAATATAATTTGTGCTTAAATAAAAGTTTGACACGAATTGATAAAACCAACTATTCTGAAATTTAACCTAATAAAATCGATTTGCACCGTCAATCCATAATCCTCATAATCACTCCATTTTTTTATTCACCAAAGTACAATTTAACCCGGCTCCACAATGCTTATTCATATATTGCATGTTTGTACAGAATTTAGAAATAAGTACATTAACCGACATTAGAATTGCAATTTTAAGGTTTGCAAACGCGTTTACGGAGTGTTTTAAAGGTGGCTAAAGATGTTTTATGATGAACTTGAATTCATTTGTATTTGTTTTGGCTATAACTGTAAAAAGAATTTGGTCGCTTTGATCAGGTTATGAAATTGTAACTGAGGATCCAACTATTTCTCTCAGAAAAGCGGCTGTTGTTGGTTCATCACCAATGTCAATATTAAGGATTGATACACTGTTTCCATACAAACCAATCGAAGATTAGCAATTTTTGTCCATATTTTTCTTCAGTAATGTCAATCAGGTCACATATTGAGAGTGCATTCAATCTTTCTTCATTCCCGAGATAGAAAAATATCCGTATCGAATGGAGACGGCTTGGTTCCAGCAAGACGGAGCCACTCCTCACTGTAGCAATGATTCACTAGCCTTACTGACTTAACATTTTGGAACTCGGCTCATTAGTAGACGTAGTGAGTTAGAGTGGCCACTAAGGTCGTGCGACCTTAACCCTTTAAATTATTTTCTTTGGTGTTTTATTGATATTCAAGTTCGCCAAGCTCAGTCAAAACAGCAAACCAATTGATGAATTTAATTACTGATAAGTTTAAAGCTGTGACACCTCAGATGTTATTAAATACAATTGATAATTTTTCTTAACTCATCGATAAATGCAGAAAAGTTAAAGGTGGTCATTTTGCGCATCTCTTTTAAATTTAAAACCGATTCATCGATAGAGATTTGTTTACATTCTGTGTCTCTCATTTTGATCAAAATTGTTATCTTCATCTTTATTCTTTCGAGGTAGATATAAGGAACTTTTTACGCGTTATTCTCTTCAGTAAGTCGGTGTGGTTCTGAGTGAGCAATCGAAATCTAAACAAAATTGAATTATTATGTATCGCAATTGAAATTGAGTCAAGTATTAAATCGAAACATTAAGTTGAGTTTTGTCCACTTTTTATTCATCTCATCACTTCCGGAAAATTTAAACATGTACTCTACACTTCTTGCATAAATAATCAACTACAAAGTCATTGACTACAGCGCCGTTGGAGTTTTCAATTGTAGTCAATGACTTTGTAGTTGATTATTTAAGACTCCAACGCTGGTTACATTTCCAACTCTACAATAACTGCAGTGCCATCATCAAACAACAAATACACTTTTAAGTCACTTTTATCTTTTTCAAGCAGATATTCACGCTATAAATATGAGAGTCGAGAGAAGATCAGAGAAAAGTCATCGTTACGACGATTGTAAAAAAGCCATCTAACAACAGCACACACCTCAAATAAAGTTCGAAGCAGACATTGGTTCATCTGCACATGAAGATGATCCATTAAGCCTCTTTCTCGCTTAAATACAAGTCAAGCTCCAGCCCGTGTCTTTAAGCATCCATTATCAAGTCAGTTTGCAGGTCATCATGATACGTGATTATAGAATAATAAAAGTAATTTGAAACAAAAATGATTGAAACACACAAAAATGGCAATTTTAATTTTTTCCTTCAACTTCCTTGAGAAGTCTTATGAGTTCGCACTTCAATCTGCGGAGTTATAGCATCAACTGTTTGTGAGTCATGACTTCTAACACACGTTGAGGACAAAAAAACGCCCAGAATATATTCATCGAGAAATGAAAAGGTGAAAGATGAAAGCATGAAGAAAGTTAGAGATTGCTGCTTCAGTCGGTTTGTCTCAACTAAATGTTTATTGGACTATGACTTTGAAAAAATATTCAAGCAGAGAAGCGAAGAAATGAAAAAAGCTAATTTTTCTAAAAGCATTTGAATTGCTAGAATTCAGGGGAAAAGCATGTTTAGCTCATCAATTTAACCACTTCAGATCACTTCTCATCTACCCAATAGTAAGCACACAATGAATAATTAAAAATAAGAGAAAACTGCGAGTTTAATTTACGAACAAGAAGAGCAAAAAACACGAACCGCTCATGATTGTTGATATCAAACAAAATATTATTCTTGGAGAGATAATGTTGAGTTTTGTTGAACAATATATTGTAATCTGATTTGTGTTTTCACCTGGTTTATTGGCTCTTTTCACACCTCAACACTCAATTTATTAGTAAAGTTAGTAAAGAGTTAAACCAAGTAGCGTACAAAAATAACAGTAAAGTTGGTGAAACAAAGCAAACAGTTTTCCCCAATTATAAACTTCCATTCAACTTTCTAACAAAACTTTAATTTGTTTAGTTTAATTTGTAACCATCAACAATTTTGACACGATTCAAATGTCAAGCAGGAAAGAAGAGAAGAATGTAAATTTTACTCTTCGAAATTCATCATTTCACCGAAATATTGAAACTTGTGCGCAAATTTATTCATCAAATAGCGTATAAATTTGCAGAAGCAAGATCACTTTTGCATTCAAAATGTTTAATGTTTATTCTTGTCAACAGTTAATTGTTTACTTCAATCAAATTGTTGCAAGGAAAAAATTGTTCATTTGAATAGAAAATGAAATGCTGAAAAAAGAGTTTTTTTCATTTTCTTCTGACAGTTTTATTCGTTTCAACTTCAATTTTCACCTTGAAATTGAATTCAATTGAATGTAAACATGTAGCGAAACACCGCTGCTTAATCATTCAATTTACTCAGATTATTGAATCAAACATTACGATTGGTGAAAATGTTCATTCAAACATGTTTCTCTTTTCAATCAGAATTACATGAAACTTTTTTCCCAGTTTTTCTTTGCTCAACTCTTTATGGTCACTGATTTGAAAGTTTATCTAAAAAGACTCATTCATCGATGCTTATACATAAAACTGTAATTACCAAGACAGAATAAGGAATAAACCAGATTATTCAATTCAGTCTATTTTCAGTTCATCATGATACTTGTCGAGATATTTAAACATTTGTTCAATCAATTTTATTGTAAAACAAATTGAGTCCAAAAGTAACCGATCTTGGCCAACATGAATAAAAAGACTGACAGAAACTGTAAAAAATAAACAAAATCCTTCAATGGGTTTGTTATTCAATTTTCAGTTCAATTTAGATGGCAATTCATTCAGATGTTGACGATGTTGAGCAATGCGATTCATTTTCATCCAACTGTTGAGATGCATCGTCGAAACTTCGATAGGCAAAACTTTTTCCTCTTCGAATATCAAATTGATATCGATTTGTTGTCTGGTACAAATTAACTTCTTAATGTTGCGCTGATCAACAATTTGATTGAACTTTAATTAAATTGATGTTTTCAACTGATGATGAACTTGTCAACGAAAGCAAAAAAACTCTGATGAAGGAAAAGATTGAAAAAAGTTTTGAAAGCGAAAAAGTTTTAATGATGGAAACTAAGTTGATAAAGTTTGGGTTGGAAGCAAATTCAGATAAAGTCGAGTGTTGAAAGGTTGAGTTGATGAAAGGAGAAGAGATAAAAGTTGAAAGGAAAGCGACAGAAAATGATGTTCCTTTTAAATCTAATTTCATGAGCAACATGAGATAATCGTGATTGAATAGTGATATTGAAATGAATCAATAAATAAGCAAGTTTTAATCATTGAAAAGGCAGGAGCGAGAAAAGGCTGAACATGTAATTAGATGGAAATTAATCAATGGAAAAATGAAAAGGAGCAAAAGTTAATAACTTTGACTGTTGATGAGTGGAAAGCAATACTTGAAACTTGCTAATTACAGTGAATCCTGATTGTTATAATTGAATTATCAGTTGATGATTCGTGTTTTCCATGAGGAAACGTAAACAGGCAAAGAGAAGAAGAAAACTGATGATTTTGATTGCGTGAAAAGAAGCTGTTTTTTTCAACATTTTTCAAGTTAATCAACACGGATAAACAAGAGAAATGATGTTTGCAATTGCAATTGTAACGATTTGTACAATTGTAAAGTTAATTAGCATGCAGAGCTAATTAGATTATCCTGTTTCTGTTGCCAATTTCTCTTTCAATCCAAACATTCATTAGTTTACATCATGATCACCATGGGAGTTTAACTTTCAAATTGTTGTTTCCAGTCAATTTTTGTTTCCAAAAATTGTTATTAGCAAATTATTTTCGTTAACATGAGTTGCTTAGTTTTACAATTTTGTGGTGAGTTGCACTGTCATTAGTTTTGAGGTTTTATCGCTTTAATTCTGATAATGTTTGGGAATGAATTTTTTATCAGCTAATGTCCCATTGAGGATAAACATGAGATGAAAATGGGAACCAAGAAAAGAATGAAAAACAACAGAAAACTGGAAAAACAATAATATTGGTTGAAATGGTTTTTTCAACTGAAAGTAATAATTCAATTATACAGATCAAAGCCCACTTTGTTAAACACAACTTACTGTATCCAAGTGTGTTTATGGGCATCAAATTGATTCAATGTGTTATTTTATTCAACCATCTTCATCTTCATCGTTTTATTTTAGCTTTCTGTTCATTGAATCAGTGGATAAATGGTTGGCTATTCAATTCTCGTTATTGAAGTTGAGTGTGACTACCAAAGAAAAGGCTTTTGCTTCTCTCGATAAGTTCATCATCATCCTTCTCATCATCATTTTTTGCCTTTTTTTCTTGTTCCATTCAAGAAGCCAATAATAGGAAATGTTTCTGTAACTTGCCAAGAATTCATTTCTTCATCTTCTTTGGATCAAAATTTTCATTGATAAATATTGGCTTTTGCTGCCAATCTTTTGATTTACTCTTTAATGGTAATCCATTGAAAATTTAATTTGCTTAGTGAGAATTGCAATTTACTTTTATTGCATTTCTTGCATTTTTGATTTCTTCTGGTTCATCCATTGATATCTCGTTGCATATTTGGCTGTCATCAAATTCATTCTGAGTATTTATTGAATACTGAAGAGATCAAGTTGAATCTATTTAAATCTGTCTGAATGATAATGGCAATTACATTTATAATGGTTACAGATAGCTTAATACAAAAATGCTTTCCAACAAGATTCTGGCAAATAAGAAATTCTAACTAAGATTTGCATAACTAGTGTTAGACTCATGGCTATTATTTGAGCTATTTTGCAGTTTGACCAATTCTTGACAAACATTTAGCTTGATAAGATACTTTCCTGATTTTAATTTCACCAACAAGTGTACAGAATAAGAACCTAATAAGAATACATAACTAGTTATGTAATATGTAATAAAATACTGATATTATGCATTCTGAAACTGATATCAGTTCGTAGGTCATCAAGAAATCTTTCTAAAGAGATCAAGAGACTCATGAATTTAGGTAAAACAGAAGCACTTGAATTATTAATAAAATGAAGTAATTTGGTCTAAATTAAACTCTACTCAATTGCCTGGAAAGTAAAAGCTAATCATTTAAAATTTGGCTAAATTTAATCAGAAAATTATTTCTTTTGTCAGATGAAATAAAAGACTGAAACAGAAAAGCTGAAACATTGTTTACATAGCCTTGCACGACACAGTTTATTTACCTTCTGTTATATTATCTTGCTTTTCATGTAATAATGTACAACAATAATAATCGAAACAATCGTGTACAAGATTCAACCATATGTTGACCATTGAATGCTGAAACAACAAGAAAATACTTTTCGAAAAGCAAAATGGCATTCTGTTGGAAAGAAATGTATTGCGGTTAAATAGCTTTCGAGATGTTTGCATGTTCAATGTTGATCAAATTTCAAGAATGAACCGTTTCTAAGCCATAACTCCATTGACATGTCAAGTTATGAGGCATCCACAAGCATTAAGAGGTACTGTTTATTCAGGCCTCTGATGTTCAGTGCGTTTGGCTTCTTTTCATTTCACAAAAGTTTTTAAGGTTATAAAAGATTCAGTAGTTCTGTATATGAGTGTGGCACGATAGATTGGGTTGTATGCTGAGAATTTCTGGAAATTCTCAATTCGTGTTCTTCATTAATCAAAATTTACATTGGTAAAGAGTATTTCAACAAATGTGTGGCTAACCCAGTTCTCAAGTTCATCTCTCAACTGCAAATTTATCATTGCTAAACATCTTGAAAGTTGATTTTCTTCACACATAATTTTGTTTTCATCATGATAAATGTTAGCTTTCTTCCTCATCATATATCAAGCTTAGTCCCTCATCTTACTCCCACTCGTCCATATCAAAGGTGAAATGTTGATCCACTCAGATTCAGATTATGTGAAATGAAGAAACACTTTCTTTACCAGAGATTGGAGCATTTTAAGCTTTTCCCTTTTTAGTTTACATTTTATATCATTCATGAACAATTGCCTGATGATGTTCAGTTTGATTATGCAAACTAATGTGCACAAACATGCAATGATGAAAAGGCTGATTTTATTAATAAATAGTCTAATGAACAATTAATCATGGCAAATGGAATGGCCACAAATAAGAGTTTTTTTTCATTGAAACAAATGTGCTCTTCCTTTAATCAAACCAATTCAGAGTAAAACTTCGCAGCTAAAAATATTAATTTATTTGTTTACTGCTCAGCTCAAGTTAATAGCTTTAAATTGTTGTTAATTTGCTAATAAATTGTAAGCTTTTGATTGATGACTCTAAATTTGGGTGAATAATAAAAAGAAACAAAAAAAACGGAAAGAAAAAGATAAACAGTAAAACTTGGTTAAACCATTTTTTGCTGCTCTGTAAACACTCATTATTCCGGTTCATTTAAAGGTTAATTTGGTCCAAACCATTTGAACGCAAACACAAAGTCAAGGTGAGACAAATCTTAAACTGGAAAATAAAATGTTAAGTTGACCACTTATAACAATTAAAGTTGATCGACAGAACTTTTCAAGACCACTGAGTGCAACCATTACCTGACCTGAATGGTCAATTGTCACTCTGTTGAATATGACCATTAATTGAATGAAACACAGATAATGTCCATTATTGTTGTGATTGTTGAGAAACAAAAAAAAGATAAAAAATCGGTGAAAACAAAATGGTCAATTGTTACTGTCTATCAACACAGTGACTTGAATGATAAATGGTGAGATCATGAAAAAGATCGATAAACAATTGAAATGATTCTCTTTCTTTTTCCAGTCCATTCGTTGAACAGTTCATTAGACAGTCGAACCGTTGACAGTGCCAGGAAGCGGAAATGATTGACTGTTGAAATGTACTTCTTCATGATGAGAATGGCCAAGATAAATAGATATTCTGTATTGATACTCCCTGAAGGGAATGAAAGGCCGCAATTTAACAATTGTTTACTGTTCCTCTATGATAACATGTTTTCCTTTCTCATCCTTTTTCTTCTTACTCAGGTTTCCATCTCGTTGACAACTTTTTCCTCCTTCTCATCACCATCATCATTATCATTATAATTATCATGTTTAACTTGATCATCATCATCATCATCAGCTTGATCCATCAGTTAAATTATTTATGAGATGATCAAGAAAGAAACAAGTTTAACCCATTGAGAGTTGATGCGCAACAAAAGTGTACAAAAGTGTAGGCGATTACAATAACATCAACTAGACAAACATTGAACAATTTGATCAACTTTTAACCTGCCATTCAATTTCCTTCCGTTTATTGATCGCTTATTAATTTGTCTAATTTCATAATTTTAACCCTCAAAACAAACAGTGAATTGAGTTGATAACGTGTGGGATCAATGGGGCTGCAAGTTAGCTTTTAGTCAAGTTTCCTTTATAATACTTGCATAGGAACATGAACAATATTGATTGAGATTGGGAAATGGGATGAAACTATGCCATGAAAGGAGTGTTTAAGAAGAATGTCGAAATGACTTTCAGATCACTTTGAAAAATACCCTTTTCTAATTTTATTTTCATTCTGAGCAACAAATTGTTTCGTTTGAATTTCCATTCATGAGATTTTTTTGAAAAAAACAAAGAAATTTGATGAACTAGGCAACTTCTGCCTCTCTCCTTTGAGTGTTGAGAAGCAAGGATCAAAATGAAACCTTATCTAGTTCAGATTTAAGTTAAGTGCATGAATCAAATTTATGAATTAGAACTTGAAGTCAGTCGAAATATGGAAACAATCCATGCTGTATCTTGAATCAAATGTTATAATGCCACTGATTATATTTTATAATGATTTTCCTTTCGAGGCTGGAAAATGTTAAGTAAAATGTTGAAAGACTGGTCAGATCCACTTGGAATTCATTGAAAGAGCGCAAAAGATATCTCAATTAGTGAAGTTCAGAGAAATGAGTTCTCATTACGCATCAAGTTTTCATCCAATAAATATAATAAAACATGCATAGAAACATGAGAAAACAATTAGAACGTAGAACTCTGTTTTATTGAATTTTCTGTTGAATAACAAATTTACATGGAACAAGAAGGTCAATCATCTAAATTTTCCCCTTTTCACTGCCTTAAAATCAGCTTTTATTCTGTGTATCCAATTGATAGGGAATTGAATGCATTCTGACTCGATTCAGTATCAGAAATTCTGGATCACTTGCCGTAAATCATGTAAAAATACTAATTTTGTAAAGAAAATCTTTTTTACCAAAAAATTCAATTGAAGTATTAATAAAAACATTCAATAGAGTCAAATTAGACTGAAAAGATATCCGATTCTTGGAATTTCTTCACCTCGTCATGATATGAGTTTCAAACGACTTTTAAAACAGTTTCTACCAACCTTATTCAATGTTTGCTTTGATTTTTCATTAACGATAGGTTAACATAAGAGTCGCACTTTTTTAAAGTAAATGTACAAAAACATTTTTCATTTTTTCTCGGATATTCTCGTTATTGAATGGTCTCCATTAACAGGCACAATAAAATACTTTACCTCAATGATTCAGGTGAATCTCATTGAATTTACTGTCTTGCCAATTCAATTAGTTAAAGATGTAAAAGGATCGCAAATAGATTGAATGGAAACTGAAAAAAGAGATAAATCAAGTTAAATTGAAATGTTGGTCAAATGGCGAGTCTCTCAATTTACAGTAAAGTTTGAAGGCAAACAAAAAATGTGTATATTTTAGGGCAACATTTTGATTGTCATCCAATTTCATCTGTTGACAGAACAAATCATGAAAATAACAATTGTATTGACACTTGAGCTTTCCCCTGATTACCAATCTAGTGTCCTCTTCATCTCGTATCATCACATCAGTATAACAATCAAACTCACCATTATACAGTGGACATTCAATGAACTGTTTATATTATCCAAGGGTTGACATTGAATAATGGCCACAGATGATCATGTTCATCAAAAAGTTTATCTCATTTAAACAGCAATTTGTTAACTCACTTTTGATTCATGTTTTTTTCCTTCCTTCCACTTCACTCTTGTACATTAAATTAAGTGTCGGCCTGAAAAATGTTAACTTTTCTTAATGATTGTTCCATGTATAGATGAACAATTTTACTCCAGAGTCTACTTATCATAAGCAAGTTCAAGTATCGAAATAACTATCATTAACAGAAGTAAATGTAAGATGGACTAGTTCTGGTTCAAGCTTTTTCAACTGTTATTAATTATTTAAAGTGAACAATTGCACTCAACTCTTTCACTTTGGCAAGTTTGCTCAATCAGCTTCTACAATAATAACAACTACTTTGAATACACTTTTAATTTCAATTTGAGTTGTTCAATGTTTTTTTTTCGGTGAATGTATTTTTCAATTCAGATAACGCTGGTTGTACATCTTTTGCTAATCTAACTTTTGAAGGTAACTCTTGAGATTAATCAATTAATTCAACTCTTGTTACTCACAGAATTTCAAGTCATCATCATAAATCATTGGGAAAAGGTTGAAATTTGCTTTTCAACTATTCAGCAACACCGAGGTATTATTATACTAATTTAAAGTTGACATTGTTGAGATTAAAAAGGAAACTTCATTTTACAGAGTAAAGCCCTGGATTAATGAAATTATTTGGCTTGAGATGTTAAATCAGTACAAAAACTTCTAATGACATCAAATGATGTTAACGGCAATTAACTTATTCTGTGAATGTTTCTTTCACTTTTATCCTTTTACAATGAAATTTTTAAAAATGGATCATCAATTGTCTGTTTTGCTTCAAACTGAATCCTTGAACTGACTTTGTTCATAACAAAAAAGATGATTGTGAAAAGGATAAATCTGAGTCTTTTTTTCTCTTGGGCTCATCATGAAGGACAACAATAATGTTAAGAGAAACAAAATTTGACAAAACAAGACCAAGTTATCACTTTTTGCTTTGCCTTTCTTTTTTGCTCTTTTTTGCTTGCTTCTTTCTTATGAATCTATTGTCCGATGTAAAGATGCTGGTCATTTTCTGTAGACATTTACAGCTTATTATTATATTTTTGGTTTCAATCACATGAAAGATTTGCTTCTTTTCAGATTTCTTTCCATTCCATTACATGAGGCCAAAAAATTGTGTCAATTTCTTCTTTGCACCTAAAAACTGAGAAAATAGAGAGAAAATGAAAAAATAAATAATATCATGAAATAAACATGATTCAATGATGATAAGTTGACAATCATAATCTCGAGCTTTTAAATCAATCACATTAGGAGACATAATGGACGGAGGCAAGTTGAATTATGAGACAAACATAATGGCCAGCTATTAATAATAATAACACTATTGATTATTTTCATATTAAAGTAAAACAGGTTCAAGAAAATGATCTCTTGTTGATATATCAACAGTAAGCTAAATTAATCGTTAATAAACAGCGCTAAATGATGATCAATTAAAAAAGTATAGATTTGTAACTGTTTGTGTTTTAAGTTACAACTATGTTAATAAATAAAATGTAGGATCGATGAAGGTTTTATTTCCTTCAACACTGTTTATTAATAACTTGATTTGCTTTTTTCATCCGATTGAATCCCTTATTACTTGTAATAGTTTTATGCCTTCAAAAACCATTTATAATTCAATTCTTTCCATATGTGGCAGCAGATGATTTTTCTTGATTTGTCGAGAAGAAATTTCTCGAGCTTCTTGATTTTTTATTCGGATAAGTCTCTATCAGTTTTCACGGTAGTATTTGGTTGATTGATTGATTTGCTAAAACTTGGTCACATCTTTTAGTCTAAAGAAAGATAAACAAGAAAACTGGATGAATAAATTAACAGGCTAGAAGTGAACATTTGATTGCAGGGGACTGCAAGATTCAAGTATTGAGTTTTTAATGAATTTTTTGTTCAACGCATTTATTAATAAATGTATGCTTATATATGAATGTATGTATGTTATGTATATGTGTTTTTTTGTGAGTCTTCATGTGAAAATTTGTAAGCAATAATTTCCATTTAGATGATAATGAAATGCTCACTTTTTTGAGGCCATAAAGAATCAAGAGAAAGAGATGCAAGCATACAATTCTTTTTCTTAAGAAATAAAATAGTTGATTACTGGGTGAACGATAGAGATAGGAAGGAGTTAGGAAAGGATGTACACTATATTATCTACAGAGTTAACTTTCAATCTGCAATAGAAAGTTGAGCAAAACCGATGAGAAGCTTTTCATCAGGTACTTCTTTCTCATCTCCGTTATCATGGCTCTGGAATAGAAAAGAAAAATAAGATTAGTAAGAATCTCACAAGTAAAAACATTATAATAGTTAATGGGAAGAAAAAGATGAAAGTAATTGATGGATTAAATAGAGTAATGGCAAACAAAAATTATTATGAGAAGTAGCAATGAAACGCTTTTGTCAATTAGATTAAGAAACTTCAAATGATAAGAACTAACCATAAAACGAATTAATAATCGATTTAGAAGGTTTAATGTACGATATAAGAGATAGATGGAGGTTGATATGTTTTGACTAGATTCTGATAGTTGAACAATGTTAATTTGATATTAAGTTTTATGCAAAATAAACTGCATTAAGATTCGAGAGATTTTTCCTTGTGATTGACCTATTTTTGGAGATAATAGACAAAGAAAAAGAAGATACAATGTGACTGGCAGTTAACCAATAGATCAATACTAGACAGCGTTAAAGTCATGATAAGACAAAATTAAGAGTTGATATTTTTAAACTGAAAAATTGAATTAATTCATCATTGTAAACGTTGAGAGAATGAGTTTTATTTCAGTTTTATATCAATTGTGCTTTAACAATGAGTTCCAAAAGGCATTGAAGACGTTTTTTCACAGCTTACCTTGCATCATCAATTATGTTTCCCTTTTAAATATTGATACATTTTCGTCCGATAACTTAGACAATTGATATTTAAAATGGAATAAAACTCATTCTACAATTCTCTATTATTAAAGCATCAAATTATCTTTTGAAACAAACGGTTTGTTAACAATATGACGCTAGTATTTTTTTGAAACTTGTTTCACAATAAGACTAATAATAATACTTGATTATTCCTTTTTTGTTACTCTTATTCATTTTTTAAGTTGGCATGGTGGAGGAAGAAAGTAAAAAGAGAATGAAAGACTGAAAGACTGAGAGAGAAAGACTGAATGAATGACTAAGAGAGATAGAGAAAGAAAGAAAGAAAGAGGGAAAGAGAGAGAGATAGAGAGGATCAGACTGAGTGATGATCGTGAATTTTAAGAGTTGTCTGCGAGAAGAGAATTGACTTCCTCAACAATTACAGTGTTAATGAAAATGCGTAGTTGTTGATTTTTTTCTCGTGGCTATACGTATAAAATTCAATGAAATAGTTGAAGAATAGTCTTTTTGTTTGTTGACTTCAACAGATTCAACAGATTAAAACACTTAAACCATGTGGCCTTGAAACTTGAGTTTAAAACTCTCAGAATAATTAGCTAACTAAAAGAAATCAGGTTTCCCTGTTTTACCTAATTTTTATACTTATCATGAATGAAGTTCAACAGGAGAAAGAAAAATATATATCGCTTTGAAAAAGGGTAAAGTGCAAAAAATCGTAGGTGTTGAAAAGCAATCAAGTTAAAATATCATAATAGGGCGAGAAATAAGGAAGAATCTGAGTGCTATGGATGCGGAAGATTCTGCCAATAATTGAGAATGTTATAAAGTACATGAGAATGAAGTTGATGAGACGAAAGCGTCTGCTAAGGCTGATTGACCTGAGAAGAGTACAAAGTAAGAGGGAATGAATGAAAAACATTTACTAACCAAAGCAAAGATCACATTTTTCATAGAAATATTTTGCTCGAAGTTGGTCTCTATTAACTTTTGAAGGTTCGAGGCAACGGTTATCACATCACGATTATCAACTAATCCAGCTTGGACAAGCTCTTGGGCAATTCCTTCAGCAGTATCTGTAAAAAGAATACAAGATTTGTAAGATACGATTTACATTAAACCTTGAAAAAAGTAACCATCAAAGTTAGAAATTTACTAACCTCTGTCTGAAGAATACTCAAAACGAATATCGTTCAAATCTTTTTGTGAATTTCTTATTCTTAGAACAAGATTGATAGTTTGGGGTGATGGAGCAGGATTATTGCTACTACAGGAATCAGATCCACTTTGCGGGCCTTGATTGGCATTTGAAGGCACTTCGTGAGAGGTTGAGGATGAGGAGGAGGCAGAGGAGGAAGTTTGGTTATTTTTTACACCATTTTGACTACTTTCTACATTGTGAATATCAATGATATTATCGGAGGTGCTACTACTACTAGCATTATTATTTATATTGTTGTTGGTTGTTGTAGGTGACGTTGAATTATTATTATCTAGCTTATTGTTATTTGGCTGGGTTCCGGAGCCAACTGATGAATTGGCTGATGAGTCTTTATTCGCGTCATTTGGATCGGAGGAATCATCATCTGATGACCAAACCCAGTCCCCTGTTTCTGTTCGGTGTAGTCTCCCGCTGGCTCCTGGTGGTCTTTTAACATTTTTAGCTTTCTTGGCTCTTTCCTCTATGCTAGGGGCACAAGATAAAAGATTTTGAACAAGATACTTTTTATCCTTTGCTTTTCTCATGAAAGGATGCTTAAGCAGCTCAGTTGCAGTTGGCCTTTTCGACGGATCCTTTTGTAGACAATCACAGATCAATTTTCTAATAGATTTACCATAATTCTTGTATTGGTCCTTTTCCTCAGCAACCGAATCAAGAGTTGGAGGATCGTTTTGAAGAGTAAGCATTAATACCTAAATATGTTGAAAAAATGATGAAAAGTTGTAAATAAATCAATGAGTGATTCAAGTAGGCAAATTATTAACACACCAAAGAGTCAAAACATGTAAAAATTGCTTTATGCAATGCTTTATGAAAGAAACAAGTCATGTTATTGCATATTCAAGAAGTAACGGGATAGCAAACAAGTTGTGCGTCAGTCATTGTTAATCAAATTCTCCTTGCATAATGGCAGCAAGTGCATACCTTAAACATTCTTCAATTAGCTTAGAAATTCAAGTGAAAATTGATTATTACCACTGAATTTTACAAGAAATATTTTTAAAATATTTCCTTTGCTTGTGAAATTGTAATAAACTAAATCATAACTTCGAATCGGACACCACAAAAATGTGAGATTTGCAATTCGAGATAGAGATTTACAAATCAAGGATGTATCATCAACTAGAGATTAACATCCTGTACCAATAGGAAAACGAATCATGCAGATATCAGGTGATTTAATAAAGAAAAATGGCAACACACATCAAGGATATCCTAATACACTAATACTCTATTAATTTCAATTTCCTTGACCTTTCAATGAAGGTAAATTTAAATGACTGGATGATAGATAACCACACTTCCTTGATAACAGTGGCATGTTAAAAGGGAAAAAATAGATACAATTTATGACTGGAATGAAATAATGAAAAGCTCTGTCGTAGAACAGAGTAGCAAAGAATATGATAAAATCAATGGTGTTAATTGTTGATTGCTGTTGTGTCGTGTGTGTTGAAGATTATTAATGGGAAGATGATAATAAATGATACATCTTCTTACCTTCATGGGTGGATAAATGTGATAAGGTGCAGTACCGGTAACCAATTCAATGGTAGTAATACCTAAACTCCATATATCGGCTTTAAAATCATATCCGGTAACCTGTTCCATTACTTCCGGAGCCATCCAACAAGGTGTACCAACAAAAGTGTGACGGGATCGTTGTCGAGAGAGATCACCACCGGTAGCAAGCCATGAACTTACACCAAAATCAGCAATCTGAACTTCACCATTTTCACCTAAAAGTATATTACCAGCTTTAATGTCACGATGAATTTGACCATTATTATGAAAATATTCCAGTCCCTTGAGAACTTCTTTTAGAACGGTAGCAATAGTACCCTCATCAAAGACACCGTGTTTACAATCCTCTGTTTTCATTTTATGTTTAATTATATCCAACAAGGAGCCTCCGGCAAGCAATTTAATTACCAACCATAATTCCTCTTTTACCACAAAACTGGTATGATAAGAGACAACATTCTCATGGTTACAGGCTGTCATTGCTTGAATCTCTTTTAATAGCTCGTCCATAGAGGTATTCCATTTTTCTAGATTAATACGTTTAATTGCACATTTCTCCTTCCTTGGTTTACAATAAGCAGAATGAACCACTGCAGTTGCACCAACACCGATAACTTCACCAAGCTCATAATCATCCTTACCATTGGGCCAACTATTGCCTGATTGACCCAAAGTGGAAGAATTATCCATTGTATTTACACTGTGTTTATATGGCAATCTTGAATTTGATATCCATAAGAAAGATGAAGATGATGATGTTGTTAATAAAGTTGATGGTGAGGATGGTGAAGCTGATGAAGATGAGAATCACAGAAAAAATGGGGAAAGAAGAGGAGAATTAACAACAAAATGTAAAGCAAGAAGAGGAAGCATTTGCTAAGTAAACTTAGTTAGTCTTAGGAAGCCGCTAGGGGCGCTGATGCCGGGCGCGGTTTTCCATTTCCAATTTTTTTTATTGATTGATTCAACATTGATTGATATTGTTCAACAAGGCGATAAACTAAATAGCTCTGTTAATCATGGTTTATATAAACAAGGTAATGGCCAATCTACTAAATGATCAACTAACGGTTAAATTCAACGAGACTAATGTCAACCACAAGAAAAAACTATTGCTATTAATGTGACCGGTATTTTATAATTCAATGAAATTATGATAAGTTGGCTGAAAAATGATGAAAGTATTGGATCAAGTAGTAAGAGAAATAAACTTACATTCTATGTTGTGATGATTTCGAGTCACTTGTTAAGGCAGAAATCTAATTTAAAATGAATAGCTTAATATTAGCTTAATAATTACAAGCAAAAGTTGCACAAAAATCAAAAAAGAAGAGTTCAAAATACAAAATACGAATTTCAAAAGTAATTCACTATCAAATTAAATGTTAATTGGCTGTTGTAGCATCAGCAAATCAAGTAAAACAATTGGTAAATTTAGATCGCATTTAGGTAAACCTCGTGCAGCACAAGTAGGATAAGCTGAGGAAAACAGAGTCTGCAAAGGTCCCATTCAAATAATGGTAAACGGGTTTTTCTTTTGCAAATTCAGATTTCAATCAAGTGATTACATCAAGAAATAAGAGTGGAATAAGAGTCACATATAGTTAAAATTGTTGTTAGATTAACAAACCACTGACTAAATCATTAACTATTGTTTGTAAACCAAAAATGAGAAGCAAACTCAATGCATGTTGATGGGCAAGTCAAGCAGTCAACAGGAAGACAATTTTGTCTCCTCCTTTTATTTCCATTGGTATTTAATTGTGTGTAGTTGTTGATGGTGATGATGATAATGATGACGGTGGAGAAAAAAACAAAGAGACAACAAAAACACAATTAAGGAACCAAGCAAAACAAAAAGTGAATTTATAGCGAGTCAAAATGATAACAGAAATAAAAGTACAGAAAATGAAAACTCGGTAAAAAGGTATTGAGATCGGTGGAGTGGCAACAATGGTGTTAAGGGGAATAACCATGTAAATATGTATTTATCTGGGTCATTAATGGATTGAAGAGAGGTTGAGCTTCACTGAAGATAGAATTTATGATGAGATGATGAAAAAGTAACGCATGGAATAGAAAAAAAAGAAACAAAATCGAGTTAACATTGTTAGCTTTTTGTTCTTATAACTAACTCAACTCAACACTGACTCTTTCAATATGTTTTACATCGCATCGAGATTAATTTGCTGACTCTGACAAGGGAAGTTACCCAAGTGTCACTCACCGATTTTTACGTTTGATGGCTCATTCGATAGAGCTAAGCGTGTAGATAAATACCCTTTTCGGTTTCTTCTGCGAGTTGTGTGGTTCCTTAGATATTTTGGTTTAAAATTTGGGCATTTTTATTATAATCATTTTTTGAAATCTTAAAATTGTCTAATAAGTTATAGCCTAGTAGGTAAGGGCGTAGTTGATAGTATGGAGATTTTGGGTTCGAATCCTGGTGTCTTTTTATTGTAAATTAATTTTAGATAATTAAAATTTTTTTAATCAAAATTTTTTGCTAAATTTTTGTTATTTATTGTGTTAAACCTTAATAATCATTCCAAATTATTTAGCCAAATATTTTTAAATTTAGCAAAAAATTTTAATTATCTAAAATTAATTTACAATAAAAAGACACCAGGATTCGAACCCAAAATCTCCATACTATCAACTACGCCCTTACCTACTAGGCTATAACTTATTAGACAATTTTAAGATTTCAAAAAATGATTATAATAAAAATGCCCAAATTTTAAACCAAAATATCTAAGGAACCACACAACTCGCAGAAGAAACCGAAAAGGGTATTTATCTACACGCTTAGCTCTATCGAATGAGCCATCAAACGTAAAAATCGGTGAGTGACACTTGGGTAACTTCCCTTGTGAGTTCAACTTATTCAAGCAAACAAAGAGAAAACTTGAAAACCAATTGATACTCAAAAGTTGAACTTGCCATTGTATAACAATGCAGTCTGTCTTACAAGGCTAATTTTTAAGTCTACAACACTTGAAGTAATGAAATATCAACTAAATAACTTGGAAAACCAAATAAATCAGTTTCCCATACTAGACTTTGTCTGCTCATATTAAACCCTGATTGTTATCAGTAAATGGGACAAACTAGCATTAAACTACTTCACCTGTGACTTAACAATTAACAAGAAAATGTATTTTTTACTGTCCCTTTCAACCCTTTTTTATTGTTCATTTTTCTCAACTAGATTATCATTTTTTCCCTTCCAATGCATTATTTCGGTCAAAATCTATGCGCAGTTCAAGTTGAGGTTGTTGATCAAATGATTAAACCATTTGAAAAGGTTAATCAAAAAAGTATAATCAGCTAAATGATTAACGGACCTCCAATATGTCTTCCATGTTAAAAGAACTATTTTTGGGTTGAAAAAAAGAGAAAAATGTCAACCAGAAAAAGATAGACATCGAACCAGATTTTTTTTCTCACTTTTTAGATTACTTTATCAGTCTAATGAAAAATTATTTAACATGATGATAAACATGATAATAAACACCAAATAAACAGTCAATACAAAAATAGGTTGATAAATGCAATTATCTCTTACCAGTTATCATTCTTGCCAACAACTATTAACAATGAGTTTACCAAATCAAGTGGTCAAATCCATTGGTCAATTTTGTTCGTAACTTGATAAATTGATAAATAAATTGACTGTTCAATTAAAACAATGGATTTAGAAGGCAAAATTGTTTAGCTGTTGATTCGGGTTGAACAATGAAATTTATAATAATCATTAAAGTCATATGGGTTTGAATGGTTATGAATATAAAAACAAAAAACTTGAATCAAGTTTATGCAATTAGATTCACTAAAATTACAATTGAGAGATTTCAATCTTTAATCTAATAAAAACAAACATGAAAATATAATAACAAAAGCAATCAAGGATAATGAAACCATTTTAATTTATTTTTGAATGGAATTGTTGATTTCTAAGCTCTCAATACGGTTGAGATCATTTCCAGGATTCAAATAACATTGACTAATCACTGTTTAAGGCAATCTTGTAATTATAATTAATTTCAATAAATAATTAACCATCATATCAAGTGTCAAATATATTTTTAGCAACTCTTAAGCCTTCTAGAATCACAATTATATTCAAATAACCCTGGTTTCATTGTGAATTACCGTGTTACCTGACAAATAAGCCCAGTGCTTAAAAGTGAATATTATTCACTTTTAAGCTTTATTAGGGCATAGCTAACGAGTAAAAAAAGAGCCTCTAACAAATACACTCATTTATAAGCACTGGGCTTATTTGTCAGGTAAAACGGTATTGACTATTTAAAATGTTTACTCTTCATGAAGAGTAAAAAAATTTGGTGCATTATTTATGGTTATAAATGTGATAAAAAATATTGATAATTTAGCAACTTTAATCACAATCAGTCTCAGACTTGATTAAATCAACCTAAAACGGGTAAGTAACTGATTGGCTTGGTTTAATCTTGCTAATCTTGGCTTCTGTGATTTTTCAACTCACTGACTGGTATTCATTGAAAGGTGATCTTCAATTGGAAATTGTGATTACAGAGTTAATCAGATTGACCCTCAATTAACCAGCAATCACTTGATTAATTTATAAGGAAAAGTATTTCCCAGCTTTCAGCTGATAACTAATTGTTTCCTCAACAATTTATTGACTCTCTGCCAATCAAACGATATATTTACACTTGATCAATCAAGATCAAGAGAGGTGGATCTTCAATTAGCAAAAAGATGATTATGATTAAGAAAAAGAGGAAAACAAATTGTTATTAAATCTGTAAGCTCAATCAACAAGTGGAGGAACCCAAACTGTAATGATTCAATGGTGATTATTCAATGGAGATGTTAAGGAATCTCTTTCAATTAATTGATAAATAGTTTCACATTGAGAGGGAAGAGTTAAGTTTAAGAAAAGATGAAGGGAAAAAAAGAGTTGCAAAGGTAGCTTTAGATTAAAATTTGAACGGCCTTAAGGAATAATTATGGTTTGTATTTTTAATAGAAAAATATTAACAAAATGGGAAAACTGGTTAGGCCATTAACATCGTAATTAATTTTTTGTTTCTCATTCCTGATCCGGTCTGATTGGTTTGGGTTAATTTATTTTAACAGTTATCATCATTCAAAGGTCTGATGGTGATGGTGATGGTGGAGAAGAAGGAGAAAAAATTATGTAACTAGGCTATTTAATTCAAGGTTAATGGTTTATTACCTTTGATAGAATTAAAATTTTAACAAATTAAACAAAGTAAAATGATCAAGGCCAGGGTTTGCCCACCTTTGGGCGATTTTGTATATCACTTGACCCAATAAACAAAAGATGGTGATTACCCTTTAGATGATTGAAAAAACGTTATCATGTTTCATGTTGATAAGATGATACAGATGACGGTTATGGTGATGGTGATGGTGAGGATAATGATGATTTTCCTAGGGGATTCAAAGTCTTCTCAATGATCACAAACCATGTTGGTATTATAATTAACTGCAACCAATTCACTAGTAATAAACATATATCTTGATTAAACCCTTGAAGAGCTTGATTAGATGAACTTAATGAACAGTAATTACAAGAGAAAAGTAAATTTGATTAAAACGCTTTCTCGGGTTTTCTTTCCAGTCCGTCAACTGCTGTTAGACGCATAAGATATCAAATGGAGGCATCATTCAAGGAGTTTCTCTGTTTACAGCTAATTCACGAAATTCAAAGCTACAGGTCAATCGATGAATAATTTTCAATTATCATCAAAATAGATTTGTCGCTTGATTCAATATTTGATGAATTAACAAGAAAGATACAAATAAAATTAACTGACGACAAAGAAACTAAGAAAGGTGAAAATTACAGCATGTCTGTATTTAAATAGAAGAAAAAGCTCAACAGTTAAAGCGATTCGTCAGAGATAACCAAGAAAACTGATAAAAACGTTAATCAACACCATCTTCTGGACATTTAATGGAGACTCTTTAAGTGGTCGTACAATGTCCAGAACAAAGCGCTTAAGAATTACAGTAAGAACCAGATGACCGATTTGAATGAAATTTTGTAGATGGAGTTTGATGTTGTGATAAATGGGGGAAAAAATTCTAGTTACGGTAAACGATCGTTTATTGCCAAAAATGTGACCGTATAGCACAAGCGAAAAACGAAAAATTTCTAAACCCGAACTTGATTTTTGAATTATAACCAGTGATGAAATGAGTCTACAGACAATAGGCTGCCGGACTGATCGGACCTAAGTTAATGCTAATCAAAACTAACCTGACCTAACCAACAGAAAAGCACCATAAAGAAAAAATCACAGCAAAAAGTCCAAAAAGAAAGTTAAAAAGGAAGAGTTTAGGATTTTTCTGGTTCTTTTTGGATTTTCAGAACATATAATAAGTATACTTAATACATGATAATATGTATTATCCAGACAATGATTCGCCGAACCTGAAATTTTATATTTAACTCAGTTAAAATAAACTCGGTCTGTTTTATAACATATCTCTATATCAGATGAAAATCATATCGTAATACAAATCAAAGACCAAAGGCTTTGGTCTTCTTTACTCTTCCGTCTAGATATTAAAGTTTTCAATCAATTTTCTTTATCATCTCAACCAATTGTGTTCATTTTCTGGTGAAATAAAGACAAGAACGTTGAGTTGACAAAGTCTTTGAGTAACGCACTTTAGACAGTAAATGACAACTAAACAAGACAAACTAAGACAAACTGAATAGCTGACCAACTAAGATTCAACTAAATATAACTGCGATTTAAATTCACTATTAAAATTAACCACTGAAACAGCAACAAAGTGACCAAACAAAAATTAACCAGAAACGAATTCCTTCTAATGTTACTGCCATCTATTGTTCAATTTTAATACTTTCCATTCTTTTAATGCCAAAACATAACCAGATTTAGTTATCATTTCATATTTTGAATATTTTAGTGAACAATTTTAAAGTTCATTTATTTATTTTGATTCCAACTTGATTTGCTAATTGTTCAATCAATGCGTGTATTTAATTTCTGTGTTAATTTATTCTGTTACCGATTTGCTTAGAATGGTGGGAAACTTTTAAAAGTAAATTACCACTCAAAATGTGAATTTGTATTTTAATCAAAATAGGAAATGTAGAGTGTTGAGAAATGGATTCCTTTTTTGTGCTGATTGTGATGAAAAATGAAAATGGTACAAAAAATAGATGACAACACATGGAAGTAAAATGTTTCAAGGTTGTTTCTATCAAAACTGAATTGGCCATGAAACTTTTATAAAACCAGATTGTTAATCATTGCTTCCATTTATTAATATCAGTGATGGTAAGTAATCCTTTTGATATTATTATTGTTATTATTACCTTTAGTTAGTCTTTTCACCATTTCCACAGTTGTGTCAATGTTTGGCATTAATTCAACCGTAATCCAATTCTGTTGATTAAACAAGATCATTAAAATTAAATCATTAATCAATCTACAATTAATTAGTGTTAGTCCAACAGATAACGGGTTTCCCACATCAAGACTGGTTAAGGTCAGAATACTGCAGGTTAATCTTGATATTCAACCCAAAAAATTGTAGGATAATTTAAGAGTTGCTAACTTGAATTCAACAACATGATTGTTGTATGAGATTCAACTGGAAGTAGCGTTATTCAAAGAGATTTGCAGAGTTGGCCAAGCTTTAAGTTATCAGGTGATAAACTTTTGGCTTTGCATGTATTAAAAATCTAATGTCACCAACTAGCAAGACATTTTACTCATATTAATCGAATCAATCTTAATCAAAACTATTAAAAATAAAATCTAAAGTCATTAGCCTTTTCATATATTCAAATGTACAGCTCAAGTAAATCTTTGCCCCTTCAACAATCAACATTGAAAGCTTATCTTTCATGATGTTTTCTAGCAAAATTGATTCTTCTAAAACTAAGTTTTGTTTGATTTGTTAAGATTCAAATCAGTAATCAGTCGAAATCAGATTGAAAACCTTGTAGGTTTCATTGAAAACTTAAAGGTGTGTTGACTGTTTCATTCATAAAAGTTTCAATCAACTATGATAAAGTGCAATCAGACTTTTTCATTCACAAGATCCTGTTTTCCCTGATAAGATCACTGTTTTTGATTTACCAGTTCATTACTATTAATATTTACAATCAACAATCTTGTTAACCAAATGATCATCTTGTATTAAGACAAATGAAGAGCCGGAAATGTCAATCTATCAAGAGTATGAACATTTGGAATAAAAAATTGATTATCTCAAGATTGGCAAAAACAAATGTTGATCAACTAGATTTGGCTTAAACTTGAACCAACCGAAATGGCATCAGTTTTGTTGATCAACAAAATAATTGATTAATTGAACAATTAAGCAAGTTTATGACTTTACAACCATATTAAACCATTTCATGGTAATCGGTAAGAATGAATCATTCCTATTCCAACCAATTTCCTTACTCTACCATTCATAAAATAGGTAAACTAAAACAGGTTAATAGATACAATAATTTGACTCAATTAGAAGATGTTGACTAATTGAATCAAATTTTCAAAGCATAAATGATATTAATATTGATGTAAAATCATTGTAATAACGGGTACATTCAGCGAAAGCACACAAAACCAGTAACATTAAGTTTACTTACGTTGTCCTTTCCATTGAATTACTATTGAAATTAAGTAACATGTTAAAGTTGAAATGTTGAGGTTAACAATTAACAGAGTGAATAAATCCAAGCATAAAAACAAAGAAACTATTGAAGTAAATTTTAAATCCAAGGTTAATTTGGGTTCAGATTTTTTGGGTTTTTCATCAAATTATTGCTTGCCAATTGACTTGATTACACTTGATTAGGTTTACTGTTGTAATAAGTAACTAAATTTGAAATTGTGTTAATGTTTGAAACAGAAAAGATGAAATGAAATGCGATTTGAGAAAACAAATCATGACAACTTATACTAGTAATATTACATTAAATTGAAGATGAAAGTGGATAAAGAGTGACTGGAATGATGAGAGGGAGGTGATGATGATAACGATGATAGTGATGTTAGACGTATTAGGATGATGATTGATGTGATGAAATGAAGCTTATTGTGAATGTCAAAAATGTGTTGATCTAAACAATCAAATTAGATTCAATTTAAACGCAGTTTATATCCAACTTTGTTGATTTTTGTTTGAACCAAATTAAAAGAGTAAAAATTGCAATTATCATTTACAATTGTGTAATCATTCATTTTTTCAAGAAACTGTTGATTTGTCAACATAATTAATATTGCTAAATAAATATTTATTATGTTTTGCTGGTCAAATTGATTGAGAATAATTTTTCCATTCACTTATTTTCTGATTCATTTTATTTTATAGTTTATCTGTTGGCGTCATTTTACAACAATTAACCAACTTTATTGTTTCTATTGTTACCTTTGCTCATCCATGTTTCAACTGTTGTTCAACTTGAATCAATTGTTTATTGGTAATAGCGTTGAATAACATTGATGGTGAAAAACAGTTTTCAATTATGATTTACGTAAATCTCTTTAACCACAAGGTTATCAATCAATCATCAATGTTTAACCTTATGTTTAACTTACTCTATTTACGATGATTCGAGTAAACAGCCATTTGAACTGAACATTTATTGTCTAAGATGATTTTACGATGACAATTAAGATTTCTAGAAATTAATAGATCATCGGTTGACATCGAATGAAGAAAGATGAACATTTGAATAGATCTTCTAGATCATTTGAGTTTGATTGGTAATGATGAAGTTAAGGTTCATAATTACCGCTATTGATAGCAACGATTAATTCACAATAATTCAAAGGAAATCTTTTAGATACCAAAGTAACTATTTTTGGTTACTTTTCATACTCCTTCAACCAAGTTACCGGTTACCCGAAGTATCTCCAAGCCTGATTTACTGATGAATTGTCTGTAACTCAGTCTGAAAACCGTTAATTTATTCACTATAAATACTAATTCAATTTATCGAGAGTAGTTAGATAATATAATCAAACAGCTAGATTTTGTTAATCCATTTATTCTGGTTACTGTGTGTGAATATTTATTAAGCCGGCGATGGTCGATTGATCGATATTTTTCACATATGACTTTGTTTCTGTTTTCAAGTCTTTTTTAAGCATTGTTTTTAAGCATTGCTTATGCTTTTAAACCAAGTTTTTCATGGTTTTTTGATGAAATTTCATTTTTTTCAATTTTGTTCATAATTTAAACGAATTTTTTGCTCAATCAAAATGAATCTTGGAATGAAACTTGCTAGTAGTGTACTCGTTACTGGAGGTACTTATGCAGCTATCTATTTTGGACAGTGAGTTCGATCATAATTCATTTATTGATTTCTTTTTGATTATTCATTATTAGACAAATTTTCATCTAATGTCTGTTTACAATCTTTTTAATTTCATTTAACAGTCAAATGTTAGTTCCGAATTACGAAGGAAAAGAGGTGTTAACTGGGAAAACGGTTTTAGTAACTGGTGCCACAAGTGGAGTTGGCAAATCTGTTGCATTGAATTTAGCTGCTAAAGATGCAACAGTGATTTTGGGCTGCCGCGATCAGGAAAAATGCATCTGGGTTCGTCGAGAGATAGCTGAGAAAACAAAAAATGAAAAAGTATTTTGTTCGTTGCTTGACTTGGCTTCTCTTCAATCAATCAAAGAATTTTTGCATCGGATGAAATCAAGTGAGTTTTAGAAATTGGTTCTTTTGTGTTATAATTTTAATCGTTGTACTCTTTCTCTTCAACAGAGAATATAAATTTTGATGTACTTATTAACAATGCTGGAGTGATGAGATGTCCAAAAACTTACACCAAGGAGGGATTTGAAATGCAATTAGGAGTCAATCACTTAGGTAAAACAAATTCGATAAATTTACACATAGACAGGAAAATAAAACACATTTTTCATTTTCTATTTCAGGACATTTCTTTTTAACTTACCTTTTGCTAGATGACTTGAAAAACAAATCAGCTAGAATAATCAACGTTACTGACCAAGTTTACAAAAAGGGACAGATCAATTTAGAAGATTTAAATAGTGAACAAAATTATGATCCTGTCAAAGCTTATAGTCAGTCAAAGTTAGCTAATATTTTGTTTACTCAAGAGTTAGCATCTCGTTTACAAGGTTCAGGAGCTCATGTTTTCGCTGCTGATCCTGGAATTTGCAATACGCATATAATGAGATACATGTCTGTCGATAAATCGATTTTGGGGAAAATATTCGTCAAACCATTTTTAAAATTATTTGGTAGATCTCCTGACAAAGGAGCTCAAGTGATTGTGTATTGTGCACTCTCACCTGATTTATTAGATGACCAAGCGAACGGTAAATTATATCGGTAAGTTGATGTTAATATTTATGCAATATTTGTTCATGTTTTTTTATAAATATTAAATATCTATCCATTTTCCGTTTTCTCATACAGTGACAATAAAGAGGTCGAAATTGCTCCACATGCAAAGGATGATATCTTGGCTAAAAAATTATGGTTAATTAGTGAACGTTGGACAGTCAACCGTGATAAACCATCTGATTCTAGTTTGAGAAAAACTTCAACTTCTGTTTCACCAAATTCTTAATCGTGTTCTGGAGCGTAGATTTGCTTTTTGGAGACATTGTTTTCGTTCGAGCATAGCTTTATAGAGAAACAAATTACTTTTTTCAAAGTAGATAGCATTTACATTTTATTAAATTGAGTTTTGCAAATAATTGAAATGGTCATAATTAAAATGCTTGAGAAAACATTTTAATTCATGAAATGTACATTTTGTAACTAGAGGAATTTAAATATTTAAATTAAAGACATTAATGTTTATAACATGTATTTTTTACCAATTCTTCCAATGAAAGTGCTCATATCACCCTCACTTAAGCAACTCTTCATGTCGACAATGAGATCTCTGAGATCTAAAAGTAAGAGAAAATTAAATCAAATTGAGTCTAAACATTCCAAAATTATTATATAAAAACAATTGTTTTGAAACTTACATTTTTCTTCATGCTTCTCTAAAAATAGAACCAAAGTTGCAAATTTTTCTATTTTAGACAGTTCAAGTAAAAGATTTGATCGAAAGGGAATATCTTCACAAGAAGCCAGTATTCTCAGAAGATCGCAAAAAACGTAAGGTTCCATCGAGTCACGAAATATTTCTCTCATCTTGGTTACTCCAATGTTGGTTATATAATTTAATTTGGTTGAATCAGATGAAAGTTCTCTCCAATCACAATAGAATTCAAAGGTATTTATTGGTATCCTGTTAATAACCCGATTAGACAGGGGAAGGCTTTTCTTGGAACTTGGTCGTATATGAAGGCGATTTGATTGTTTCTCATCATCAGATGGAAGTGTTTCAATTTGTTTGTTGTTTGAGGAAAAAGAGTCACTGGACGAGATTGGTTCAATAAGACCAGCTTTTTTAGGTGATAAATGTTCATCAATGTCTTGGACTTCTTTGAGCGCTTGTTTATTATTTGGTTCTAGTTGAAGAACTTTTTTGAAGTCTGTCAGTGCCTTTTCATAGTCATTTAATATTTTAAAAGCAGTTCCTCTCCTGAGATAACCTTTTACATAGTTGGAATCTAGTTTTAAAGCTTGATTGCAGTCTTTTATCGCTTCATCTGGTCTGTATTTGAATGAAAAGCATTTTAAAATAGAGACACAAACAAAACAATATTCAACCTACCTGTTGAGATTCAAGTAAGCCTGTGATCGATTACCGTAAAGAAGATGATTGGTTAGATCATATTCTATTGCTTTAGAATAACAACGAACAGCACTTTCATAGTTTTTTTCCTTGAAAAATTGATTACCCTGTATAGACACAAAGAAACATAAAAAACCATCAAATTTTGCTTTTACCAAACATACCCGGCTTACCTTTTCTTTCTCTTCTAAAGCATTTAGGTTTGACATATTCCACAGCTCACAAATTGATATAAAAAAGCAAAATTATAATATTGAAGTAATTTGAATTAACTTGAATCACTAAGAATAAATTGAAAATGGATTTTTTTAAACAATACTTATCAAGCGCAACAACTTGATTCACACTAATCACCAGTTAGTAACCGGTGCAAACCATGGCAACGCTGTGCATAAATTCAAATTTACATTTACAAAAAGTAATTATACAATAGCTGTAAATACCATTAAAATTATAATGAAATTGAAGTTGTCAATTGATGATAATGTACGAAAATATTAGCACAATGAAATCTGTTGATCTCAATAAATACCAATCAGTATATTATAAAGCAAACTAACATTGTTTTAATAACAAGAAAATATAGAAAAATTGGAAAATACACACATGATTATAATTGAATTATTTGAAGACTAATAAAAGTTGTCGCTAAATGATAAACTAGTTGAAACTAATTTCAATGACGGGACTGAAGCATTGAGTGAAATGACACAGAGAGTGAAGGATTTGTTTAATAACCCATGCCACCCATGCCACCCATTCCACCCATTCCTCCCATTCCTCCCATGCCTGCCATAGGATCAGCTTTTTCTTCTTTGGGTGATTCTACAATAACTGCTTCAACTGTTGTTAAAAGTGAAGCTACTGAAGATGCATCGGATAAAGCAGTTCGAACAACTTTTGTTGGATCAATTATACCAGCGGCAATCATGTCCGTAAATTCACCACGATAAGCGTCATAACCAAAGTTAGGATCATTTGAATCTAAGACTTTTTGAACAACAACTGAAGCATCAACACCAGCATTTAACGCTATTTGAGTGCAGGGCATCTTAAGAGCTTTCCGAACTATTTCAATTCCTGTCGTAATAAAATTAGAAAGAAACAAATTAATTAAAATACTTTAAAAATCATGAATATATAAAAAGTGAATGAGATATTGATAAGAGTAAGAATGCAAGATAATATCTATTATCTATTATAGTATCAAAAGATGGCGACTGAAAAAGATTGTATTAACTGAGCTTTTTGGTGTATCTATTCAATAATTTAAATAAAATAGAATTAATCTTTAACAAAGTATAATTTGTTACCTGTCTTTTGATCCTCATTTGAAGGTTTAAGGTCATCAAGTACTTTAATAGATTTGAGAAGAGCTGTTCCACCACCAGGAACAATACCTTCTTCAACAGCAGCTCGAGTGGCATTGAGTGCATCATTTACTCTATCTTTTTTTTCGTTGACTTCAACTTCACTGGATCCACCAATTTTTAAAACTCCGACTCCGCTGGCTAATCTAGCCAATCGTTCGGATAATTTTTCTTTCTCGTATTCCGAGTTGGTATTTTCAATTTCAAATCGTATCTGTTCAATTCGTCCATCAATCTCAGATTTATTACCTTTACCCTGAGAAAACAGGATAAAATTATTAAAATAAAATCTAAAAATTGAATATAAAAATTTCAATTTAATGGATACTTATTACTCTTACCTTAAGTAACAGACAATCATCTTTTGTAACTGTAACTTCACCAATTAAACCTAAGTCAGTTGGTTGAATATCTTCTAATTTAGTAAGATTGGCTTCATCACCAAAAACTGTAGCTCCAGTTGAAATAGCAATGTCTTTTAAAGTATTCTTTCTATTATCTCCAAATCCAGGAGCTTTCACGGCACATACTTGAAGACCAATTTTTAAACGATTCAATACTAATGTTGTTAAAGCTTCACCTTCAACATCTTCAGCAATAATTAATAATGGTTTACGTTGAGCATTAGCCATCTCTAATGCTGGAATAAGAGGTTGGACAGCAGAAATTTTCTTTTCACTTATGAGAACAAGACAATTCTCAAATTCACATTTAGCTCCTTTAGGTGAAGTTATAAAATATGGTGAAATATAACCTCGATCAAATTTTAGACCTTCAATCACCTCAAGTTCGTCAGATAATGTTTTACCATCTTTTACGGTAATCACGCCATCTTTGCCAACCCTTTCCATAGCTTCGGCTATCAATTTACCTACATTTTCGTCTCCATTTGCAGATATTGTAGCAACTTGTTTAATTTCATCTGTAGTGGTTACTTTTTTTGATTTTTCTTTCAACTTTTCAACAACCTTTTCCACTGCCATGATAACTCCTTTCCTTATTTCATTAGAATTGGCTCCTTTAGAAATCTTTTCAAAACCTTCTTTTGCGATAGCACGAGCCAAAACGGTAGCAGTTGTTGTACCATCGCCAGCAGCTTCATTTGTAGCATTGGCAACATCTTGAACAAGTTTAGAACCAATATTAGCAAATTTATCTTTCAATTCAATTGCTTTGGCTACTGTCACACCATCCTTGGTTATTTTGGGTGATCCCCAAGATTGCTCAATAACCACATTACGTCCAGCAGGTCCCATCGTCACTGACACAGCATCAGCAAGTATATCTACTCCAGATAACATTTTAGCCCGAACATCACTTCCAAATTTAATTTCTTTAGAGTAATGTCTGCTAAATGAATTTCTAATTACAGGGGAACGACGTAAAAGAAAATTATACATTTTTTTAAATTATTTTATTATTAAGTTAAACAAGAATAACTTATTCAATATTAATTAATTTGACACCGATCAAAATGAAGTAATTACTGCTAAGCTTAATGCACCAATTTAAATCACCAAAGTTGAAACAACGTGATTTCCATGCTGCGAAATTACTAGAAACTCCATCTCGTGTTGAAAATATTAGCTAATATCTAATATCAATATGTTGTGTAACCGTTAGATGGAGCAGAATTTTACAGAAATCCTTCAAAAAAAGCATGTTCAACACGCTGTTAGTTGCACACTAATTCGGTTTGCATTTTGATCGGTGTCAAATTAATTAATATTGAATAAGTTATTCTTGTTTAACTTAATAATAAAATAATTTAAAAAAATGTATAATTTTCTTTTACGTCGTTCCCCTGTAATTAGAAATTCATTTAGCAGACATTACTCTAAAGAAATTAAATTTGGAAGTGATGTTCGGGCTAAAATGTTATCTGGAGTAGATATACTTGCTGATGCTGTGTCAGTGACGATGGGACCTGCTGGACGTAATGTGGTTATTGAGCAATCTTGGGGATCACCCAAAATAACCAAGGATGGTGTGACAGTAGCCAAAGCAATTGAATTGAAAGATAAATTTGCTAATATTGGTTCTAAACTTGTTCAAGATGTTGCCAATGCTACAAATGAAGCTGCTGGCGATGGTACAACAACTGCTACCGTTTTGGCTCGTGCTATCGCAAAAGAAGGTTTTGAAAAGATTTCTAAAGGAGCCAATTCTAATGAAATAAGGAAAGGAGTTATCATGGCAGTGGAAAAGGTTGTTGAAAAGTTGAAAGAAAAATCAAAAAAAGTAACCACTACAGATGAAATTAAACAAGTTGCTACAATATCTGCAAATGGAGACGAAAATGTAGGTAAATTGATAGCCGAAGCTATGGAAAGGGTTGGCAAAGATGGCGTGATTACCGTAAAAGATGGTAAAACATTATCTGACGAACTTGAGGTGATTGAAGGTCTAAAATTTGATCGAGGTTATATTTCACCATATTTTATAACTTCACCTAAAGGAGCTAAATGTGAATTTGAGAATTGTCTTGTTCTCATAAGTGAAAAGAAAATTTCTGCTGTCCAACCTCTTATTCCAGCATTAGAGATGGCTAATGCTCAACGTAAACCATTATTAATTATTGCTGAAGATGTTGAAGGTGAAGCTTTAACAACATTAGTATTGAATCGTTTAAAAATTGGTCTTCAAGTATGTGCCGTGAAAGCTCCTGGATTTGGAGATAATAGAAAGAATACTTTAAAAGACATTGCTATTTCAACTGGAGCTACAGTTTTTGGTGATGAAGCCAATCTTACTAAATTAGAAGATATTCAACCAACTGACTTAGGTTTAATTGGTGAAGTTACAGTTACAAAAGATGATTGTCTGTTACTTAAGGTAAGAGTAATAAGTATCCATTAAATTGAAATTTTTATATTCAATTTTTAGATTTTATTTTAATAATTTTATCCTGTTTTCTCAGGGTAAAGGTAATAAATCTGAGATTGATGGACGAATTGAACAGATACGATTTGAAATTGAAAATACCAACTCGGAATACGAGAAAGAAAAATTATCCGAACGATTGGCTAGATTAGCCAGCGGAGTCGGAGTTTTAAAAATTGGTGGATCCAGTGAAGTTGAAGTCAACGAAAAAAAAGATAGAGTAAATGATGCACTCAATGCCACTCGAGCTGCTGTTGAAGAAGGTATTGTTCCTGGTGGTGGAACAGCTCTTCTCAAATCTATTAAAGTACTTGATGACCTTAAACCTTCAAATGAGGATCAAAAGACAGGTAACAAATTATACTTTGTTAAAGATTAATTCTATTTTATTTAAATTATTGAATACCCAGTCGAGTGAAAATTACTACACTGAGCCGCGTTTCACGCTCACTGAGATATTTTTTGAAAAAAAACGCCAGAGTCATTTGTCTTTTTGCGTTTGATTGCGTTTAACACATTTAAAAAAGAGTATTAATGTCTGTTTTCACGATAGACATCATTAATTATATTTTCTAATTCAAATAATTTTCGTAGCTCAGTGGTTAAAGGAGATGGATAAGAAGGTTTGAGTGAGTGGGATCGAGGCTGGATTGAGGAATCTTTTTGCTTGAATTTAATAAGCGTTAGCGCAAAATTTGCGCTAAATCTGACAATTTCTCTGTGCGCTCATTTTATGGCGTCAGTGTATCACTCGACTGGGTAGATACACCAAAAAGCTCAGTTAATACAATCTTTTTCAGTCGCCATCTTTTGATACTATAATAGATAATAGATATTATCTTGCATTCTTACTCTTATCAATATCTCATTCACTTTTTATATATTCATGATTTTTAAAGTATTTTAATTAATTTGTTTCTTTCTAATTTTATTACGACAGGAATTGAAATAGTTCGGAAAGCTCTTAAGATGCCCTGCACTCAAATAGCGTTAAATGCTGGTGTTGATGCTTCAGTTGTTGTTCAAAAAGTCTTAGATTCAAATGATCCTAACTTTGGTTATGACGCTTATCGTGGTGAATTTACGGACATGATTGCCGCTGGTATAATTGATCCAACAAAAGTTGTTCGAACTGCTTTATCCGATGCATCTTCAGTAGCTTCACTTTTAACAACAGTTGAAGCAGTTATTGTAGAATCACCCAAAGAAGAAAAAGCTGATCCTATGGCAGGCATGGGAGGAATGGGAGGAATGGGAGGAATGGGTGGCATGGGTGGCATGGGTGGCTTCTAGATACCATCAAAACAAGTTAACCAAACCAAATATCAAGAAATAGCCTTTACCTAGTGCATTTATATATGTTTTGCTTTGCTTTAGTGCCAATTTGAATGTAATAGTCATTTTTTGTATTTTTTGATTACTATTGATAAGTTGCACCATCCATATTTTTTTCTGTATTTCTAATTAACTGAACTATATTTTCATCACCGATATATTTAAATAAAGTTTGTTTTCTATTAGAATCATAAATTTATCAAGATGCGCATCTTCATTCAAAACTAATTCGACGCATACTCTTTTCTCGGGAGTCAGAAATAATAGTATAACAAAAGTTTAACAAATTGTTGGCAGAAATAAGTAGCATCATTGTTACCTCTAAAATGTCCACCTTGAAACTAAACGTTCACCAAAAACTTTCTTGATCGGTACAAAATTGTTACACATATCAACAATTGTCAATCAAAACATGGAACCTTGGAATACAAATGACACTTATCTTCCACCACCTTTTGTTAATGATGTCCATCGATGTTTACCAAAAAGTAGCCATTTCGATGAAAACTGTTTATCTGATTCAGGCGATGTACGGATACCAATGGAAAGACCAGAAGATATGCTTGATCCAAGCAAAATCAATCCAGGTAATAGAAATATAACAATTGATAAAAGTGACTCTCAACAAAACACAAGAGAAATTAAATAACTTTCCTTTAAAACAGCATTTTACCCAATCATAATCACCCATGCAATTACATTCATCATTGGAATTGCAGGCAACATTGTAGTTATACTAACCTGGGCTGGTCGAGGTAAACTCAGATCACCGACGACGGCATTCCTGGTTTCCCTTGCAATTGCCGATCTTTTATTGTTAATTGTTTACGTTCCTCTTGAAACCCTGGAATACTTTGCTATAACATGGGATGTTGGAGGTTCAGTTTGTAAACTCAGTTCATACGTTGAAATGCTCTGTGGTATATCATCTGTACTCAATCTGGTTGCTGTTTCAATTGAAAGGTAAAAACAATTTTAATTAAATTGCATTTTTCACCATTTCCCAATCAATTGAGAGTTGAATTTTCGCCAAAAAAATTTTGCTCCATTAAAATGGGTGAAGCACAAAAAGGGTCCAAATCTTAGACTTTTCATTCATTTTTAGTTTCATTTTTTTGTAAACTTTTCATAGTGAAAAGAAAATCTCTTTCTTCCAGAAAAAAATGTTCAAAACTGTCAACTTTATTGAACATTTTAATTCATGTTAACCACATTAGTCAACAACCGACAAAGTAAACTAAAATTTTTTGATTAAATACATTTTCTGGGTTTAAATTTGACTGACAAAATGTCAAGCATCCATTCCAACAACAGATTCAACAGTCAACTGATCAAACTTTCATTTTACCAAATTAATCAGTGAAAATAATTAGTTTAAAAAAGATTATCAAATTAGCTAATTAATTGTACGATTACTGTTGGGTAATAATAGGAATCGAAGATATTTTTAAACTAAACAATATCAATGAACACGCACAGCTATTCTGTCTCTAGATTTATATGATCAATGGACTTATTTTTAATCAAAATTACTGTTATATCAAATTGGTTAGCTCATGTCATGGCATGAGCATGAATGAACAGCAACGATAGAGTAAAAGTATTACAACAATGATAATGACAGTGAATGAATCAGAGGAAATCATTGAAGGTTGACTGATTAAGTAATTGCTTTTTTGCCGTAAATCACACTAACAATTTGAATTGAAACAAAAAATAAAAATATTAAACTAAATATTTAAACCAAAGCCAAACCAAGTTTCAATGGCAAACTAAAACTGAATCTTTAGCCATTTAATTTAACGTTACTTTCAATTGTTAGAAGTAGAGAAAATCTCAACAAATTAAAACGTAACATAATTATATTTAATCAATGAACTGAACTCACTGATCAATAATGAAAGCTGGTCAAGTGTATTACAATTAGCCTTGTAACAATGTTATGTAACACTTGTTACACTATGATTTCATGTTCCCTTGACATTTTTCAATGCTCAATGTGAGAAACGAAAGGAGTGCAGATTCATGAATATTCAGAGTGGATCTTATATTGAAAAGATGAAATTATCATAAACTTAAGATCGAAATTGAAAGAGAAATTTGATTCAAAGTTTTTCACATTCACGTGCTTTTTCAATCATGGAACTCGCAATGATTCAACCTTTACTTTTATTATTTTTTTCTTGTTTTTCTTTTTGATAAAAGGTGAAAATATTAGCAAAAAAACTAAAAAATCAGAGAAAGTTGAATGAAAATTGTTTGCTCAACAAAAGCTCATTACCTTTTATCTGGGAAATATGAGATTGTACAACTATTATTATCACCATTTTATTATCTTTGTTATTGTGATGAACAGGGACGGGTAAAGAGTCTAATTTATTGCATGATAAATGTTGGAAAAAAATGGATGAAAGTTCACAGAATGATGAAGAAAAGTGAAGCAAAGAGAAAAAAGCATTTCCAAAGTTATCATAAATTTCTGACTCCCAGTTGAGGTTATATAGTAAAACCTTTAGATCGTCTTGGATGGAATTCAGTTTTCAGTGAAAACAAAATTGTTGAGAGAAAAATTAATTCTGATAATGATGTAAAAGCAGGAAAGTTTGATTACATTGTTCAGTTAATAATTGATTCTTTTTCTTCTTCTTTTACTTTACAATAAATATTTTGCTTCAATTTTCACTCTATTCAACTTTATCTGGCAATTTATTCTCAATTGTTTACTTCAAGTTTACTTAAAATTTTCACGGTTAATCCAGTTTGATTAAGTTGAATTTCATTTGCCTAGCAATTTTAATCCATTTTAAAATGCATAATTGAACAATCCAAATATCAAAAGCGATTTTAAATAAACTTGAATAATTTCATTGAAAATTAAAACTTTAACCTTTTGAGTATGAAAAGACATTGAAAATAGCTTCATGTTGAGTTAACAGCATTTTCAATTCAATAGCCGAGATTACTATTAATAAGGCCTTTGATTGAAGCCTGAAGCCAACAGCAAATATTGAGAATCTCTTTTTATCCTGAAATTTATTGTTCGAGTCTGTTATCAATCTTTCTGTTTAAATAACCATTTAATTGCAACATTTTATTAGAAGGTAAAATCAAAAAGTTAGAACAAAATGATGTTATTTTTTGGTTCAACTAAAATAATAATACAAAATAAATATCATAATGTTTTCCCAGAAATTCCCATGAAAGCAAACATGGTTGATCATTAAAGGTCACAGGTTTTAATCAACATGGTCAAGTTGATTAAATGGCCAGCAAAAATCAATCCCATCAAGTGCAATCTCATTACACAAGAATATACCTTTTATTTTCTTCTCAATCTCTTTTCCCTTTCCTTTCCTTTACCCACATTGCCACCTGTTTTTCATTCAAATTACATGAGCCAGGTAAGCAGAGAACTAATGTCTGAATGGAACAAAGCAGAGCAAGAAAGAAACAAATCGCAACATTGGATAAATTAACCTGAAAACAGTGAAGGAATTTCCGTGTTTCAGGAAAACATTATGAAACAAAACTGATTTACCATTGAAAATTGTCATCTCTAAACCATTGTAACACTTGCAGTTGTTGGAATGACAAATTACTGGATTGGAAGTGAAATGAGCAACTAATTTTAAATACTTGAATAGAGTTAATTTTCATTGGCATCAATATGAAACTCAATTGCAAATGAAATGAACATGAATTAAGCGTAATCCTTTTCTTCCTTCTTCCCTTTACCCTGCAAACAATCCAAAACAATTATATTTTTTGTTATCACAATAACAAGCAATATCAAATCAATAATGATGACAGGGAAAGGATGAACCAAAATTGATACAAGAATAGATTGAATGGATAAAATGGGTTTCATCTCTTTATTGCCCTTTTCATTCCCATCGACATTTTTTCCTATCTTAATCAATTACGGAAGGAATCGTTAACTCTCTACTCAGCTGGAAACCTTTAATCAGTAATGTTGAAAGTTTATGTTGATCATCTTCTCATCACAATCCAGCCAATTGTTTGTATCCTTTTCTTTATAACCTCAAGCCAAATGTGATGCAAAGGTGAACAAGTGAATATTGTTTAACAATTCATTTCTTTTGTCTTTACACTGAACAATGATTTTTCATAATTTCTCACAGCCTTAACCTTTCCAATTACATTCTCTGGCCAACTTGAACATATCTGCTGTTGACCTGATCATCATGTTGCTATCATTTTCCCATGTGAAGCATCTAATAAGAATCTAATATATAATCAATGAAATGCTTTCAAAGTAAATACTAACATTTACTCATTCTTTAAGGTATTTCATTTTCTTCTTTCCATTTCACCTTTTCGCCTTTTCTTTCGCTTTCTTTTGCTTTCTTTTTCATTTTGGCCATAATATTCTCTCTGTCTTCTGAAAATGATAATATAAATCAATTTGATTTCATGGAAAACATTGCATTAATTTGTGTTGATTCAAGGAAACACATTCACCAATTTTACCCTCGAGTTCCATGGTTATGCTCTTGTTATGCCAATAGGCAACAGTTTTCCTTGATAATGATAATGATGTTCAAAATGCTATCAGTAATCATGATAATGAATCTGAAGGAAAGAGAAGAGGAAACAAGGTTAAAGAGAAACTGTCAACTCAGAAAAAGAGAAAAGATTGAGTCTATTGTTCATCAACTTGTTGAACTTTTTGTCTTTTTACCTTTTCTTGTTAAACAATCATTCTGTAAGGGGTCTACTCTAACTTTGTCTCTTTCTCATTCACAGTTTGTAATTAACAGTTGTTCCCTAGCTTTTTCCCTCTAAATTCTATTCTCTCTTCCTTTTCCTTTTTCAAACAGTATTTAAGTAAGTTTAATTCAATTCTCAATCTATGTGTTATTCAGCTTTAATTGTAATCTTTAATTAATATTTTGTGAGCAACGCTCTCAAACAGCCCTTTCCTAAATTGTGCTAATAAAGGTATTTCTCATAAAATGTTGATTTAGATTGTATTAAGTGCTTAACCATCACTTTGTGATTCTCTATAACCTTAAACATCCCGTAGAGTACTCACAAATGGCGAGGATGCTAGTCCCAAAATTTAATTAACTTAAATTTTTGTGCGTTTTGTGATCTTATTTAATCATTCTGTGCTTAATTAGTTAAAACAACGTCTAAATTAAATTATTTTGAAGCTTCGCTTCAAAGAGTGCTTGTGTCTCAATATTCTCTTCTATTCTCTTTGAAAGCAACGCTTCCAAACAACGTGTTCTCAACAATTTGAAGAGCAACGCTCTCAAAAAATTTTGTTTATTGTGTTTAGTGCTTAATTGTGAAGCTAATTTCTTAAGAAATTATCGTGTTTCTATCCTTCAAATTGACGAGCAGTGCTCTCAATCCTTCACCAATTGTGAGCAACGCTCACAATCATCAGTCTACTTAAAGAAACAAAGAACACTCATCATCAAGAACTATTTTTCAAAGATCACACTAAGTTAATTAAAGAAATTTGTGCTTCATTCATTGACATTGCTGAATTTTCTTCAATTCCTGTTGTCCTGTTGAGCTTTAACCTTCAACGCCCTTCATCGTCCTTCACCTCAAGGTCAATTGAGAGCGGTGCTCCCAATCAATTGGTAAGCAAGAAAGCCAAGCAAAGATTTGATTAAAGTTCAAGTTTCAAAAAGCCAAAGAAAAACGCACGTTCATATTTAGTTTATTGGTTAGCTTATTCACTCATCAATTGGTTATAATAGCTTATTTACTCATCATTTGGTTATCATACTCAAAGTTTAAAATTAGCCTTTTTCTCATCATTACGAACTCTGGCCAAACGCTTATATTTTGTTAAATCATCATTCAAGTTCACAAAATTAGTAATCTAGAAAAAGAACTTACAGAGTGGACGTTTGAATCACTCGAACAATCAACTTTCAAAATGACCGCAGCCGATTTTTTCGCAAATGAAACCGTTAAAGCAGAAACTGCCGCAGTTCTTGGTCTCGAATTTGAACAAAAATTAACTTCTAGTTATGTAACAAGAGTAATTAAAGAAGCAATGCGAACTAACGCGATTCATCATAAAATCATCGATAGTATTTCCGCATGGAAAGACGATATGGCTTACGACGCTAAATGGCTACAAACTCCAAGTCAGATTTTAAGACTACGCAAATATAGGATAACCGAAGAAAATATTACAACTTTGGTTTTAGCCTCAGAAGATTCAAAAGTTGATTTAGATGAAATAACTCTACAAGAAATGAATTTCTCAATTGCTCAAATTATGCGTTATTGTATGATGGTCAAAGATTTTCATCGCAAAGACGAAGAGAGATCCGGTCCCTTATCAATGAACTATTCAGATTGCAACAATCAAAATGATGAGAAAAGTAACACAGATTATCAATACAACAGACCAAAAGTTTCATTTATTCCTGAACGAAAATTTCATCAAGAACCTTATTATCAAGTCAAAATGGTAAAAGAAATCGATTTAGATACAAAAATTAGCAGTTATGATAAAACAAAGGAAACTCTCCTTGAATTCTTAGATAGATTTTGGGATGTCGTGAAAGACATGTTCAAATGCCCAGATCCTGAAGCTATTCAACTATTAAAAATGAAAGTTCCTCGAGAAATTTACCTGATAATAAAAAGAATTGAAAGTTCAATTTTGAATCCAACTTTAAAAGACATAATTCGTGGTTTAAGAATAAGCAGTATTGGTGAACCAGAAATTTGTGCAGCTAAAAATACGGTGATTAACTTTAAATTTGAATATGGAATGGATCCATGTGCTTACGTATCTACAATTGGTAATGCATTGAGAATTTTGCATAATAAAGTCGACGATTTAATGATTGCATTATGGTGCACAACGTTAATTCCTGAAGAACTTCAAGATGAAGTAATAAACAAAGTTTCAGTCGAGTCAAGTGAAAACATTGTCAAGATTCTTATGAGTTATAACAATAAGATAACTGCAGCAAAACGCAAAGAGCAAAAAGTAAAAGAATCCTATCACTCAAATTATCAGTCGAACTATCACTCAAATTATCAAAGACGAGATCAAAGCACACCAAATCACCAATCAAATGCTCAACAAAATTATCAAAGAAATTCAAACATGCAGCACAGTCCAAATGGTCAACAAAATTATCAGAATAATAATTATCGTGGTAATAGAAGAGGCAACTATAATTCAAGAGGCAGAGGTAATCGTGGAGGTATCAGAAATTTTCAAAGACCAAATGAAACTACAAACAATCCAAGTTCAAACAATTCAAACAGTCAAAATAATTCAAATAATCAAACTTCAAACGCATCAAACAATCAAGTTTCATCAACTTCAAATCATTGCACGATATGTTTTAACCCAACTCATGTAGCAGCAAATTGTCCAAATCAAAATCGAGTTAATTATTTAAAGATATTTTCTGCACGTATTTGTGGCATGGCTGAACCAGTTAAATTACCAGAGTCAATCATTACTATTGAGAAATCGAATGGTGAGAAAGTAGCAATCACAGCATTATTCGATACCGGTGCAAATGCAACAGTTATTAGAACCGAAGTGGCGAAACAATTAGGAATGAAAATTTATCAATTTAAACAAAACTTTATGGGTTTCAACACATCAAAAAGTTCAACTGTAGGAGTTACTCAAGCTCGATTCAAATTGATTGATCCAGCTAAAGAAGACTGTATAAGATTGTACGTCTTCGATGAATTGCCTTATGATTTAATTCTTGGTGTTAATTTTGCTTATTGGAGTAATACAACTCCTATGATGTTAGAAAACAAAGAATGGGCTCTTGTTCATTACAATAAAGGAAGGTTCACTCCATTTCAATTAATTATCGAAGTTCCTGATGCTATAAGTTATCGAGCAATTTTCAAAAATCAATTTTTACCCGTCTTCGGACCTGAAACTAATGATGCATCAGTCGATGATCAACAACCTTCAACAAGCTCATCTCAAACTCAAATGCAAGTTCAAACTCAAACTCAAAATTCAAATGCAAAGAAAATTAACAAGAAAAATAAAGGCAAGAAAAAGAAGCAAAACGACGATAACTCCGCAACTAATCCAATTTTTGCAGTAAACGCTTACCAAATGGATGCAGTTCAATTAAACGAAATAAATTATTTAAAACAAATTAAGAAAGCAAAGCTACATGAAAGAGCAAATGAATTTCCAGCTCAAATTGATAATCTTTTTTCAACTTTAAATAATGGTATTGACTCTCAACTTAATGATTTCCAAAGAATCAGATTGAATAATTTTTTCAAAACTTATATGGAAGTTTTTTCTAAATCAAAGTATGACATTGGCAAAATACCTTCTGATTTAGTCAACATTAAAATTGATTTAGGAATGAATCCCATTCCTCAGTGCAAACCTTATCGAGCCGGTCCTGATAAAAGAGAAATACTCGACAACATAATCAAAGAATTAATTGAAAATGATATCGTTGAACCTTCAGCATCAAGAGGAGGTTCACCAGCATTTTTAGTCCCGAAATCAACTCCAGGACAATATCGTTTAGTTACCTCTTTTCAAGAATTGAATGCATTAATGCGAACTCGTAACTATCCTATGCCAAATATCGAAGATTTCATTCAAGCTCTCGCCGGTTATAATTATTTCATCACAATTGATTTTGCACAAGGCTTCCATCAAATTGAATTAGCTCCTGAAGAGCGAGAAAAAGTTGCTTTTGTAACTGAAACTGGCAAATATCAATACATAAGATTGCCAATGGGTTTAGCTGATAGCCCAGCATATTTTCAACAATTTGTTAACAAAATCTTTGGAAAACTTCTCTACAAAAGTTGTCTTGCATACATCGATGATGTGATAATTTTTGGAAAAACTTTTGATGATTTATTAATAAATGCTGCTAAAACCTTCAATGTGATCAAAGAAATTGGTCTCAAAATTCAGCCAGATAAATGCAAGTGGGGGCACAAAGAAGTGAAATTTCTTGGACACATCATTTCAGGGAGAAGTGTTAAACCTGATCCATCAAAAGTTGAACGATTAAAACAATTTAAACCTCCTAAAGATGTGAAATCACTTCAAAGCCAACTTGGTTTATTCAATTATTTAGCAAAATTTGTCCCAAATTATTCAACTCTTGCATCAAACTTATTTGAGCTTTGCTCAAAAAAGAAAAGGTTCAGATGGACCGATATTCATCAATTAAATTGGCAAAAAATTAAAAACTCATTGATTGAAAATTGTGAACTCTGTCAATTCGATCCTGAAAAGGATCATCAACTCGAAGTAGATGCTTCATCAATTGCCGTTGGGGGTATGTTGGTTCAAAAAGAAGATGATTCTTGGCGTCCAGTCGCATATTTTGGGCAAAAGTTAGCCAAACATCAACTTTCATATACGATTACTGAAAAAGAATGTTTAGCAGTGATTGTTGGTGTATTAAAATACGGACACTATTTAGCTGGCAAAAGTTTTACGATCATAAGTGATCATTGTGCTCTGTGTTCATTGAAAAAGATTAATTTTAAATGTACAAGACTTCACCGATGGGCAACGATACTTTCTCAATTTAATTATAAAATCATCTATCGAAAAGGCAGCGAGCATCCTGCAGATTGTTTCTCTAGATCCAATGAATGGAGACATAAGAGAACTGGAGAAATCAATGAAGAAGATTTCTATCGCTATATTCACTATTTAAATTGTCTCGATATTAATGTGATGATTAAAACTGAAAATGGAAATCAAAGTGAATTTGGAAATGAAGTTGAAAAGTTTCAACGAGAAAATGACGATATTTTAAGTTTTTATGAAACAAGTGATGAAAACCCATCGATTCTAATTGCAACAATTAAAGAAATTGTAAATGATTTAAAAGAAACAAGTGCACAGCCAGAAATCATCGATAATAATTTATTCAAAAAGATAATTTTCAACCAAACTCATCCTGAAATCAGCAAAAATCAATCAATCTTCCACATCGAACAAGAAAATGATTCAACAATCAAACGCATCAAAAATGAAATCAACAATTCAATTCAACATAAAAACTTTATAATCAAAAATGATTTATTATGCCGTAAAACCAAAAATGGTAAATTATCTGTTTATGTGCCTTCTAATTTAATTGAAAAAGTTTATCAAGAATATCACGAGAAAACACTCGGCGGACATTTTGGTTATAAGCCAACAATTAAACGAATTAGGGAAAACTTTTGGTTCCCATTGATGAACAATATTATCCGAGATAAAATAAGATTATGTGATATCTGTGGAAGATATAAGCACAAAACTAAAAATGATCATATTCCAAGACTCATGCCAATTCCTAAACAACCTCTCGAAAGAATTCAAATTGATGTGGTTGGAGCTTTTAAAAGCTCAAAATTGAGAAATAAATATTTATTTGTGGCCGTTGACATGTTAACACATTTTGTATTTGCTAAAGCCTACAAAAATCAAACTGCTAAAGAAGCAATTGACTTCATCGAGTATATCATAAGAGTCACTGGTCCACTATTTGAAATTCAGACGGACAATGGTCCATGTTTCAGATCTGAAAATTTCTCAAACTATATGAGTGAAAACAACTTTAAACATATCAAATCTACTCCTTATCGTCCTGAATCCCAAGGACTAGTTGAAAGAACGAATGGTATCATTGGAAATCTAATCAAAATGAGTTCAGATGGCAATATAAAAGACTGGGATAAACAATTAACAAGAAACATTATTAGTTATAATCATACACCGTCTGAATCTCTTGGAAATTCTCCTCATTATTTATTATTTCAAACTCCTTCCAGATCAACTTTAACAAATGAAATTGAATTACCTCAAGTATTTAACAGAGAAGGAATCGAATCAATTAGACAAGATGTAATTGATCAACGAATGTTAAACCAAGAAAGATTCATTCAAAAACAAAAATTTAAATCAAAACCATTCAATCCTGGAGATGTAGTTCGTGTCGCTGTTAAAAATATAAGTTTAAATTTGGGCAAAAAATTAACTCCAGCTTTCAAAGGAAAGTACATTGTATTTAATTCACTTGATTCAGTTGCTGAAATCATATGCTGTGAAACATTCAAGAAATTCAGAGTGAATTTCGATCAACTAAAATTAATTAATATTGCTGAAAATGAAATCATCGAATCAACTGAAAATGAAATTCTAAGTGAGAATGAAAATTAATCAAAAACGCATCTTCAAACAAAATCAACTCTAAAATTCAACCTTATTCAAATATTCAACTTTACTTCGAATCAAAATATCAAAAAATCAAAAATATTTATTCAACCTTATCTTCAATTAATTTCAAATTTAATCAATCAACTATATTTATTCAACTTCAAATTTATCATCTTTAAAATTTAATATGAAATTATTACCAATCAACTACAAATTCATCACCTTCAATTGCAAATTATTACTCAAAATTCAAAATCAAGCTCAAAACATATTTCAACAAATTCAGTTATCAAATTTAAAAGCACATTCAACGAAATTTTCAACTTTAATTCTCAAATTATCAATTTAAATGAAGCAAAACAAAACATAAATCAACTTTCAAACAAAGAATCAACCTAAATAATTATCAAGTACATTCAAATTATTGAAAGCAATGCTTTCAAAAATGAAAACAAAATGGTGAAGAAAGTTTAATGAGATCTGGAATATTACTAAAGTTTTTCCTTGTTAAGTTTTGGAAACTTAATTGAACAAGATTGGCTGATCCTAATAGTCGATTCTAACCTGAATCTGGATGGAAATGATAATGTGTGATCTCGGCCGAACATGTCTCTTAATGGAGTACAAAATTTTACGTTGGATTAAGACAATTGAGACAACTAGATTAAGTTAAATTTATCTTCAACCAACAATTTAATTAAATCAAGTGAAGAAAGTTTTACAAAGTCTGAAATGAATCCGAAAGTTTTCCTAGTTAAGTTTTGGAAACTTTATTGCACTAGATTAAGCTGATCTTTAATGATTGAATCTAACCTGAATCTGATTTTCGGGATGGAAATGATCAGATATGAGATCTAAGCTGAACATGAGCTTTGAGAGAAGTACGAAATTTACGTTTGGTTTGGAACTTATGGAATCAAACAGATTGAGTTGAATTTATCTTTCACCTATCATCATTAGAATTCAAAAACTTTTAAATGATTGTGAGCAACGCTCTCAATAGAAACAAAAGTTGGAGAAAGTCTGATAAAAGTTTGGAATTAATCGATCGTTTAATGAAGTTTTGGAAACTTAAGAAATACTAGATTGGCCGCGACAAAGCTAATTCTGCCCCTAAATTAAATTAAATGGGATGGAAATAGTTAATATGTTATGGCTGAACATGTAATTAAGAAGTTCGAGACTGAACCTGAGCGAAACAACTAAACTTAGTTAGATTTAACCTTAACTTAAAGTTCAGAAACCAATTTTGAGAGCAATGCTGTCAAACACAATCAAAACCATCATCAGAAATGATTTTTAATAATTATTTCTTCATCTAAATATTAACAACTCATCATTACTAACTCATCTAATTATCGAAGTTCATTGATTAACATCAATAACAAGAATAATTAGAAATTTAAATTACGCATTTTAATCAATCATCATCATCAGAATTTTAAACAATTATGAGAATATACAAAAACTAATACAAATGCACAATTAGGCTAATTTCCGAAATTAATAATTAATTTTCAACAAAAACTCAATCAATACTTAAAACAAAAACAATCGATAAATCGAAAAAGTCGCATTTTCTATTGCCATTGGTAACCTTTTCCCTCGTTTTCTATTCTATTTCCTTTTCTTAATTAGCAAGTCGTTCTTACTGTTCTTTTGAAATCTTAACTATTACTTTGTTTAATTTGATTTTTAATCATTTTATTTTTTAATAGAAGTGTTTTTATTGTGAGCAACGCTCAACAATTAAGTGAAATTTCGAATATTTCTCAAAATATTCACCAAAAAATTAGTGAAAAAAGGGTCGATATTTTGAGAGCATTGCTCACAAACACTTCTGACGCCTTCTCATCGGCCAAGCTATTAAGCTTAAATTGTTATTCCTTTCATCAAGCTATTCTAAGCTTTACACTTAATTATTGTGTTCCTGTTCAACCAAAGTGCCATTATTAATCAAGAGTTCCTAAAAATTTTGTGAGAAATTCTCACAATCAGGTGCATAGGTGCTCAACACTGTGATAAAATTTGTGCTATTCTTACCTTTTGGTCAATTCTTCCAAGTCAAGCGTGCTCAATCAACATATTGAAAGCAACGCTTACAATTAATTGTGCAAAATTGAGAGCAAATCTTCGAATAACCTGTGATAAATTCATTTCTGAGTCAACAAGCCTTCAACAAACTGTGATATTTGACGAGCAACGCTCTCAAAATCTTAGTGGTAAAGTTCAACTTGATGTGGATCCTAAGATCCAATTTAAAATTTTTCAACTGAACCATTGAGAGCAACGCTCACAATTTTGTGTTCAAGTGACAAAGTGGAAAATTTGGAGAAATAGTATTTGTGGAGAAGTACTAAAGACTAATAAAGTATTCGTTATCTGGTGGATTCGAGTAATCTGATTTGGAAACTTAGTATATTTCGAGGAAGCATTTGGATAGAAAAGTTCTGAGTCTAAAGATTCTTAATAAGAAAGAAATTTTTTGTTTGAATTCAATGAGCAAAGAGTTCGTAGAGTTCAAAAAGAATTTCAAAGTCAAATCATCCGAAAGCGATAAAATTGAATAAGAAAAGTTTCCGTGAATCTGGAAAATTTGAAACTATTGGATGGTAAAGAAGAAATTTTGGTCAAAGTATTTCATCAAGAGAAGCTTATTTCAGCCATAAAGAAAGTATTCAAATCAACCTAATCATTGTTACAAGAATACAAGAATCAAACTTAAAATTTCTCAACAATTAAGTCAATTATCTCAATTATTCAACAATTAAATTTATCTAAAGGCAAAATTTTCAACAATCAAAGTTTTTCAAACTCAACAATTAAGACTCATCTTTAATCAATAATCAAATCAAGAATTTAATCACTTCAATTATGGCTTCCAAGTCTAAACTTTCGTTCGCTCTCGACAAATTTTCAACCAAAGAAGAATCTTATGAATACTTAGCTAACAAAATCTATCGAAAATTTCAACCTTTTTATAAAGAAAGTATTCTAACTGCAATTGCTATTGCTGAACCTACGCCTGGTTATACTGCCGTTAATTCAATTTTCTCCGGAACTGATGTTATTTTGAAAACTTGTTCATTATGTGATCAATTAGCAGTTTCTGCCTTCAAATGTGAAACTTGCGAAAATTTATATTGTGAAAAATGTGCACTATTAATGGTAATTGTTACTAAAATGAAAAATAATCAATCAACAAAAGGAACATCACTTGAAAATCTTAATCTTCAAAGAATCGACTGCATCAACGATAATTGTGAGAAAAATACTATTATCGCCAAAACTTCATCTGAAGCTGAATACGAGTTGGAAACATTTATGGTTAATTGTATTTACAAAGATTGCGACTACAAAAACTTTTATAAACTAATTTCTAAACATGTTACTGATTGCAAATTCAAATCAAATTACTTCAAGTTCGATCAAGCATACATTGCCGATATATTTATTAATAAGGTTGATGAACAATTAATTCAAGATAATACTATGACTGCCTATTTAAAGAATCTCGAGAATGAAAATGATGATACAAGAAACTCAATTGCTCAAAATGTTTATTCACAAACTTTTCTCGATTCATTGAAACGTCAAGGCCAAAATCTATTGAATTTAAAACAAAAGATTGAAACTTTACAAGTAGATTTAAGTCAAGAATTAGAAAAACGTAAATCATCAGAACCTCAACCTTCAACTTCAACTTATAAACCTACAACAATTATCGAACGAGTTCCTGATTCACCTCCAAGAAAAAGATCTCGAGAACCGAGTCCATTACCAATTGACTGGGGAAATTGGTGGAAGGATGAAAAGGAAAAAGAAGAATATTTAAAAAAGCAAGCAATCAGAGATAAACAACGAAAAGAGGAAAGAGAGAAAAATTTAAAAATTAATCAAGAGATTAGAGCAAAGTCAAGAGAATCTTTAGAATTCAGACAACAAGTCAAAAAACCATTCACCTTACCAACTAAACCGACGGAATCAAATTATTCATCAAAAGAATCAGCCAAATCATCCGAAAATTTACAATCAAAAACTTTCCAACAATCAAACTTCTATCAACAATCAAAAACTTTTCCAAAACCAAATACTTCTAATCCGCCAACTCATCACCAATCAAGAAATGAATCCTTCAGAAAATCAAGTGAAACTTACAAATCAAATGAATCATTCAAACAATCAGAACCTGTACCTAAGAAAATCAAATCATTCGTGGTTACTCCAAGTTTTAAACCTGATATTCCGCCTGAGATTGAAGAGCAGTCGCTCTCAATAGAAGAAGGGGAATACAAACCCGATTCAAAACCTGGTCCAGCAGCAAAGCAATCAAGCGATTACGCTGACATTTTAAAAAGAAGATGGCATGAATACTCTCGTCGATTTGCCACAACTAGAAATCAGAAACTCAAAGAAAGAAGAAATAAGAATTATGAACTTGTCAAGAATGAATTTTGTGAGAAGCAAATGGGAAAAATCAAACCTCCTCAACACTTTTCATGGCTCATTGCAAAAAATAATATTAAATTACATGAGGATGGATTAAACGCTTGTGCTATGGACATTGAAAATTTATGTCTTCGAATGAAAACTATTGGAAATGAAACTAAAGTTACTCAAGTCCCGTGTTGGATATCGATTGTTGATTCAAGTGGTGAAATTGTTTTTAATGAATTCATCCGACATCCAAAGAGTGCAATTGAAGATTATCTTACTGATCATCACGGTTTGACTTGGAATGAATTGAAAAATGCACCTCCATTCCTCGAAGTTAGACAAAGAGTCATAACAATTTTACGAAAGTACAAAAGAATCATAGTTTCTGGACAAGTCACTGATTTCAAAGCTTTGTTTATTAATCCAATTGACCACAACTATTTACTTAATCGAATCATTTGCATATCATCATATTATAATGCACGAGTTAATCATCCACAAATGGGTTTGAAATATTGTATTTTTGCCTTGTTTGGTAGAATCACTCAAAACCGCGAACATTCATCAATAATTGATGCAGCTAACACTATGTATTTATACCTGATTGACTATGAAAAAATTGAAAAAGTTCACTCTGATCTGATCAAAACTGATCCTACAAGAATTCATCTATCATATTATGGTTATATTTATCCAAAAAATTATTTAATGTCAGGTCTCATAAAAGATATCATGGATTACATTGGTGATTGGCCATATGCATTAAAGAAAAGTACCGCTATGTTTATTTATATGAATAAAGAGAAGAGAGAAAGAAAGCTCGCAAACATGGCATATGATCCAAATAATTTTGTATTTGCAGAACCTGAACCAAGGCCGATTCCATACAAGTTTAACGAGACAAAGTTCTCATATTTCCGTCGTCCTCGAACTTAACTTGGAAAGTCCGCGTACCGAATCAAGTGGGGGCATCTGTAAGGGGTCTACTCTAACTTTGTCTCTTTCTCATTCACAGTTTGTAATTAACAGTTGTTCCCTAGCTTTTTCCCTCTAAATTCTATTCTCTCTTCCTTTTCCTTTTTCAAACAGTATTTAAGTAAGTTTAATTCAATTCTCAATCTATGTGTTATTCAGCTTTAATTGTAATCTTTAATTAATATTTTGTGAGCAACGCTCTCAAACAGCCCTTTCCTAAATTGTGCTAATAAAGGTATTTCTCATAAAATGTTGATTTAGATTGTATTAAGTGCTTAACCATCACTTTGTGATTCTCTATAACCTTAAACATCCCGTAGAGTACTCACAATTCATACTCATTATAATCATTTAATAAGGTTCGCTATTTCCTTTGTTTCATCCAAATACATCAATTTATATCATCGTTATTATTGGTAATATTATTGTTATTCACTGCAATAACAATTGCAAACAATATGGTTAACCTGGTAACAAAAAAAAGGTAAAATTAATGTCCGTTTTCCCAGGCTCACAGGTTTGAAGTTCAACAAGCTTCTTTGGTTTTATTCAAACTGTGATACAAAGAGTCTTTTCATTTTCGTTTAATGACCAAACGGGTAACAGTTCTAGTGTTGATACTTTAATCATTATGATTTTCCCATTTCCATGATTAAAAGTTTTCTATCTCAAGCTAAACATATTAACGCACAAACATGTTAATATCCAGTCAAGACTCTGGGTTTACTTATAAAATGTGAAAATTTGAATCTCAAAGTTCAACATTGTCTGGTTATTTTCAATCATTATTGGGTTAAAAAACTGGTTGAACTCTAAGTAGTTCCATTAATTACACCACCAATTAAATGATTAAAATTGTGTTGATTCTAATAAGCACTTCATTCTGTTCCCAACACTTCATAAACATTTCATCAAAGCTTATTCCTGTTTGATTCAGTTTACTTCAAACGATGTTTTGAACCATCAGTTGATTATCAGGTTATTTTCATAATTAATCCATTAAAGGATTGAACGATTCATACAAAGTCTTTCAACAGGTAGCATAAGAGAAAAAGCCTGAATATTTGCAACGAGTTTGTGTTATTTCAAAAATTTGTAACCAGATTACTCTTGAGCACCAATTAATGATCCAAGTGTTCAAAATGAAAATTCAATCATCGCTTTCAGACGATCTCTCAACCATGATAAAAGAAATTTTATAAACTCACTATTCTAGCTGGACATTACCTCTACTTAAATAGCCTGAATCTCAAATAACTGTCCGTGTCTAAATTGAGTCAACACTAATCGAGCTTTCAATTTTTTCTCTGTTCACAGATTTTTAGTCATTGTTTATCCCATCAAAGCAAGGCGACTATGCACCTTAAGTACAAGCCGTCGAGGCCTTTTACTAGTCTGGTCTTTGGCCGTTATACTTGCTCTTCCAGTTGTTTTTACAAAGGTAAGTTTATAAACCTTGACCTATCCACTTGGATCAAAATTGGCTTTTCAATTACTCTTCGATATTTTACAGTAGCAATTGTATTTTGCGTTGAAAAAAAGGAAAGGAAAACTCTTAACCTTTCAAATCTTTCCATCCATGATTATTCATCATCTTTTTGTTTGCATTTTTACTCTTTTTATTTCATTATCATCATCATTTTCATCATGCACTTGATCATCTTTCATTTGATTACCATTATATTCACGTTCTGAAACCACTCACTAATACTTAGACCCTACTCAGGAAGCTCAAATAAGATGATGATAATTCATTAGCTGATGATAAATTATCATTCTTTTTTTTCAAAAATTCTTTGCCTCATCAAACGAATGAGAAATTTCTTTCCTTCCCAGGAAGACAACAAAATATCCTTTTCCATATTGTTTTACCCAATTGATTAGAGTGCAAAAGCCTTGTTTGAAGAGTCTTTTGTTTCCGTTGATTCATTTCAACGTAAACTTGAAACCCTCTTGAAACTATTGAACAAAAATATAGATGAATAACCAATAATGCTCATGATAACTTGGGACTAATTTTTTATCGAATTATCAAAATCATTTTGATAGACCGTTAAAGAGAGGCAAAAGCAACGTCGATTGACCCAGTTTTATCTCGTATTTTCACGGTTAGCAAATCATTAGCAAAACTGTTGATTCATTTTTCATTGTTCAACTCTTTTCGCGGAATCTTTGGAAACAATAAATTCATTTGAAATGTTTTATAAACTCAGTAAAAGTTAATCATGAATTTCTTAGAAGTGAACCGATGGTTAAACTAATCATCCAACAGTCACGTTGATCTGATTGTTGTTGGTATTGCATAGAATGGTGTGACCGAATCACGTTCAGATGAAATTGGTTCAATATGCAGATTGAGTTCAATTAATTATTGTTGAGCAAAAAGAAGGAAATCAATCGATGGAAATGAAGAAAATTAAATTTTTTCCTTTTCTTCTCTTCCTTTTGCTCAACAAAACCTGAGACAAAATTTTCCATTGCAAGACTGAATTGAAAAAAAACCCAAAAATAGTTTCCAATTCAATTGCTATTATCATAATTAGAATTGGAAACATGAAAAAAGAAAAAAAATGAAAAAGAATGAATTTTATGTTTTCAACTTTTCTCCTCTTTCATGACTTTTATTCAATGATAATTGAATAAAATTGACTCAAATCTGATACTTTTATCGTTTCCGTTCCAGTTATCTTTACAGTGTTGGCGTATTTTTGTCGAAATTCAATTGAATTATCCAAATTTTCTAGTCCTTTACAGCATTGGGTGACACACAAGAGTTTCACTTGTTTAGTGTAAAATTATTTTGACAAGTTTGTTGGATGAACAGTGAAAAAGAGTGAAAAAATGTACAAGATTATCACTGTCAGTGTAAATATTGTCTATAACTGTAATCTATCAGCAAATGCTATTGATAAATATTTATACTGGGAATGATATTAAATGGGAATTTAATAATGATATTCGTTGGGTGAGAAAAGGGAAGAAGAACAAAAAATGGAAAAGATTAATTTCAATGTTAAACCCGACTGTGAATTGTGTATTTGTCTTTATATCGCAGTTTATCTTGAGTAAATGTAATTTTGTTTCAATGTTCAACGGTAAAAGTGTAATAATAATTGTTAATAATTGTTAATAGTCTTGTGATTAAGCTTGTATTGAGCTATCAAAATGATTAAATGATCAAAACGAAACAAACAATTATTCGTAAAATGTTTTCCATCTCATCACGTTCACGCTAAACGTTATCACTGGTTACAACTGAATAAGTTGAATTATCTTGCAATTAGTATTGATTACAACAGAAAACTTGATTGACCACAAAAAGAGCAAAAATAAAGGTTAATCATTATCGCTAGAATTTTATTGTAACCTTTCGTCTTCCAATAATAGAAAGAAGACAAAATTCATTGAATCGTCTTGTTTACTGTCTGACCAACTTTAAACATGAAACTGCAAGAAGAAGGAAAAGATTGTTTCAATAAATTTGTTTTGATTTGAAGAGTTAAGTTTCATTCACTTTTCTCATCCAGACTTTCAATCTCGTGAAACATTATCCTTCAGTCTGAATCAGCAGCTACAAAATTTGACTGACCTTTGAATAAAAATATTCAATAATCGATAGTTGCGTCGATTTGACTAGTTTTGCCAAGTGCAAGTCTTTGAACCGTTTTTGCACTTTTCGTGTTAATTACAATGAATACACCTTTTGTTTCACCATTGTCAGCTAATTTATTTGACAAATGGTTAAACCCAATGAACGTTAATGAATAAAAGCTTCAAGAGATAATTAAACAACATTTAAACAAACACACAAAGCACATAATCGTCTAGAGTTTTTTTGCTTCTCCTGTTAACCTCATGTTCACTTGCAATCTGTATCATTATTATTGCCATGTTTTTATCGGTAGTTGTAGACACATAAAAAGACGAACCAGAAAACAATTAGCAAATGCATGAAAATAATTACAAACAGTTGACTGCAGGAGAAGGAGAAGCAAGAATAAAAGCAAAACAAGATTTATTCTTGCAAGAAATTGATAACTAATCGTAAGCAAATGTCTTTTCATGTAAATGATAAATGTTATCTCATTATTCACTCCCAATGACGATAACATTTATACAAGCTTTTGATAGACTCGCAGTAAGCTTGTCCAAAGGAAAAGGTTGAATGGAATGAATAAAGAGAGGAAAGTAGGAACAAGTTAAACAAAAATGAAACGATATTAAATTGAAATTCAATTGGAATCTGATTGGAGGAAAGAAAAAGAACAAAAAGGAAAACATGAAATTTTTCCATCATATTATTGAGACTTGGTGCTATCCAAACTATCCACACTTTAACTTGTATCATTACCTGAAGAAAATGTTTCATTTCATTTTCCAATAAATAATGTGCAATAAGAGAAAAGACTTTTTCACCTTTACTCTGTTATCATAAACAAAATTTTTCTTCAACATTTTCTTTTTTCTGTTTCTTCTTTTCTTTTCATCGAAAAAAAAACAATTCAGAGAATTTATCCGATAACATATTACGATAGTTCCACCTCAGCGACTGCCTATTACTGTTGGGATGCTGATGATGATTGGGCTGCCATCATAGCCATCTATCAATTACTTGCTATGTTTGTCATTCCTGGAGTTCTTATGGTCATTTGCTACTTCTGTGTTATCCAAGAGCTTTGGGTTAGCACCCGGACAATGGCTTCAATGACCAAAAACCAGGCCACGCCAATCGCCTGTTCAACCTCAACCAATGCTACATCAAGTGAATCTCACATGTCAACAACCAGTCAACTCACCTCATCATCAGTTCGCCACGATTATCAGATTAAATGGCCTTCCAACAAGCACGAGAAGATTATTTACCCAAAATCACATTCTCATGGTTTTCAGATTCGCCAAGCTCGTAAACAGGTAAACATTTACGATTTTTTTCTCACCAATTTCCAAATTCACTGATAAATGGTACAGAATTATCAGGAACATTGTTGTCGAGTGAGTGAGAAATGAATATCAATACATTCCTTTTATTACTCAACAATTTGATGCTGAGATTTTTTGTGTGCAAAAAATTCTGAACATTTAGCTTTACCCTGGAAATGTTTTCAGGAAATTGCTGGAAAAGCAAAAATTTTTCCACTTTCAGATTGACTTTGATAACGGAAAGACTATCAATTGATAGAAAGATATTTTTTTAGCTTTTACCGTTTCTCAAAAGGCTTTGATTGTTTGCTCGTTTTTGCTTCATTTGACATTTAACTGAATTTGTAAGAGTGCATCATCATTATTTCATTCAATATTGATTGTTGCAATTGTTATTTACTGTTTAACTAGATTCACTGGGAGTTGTGCCTCTCTTCTTGTCTTTTTATAATCTTTGTTAATTTTTGTAACAAACTTGCAAAATCTTTTCAACTGCTTCTTAAACTATTCATCTAAAGAGACTTTTAAATTGCTTTAAGTCTCTTTCACCTGCGAGGATTTGAATAGTTGATGAAAACAAAAAGGATTGTTCAATACTCAGTCAGGGAATAGGAATTCAGTTGTCTTATCTGTACAAGTTTCTCCTTCCAACTGACTTTTATTTCTTCCAAAGTGAATCAAATATTATATCAAAATCTGTCCACGAGAACAAGTTTAACTTTTTATTTCTTCCAACAAAACTGGCAACTTCTCGTATCTTTCAATCTCACCTCTTTTACTGGTTTATCCGGGACAAAATCTCACAAAGGAAGTCACCCAACCTTCATCCATTATTAATGTTTGATGGCTCATTGATAGAGTGAAGAGAGTTGATCGTTGATAGTTTAATTGTAACGCCATAATTACAAAGTTAAAACTCGATCTCCATTTGTACAGTTTAAACACCAGATTTACTCGAAAGACAAAGTTTTGCTTATAATTCTAATAGAACAATAGCATTTCTCTCCTGGTTAGCCACGAATTCCTCATTAACCTGAATTCCGAGAAATTTCTGGTTACTTTCGTAATTCGTTTAATCACGGCTTTCATGAGAGCTAAAATTTCTTTAGAACTTGCTCAGTTTGGGCATAATTTTTTCAAGAAACCACGAACCTCGAAGACTTGCCATTTAAGCAAAGGCTATTCCTCTCCACCCTTGGCTCAATCAAACCAGCCATCAAACATAATCGATGAGTGACCGTTGGGTAACTTATAAGCCGAGTTTTGTTCAATCTCAATAAGCTTTCTCAAAGCAAGGAATAATCTTTGTTCTAATTGACTGAAAGATGCTCATTAGAACCAGTTATTTGGACTTAATAACATAACATTATCAATCACAATATTGCACGATTTCAAGAGTAAAACTTGCACAATAAATGTTAAGATGTATTATTAAATAGATTGACCATTTCGTGTGAAGTTTATAAAAGCAAACGAATTAACAAAGTTTTATCATTTATAATCTTTAAAAGGTCAGATTAGTTTTTCCTTTCGTCTTGATAAACCTTTTCTTCATTATAAATAGCAATCTCAGTTCAATTAACGGTTCTTTAAATGCTGATAATCAATGAGCAACTTCATCATGTGCCCTGCTTTTGTTTACCTTTTTCTTCCCTTAATCTTCTTTTATTTCCTTTTTGTCAATTTCATTGGATTCAAGTTGCATTCAGTAAATATTAAAATGCCAATTCGCACTGTAATGCTGTAGAGTAAAAATGAAAATGCTGTAAACACTTGACTTTTTGTTTGATTTAATCAAAGTTTAATATTTATTAAAATGTTCAATTTGCAAAAACACTGCTAAAAGCAATGTTAATGTAATTTAAAAGGGAAATATTTTTTTCTCAGTATTTACTCTTGTTTACTCTTAAAAGGAAACGTAAACAGTCTCTGAGGCAGAATCTAGCATCTAATTGACTCTAATTGTGAAAAATATCATTTTCAATTTGACTTAATCAACATTCTGATTTATAGAGTAAAAAATGTTGATCTAAATCACAAATCATCAAATTACCTTTAAAGTTTAACATTATTAACTGGGAATGGATTTATCAAGTTCATGCTTCACATTTCCAATCGATGCAAAGAGAAAAGTGATCAGTTTATTTCAATTCAACTTTTTGGTTCCAATGATGGTCATGCTTTTTCTTCGTGATTCCTGATCAATTCAGGTTACTGTTAATCTGAGAAGGAAAGCAAGTTCCCAAGTTGCCTTCAACTAATGGTTTGTGATGCAAGTAATCATTTCAAATGAGCTTATTTTCTATTCCAAAAGTTAACCACAAAAGTAAAAGTTGAAGGATAATCCTTTAAATTCCTTCCCTGTGCATAAATCTTATGTTACATTCAACTCTTCATTGAGGAGAAATTTTTTCGTTTGCTTTTTCCAGCAAAAGAGAGTTTAATATTTTTGTTGATTGTTCAGAACTTTTGGTACAGAATCTGGCTTGGATGAGTAACTGCGCCTTCAATGATTTCAAAATGCTTTATAAGAATAATATTAGATAATGTGTTGAATGAATGATGTTTGTAGGAATAGTACGAATCTGAAAGACTTTACATTGCAAATGGAATCTAATATGCTTCATTGTAAAATCACAGATCAGCATTTCAATTGCCTTGTCATTCAAATTATTTCTCATTTCTTTCTATTTGATTACATTTGTTTCAGGTTGATCACATTACTATTGAATATGTATTATATGTTTGAAAGCATAATGATGAACGGGTTGCAAATTATGTTCAGTTAGAGTCAAAATAAAGTCTATTATTAAGTCTAATAATTAGACACAAAGCTAAATCTTGACTGCTTATATCAGATCCTCTAGTTTCAATATTGGTGACTTCAGACCTGATAAATGAGTTTGCATGTGTAGAAATTCAAGTAATTGGATAGCCTTTACGAGTATTCATCGCCTTTCTTGGCATGTTCATACATGAATTTTTTTGTTAGTTTACTAACGACTTATAAATCCTTTTCGCTGTTCAAAACTTTCTATTTCAAATCAATTATTTTTCATTCTTAATCTAATTAGGATTATTTCTAATTGATCACTCATTTCAATTCGTGCAAAGAATTATGATTAATGGGAGAGAAAAGTTAAGCAAAAAACAAAATTATTATATTTCATTTGATTTGCGTAAGATTATCTAAAACACGAAGGCAGACAATCCCAACTTTGAAGCAAACAAAAACTTCCATCCCGAGTATTATAGAGAGTTATATTATTTGAACATGACTTTAGTGTAAACTCTTTCATCACAAAATAAGTTGATTCTCGACTGGATGAGTTATTGCCAGCACCAGGAAAATCACTGTATCTACTCATTTTCATGTAAGCATAACTTTTTTGCACTTGGCGATTAGAGAAACCTAGAAATATCGTTATCCAATGAAGCAGCTTTACTGTCTGTCGTTGCCAATAATTAAGAATAAATCAGCGGATATCAAGAATTTCTGAAAATCTGATATAACCAATCAAAATTTGTTCCTCAAAGAGATTGTTTCATTCTTGTACCAAAACTATCTTTTCAAATTTCTTGCAAATCCAAAGTTGATCATGTAATGCTCGCTGAAAATGTGTCTCTGAATGTTACTCGTTACTCTTTCCTGTACAAGAAGCCAAATAGTTGTTTCATGAATTCTGATTGGAGAGGTTCTGTTCACGCGAAAGGTTTTACGGACGAAAGGGCCAGCGACATAAAGCATTCACTGGTTATCAACGTCTTTGATGAATTGAATTTCCGTTTATCACTAAAGATTCGACTCAAGTTTAGTTTGTGAAAAACAGAAAAATGCACCTTCGAAACACGCAAAGAGCCAATCGAAATTGACTGTGAGATGAATAATGAATAAATGAATAACCATGAATTTAATCGCAAGAACAAAATCAGCGGAAAAGTTTCTTTTATCCAATGAATTTTTCAAAGAAGCTCAGATTGGAAGGAAACACTGTCATCTAAATTTCATGGTTTCCTTTTCATCAAAGTGTCTCATTTCCAACTTGTTTATCATGTTGAATTACGGAATTGACAACCTTTGTCGGATTCAATTGCACATTGAAATAAACAAGGAAACATGAAACCATGATTCAATGAAAATTATTCAAAATTTATCATTCATTCACTTTGATAACTTCTCTTGAAATCAAACTTCAAGTAATTCATTCATTTCAACAAAACTGGAAAATTGTTTTGAAATAAAACAATATTTTATAAGCCGTTCCACCTTAATGTTTTGCTCTTAAGAACTAATTTTTAATGTGAAACAGTATTCGCTTATCATGAAACACACTCATATCTGCACATTGAATCTTTCGTTTGTTCCATTGCTTTTGGAAACAATTTGAATCGTGAAACGGAAGGTGCAATCATTTCAGATGGAAACATCAACTCGAAATTTTGAAAACGTTGAATTTCCATGTAAACACAATGTCAACATTTACTAATTATTTTTTAATCAAAAGTCAACTTTTGACGTGGACTGTTTGTCAAGTCAATTTGTCACTCTTGAAACTAATCAATCTTTAATCATCAGTCTTGATTGAAACACATTTCTTTGAAACATTATCATCAAATTAGCTATTGTTGCATTGAACGAAGGAAAGAGTAAAAAATGAACCAACAAAAGGAGAAAATTTGACTCAGATTTTCATTTTCTTCATCACTATCAGGGTGAAAGAATGTCGAATAAAGAGGCAAAAAAGGAAAATTGGAAACTTCTTGTAATGCATTTTTTCTAGTCACCAGGATTACAGAATTTAAGTCACCATGAGCTTCAAGAATGATTGAGAAGAGAGAAAAAATTCAAAATCATGAATAAGATTATCATTAGTGATTATAAAGCTCATTCCATGATTGACAACGAAGCAAAGTTTTGGCAAAGATAATTGAAGCTGTAAGAATTTGAAGGTAAAAAAGAATCAACTAATAACACGTTTAACAAATTACAGAATTGACTTTCATGATCAGATTTACTCTGAACAAGTATGATTCAGGGAAGAAACTGTGCTCATCTTGATCAACCATTGAGATTGTTTCAGTTGGTTCAAGAGTTTATTCGGAAACAGCAACATTTAAGAAAAGGTTAAAAAGAGAAATTACTTTGTTTCAAATAATTTCCAATTCAAATGATTCCATGTTTAGTTATTCTTCTCTCATAACCATCAATTGATTGTTCATGTTCAATGTTTACCCGAACAAAAACTTAACCTGTAATCCAAGATGAAACCTGATTCGTTCATCAAATTGTTCAGCTTTCCATTTGATCAACAAGAATATTTTTGTCTCATTTCGAAGCTCAAGGTTTACGCAAAAAAGCGTTTCAAAGATTCATTGATTTAACAACCAAAACTGTGTACCATGAGTGAGGAGAGAAACATGCTTATTGTACAAAATTTTCTTCTTTTCCTTAAAAATGCAAGAATCGAAGTTTCCCAATTTCTTTTCCCTCAGATATTCATGAGAATCTTGATGCTTCAAAATTGATTGGAATTTCATTGGTTCGTCTCAACCAGAAAATGAACGCATCAAATTTCCACTCATCATTCTATCCTCATCTTCAAGTGAGAGTAAATGTTTTTTATGTTCAACTTTAAACTCAAAAACGAGACTCATTTTGTGTGAAAAGAAGAAACATTTTTGACTAAAACAAAGTTTCGAAAGTGATTTTGATTGTTCACAATTATGGACAATTTGTCCAGTTTTGAAGGTTGAAACAGTAATGTTTACTCCCAGTCAAAGTGTGATAAGAAACTCCCAACTGTCAGGTTCAGCATATCTTTAGTAATTTATAACACTATCATAGCTAATGTTTTTCGCTTTTTCATCAACATTTGCCAAACTAAAGTTGACTCGATTTGAAACGCATCCTTTCAACCCTTTCAACATGAAATAGAGGAATAAATCTAATCATTATTTGGCAAACTATTTAAAACGATACAACGATATTTCCTTTCTGACATTGCCTTAACCATTGACAATAGACTTGGCTATAATTGAATAGCAAGATGATGAGTTACATTCAAATTCAAACAAACCTCAAGTTGGTTTAGAGCAGAAAAAAATGTGTTGAATTTGTTGGTTCCTCTTTGTCCTAGTTTTATTCATTTTTTTTCTGCTCAGCTTTTCTCTGGTTTGCTCGATATTCACCGGTGAACAAGTTGCATCAGCTTTCACCCTGGATTCACAACTTCATCTCACTCCTTTTCATACTTCATCACTCTTCAACTTTTGGCTTGTTTTGTTATTTAAATTTTGCTTCATTTTATTGAGGAATAATAAATGTTTAATAAGTTTGATCGGCAACATTGCAATCTGCCTTTTTTCAATATCCTTTACCAATAGACGCATTAAAATGCATTATAAATCATACTTTTCCAGGTTCAAAGTTTATTTATTCAACGCTTCAAGTTTTCATGAAATCCTAGCAGTGATCAGTTTCTGACGTGAAATTATCCATTGGTAAATGTTTCGTAATGGCAACTCAATTTTTACTCGAGAAACTCGAGTAAATCTGTTTGTTCAACAACAGAAAAGGGATTATCAAATGTAATTATGTTTGAACAGCAATTTGTAGACATTGTACTAATTGAGTCCAAGAGTCGAAACAAACGTCCTTTATTAATGGACAAGATTGATGAACAGGATTTAGTCAAACCTATTATTAGCATTCCTATTATTAGACTGTCAACTTTAGTGTTTACTTGATAAAGATAAGCTCAATAAACTGTTTCGCGTAAACTATTGCAACCGTCAATTAGACGTGATTCAGCCTCGTTATAATCGCTATACAATCATCGATATTTGGCGCTTCAACTTATTTTCATTTTGTACACTTTTCTCGATTCTTTTAATCTAATAACATTTCTTCTTTTGAAACTCGACTTGGTTTAAAGATCTAAGAATTATTTTAAGATGCAAAAGGTTAGAGACAATTTTTAAGTTACTAAATCAATGAAATGAAAACGATAAAATTTTCTCGTTCTTAAGTCTTGAGGCTGAAAACAAAACGCGCTTTTTGACAGTCAATGAAAATGAGTTTAAAACTCAATTTAAAAGCTATCGTGGTACTAAAGAGTTTTCATCACAGTTTCATCACAAAAATGCGTAAACTTAAATCAAATAGCCTGTTGCTTTCAACTGTTTACCTTGAATTTGTACTTACTTGTGTTTCAGTCAAAGTAAATATTTGTAAAAGAAAAAAAGATTCCTCGAAAGATGCCATTTTCTGACTTAAAAATCCCAGTGGAAAGGTATTTGACTCCCTGCAGTCCAAGCAAAATAATGAGACCTTTACATTCCTTTTGACTTGCCTTTCAACTGGATACGCTTTGGATAATTTGCAGTTGAATCAAAGCGAGTTGCGCATTCCAAATGTCCTTTTAATGGTTAACAAAATGAGTTGAGCAACTTTGAAGATTGCGAGATTCGCATTTGATCAAGAGAAAGTTCAATTTGATCAATTGGTATCACCTTTGCACAGGAAGCAAGGTAACACTGTAACAATGTCCCAGTCAACAGTGGTAATTCTATGGAAGCCTTTTTCTGATTTATTGAAGAAACGTTGAAACAAAAAATTGTATCTACGTTGACTCAATGCTTCAAAATAGGTCAAAACTGCGTTGAAATATATAATAATTAATTTAATTTCTATTTTTGTCTCAACTCTTTCAGAAAATGAAGAGACATCAAGGAGGCAATGAAAATTTTCTAAAATTTGTAATTTTCATTTTTGTTACACAGAATAATCACATTAAATATTTTTCTGCTGAAGTTGAAAATTTCAATGTTTCCTCTCGAAAAAGATCATTAATCTCGGTGATATTTTGGTGAATTAAGTTTAATTGAATCAAATGTAGCCAACGTAAGTTTAATGTAACATAAATTAGAAACCTGGATTGGTTGGAAAATCATAATTTTCAATTGAAATTTAGGTATTTGTAAATTAAGATGCCGATGAATTTCATCAAACAATTCTTTATTTCATCGAATATTTTCTATTTTCATTTATTTTTGAGAAAAGGAATAATAAGGAAATCTTTCTTGTACTGGTAATGGAATGATGTACTTTTAATGTAGACACATTTAGAAGAAACCGAGTCGATTCCAATAGATTCAAGTGTACTCTTAGTTTCAGTGACTTCCAAAATATGATCCAAGTTGTATGAAAAATATCCAGTTAATCCTTTAAAAGAAATATTCTGTACTTTTATTGAAATTGGTCTGCAGATAAAGAAATACTTCTCCCGTACTCTAACAATGTTGTCAATTACATAGTATTTTTTTCCAGCTTGGATATATGAATCATTTCTTTGCTTTTTCTCAGAATAAGCGAGCATAGAATATCTAATTCCATTGATCCGAATAGTCTTGAAAAATTTCAAATCATCGATTGAAATATCATTCAAATTGGCATGATCTTTAACTATTTCGAAAATTTCATTCTTCTTTCTATCAGACACAAACTTGTGCTCGATAGTTGTAATTACAAATTCTTCACCGATGATCCCAAAGAATTTTTTTTCTTTGTCATTTAGATGCCATTTCTTGATTTTTGTTTCAACAAATTCTGCGTAACGGAAATCATTCATAAACACACGAATCAATGCTTTACCAACAGATGAATATCTTCGAACTTTGATTTTAAGTTGACCCATGTGGTCTTCCAACGGATAAGAAGAAACATTAGCATTAGGTCCAAGGTACATCAATGAATCGGCTAAGTGTGACAATATGTGAAGATTATAAGTTAAAAATGAAGATCCAAATAGAACTGCTGTACTTTTTTGAAACTCTTCAACGAGATTTTTAATCTCAGTGATTATATTCGGTTGGACAGGGCCAGTATGAGCAAGGTAAAATAGCCTCGCTAATGTGACAACATGTCTGATCATTACAGGCTTGATCAATCCTCTGGTTGTTGGAAAGAAATAGTAAGCGAGAAAAGAATCAAATTCACACGATTTCCAGTATTTAATTTGATCTATTTGTCTTGGTACTCTTGGGAATTCAGAAGGTACTTTTATATTGATCAATCGCTGACTTATTTCTTTGATGAAGAATGTTTTATTAACATTCTTCTCGAAAATATTCCCTATAGCTGCATTTAAAATACCATTCACAATTAATTTACGAAAAACACCGAGACTAATGCTGTGCATCGGTTCGACAGCCGTTCCTCTGACAATATCAAAATCATCTAAAGTCAATAGAGGAGAGACACCATTGATTCCTTTAAATCGTGGATTCAATTCATTTGAAAACGGAAAATTTTCTTGCCATTCTTTGAAATTTAAGAAATCTGATTTTTCTCTCTTGATTCTTGATAAATAATCCTGTGTAACGTTAGAATAGACTCTTGCGTCATTAGCAGATGTTGCTTCAAGAAGACACCAATCGCAACCATTTAGATGGTTGTATTGTTTGACATTTCTCAAGTAAGCTCGCATTGGAGCATCAGCTATGATTGAAATAAGATGAAATGTAGCTTTACCAACATTCAGTCCACCAAGGTAAAAATCTATCGGATCTTTAGCTAAAGAATCTATTTCTTTTACGATTGGACTTAGAAAGTTTTCGACTGAAGGTTTTTCTTTTCCGACATAAAGCCCAACCAGGAAGAAAAATTTCTTTCGTTTATAAGGTTTCAAATCGTTCAAAGACACAAAAACTGGAAAGATTTTTGTTGATGAACTTTTAGAACATGATACTTCATCTGCATGAAGTGTTAAGGTCAATCTTTTAATTTCTTCCGTTCCACTATCTTTCACTTCTTTTGCCAATAGTGAATTAGAAACATCATCAATCAGTTGATCATTTTCAACACTTAACTGCCAAAAATAGTTAGGAATGGAGGGAAGATATTTTTCCAGCTGCTTGCGTAATGGTATATGCATGAAATAATTATCTTTTGGACCGAGCGAGCAAGGAATCATTTCGCCATCACATTCATAAGGTTGATAAATTTTTGGATCACCAATATAGGGTCCATGAGAATGATTTTTTTCACACAGAATGAATACTTCTACTCCGATATTCTTCGATTTCTTTTCCCAATAGTGTCTTACACTAGGAAAAAAGATTGGCTGTGAAGAAAATCTTTCCATAGCACAGTTGAATAAATTCGTCACGATTTCAGTTGCTGTTAAATTACATCCAGCATGTGAAAGAATAGCCAAAAGAACTGCCTCTAGAAATGATTCTTTTCTCGGCTCTGTTGAATCGTCCTGAATGAGAGATGGTTCCGAGTCATTTTCACTCACACTTGAGTCACACAGCTCCTCACTAAGAGTTGAAATATCATCAGCACTTGTAACTGATGATTGTGATGATACGAAAGAGTCATAATCATAATCTGGTAGATTTTGAACGTAAATTTGCTGCATTAACATATGTTGGCGCTTTCTTTTGCGAGACGAAGTTGAAACATTTCGAGAATACATTTTATGTATTATTTGACACAATGATTAATAAAATAACTAAATACTCTTATATAAATATATAAAGTCAAAAAAAATAATCAATTTAAATTTAAATCTCATTTAAATGAATCAAAAGCACATGTTAATGAATCGGAAGCGAGGGAAAAGCCATGTGTTGGGTTACTGTAGCAACAATCACGTGATGTTTTTTTCGCGTAAAAGAACATTTTAAATTTCTTAATCGCTTTAAGCTTGTGCTTATCAGCTTTTACGCTTCCTTCCGATTTAGATATAAATTAGTTTTTAATTTCATTTTAATTTAGTTTTATCACGTTAAACGTTGTTATTTTTACCTTGTGTTGATTCAATAATGAATAGTTATTGACTTTAGTCAAATATTTTATTTGTGATCAATTTAAATTGTTATGGAAACTCGAGCTAAGCGGAAAACTAATCAATTCAAGCGAGTTAAACCCTACAAACCTCGAACAATTTCTGATTTTGTTACAAATCAAACAACTTTGGTCGGCGTTTTTCTGAAATTAATGGATAATCAGAAGGCCATTATCGCAGTTGTGCGAGTTTCTTCGAAACAAAACAATGGAAAGATTATTCCAATGTTTCCTCTCGAAAAAGATCATTAATCTCGGTGATATTTTGGTGAATTAAGTTTAATTGAATCAAATGTAGCCAACGTAAGTTTAATGTAACATAAATTAGAAACCTGGATTGGTTGGAAAATCATAATATCATCAGTTTTATCACGTTAAACGTTGTTATTTTTACCTTGTGTTGATTCAATAATGAATAGTTATTGACTTTAGTCAAATATTTTATTTGTGATCAATTTAAATTGTTATGGAAACTCGAGCTAAGCGGAAAACTAATCAATTCAAGCGAGTTAAACCCTACAAACCTCGAACAATTTCTGATTTTGTTACAAATCAAACAACTTTGGTCGGCGTTTTTCTGAAATTAATGGATAATCAGAAGGCCATTATCGCAGTTGTGCGAGTTTCTTCGAAACAAAACAATGGAAAGATTATTCCAATTTGTTTCAAAGCAAAAAAAGGAGAAATTCCTCAAGATCTGTTGCCGTGTCAAATTCACAGCAAGAATTTGATTAATATCGAGATTCCGGATTGTAAGGCGATAGCAGCCATGATTGTGTCTGTTGGAGGTAAGACTAACTTAATTTTCTGTCAAAAATCATAAAGAAATCATTTCTAATTGTTGATTTTATTCTTTTCTTTTAGATGACTCGAAAGAGCTTTTTGAAAGTTATTCTCAATTTGTTATTGAAGCAAAGCAAAATGATATTCCAAATATCGAGACAAAAGTCAATGACTGGCTCGATATTGACGATATAAAGATAACTAGTCTTAAAAGCAAAGGAATTCCGATGACAGATGAAAGCGATTTTCAAAGGATTTTACAGAGATGTGATAGTTTGAAAAAGATTCGTAATTCTAAAGTTGAAAAAACTACAAACCAACCTTCAACATCAAACGAAAAGAATAAAATTCCTACTGGCAGTCAAGCAGATGAATCATCCAAAAGAAAGAAATTCAAATCATCTCATGATTCATCAATTTCTATGGTGAACGCAGGATTAGAAAAGCTTGATAATATAGCTAACTCTGAAATGGATCAAGCTTCGATTAGGTTGGCTTTCATTGAAGTTAGCAATATTCTGAAGTCAATGATGTTTATCAAAGCTAACCAGTTAATAAAAATAGAGCCGGAAATCAATAGTGAGTTTGATGAAAATGGATTTCGTTATATTCCAGAAAAAGATCTTACTCGCACAGAAGGAAAAATAACGCTCATTGAAGGTATATTACCCATTCCAACAATTAAATATAAAGATGCTTTGGCCGCTTGCCATGGTCGTATTATTGAAGCACCAGCATTGCTCAACAATATCGTCAGATACGCTTTTCCTTCACATTGGCTTGTTGGTGTCACTTTTAAAGGTACCGGCGGAAAGAAAAGTCTAGTTTCAATTTGGAATTTCACGAATCCTCTTACTGAACCATGTGAAGGGCCATTTCAAAATGGACTTGGTGAGAAAAGAGCCCGTGCATTATTCGGTTAGAATTTTTTCTTCATTCTAATAGTTGATAATTATATTATTCTCTTTCTAATTTAAAAATTATATTCTATTATTTATTTTCTTCTATTTTAGACCACGTAGTGCGTAAATCAAAGAGAGTTTTTTATGACAAAAGCAGTGAACAAACGCTGATCACAACTATTTCAAAGGCTATGTTCACCAATCGCTGTAAAGTCGCTCCACGAAAGAAATCTAAAAAAGATGACCTGGAGGAAGAATCGTCTGATTCTTCTGATAATAACGAATTGAATCCAATGAAAAAATTCAAATCAATGCTTGAAGCATATAATGACGGAGAAAATTCATCTGATTCTGTGCACTCAATATTGGATTCGACCGTTGGTTTTATTTCACCATTACAAGGTGATAAAGCTATTAAAAGTATTTCTTTAAGCTCTGGAACAACTAAAGGTGTTGTCGCTTTAGACGATGAAATTTCTAACTCTTCAAAGAAAGATTTCGATTTGGTTGATATTGATAATGAAGAGCAAAATGATAACACTGGTGACGATTTATTCGGTAGTAAAGTGAAAGTATTCAATGAAACAGAGGATAATTTTACCACTGAGAATGAAACTGAAAATGAAAAAACTCCGGAAAAAAGAGGATTTTCCCAGTTCAGACACACCTCTACTCCAAAGTTATCTACGATTATAGAACCCATACTGGATGATTCTGGAATAAATTCGTCCATATCTTTCCGTGGCGCGCTTAGTCCATTGAGTGCAAGAATGTTGGATAAAAAATCAGTATTGAGTGATTCTCCAATTAAAGTAAGGAAAGAGAAACAAAATTTTGTTAGAAATTCTCAAAGAATCGAGGATTCATCAAGTTCTGAAAAGTCTTTCGAAAAACCAGAGAAAGAATCCAATAAGAAATCAAAGCTTGAACAAATTCAAAAACTGATGGCAGAACTTGATGATCCTGATGCTATTCAGTCGCTTATGAGCAACAAAATTTCTCAAAAAACTATTTCTCAATAATTTCCTTATTTTCTTCGTTAAATATGAAATATATGAAAAATATATTTATTATCAATTGTTATTCAATAGATTTCAATCAATTTTTTCGATCAAATTATCTCTCTGTTAAAGCCCAATTATTTAGAAAAATTTCTTTTTTGTTCAATTTTTGTAACCAAATCAATTCATATTTACCTCGCTATTGAGTTTAATCTTCTGTTAGGCATAATCAAATTGTACACGCCCATAATATTGTGTTGGTTTCCTTTTCCAACTTTTTGATTCACATTGTGAAAGTACATTCGTGTAAGAATAAATTTTTGAAATTATTCATCTATTTAATTTGTGAAATTATCCTATGCCTTTTCAAAGCCAAAAGCAAGAGAAAGCTACGAATTTTTTCTCTAGTCGCCAATTTGGTTCTCAATCAACACTTAAACGATCTCATTCTGATCTATCTCCAAATGAACCAAGTCCGTCAACTTCGTTTTTCAACTCGAAACTCAGCAACAGTAACCGGAGGGAAATCTCGGATAAAAATCTTGATGAAACACAAAGACCGAAAACTATATTTGCTATTCTTATGCCTTATATTCTCAAAGAAAATCTTAAGCCACTGCAACAACCTTTTCTTATGAAGGTCAAAGTGAAACAATTAGTTTCTTTTGGATTTGAAATTCCATTCAAAGAATACTTTGATAGAAAGAATAATTTCGTATTTCAAATTGGAAAAGAAAGATTATCAGCTCAGATTGTTGCGGTTGCTGGTGAGTAATTTGTTTTGAATGATTTCAACAATATTTTCCGTTGATTATTAATAGATTTTTTATTCATTTCAGACGATTTACAATCATTGAAAGCTTGTCTGAAAAGAAATATAACCTTGCATCCATCATGGCAGAGTCATGAAAAAATTCTCGGTAATACTTCGCTGGTAATGAATATTGATCATATGCCCCTTGAACTTAATGAGCCGCCTGTACAGCATGTTATCGGTAAAAAAAAGTTATATGAGCTGATGAAAGAGTTCATTAGTGATTCAAATGTTGATATTATTGAAAAGAATGAAATTCAGCGTGATGAATCCAGTTCATCAAATGATCGGATTAAGCAGGTTGAAGTTGCTAGAAAAAGTTCAACTAAAGACGTAATTAACGAACAAAGTGCTAATTTTGTTATCTCAAGTGATTCATTCAATTTAAATGAAATTGAGCATAAACTCAAAATTCTCAACGAGAAAAAAGTCTGGTTGCCAGAAAACGATACATTAAGTTTAATGGTAAAAAATACTCTGGAAGTAGTAAATTATCTATTTTCTGTAACTAAAAAAGAGGCTTCAAACCAAAAATTGGTGTTCAAAGTCTCTACAAATGACGAAACTTATAAAATCAAGAAAAAGGTAAAAATTCAAACTCAGTGAGAAATTAATCAAAATTTTAATAATAATTTTCCTACAGAACCAGATCTTTATCGAGGGAAAGATACAGTTTGATCTCGATAGATATCAAAATTCTATGCTTCGAAGTAAGCCCAGAAATCCAGCTGCAATAGCCTATCAATTAGTTCATACTGCTTTTCCAGTTAATTACTACAAAAATGTCACATTACGAAAAAAGTTCTATGATGAAGAAGAAATTGAAATAATTCATGAAGAACACAAATCAGGAAAAGCCAAAATTCCATTGGCTTTTGTTTTTGGGTATCCAGACCCATACAGCGAGCCATTTGTAGGCAAATTCAATATTATCAGAGGTCAGGATCGAATAAGATCTTTGTTAGGTAAGAATAATGTCAAGAATACCTCTCATATAATGTTCTAAGAAATATTTCCTTCCAAAGATCATATTTTTAGAAAAGCAGAAATATTTCAGTATGACGAAGAAAGCGAAACAAAGGTACGAAATCGAATCGGCAAGGAACTAAGTTCTAAAAATCAACAAGACACGAAAATGAAGAAAAAATCTACAGACAAAGATCCCGAAGAAAATGATGAATTTCAAGATGGAAAAGCAAAGAATAATATGATTGACACAAGAGAAAAATCTAAATTATTTTTCGAATACACGGAAACCAGCGATAACGATTTTTGTTTGAAAGACTTCGAAAAAAATTATTTTCTATAGAATATTTGAACTGACTCAAGCAATGAAATAAAAATCTTTGAATTAAATAAATTTCGCTGTACTTTTGTGTCAACGTTTTCTCAATCTGCTTCAAAAGGCTTCAAAAAAATTTTGCTTCAACATTTATTCAAAACACAGGGTTTTTGAAATTTTTTTGAAACATCGTTGATTCAAAACTGTTGACTGGGGTACAATTGAAATGAGACACGAAATAATGAGCAAAGAGTAAAGAGCGAGAAAAAGATGAAAAGATGAAAAGGAGGACAAAATGAGGTTCGAAAAGGTTGCTAGACATGAACAGGAATGTGTCAGGTAAGAAAATAAATAACAATTTGGCACAAAATGCAAGCCTTTAAAACTGTACACATTTTCAATTTAAGTTTTGAACGAATGCAGGAAACAAAGAAAATGTGAAATGTGAACAAAAAAGTCAAAAGTGACAAGGAAAGGGTTAAGAAAAGAAAAATTATGTAAACAGAAAGAGATTCCTGTAAATGATATTTTCATTAGAAACATGTAAATGTGTTTATACTTTTATTCTTATCATGGCATTATTCATGGCATTACTTGTTTATTTACCATCAAATAATTATCATGTGAAATAACAGAAAGGGTTTCAAGGCAAATTTTTCATTCTTTTCTCAAAACTTGGTTCAAAATAACAATTCAACTTACATGGTAATTTAATAGCGACTTCAACTGATATTTACATTCATCTTGCTTACAGTCAACCTTTACTCTTGTCAGATTTCAGCCTTTTTTGGTACAATTTTCCTCGTTTAATCTTTCGATTAAACATGTAAAACTAATTTGCACTCAAATGCTTCAAGATAATAGTTAATTGCAAAATGAAATACTTTGTTAAACTCAGAAATTCAATTGTAAATTTAATGATTGCATTGATAACTCAATAGTTTTTCAAATCAATTCAACATTCTGCCAGTTAAGCTGATTGCCTTAATAAATTTAATCGTCAAGGTTTCAGTCTAATTTAAAAGAAAATGTTCAGAGGCAAATGAAGACTAAAATGTGTTACCAAAACTACAGATCGTTAGAGAAGGAACGAATTTCGATCGAAATCTTGTAGACAAAATAATGTCAAGTTTTTCATTTTAAACATTTCAATCATTTCAATTTTATGATTTTCAATCACTTCTCGATGGAAATTTAACTTAAATTTTACTTTAAAATTTATAATAATTCGACATAATTTCTATATTAATCATTTTTTAATAAAAAAATACTAAGCAATTATCTAAAATGAAGCGAACTGTCAAGCTTATTCAAAGCTTTTTTTCAATCTGATATTGATTGTTTAATTGGAATATTTTTAAGTTATTTGATTCTCGTTCATTTTCATCATTCACAGAGGAACGAAGTTATTGCTTTAAATCTTGTAACCAACATTTTGCATTCAATTTTTCGTTTCGAACAAATGACAAAGAATTCTGTTTTCTTTAAAAACCATCAATTTGTTTGAATGAACAATTTAAGCCATGATTTGTCTTGATTAACATTCGAGTTTTATTAATTTAAAAATATCGTTTTGCAATTTTCAATCCTGTGTTGAATGACAATTGTATATGTTTATTCATTTTATCACTCACTCCATTATCCTCACTGACCACCAAACTTTTGATAATTTCATTCATAACAGTCAATTCTGTCGCATTGAGACTTTTAATTGCTTTCAAAACAAACCCAAATTGTTCTTGTTTAATTTAGTCTTCATTTTCGTTTAATTACAGGTGATAAAGATGTTGATTTTTGTCGTTTTAATATTCCTATTTTGTTGGGGTCCGAGGCTCATAATTAACGTTGTCATCAAATTTGGCCTTCAAGACTATAATCAAACAATATATTCAGCTAGAGTGACCTGCTACCTGTTATCGTTCATCCATTCAGCCCTCAATCCGTTCATTTATGGTTTCATGTCAACCAACTTTCGTAAAATGATGTGCTCATCTTGTTCTCACCACGGTCAAACCTCTCAGTCAGTCAATTACCTCAACAACAATACTGGAAGCTGTTCCCTGGCCAGTGGTGTTGGTCCAGGTTTAGCTCTCAATGCGACTCCCTTATCAAGCCTCAATGTTGCTGTGACTCCGAGTGACCTTCATCAATCTCAACATCAACACATTCACCACATAATTGGCTGTGTTTCCAATTCAATGTTGACTGAGAAAATGGTTATCGAAGGTAACAACCATTTACCACAACAAATGAACTCATTTTTAATCAACAATGACAGTGTTCTGAATGATTCCAACTCGTGTCCAGGACAAATTGAATATGATCTTTCAAGTTACTCTTCAAGTGATAAACCAACTTCAAACCATAAAACAGTCAACTCTTTGTGCATAAAACCAATGGGAACCGAAACCTTGTGAACAACAAACATTTTTTTTTCTACCGAAGAAACAACTCAATAAATTTTGAACAATTCTTACACAGTGAATACCTTTTTATATCGTATTCTTGATTAAAACGTTTCAAGCGCAACTTTGAACCTTCAGCTGATCTAAACTTACAACGAAATGAAATGAAAAGTTAAAGGCCAGAAATAGTTTCCCTTCATTTCCAAGTTGAACATTTATTTTGAATCAATTTATTGATTTACAAGTTTTTCCAATCAACTGATATTATGAACAAAATTGTGAAGAAAAAACTTGTTCCATTTCATCGTAAAGCAATCATACAATTTCAATTAACTAAAGAAAGCATAAAAATATTCAAAATGGAAAACAAATTATGAAAAATAATAAATATTATTGTAACAAAATGTATTATATTAAAATGGTTTAGTTTATCAAAACGTTAACCTTTAACTGGTTGAAAGAAAAGAAAAGTTGAAAAGTTGAAATGAAAAACATCGACCATTGAAAAGGGCCTCTATTCATGATGTGCCAGTGTATTCAATATGGAAGGTCAAATTGTTATTAAAAACTTGATAAATTAATATAAGAAAATATCATTTCCTTATTCACCAGAGAAGCCATAATTGAAATGATATTGAATGATTAAATGGTGAAATCCAACAATTGCCATTGAAAGTGGTGCATAATGGTTACAAATTTGTTAGTAAAATGTTATTGACGGCTGAAGAAGAAGGAGAAAAGGTAACAATAAAAATCATAATTTCTAGTTCCGTTTGGATATTTGATTGTGAACAATTTAGTTTCAACTTTACTAAAGGTTGAGTCAATTAAGATTGTTCAAGTGTTGACGGAATCAACTTGCTATTTTCACAAATGAAAACTCGGATTCAGTGGGTTCAACTTGATGCAAAGCTAAAGGTTAACTCATCCATCAAAAGCTATAAATCAAGTTGGTAGCAATTTCAGTTTCACCATTATCATTATTATGGACTATGAAGATGATGATAGTCTAGCATATAATGGTTGTTACCTTATTACACTGTAAAGGGTGACAAAGGAAAGGTCACATTGTTTTTGTGTGTTTCCCTTTGAGAAGAAAAAATGACGCTGAAAATGATGGACAATCAATTGTGTGTGTTTGCTGGATGATTGATGTTACTTTCAATGCTGCTTTTCCTCTTGTTTTATGTGATTCCGTTCATCCTGTTGTTTAGTCTGGGATTTACTTTGGATCAATCTGTGGATAAATTGAGAACACAATTTTACTGTTCTATTGGGTTTGTTCATATGGAATGAGAAATGAAAACGAGTCAACAAAAGTTAATCTCGAAATTTGTTCTTTTCTCTTGTTCTTCTTCTTCTTTTTGTCTCTTCTATTGTTTTACCTTTGGTTTTGTTTGTTTACTTGTTTCTCTTCTTGTTTACTATTTCAAGTTGTAATAGTTCATTGGGTTTCATGACAGTTATCAGAAGGTATCAAGGTGGCAAAATGAATACTTGGATGATCCAGTCAGGAGGCAATTTACTTTTAAAATTGAAGTGAATTGGGTTGAAGCAAGATGAATCAAAGTTATCATTGAATATGACACTAAATGTGTAATCCCATTGGCAATTGAGGTGACAATTGAATCTATCAAATTTTATTGTCGTCTCAATGGTTCCATTGATCAAAGTTTACAAACCCAAAGGTATAATTTTACTAACTGTCAGTTGACTTTGTGCTAAACTGTTCATTTTTGCTTAACCATCGCCATCTTTTTTACATTTTAAGGCAACAATTATTTTATTATATCAAATGAAATTGTTTATTCTTTTGTCAATTTCAATTTAATTGAATTTATCATGTACGAGTTGCTGTATGAAGAGGAGGAACCTCGGTAGTCATAAAACTATCGATGCTAGATGAAGATGTTTGGCAATCGATTCTAAACGTTGGAAGAAACTCAGTATCCATAACAAAACGAGGGAAAATATTGTTGCTATTTACATTTATTCAATGCAAGAAAAATCATGATAAATAAACTGGTTCAAGATGCAAGTTTACTTTCTTTTTTGTCCATTTTTCCCTTAAAAACGTTGAATTTTTTCTTATTGAGATCATTTCAAAACAATCAATTCAATTTTAACCTGAAAGATTGTATTTGATTGACTTGAAAATTTAATGAAGATCGGGATTCTAGTCATCGGTTAGAGCAACCTGGTGAAAGTTAAAGCCAGACTGGACAAAAAATATCTTATATTTTTATCGCCTCGTTCTTTAATGTGATCGTCTAAATCTGTTTTACTTGGTCTACTGTCCTCGAAAATACGTGTCCGATCAACCATGTTCACTAATGAGCTTCAGTTCATTATCTATCATTCTCGCTAAATGGGAATAACTTGTTCGTAAAGCAAAGTGACCTCTTGTACAGAAACAAAATATTCGGAAATCCGCAGAAAACTTCAAGACTTTTACAGGTACACTGTAACACTTAGTTGAAAGATGTTTAATTGTATTATATTTACAAGTTTAAAGTTATAAGTTTATTCAACATTCAGCTATTAATTACAATAATAATATTTAGACTGATTGTTCAATTTTAAAGTCATGATCATCAAATAAATAAAATGTTGCTTTTCAATGAACTCCAAGATTACGTTGAATTAACATTTAATCCAATTATCCTTTGATGTTTATTCATTATGCTTTGGTCACTCTTTGATTTCTTTTGACAATTAGCTGGATCAAGGCAACTCAATAATTGCTAATTTTGCTTACCTTAATTACAAGATTAAGTTGATAGCAAATAAAATAATTAACTTGTTTGATGAGCAAAAATTTAATAGAAAAAGCTATTCAAGCAATTGATTAATTTTTCAAAGCAAAAACAGTCCAAAATCACTGATTCCATCTTTGAAATAGAGTTGAACAAAAATCTTTTAAAAGCTAATATCTTGTCAATCAAAAGGTATTATAATAGCGATATGATTAGATTTGTGACTAATATCTAATAAAAATACTAACAACTGATGATAATCAAAGGAACATAAAGAGTTGCACTTGAATTGTATTTAACATGGAAATGAAACTCGATGGACTCATTGAAGTGTCTCTTTTTGTTTTCATATGACAAGTTTCATTGAAGTAATAATAACCATATCTGCAAGCTCAATGGTTATTTTGATGGAACTGATGACAATGATGAAGGTGACTCGCAATCAGTGTAATTCCTAATATGATGGACAGTAAAAGGTTGAACCCTTTTAATGCCAAAAGTTGAGTAAATCATCGACCATCTGAGGATGTCCATAATAACGGATTGGAGCATAAGCACTTTCCAGTGAATAATAGTGAGTCCAAAGATTATCCCAGTCTTTGAGTTTAAAAACATAAGCAGTTAAACCGAAAGGTTTACCCTTCATTGAATAACCTCCTTTGGGTAAACCGTAAAACATACGCTTTGAGTAATGGTAAACATTGGGTTCATCGTTGAGGTAGGCTGGATGGTAACTGTAATAGCCAGCGTAAAAGTCTTGACTTGTTGAAAGGCAGAAAAGGTTGACTAACACAAAAAGGTTGAGATAATTTAATTTCAATCCAATTTTAACATTGGCTTCATCACTCACTGGTAAACACATAGCTTTGCAAGACGTTGTAACTTAAGCAACTCATTGGCAGTAAAACAACATTAAAAGATTCACAAATTGTCAAGCGATTTGTATCAAAATTTTGATAAGTTTGCAAATCAACTTTTGCTTAATTACAAAGAAAACATTAAAAAAGAAGTCGAAAATGGCCTGAATCCAAACAAGGAATACAGTTGAAAGTTTGTCTTCGATGGATTAGCGAAAATTGATGACAAAAAATGGTTATCAGGTTTTAGGTTGAAAACCTGTTCAGCGGGAGCAAACTTTCACCAGTTTTATCTTCTTCGTCTTCATTTTGATTCATCTTCTCTCATCAAAGCTCAATCCTCATCTTTACGATTAATATTAGACGTTTAATCTAATTAATTACAAGATTAAAGAATCAGGTCAAAGGTTGTCTAATGAGGCTTCTTCACTTTCTATTTCTCATCATCATCATCATTTCAACTGTTGTTACTTTGGTTTCATGTGAAACAAGTTTCTGTTCAAAATTTAGCTTTTAAATGAGCTTATTTGTTACTCAAGTTAAACTAAATTTAACCATTTACATGTTATGATATGGTCAAGCATCCTATTTGGGTTCATCTTTATAATTGTAAGATTATATTGTGTCTTATCGCTATTACAACTTCAATTATATAACCAGTATTTTACCTGGTCATTATAATGATAATGATGATATAATAAAATAATTTTGGTTAAACCATTATTTGCTGCTTTCTATTTTCGTATAAATTACATTTTTTTCTCAATCAACTACCAACCTTTTGTTACTTTTATTTTTGTTAATGTTTTTTGCTGCTGTTTTCTTGCTCATTGTAATAGTAGCTGCTTTGACCATTAAACCTTTCTGTAATCATCGTGATTAGGTAAGAAATTTGAATATAACGTTTCGGATCCATCAATTTATTAGCAGCTCTTTGAAAGATGTACGTGTAATTGTATTAGAAGCTCAAAAGTGTGAACAATGTCTTGAGTTTCATTCAAAATTCAAGATTCAAATTAATTCTTGCGATTATCAACTTGGATTGTTGTTTAAAGGTATAAATGACTTTGCTCAAGATATCATTAAAATGATGCCAAATCACTGCTTGCCAATTAGTAAATCATCATCTTGATGGACTGGATTGTTCGACTCGACTCATCAGCTTTCATTGTCTTCGTTTCTGGTTAACATGTTTACATGATTAGACAAAGTCAAAACCAAAGCAAAAAAGAGATGAAAATTGGTAAAAAAAGCTGACCCAATCAGAGACCCGTTCAATTAACTCATTGATTAGCGTATAATGACAATGATTAATCAAGATGATCAAATACGCTTGTCAATTGTAAGTCTTTGAAATGGTTGAACAATTGAAATTTAAAAAGGCAACTTGATAAGTAAAAACAGTCGGTTAACCTTTGCCTGTCAACAGATTATGAAAAGACCCGAAACACCAACTAATCAGATTTATTTATTTATAAATATATATTTATTTATACTAATCAAAATGATTGATATGTTTAATTTGAAATGATTTTTCTTATTATTTATAATCATCTTTTGTTGCCAAACAATATTAATCAACACAATTTGCAGCAAATAATAGGTGAAAAAAGGATGAGGTGATTGGGTTGAAAAAGAGGCAGAATAAGTGTTTACAATGAGAGGATAAAAATGGCCTGTAAAATGACAAATTTTTATGATCAAAACATGAAATGGTGAGTCTAAATTGATCAATAATTGATCAACAATCGGTCAATAAGCAGTTATTCAGTGAAAATGAAGAAAAGGTGGAAAATTGAAATGAAATATTAGGAGCCGTAAAAGATGAATGCTTTGAAGATGGAAAAGTTTCATGATTAAATGGTTTATTAGATTGTGATTATGATTGTTATTGTTGTTACTTTAATCATAACAATTGGACAAATTGCTTTACAGACTGGACAAAGGCTCTAATAGACCGGAATCATTGAAGTCAAATAATCAACAAAAATAATCATCTACAGTAAATTGTTAATGTTAAATAATTTGTTTTGGTAAAGTCAATGTTGCTTTTTTCAACGCTTCTTCAATTTCTCATCATTTAATGATTACTTAACTCTTGATTGTTCCAATGATTGTTTTTATTTCTGTTTTTCACGTTTAACATCTCTCATGATGATTGACCTTAACATGTTGATAGGATCAAGAAATGGTAAGCCTTTGCTCACAGTTGCAAGTGTTACTGTAAGCCGGTTGTTTGTTTATTGACTGTTAAGTGTCCTTACTCAATCACTTGATTCATTTTTGATTGTTTTCATTATTGGTCGATATTGTTCTCATCATTTTGTAAGTTCAAGGTTAATTAACATTAAATTGCCTTCTCAACTTTCATTAATCTGTTTACTGAACCATAATCAAGTCCAATGAACTTGATTACAATTGTTTCTCTGTTTAAGTTACCCGCGTCAAATCAATGTTCAATTATTATTGGTTAAAGAGAGATCATCTGTTGAGCGCCTTTCAATGTTTACTGACTTTTTTTAATCACAATTTATTGTTAAGGTTAATGCTATAACATTTATTTAGGTGATTTTAATTTTTTTACATTCTGTTTGCTGTCATCTTGAGAAAAATGTTTAATCAATTGATCTACAATTCGAATCTAAGCTTGTGTGATCATTTCTTTGTTTACATGGAAGATTTCACTTGTTTGTCATCATCAATCATCAGCACCAAATCAATCCATCAGCTGCCAAATTCTTAATACAGTGATTAACCTTTACTTTGGCAATAATTAATTGTTATCGAAAAGCGCAAAAAGGTAAGATATTAATTGGATTAATAATATTGTATGGTCAACAAACTTGTTAACGTTAACAGTTAACCGTTAACGTTGACCTTTAGCTTTGTGTAAGTCAGCTGTCTAATAAGCCATTGATTAAACTTTCTTTTATTACTAGGGTCAAGTTGTATCATTGAAAGTTGATTTGACTCACTTGAATGTTTAGAACTGGATTCAATGCTTAATCGTTACAGGTTAATTATCAATGGACGATTGACATGTATAAGTGTATGAGTCAAGTGAATGTCAACTGGACCTTAAAAAGTAAAAAAATACAATTGCTGCTGTTCATGATTTTAAAAGTGAAATTTTTGACCTTTTACAGGCCTAAAGATTACATGGGGTTATGAAGTGTATTTTTTATGGTTAACTGCTTGCTTAATGACAATTTGTTGACAGAGTCACTAAAATTGTAATTAAACAAACGTATAAATACTCTGGTCGCAATCTTGATATTGTTTAGTTTGTTTCAAGTTTATTGTTACAATTGCAATTTAAACAAAAAATGGACAAATATTATCAAGTAAGTTAAACTTTATTTTAAAAATCGTTATATAAACATTTTAAAATGTTTTTTTTCTTTTTTCTCGTCAGTTTCTGTTGATTTTGGTGGCACTTATGGCTTTAATTCAACTTTCAACTCAGTATATTTACCATTCCTTTTATCCTTATTATTTCCCTGATTTTGGTGGATATGGATTTGGTTATGGATTCCGAGCTTTTAATGGGAGAAGATAATTGGTTCACTTATCATCATCATAATCATCATCATTCTCATCACCCCTAACCACTAACACCTCCAATAACAATATTGAATTGTTACTTCTTACATTCAACATCTTGAAAAAGCTTTAAATGATATGTTTATGTGTTTGTTCATCAGCTCAACATGCTATCAATCAAATAATGATTCTTCCGTTTGTGAAAATGATGTTAATATTGTTACTGGTGATAATAATAGTGATGATAATGGCAATCTCGGAATAATTTATCAACAATTTTTCAACACAATTCACCTATTAAGCTTGATTTTCATGGATTTAATATTTATGTTTTCCATTTTTCTTTTGCATCAAGTAGGAAGAAAGGTTCATGCTGAAATAAAATTATGTTAATCCAGTCAATAAAGATTGATTCTAATTGTAATCATGAAGTAAATCTTTTCCGTTGTTTCACAATATTAATGGTAAACTTTGAAAGTCTGAGCTAATTTGAAATCAGATAAATGAAAATTTAAATTGGATCAACCTCGTTTCTATTGTAACCTTTCATTGTTCACAAAAGTATCAAATGTCTAATAGCCACAAGTGAAGGGTTAAAATTAAATTGATTGAAGATTTATCCTTTTGAACGGCATTATAAAGACGCGTATCAATAAAATGGATTGTTACATTTTTTGTTACACTTTGTGTAATCTGACAATAATGAAACGATCATACTTTAAGAAAACAATCTAGTCTTATTAATGGGTTTGTAGTATTTCATGTGATCTCTAAACCGATTTTTAATTCGCAATTGAAAATTATTATCTTATAATATTCACCAATTTGAGCTAAATAATGGTTAATATTGGTTCATATAATTATGCAATAAACATTTGTCAAGTAGTAATGTTATTAATGGAGAAACGATCTTAATTTTTATTAAAACATTTTAATCTTATTAATAGATTGTGTATTTATTTCGCTCTTTGATACATCTTTAATTGGTGAAAATTGCGTACGGTAATACATTTCGGGTGCTCTCATTAAATAGATATTGATTTCTCAGTAAGGCTAATTTATTTTTATTTGCATCTTATCCATTATAAACTCAGTAACTTATACACATGATGAATCATTTTTTCATTCTGAGATCGATAACAAATGTGGCAATTGACAAGCTTAATGAATCTACACATAAAGGGGGTTAGATGATATATTTTATTACCAACTCTTTTTCACTGAACCATAACTTGAAAATCCATCCGGTTTAGGTGGTGTTCCTGAAGGTGGTAAGGTTTGAAATCTCCAGATGATTGAAGAACCTCTTTTGATGTTACCCATGGAGCTAAGATGATTCCAACATTCAGTCCAACTGATGAATTCGGGTTCAAGATTGGCAGCTTGGATAGACTTACAGCCATTAACAGCCATGACAGTAGAAACCAAATTGAATGGATATAGTACAGCAGGGACTATGAAGTTGACGATTGTAGTAAGGACAGAACTATACTCGGGTGTGTTAAAATAAGGCTTAATAAGAAGAATGATGATGCTTTTAGTTACCACAAGACATGAAAGTTCACCAATCAATCTAGGTACAAAACCAGAATAAAACCCAAGTACTCCTTCATTTGTAATAATATCTTTGATTGCAGAGAAAGGAAAATCATAAACTGTTTCTTTCCCAACAAAAGATGCGAAATTGCGAACCAACAGAACATGGAAAGGATAAGATGCTACTAATGCACCAGTTATACACAGTCCATCTCTGGCAACAACTCTTGTTAGTTCATCAAAGCTACTTGAAAAATCAATGGGAACATTAAGTCTTCGTCCATCTTTATGCAGTTTTATAATTAAATTGGGTGCTGGTTGATATTCAGTTGTAGTCACCTCAGCACTATCCTCAGATAAATCTGGAGTGGTTATCTGTCAATAATTGAAACACTTTTAGTTGAGAAATATTAATGAAGGCTTGCAAAAATAAAAAAGGCACATTACCTGCAAGTAAGGGCAGTATTTACCAACATTTTTTTCAATATAATTGTAAGTATATCTGTAACTGAAATAATCAATGACATTGTAAGGGAGACCTCTAAATAGTCCTGTGACCCCTTCGTGTCTGAAAACAAAGCCAAGGTAAGATAATGCACCGGGAAGTCCGATTTTAGGCCGTCCAAAAATGTTACGAGTTGGAAAAGATGGTAAAGGTTCATATCCAATTTGAATGAGAGTCTTGGCTAAATCAAACGGATGTTTAACTACACAGATGACGAGTTTAGCAACATCGTTGTGAGCCTCAAATGACAACTCATGTTCATTTTGATTTTGATCAGCCATAATAAAATTTAATGAATAAAAAAGATGTTTTGGCAGCAATAACTAGTGAAAATAAAAGAGAAAGCAAATTACTATTAACTTTATGAAAAGGTATAGTAAAAGGTTAATTTCAATGACAACTTACCAAAGAAATAACCGCAAGATAAGATGATTAAAATGAGTAAACGACAAAACAATATTAAACAATTGAGATAATTAAACGAGTCAAATAACAGTAATCAAGATAGAATCTAAATGAATATCACATTTGAAAACTGAATAGAGAAAGTGACTCTTTCGATACATCGGTAGTGTATATTATACGATAATCGATAGTCAATGTAAAATTTACATTTTAAATCTTGAATTGTTGATACCATTTGTGATTAAAAGTTATGCGAGAAAAATGATTTCGATGAAAAAAATTAGCTCCATAACTGTACAAAAGGCGTTCGAAGTTTCAACTTTAAACTAGATTATATCAAAAATTACTGCTAATAAAAGTTTTTCAATTTCACAAATGGACTCAGTTTTAATGTCCTTACAAACCTCAAGATCTCTACTTTTAAACCCAAGTTTTTGCAGTAAAAGTGTAATTTTAAATTGTAAATTTTCCCCTTTTTTGTAGTTTCAATTATCTCATGTGAAGATAGACTGATCAGGATATCGAAGGTTCGACTTGCCAATATCAGATTGAAACTTGTGGTATTCCTAGAGTGCTTTATTCCTTGGAAAGGTCAATTTCTAACAATTGAAAGACTTTCAAAGTCAATCTTTATGGAACCATCGGAATTTCAAATTGTCGATGGAAAAAGGGTTTTGGACTCCAAACAGGCAGTTTTACTCGTTTGAAGAGGTCATCGGCTCACTTTCACTTGGTCGAGAGATATTTTTCAAAATTTTAATTTTAATCCATAAAAAAGATTATTTTTTGACAGTTAGAAGTTTTGTTAATTATTTTGCTTCTCAAAAATATGTAGTTAAATGATTCGTTATTTTATTTCGGTTTCTCAATTCATCCTACAATAATTTTAGATTAGTTAAACTTAGGCTAATAGCATGAATAGATAAGGTTTACACCTGATTAGTTGAGTTTGCTTTGTTAAGGAAAACTTGATTAAGGGAAGTTATTGACACAAATATTGTTATAATGGCTGCAACCAAACTTGGACCAACTCCGAGTGTAATCATAAATTTATCTGAAAGTTGAACACCAACCGGTAAATTACTGATTCTGTTCATGAAAAGGGTAGCCTGTTGGAATAGATGAAGAATCAAATTATTAAATAGTAATAATCTATTATACAATATATAAAGTCGAAACATCAAATTTTTGTGTAAAAATTGTTACTAAACGGAAAGGATTGTAAAGAAAATTTTTAAACAGCTTGAAAGCCATGATTAAACGTGTCCGAAAAATAGACAGATCTTAATAAGAATTATCTGAGGTTATCTGAGGGATTCAGTTTAATTCAGAATCCGTATTTCTAGCATTGGGTTGAGGGAAAAACTTTTGGTTATTCAGGTTGATGGTTTATTGTTGGCTTATGATTATATGTAAAACTTTCTTTCGGGTAAAGAGTAGAGTTGGTGAAAAAATTGACAAAATGTACAAAAATAGATCACAGTTTCAACTTTGAATGATCGATGATTGTCCATCAGAGAAATTTTTAATCAACAAATGGACTTAATTTTATGACAGTACAAACCAACGAAGGTTCAACTGATCGAAGCTGATCTGAGCTGAGCTGATCGATTCAAGGTTCGAAGAAATTTTTTACGCGCGCTTAAAGAAAGGCTTGATTGATTAATGATTACCAAAATGATTATCAAAGTGACAAAAGCCAAAGATTTCAACTGTTGAGTTTCTTATTCTGACGATTGGTTTTTCATTAAGAATTGGAATCATTGATTGGTATTGCGATCCAAGTCATGATCCTCTAGTAATAATAAATGGAAACCTGTAGTTTTTCAACTTTAAGCTCACCTCTAATGTCGCGAGTTCATTTTTGCTGATCAAGGTTAATCTGTACAATGCGAGCCAAATTCTGTGCGAATGTAAATTGAATAAACTCAAATAGTAGATTAGTATCTCAACAAAGATAATATTGAAAGTTATATCAATGACATGGTAAATTTTCAAATCCATTTCAGCAAAAATAATGTCATAAATAATGGTTATAGAAGCTGGTATTATGCATAAAGTTGCGCTGTAAATGAAGTGATGGAACTTTTTGTTGGTTAAATTGACCATTTCATTGAGAAGTTCAAATGATTTCCGATGATTCGCAAGCCAGGCGGTGCCGTGATACATGAAAAAAGGTGACAGTTTAGGCATTCCTTTATCTGAAGGTTCAAACTTAACATCTTCCAGTTGCTTTGCAATCTCCAGGAAACCAGTTGAAACAAATACGGTGATGACTTGAATAAAACAAAGCAAACATATTTTACACAAGCAAGTTTGAATAATAGTATAATTTGAAATGTTGAAGATCAGCATATTAGGATAAACCCTAAACGTTGGAAACAAAACTTTGATTGTGATCCTGAATACTAAATCAACTAAATTGAATAGTCCATAGAGGATGAATCCAAGCCAAAGCTGGAACCGTTGAGTGGAAATAAAAGTTGAATGGTTGACAAAGGGCAAGTGAAACCAGATGAGATCCATTGAATGGAGGAATGAAGGGAAATCAACAGTTATACAAGTGTAGAGTACAACCAAATTTGATAAGCTTTTTGATAAACTCATCAGCATTCGATTAGTTTTTTCCAGCAAAATATTTTGACCATCAATTACAACGGCTTTTATTATGTCTTTGACTGTTATAGCTGCACGCACAAATATTAGACACATTGCAATAAGATTAACCAATTTACTTATTTTCACTCCGATGGCGTTGGCAAAGAAAAAAGAAACAGGAAATCTGTTGATACAAATTTTAACCAATGATAACGGCTTTGATTGCGATATTTCAGTCGAGTCAGCTCGTTTTAAGTCGAAATCAATGTTGGGATTTAACCAGTTAGCTAATGCTGGTTTTACTTCCATTCTGTCCATTAAGTAAGAAATGCTTTGATTCGACAACTATTCAACCGCATTTATTTTTCTGGTAATTAATCGATAAATTCTCAGTCCTGTTTCCATGGTGGACTTTATATTGACCAGCTTTCTAGGGATTCAATATTTACACAATTTTGAAAGAAAGTCAATTTATAATCAATCATTAATCAATATTTAAACTGGATAAAAGGTATTTCGAATCGACCCTTAATCAAGGTGACATCTAAAGATAAGATAGATACTGTGCTTATCTATCTTCATTACTATGAAAACCGACAATTTTAATCATGAATTCACTCGAAGCAAATCATAGTGTTTGGTTACAATTTATCAAAGTTGAAAGTGTTTCACAGCAAACATAATATCAAGAATTTACTTAAGCATAACGTCAGACTAAGTAGTTGCCATAAATAGTTTAGTCGGTATTTCAACGACTACTTTACTTTGATACCTAGTGTTCGAACCAGCGATAGCATTTGAGCTTATAATGAAGTGGGCTTATAATGACTGAAGTAGCTCATCATTGGCGAAGAAAATGCTGTTGACTTGTTCCACCTTGCTGATTATAAGACTATACCCGAGACAAGGGCTGAATGTTTCAATTATGAAACTCATTTTCTAATCTTGATTATGGGTTAACAGATATTGAACTCTGGCTGAATAAAATTAATGCGGTAGAAACTCTGATAACTATATCCGTTCAAACTTGTGTGACATTGTTCACACAGATTCATTTCTAAAGTATAAGGTTGAAACTGTCATTTACATGATCAGATTGGATCAGTTGAATATTGTAAATGAAATACAAGTTTTTTAAGCTATCATTGGATGGATACAAGTTGATGTTGCAAATAGATCCACTCATCTATTGAAATTGCTCAAAATAGTTGACTGATCTGGTATCAATGGAGGCCAGTTCATGACCAAAGTGTATAAGTTGCCTTGGATTATGAAATGTGGAAATGCTCGTCCTGTTATCATGACTGCGATAGAACTCATGTGTTACAAATCATTGAAAACAGTGCAAATTGCAATATGATCGACCATAGCGAACTTATTAAAATTTTGATGTCTTTTTTTCTGGCATTGAGGGTTTTCACAGCAGTATTCATATAGCACCTTATTGTCTCTAGAAAGTATTTTAGCATTTTTTTCTATCGATGCATATTCTTTTGCAGAAATGGGTTTCCCACCTTGAAAGACCCGAAACCCTCCACTATCACCTTTGAAAAATTAGTCCAAAACACTAGGAGTCATACCTTATTAGATACTAAGCATAGAAATGAAATATATCGTGACATGGTGCGAATCTACGCTTTGGCTACAAATATTTTCAACGCCAGTCTGCACAGAAAAAGTGAACAGAATTTTCGATAATATAATTTCATAATAAAATAAGCTAAACGTTTTAAGCGATTAAATGTTTTAACGAATTGTAATGCTGATAGTAACCAATAAAATGATAGAAATTCAATTCTGTGTTCAATCGGTTTACAGATAATTTTACTTTTTACAAAGCAATGGTAATCAGAGTTTTCGCCCATATTTTGCTTTATAATTGTTTCTACTTGAGAAGTTATTTAGCTTTTTGAACGCCCATGATTTATGGTTAAATTATTGAAATACAAAGTCATGACTTTGGTTATGTGCTTTTTGTTTATACTGTTTATATTGACTATTCATCGCTTTATAACAAATCATTCGGGGAAGTACAAGAAATGGATGAGAGAATTAGCAGTTCGGATGAAGACGCTTACTACAGGGTGACAAATGGAGGCTGAGAATTTTGAGACCATCATTATTTTCTTTATTCATTGTGCGATCTGCACATATTATATATCAAAATGAAGGTGAATACGTCTAGTTAATTATAAATATATTCAAAATGATCTCCACTTGAGTTGGAACAGAATTCGAGGCGTCTAACGAACGACCTATACACGTTGTCACGCATCTCATCGTCGACCTCCTCTAATTTCTTTCTGATAGCTTTTTCGAGGTCACTCAAGTTTGCGGGTGAATCCTTATAAACTCCGTCTTTCAAAAAACCCCACAAAAAGAAATCACATGGGTTTAGGTCTGTAATGTATTTATTAAATGATTAGCTATTTTTAGAAATGCTTGCTAAAGGAACGCCATCTATTCTATTAGACTGAAACTAGCAAGTGTGAAGTTTTTGCAATTAGTCAAACAGAAACGTACAGCGATACATGCTTGAACGGAATGCTAAAGTCGTTGGATTTAGCAGTTTTCGGAACTGAAGACACATTTACAGATAGAGAAGGGAACGCACATAGGTATGACTACATCATTCACACAAGAAATTTAAGATTTCGCACTGTTAAATCTGATCTGAATGGAAAGAATTCAGACCATAGACCGATTTTTGCCGAATTCCAGCTGATGCCGGATTTTAAAACAAAACCAGCTCCTTTCGCAGGTCATACAAATGATTCTTTGGAGAGATACACAGATATCATTGTTCGTAACCATAATTGGTAGTTTTCTGTATTTGATTTAATAATTTTGTATTTTTTAAATAAACAAATGACCATGATTTTTTTCGTAACCTTTGCTTAGCAACTCATTGGTAAACTGTGTGACGGATGCATGAATGTATTTGGCTGGGGTTTGGTGAAAGCGACCTTCAGGCGGTACCGCATACATACTGAAACATTACTGAAGTCTAATTGAATGTTAATTTAAGCTAAATGAATGCATTCTGAGATGATACAACTTTTCAGATTAGTTTATACAACGCGACAACAGAATGTTTATAAATGTGTTTTATTTTAAATGGCTGGGGTTTGGTGAAACTGCAGTTTACAAGAAATAGAGTGAGAATTTACATTAAAAGTAGAAATTTAATTCAAAAACATGATGTTTAAAATCGAGAATTTGGATTTTAATATAATAATTCCATTAATAAATTTCTATGAATAAATCCAGAAACAAAAGCTATTACTTTGCAGTTGTTATCTGATGGCAGCAATTTTCCCAAATAATGTCGCTCCATACGCCAGTCCCTTGGGTAATTGTTTTGCAATTCTGAATGAATTTTGTCTATGAAATGGAGCTCGCCGCTTTTTGCATTAAACAAATGAACTCCATCAGTTTGGGAACAGCTGATAAATAAGTCATCAATATTTTGGCCAATTTCTTTGCAGTCATATTGTTTAGTCCGTTGACTGTCGAAAGTGAGTTTAGCTAATTTTAAATTGGACGCTAGGATAAATATATGTTCAAACAATGCTGTCGCTCGAAAATTGAATCCTGCAGGTCGTTCACGCTTCCACGGATCAAATCTTGTCGAATATGGATCAACACTTATGAAAAAATTACAGCCCTCAACAGCAACATATTTATCCTGTGCATCCATTATCATTTCTCCAGCAAAATTGTTTATGCCATCACAAACAAAGGCGGCTGGCGAATCTCGTATTTCTCTGAAAGATCAAATCATAAAATTAGAATAGATGTAAAAAAATATTAAATGCTAAAATTTACCTTTTATTCTTGTAGCTGAAAATTCTTTCCATTTGGGTCCAAAATCGAGGAGTTCGAGGCGCAATGCGGTATGAGTTGGAAAGCCAATCAATGCGTACCAAACCTTTTCCATCGATCCAAATATCCGTTTGGCTTTCAGGACAAAGCAGGTCAAACACAATTGAATGATCTGGTTGAATTAATCTTTCAAGTACTTGACTGCAGTCCTTGGCATAAACCTTTATGATTAGATTTTCATTAGATTCATTCGTGATGAAAATCATGAAATAAATTTGCTTTGTTCTGTCAGATACATCCTTTGTTACCACATAATCAGTCATTATTCCATCAGATCGCAAGTGGTTTGCTATTTCATCATTTTCTAGATGAGCCAACCTAACTTTTTGTAATAAGTTTCCAAGATGTTCCTTCCTTGCCTCAACGAAATTGCCCCATTTCAAAATGGCATCCACAACTTGTTGCTCCGAAAAAATAAAAAGTTCCATATCACAGATTGCTTCAACTGTTTCAAGAGAAAAATCTAACCAGGCAGGATGATTGACGATTCTCTGGAAATACCGACAAATGAAACTTTTGACGCTGTTCTCCACAATTGTTTCTTGAAATAGGAAAACTGTAAGCTTATTAAGATTGAATGCCTGGTCGCAGATTGTTCCACTCCCGTAAACAATTCGCCTCCATTTCGAACAAACTGTAATAATAAGATTTTAGACATAGAATTAGCTTAGAATTATACATAAGATCATACATGAGCCAAAACATTATCATACTGACCACGCAAAACTAGCCAAAGATCATCCGCGTTGAGAAGAGTGAAAATCAGCCACAAACATTCGTCAGGTAAATCATCGATGAACATTTTCGAAAAATTTATGATAAAACTAATTTAAAATTATAATAACTGAATTGTATTGTAATGTATTTATTTAATGATTAGCTATTTTTAGAAATGCTTGCTAAAGGAACGCCATCTTTTCTATTAGACTGAAACTAGCAAGTGTGAAGTTTTTGCAATTAGTCAAACAGAATTATTTTCCAGAAATTTATCAATAAAAATATTGTTGAAACATTTTTTTCATATTTTTCTCTTTATTTATTCAAATATTAAGTAATTAAAATGACGAAATAGATTATTGTTTATCTTTTTTTTCAACAATTTGAATAATTTGTCGCCGTGCCGGCATCCATTCATTTTTTCTTTTTGGTTCATATTTTCTTCGGATGAATTAGCCCGGCTGAACAACTTTTCCGTGTACTGTGTGTGGGTTGATCTTTTTCGTCCACGGAATGCGAGCAATATGGGCATTTGTATTTTATAATTGAAATTTGAGCCTTCGGCTTAGGCTTTGCATCCATATTTTCATCTTTTGTCTGTTGAATTTTTACTTTTTTTGCATTTTTCTTTGCTTCACTTCCACCAGGCTCAATTCTACCAAATGAAAAGAATGAATTGAAACATTATTAAAATGGCTGACAGTGAATAAATGAAACTACTTAAAACGTAAAGTCAATAATAATTGCTTGGCTGGGGTTTGGTGAAATTAGATTACTTACATTGCTTGGTTTTCATATTTTAATTTCGTGAACACTTCCTTTTCTTTCACCTCGTGATTTCGAATTGATTTGCATTGTTGCTTTCTGCATAGCAAAGCATCAGCTAAGAGAAGAAAAGACATCATGAGTAAAAAATTAGCTTAATAGAAAAATGAACTTACCTGTGTCTATCTCGACAAGCGCAGAATGTTTATCGAAAATGCATGGGAAAAGCCACATGTTAAAATCGAATAAATATGTTAATGGGTACATTCTTTCCTTACATCGTAAAAATGATAATAGAAAATGTCCATAATTTTAGTTTTTCGCGTATGCAGGTTTAGAAGAGCTAGGTAAATATAAAATGATTAGTCAGCCGGTAGGTTTGCGCTATGAAAACAATCGATTGTCAAAGCGATTAATCGATACCGCAAACGTACCGTCTGTAGAAGTATGCAATAATTACACAAAAGTTCGTATGATCATTGCGCTATGAAACCTTGTCAAGGACGTATGATTATATTTTTGCTATGCATAAATGCAAAATATACCGCCGTAACAACAGCGAGATTTTTAATTGAGCTGTACACAATGGCTGGGGTTTGGTGAAATTTTTATTTTTTAAATAAGGACTGCAACTTTGACAAATAAATGTTAAAAAAGTAATTTTTGTTTGCGAGTATAAAAAATAAGAATGAATTAAAACGAATAAGAGAATAAAGCAACATAATGGCTTATCGTAATTTAGAATTAGGTTTGGGCACGTACACTGCTCGAACAACAAAGCATTCTACAGTGAAATGGCCCATGAATAAATGCCATTCAGAAAATCCTTTTTGGCAACCTTCACACACGATGAGAAAATTTTCCACCAAAACATGCCCAACCAAAGATTCGGCATGCTGTACGGAGTATGTCCCTTCGCATTTACAATTTTCGTAATGGCAGTCTATGATATCTTCAGACAGAATTTCAGTGCGTAGAGAAACGATCTTGTGAATGGATACAATTTTACCAATTTTTCTTTCCAAGATTCTGAAGCGAATCGATTTTTCTCTATTATTGCATACGTTTTGCTTGCTGTTACAGAGGTAAATACCATAAAAATTGTCAGAACTGAAAAAAAAGAAATAATTTAAATATTAGCTAATGTATATCGATGATTGTGTTGTATGAAGGAAAGCATACTTACTTGGTTACTTTAAAAATGCGCTCTTTAGGATCGACAATCTGAATTTCTTGTTGATAAAAACGCACGAAACCGTAGTCAATTGTTTTTTTGATTTCATCAATAAAAGTACGAGTACTTTTAGTGCTGTCAATCAATGCATCTTTTTTAAGTTTTTCAATTAGAATTGTCAGGAAATCAATAAATCCTTTTTCGATGTCTTCGTCTAAGACACTAATAATAACACCATCCAGCTTTGGTTTTTTGGGGTTTGCTTTTTTTGCTTGTTTCTTCTGACATACTGGGTCTTCCATGGCCACTCTTTCGCTGTATGTACAAGTTTCGGAATGCGCAGTCAGCGTTTCTTTCAATGCATACACTTCACCTCAGCTAACACAATAATGTCGCGCGTTGAAGATTGTGTAAAGATGACGAATGATGCTGGCATTGGATTTTGGTTTCTTTTTATTTTCACAGTCTTTGCACAATGGAGAGATGCAAAGTCCATTTTTTTGGTCAGCTCGCTTCCAATGCGAAGACATTTCTTGTCTTAAAAACTTCTGCCTCTTTATTGTTCCATCCGGCATTATAATTTGATAATTGTCTGAGTAACCATTGTGTGCTTCCAAAGAAAGGTTTTCAGAAATGTCATCGCTAATGAAATAATAAATAAAAGATTAGTATTTAAAGACAATGGCTGGGGTTTGGTGAACTTACATATAGTCATAATAATTCTTGCTTTCTCGAAATGCACTGCCTCTTTTTGCTCTGAGAGCATTCAGGTGATCGAGAGCATAAATCCATAGTAACTGCCAGATGTTCGCGTTCTGTAAATAATCTTCTGGTTGTTGCATCCATGGAGCTATGTTTGGTGAGGACGATCGTGTTTTACCTTTTGATGAAGATTCAGCAGCCAAACTTTTCTCAGCGGGTAAAGTGGATTGATCACCAATACTGAGATCAGATACAGAGGATTGAGCAATAACTGAATCTTTTGATGTTGATGGGTGCGAGTCTATTGGTGAGGATGAACGTGTAACATTAGTTTTAGCTTTCAAAGCAGATTGAGCAGACAAATAGTCCTCAGTGAGTAGAGTTGTTTGATCACCAATACTGATATCAGATACAAAAGATTGAGAAGAAACTGAACTTTTCGATGTTGATGGGTGCGAGTCTATTGGTGAGGATGAACGTGTAACATTAGTTTTAGCTTTTAATGCAGATTGAGCAGCCAAATAGTCCTCAGTGAGTACAGTTGCTTGATCACCAATACTGATATCATCTTCGGATCGAGTAGAAACTGAAGAAGGTCTCGGCAAACTTTTGGCAGATTTTGTGGAGCTTTGCGAAAGAGTTTCAACGACAAACGGATGCGTTGCGTTGTATTCCTGGACAACTGGTAGATCCAGAATATTTTCACCAGTGAACATTGCTTGTTCTATTTCCATTGGAAATGTCGGAAAGTATTTATTTTTGAGATAATTCCTTGAACCTGATATAAATAACACAATATATTAATATGTTGTATGATCAAATACAATGAAAGCTTAAATATTTACCTCGCGCGAGAATGTAGTGTGGACGAACACGCTTAGGATCTTCTTCATCCACTGGCCAAGGATCCTTCTCTAATTTGCACCGAGAAAATCTTACCAAATCTTTAGAGTCCACGGGGATAACATCCTTCATATGGGCCACCCATCCTCTTTGCGAATCTTTAGCATTTGGTCCACCGGCTGTTCTAAAATAAGACACATAAACACCTTCTATCTTAGGAGCCATCGTTGACAAGTGATTCAATGGTTGAAGAATGAAGCAAAAATCACATGACACAACGTTAACAATAACAATATGAATTTAAAAATTTTAACCTAACAATACTCAATTGTCAATTTATGTAATGTTGCACTATATTTTTAATAATGATAAATAATCAAACAAACTGATTAACTTCGAAATAGGTTCATCAAAAAATTCATAAAAATTATTGTTTACTATTTTTAGATACTTAGATCAGATACTTGAGGATACTGTCAATTCCCGATTAATCGATGGTCTAATCGATTGTTTCTACCGTATGACTACCGTCCATCAACATTTAAATTGTAACAACTTTATTAATTTAATTAATTTTTATTGTGATAAACAACTCAACATCTATCGACATGGATAAGGTTTTTTATAAAGGTGGAATAACCGTGGATAGAGAAACATTAGAAACAGTGATGAAACCGGGAAACTGGTATTCAGATAACGTATTTTCATCTTCTTCAAGAACATGTTCAGGATAAGGAGTTCAAAGTTATGGAGCTTTGGTTTTATTCATTGTATAACGACAGAAGATCGGCTATCTATACTTTGAAACATTTGCTGGTGTACAAAAATTGGTTATTCCCATGTTTTTTCGATAGACATTTTGCTCTCATCCACATCAATACAGTTAATCTAACTGTATATTATTACGATTCTTATTTTGATAAAAATACAAAAGTGCTCGACGATTTTAAGGATATTTTAGCGAGAGACCATCCAAAGCTAAATTTCAAGTTCACAATTGTGGTTAAAATCCCGAAACAAAAAAACGACGATGATTGTGGACCTTTTGTGTGTCATTATGCTGCCCTTTTGATATTTCAAAAGAAGACAAAATTAGAAAAGTTTGATATATTAAAACAGAAAGATTATACAAAGGTAAGTGCAATCTTAATATAAATGTTTAATAAATTAATTAATGTTTAATATTTTCCTTTGCAGAAGGACGCTGAATACATAAGAGAAAGTCAGTGTGATGCGATAAGGAAGGGCGCGATAGAAGCGCAAGACATATTTACAAAGTTTGAATTTAGCAAGGCAACAGAACAAGTGTGAGTTGTTTTTCACAACTGTCTCTTCAACAATCAATTGTACACTAGAGTACTCCGTAACTTGGTAGAATTTCGTGTTGGCGCCACCTATTGGATTTAACCATTTAAATGGGTTTTTTAATTGTTTTAACCAAAATTACTCAAATTTTAGTACAAAAAGTTGAATTAGCGAGTCAAATTTACTAGAAAAATTGCAAATTTCTTGTCAAATAAATCAGAATAAGTCAATAACACGATAATTTGATTATCCAATAGAAAAGAACATTTTCGCGTTTTTATGAGTCAAGAGCTGGATAGACAAAAAAGACTTTAGTTATTAGGAGATGAGGCTGATTAATTCTGCAAGAAAACCATTTCCAGTAAAGCTTACATGCCAATTTAACTTTTTTGACTAAATTTTGAGATATTCTCATTAAAATAATTGAATAATTGAACAAAAATAGTATTCAAATGGTCAATCCAATAGGTGGCGCCAACACGAAATTCTACCAAGTTACGGAGTACTCTAGTGTATTTTAATAAGGTTTTTTATAATGAAAATTTTGCATTTTTTCAATTACATTTAGCAAACGACCATTCGTCATTCCTAGAAAAAAAGACACCGAGCTTGATGGACCAACTGACCAGGGGAAAAGCGAAGAGGCGGTTGCACAAAGTTCAATAAAAGACACTAAACAAAATCTTGAAGTGTAAGTTGTTTTTCTACAATCATGTATTTTATTAATGTTTGAAAATTTTCCATTCTTTTAATTCCTAGAAAAAAAGACACCAAGCCTGCTGAACCAACTGACCAGGAAAAAGCTGAAGAAACGGTTGCTCAAAGTGCCAGGGATAAATCGGAGGAAACAAACGAAATATCCGAAATAAGATACAAGTGCCCATATTGCCCGTACTCAGTTCCTGAAAAAAATAGACGCGCGCTCTATCCACACATGGATCCACGAAAATTACATGGCAAAATACTACCGCCAAGCTGTGTAGTTAGAAGACAATTTGAACCAAAAGGCAAATATTAATTATAAAAAACCATCATTGTCGACTCAAACAGACTTAATACATTTTTCGAAAAAATCACAATTTTTGATTCATTGATAACTTACCTATACATTGTCGCATCGGAAAAATTGAGATTGCTCCCATATTTGGCCTTCATTTTCCTAATTGAAGCGGCTCCACTTTTCCCATTTGTAAAGTAAAATTCAATTAAATCAACTTTTTGTTGAATTTCAGAATAACCCATTTTGGCTGGTACACACTGTATATTGAGTGTTTTTCTATTGCAAAAAAATCTATGCTTACTTCCGTTTCCGATGGTATGAAACACTAGGGGTCACTCACTGTCCTGCAAAAAATAGCGCTACATTCAAAATTCTCACATACCATTTGTCACCCTGTATAATTAACAAATGGCTTAATGAAACTGATGCATATCGAGTTGGTTGTAAGTCTATTAACAAGTTTGACACGAGAATCAACAAATGGCACCAGAAAAAATTCATCAAAAAACACATCGAGTCATTCAAGTTTGTAGCAAAACTAATTCTGAAAAATGAATCGATCGGTCGAGTTTATGAAAAACAAGTCATGTTCATAAAGTCAATCCAAACCTTTAACGTGTTGGAATCTCTCAATCTTGACTCTCAAACTCTTAAAAGATCTGAAGATGGGAAATAAAAGCAATGTCAGGTTCTGATTAGCATTTTACGTAAATTATTCTTGCAATCCAACAGGCGAAATTGTAAATTAAACTCTTTCAATTGCGCCTCCATTTCAGTTGATATTAATCCAGCAAAATTATTTCCCTTGATTGGTTTTCCTTTGACCACTTTAAATAAGTTTTCATCTGAAACAAATTCATACAACTCTGATTGAATATGGCTCAAGACAAACAGTTTGGCTTGATGAACCGTAAAATGAAGATCAGCTGCTCCATTCCACAATCCTGAACCAATGTGTTGTGTACATGTGGTTGAGTCAAGATTGTAAATATGATACTTTGAGTTATCGCAAAACAGAATCAACTTGTTATCATACAACACATGTTTCAACTGCCCAGCAATACCAAAAGGTAGATTAGCCACACCAGTCCAGATATTGTCACACGGATCAAACTTCACTATCAAAATTCTGTGACCACTAGAGCTGACCACGTAAAACTGGCCTTTGTAAGGAGCTACTGAATGAATGCGCTGCATCTCTCCTGGAATTGGCTTAAGTACGATTGCACGATTCCCTTTCCACAAGAAAACATTACCTTTTCTGGAAAAAGATTTGACAAGTCAAATTTTCTCGACCATTTGATCAATAAAAAACAAACAACTTACTCTTTAAACTCGAAACTGCGTCCAAACAGTTTACTGAAGACGGATTGATTAGTTTTGCTCCAACGATACGTTTTTTTGATCCAATTAATTAGAATCAATTTATCTGAATCAATTAGACTTTCAGTTACACATTCATCAGTACATTTTACTGATTTAGTACTAAAACGGAAGATCGCATTTTTTTGAAATTGATGGTTTGGTACAGAAACAGGATGTAGAATTCTGTTTTCGGTTCCTGTGCTTGAAGCGTATGGTTCCCTACTGCTTTTCACCAACCATTAGATTTAATGTGAACTTTAATATATTGAAATATCAGATGTTTCATAAATGCGACAGAAAAAATGTATAGCATTGAGTACATTTTGTTGACAAATCTTATTCTTGATTTTAAAGGCGAATGGTTACTCAAATCATGGGTCGTATCATATGTTGACTTAATATCGGTTAAAATCTGAGCTAATTCACTTAATAATTAATATCCTTATGACACTTCATAAAGGATGAGGACCAAAACGGCCTAAAATTTAGATTTTTTCCAAATAAATTTTTTTAGATGTAAAATGACATGAGAAACACGATTGTGTAAACCATTTTTTTATATTCGAAGCCGTTTTCGTGAAATTGGCCTTAAATTTTTTTTTCTGTGCAACGAAGTATTTCAGGGTGAATTCATCATGCTGATCATTACTATAAAATCGATTTTTTGATACGACATGTAGTTGCTGAGATAACTTGAAAAAGGGCATTAAAATTAATAAAACAGTTCGTTTTTTTAATAACACACTCGGTAATCTAAAACACGACGGAAAAGCTGTTATTCGTTGTATTTTTCATTCTGGGTCTCATTGTACTCTTGGAATTCAGAAATAATTGTGCGAATATTGTTGCGATCGATCTGTTAATCAAATTAGCATTAGATGCAAAACATATTACTGCAATAACCTTATGTTGTTAGCCGCGACCAAAAATACATTTTTGCTATTTCTAGAAGTTGCTAGCAGATAGTATTCAGATTATTTCTACAAATCTACTCATGAATTTAAAAGATGAAACATTTTCCTCGTTAACATTTGCAAATTCTACAACTCCTTCGACTCTACCTCCTTCAGCCTGAAGTCTAAAGTGTTACTTGTGTGAGAAAGCTTCAGTGACTACTCTCCTTATCAACAGCAATCCTAACATTGACTCAATCCTGCCGTGGTCTGGACCTACGTGTCTCTTGCGCTTTCATCAGCCACTCTTTTGGTTTCTGCTTTCCTCTCTTCTTTTCAGTCTATTTTAATGCTCAGTCTCCAATTGCTACCCAGTTTGCCTTCTACAGTCTCTGGGTTAATCTTTGTACAATCTCGCTCTTTGATGTAAATCCCACTCTTCTATCCAAGCTAAACTGCTTCAAATTACAAGCTTTTTGTTCTTCAAACTCTGGCTTGAAACCCTAGAAAAACTTGTTCCGATGAAGGTTTCGCTCTTGCAATCTTTGATGTCTACCTATGAGAGAAAGATATAGTTTCGCGTGTTTTTTATTGATCTTTTTTTGCTTCGATTGAAAGCTAAACTGATCTAGAACGATGCTATGAAGTTTATGCTTGGCTTCACGCACTCTATCATACACTTTGAGGTCGATTTTCATTTCCAAATTCATCGTTATTAGCATCCTGCCCGTTTTGCGGGTTTTTTCATGATCTTTTTTTACCTCAGTAGAAAGCTTGAGTGATCTAGAATGATATTATATTGTTTCTGTTTGGCTTCACGCACTCTATCATAGACTTTAAGGCCATTATCCGTTATAAAATACAGCATATTGTGATGATAGGTAGTTTTGCGGGTTTTTTCTTGATATTTTTTGGCATCAATAGAAAGTTCATATGATCTAGAATGATATTGTGTTGTTTCTGTTTGGCTTCACGCACTCTATCATGGACTTTTAGGCCATTATACGTTATAAAATACAGCATATTGTGTTGATAGGTCGTTTTGCGGGTTTTTTCTTGATATTTTTTGGCATCAATAGAAAGTTCATATGATCTAGAATGATATTATATTGTTTCTGTTTGGCTTCACGCACTCTATCATAGACTTTAAGGCCATTATCCGTTATAAAATACAGCATATTGTGATGATAGGTAGTTTTGCGGGTTTTTTCTTGATATTTTTTGGCATCAATAGAAAGTTCATATGATCTAGAATGATATTGTGTTGTTTCTGTTTGGCTTCACGCACTCTATCATGGACTTTTAGGCCATTATACGTTATAAAATACAGCATATTGTGATGATAGGTCGTTTTGCGGGTTTTTTCTTGATATTTCTTGGCATCAATAGAAAGCTGATATGACAAAGTACAGTAAAAATAGGTTTCGGTTTGGCTTCACGCACTATATCATGCCTTTTCAGGCCGATTTCTGTTTTAACATACTGAATTATGCAATAAAACGCGAAGAAAAAGTCTTAGAAAAAAATGGATTGCATATTTGAACTCAGCGTAAAAATTTGAACGAGGAACATTGTTAATATCATCAAAAAAAATCTAGGCCGAACTCCCTATTCTTTTGGTCCTCATCCTTTGTGTTTGAGTAACCATTTGCCTTTACAATTCAAGAATAAGATTTGTCAACAAAATGAACTCAATGCTATAACTTTTTTCTGTCGCATTTTTGAAGCATCTGATATTTCAATATATTAAAGCACATAATAAAATCCAATGATTGGTGAAAGAATGATAATTGGTAGTGATACCGAAATATTGAGTCTCAAAGTTTTAGGGCCAATGGTCAAAATCGAGAGAACTGTTGATAAATTGAAAAAATTTTTTGATTTTGAACTCTATCAGTTTATTCAGTTTACAATCAAACCTTGAAAAATTGAAGCACAGGCAGAGCTTAAGCGTAAAAAAATAAAATTTAGTTGAATGCAAATAAGTTATAAAGGCTATGTTAGCTTTATATCGGCTATGGAAACCATTGATGAAACGTGATTTACTAACTTCTAAGATAAAACCTTATACTATTTTGATACTTAATGGCTTTACTTTTGATATACATGATGTATTAATCAAAATTTAAAGATTAATCATGCTAGTACGTTTTTTTCGAAAAGATTGAGTTTAAAAATATATTAATTCATTCAGAAGTTATGTTTGGACCGGTTTTTTTCAGGATAAAGTCCAGTTGGAAATGATTCAACTAAAATAATCAGTCATATGTTGAAGATTGTCGAGAATCGAAATTCATTATAAAATAAGGTGTGACAAAACTATGATAAAAATCGACAATTAGTTGAACAAAAGTCACGCTTTTAATCAAAAAATATTAAAGCTTGATTAAATCTTACTTTGTTGATATAATGCATTTAACTATGGTATACTTAAAAATGAATAATCACAATATTAACATCACATTCTTATATTAATTGTTATATCTATGATCATTTGGGCGTAAAAGTCAATCAAAGATCGACTATTATGACTATAATGAATTTTAACAGATTTGTTCAGTTTTAATTTGTCAATCATGTTGATAATTTCATTCCTTGTAGCTACACTATTCACCCTTTCAACTGCTAAATCCCTTTCATTGGAATCAGAATGGGCATCATTTAAGGTTAGTAACTGTGTCTTTCAATTATAAACATTTTCCATCTTTTAATTTATTATTTTCATTGATCTTAATTACCAGAAAAATTATTATAAAACATATTCCAATGCAGAAGAGGAACTTTATCGTCAAACTGTTTTCCACAAGAACTTGAAGCTGATTGAACAACATAATGAAGAGGCAGCTCAAGGTATCCACACTTACCGTCTGGGAATAACAAAGTTTACAGATTTGGTAAGTTATATTATAGTTAACCAATTATATTATACTTTCAATCGTTTTATGCATTATTTGCTTTAAACATAAAACATGCACAGAATGCCGATGAAATAAAATCAACTGGACTAATCAATGAGCCAGAGCCAAAGAATGTAAAAATTATGTATTCGAAGTCTGCAAAAGCTAAGGTGAAACTTCCTGAATCAGTTGATTGGAGATCAAAAGGTATCTTGACCAAAGTTAAAGACCAAGGTTTATGTCCAGTCTGTTGGTCATTTGCCACCGTCGCCGCTATTGAAGCAGCTTATGCGCAGAAAAAAGGTAGACTTGTGGAACTGTCTGAACAAAATATTGTCGACTGTGCGGAAGGTCTCGTAGGCTGCAAGCCTTGGTCGGTGGGCAAGGCTTACAAATATGCTCAACAAAAAGGTATTGATGCTGCTGAGTGTTATCCTTATGTTTCATATGAAAACGAAGCCAAACAAGGCTGCAGATTCAATGAAACTTGTTCTGTGTTGAAAATTTCAAAATATGGTTCGATAAAAGCTCACGATGAAGATTTGCTTGCTGCTGCTGTTTCTCAACAAGTGATCACAGTAACGCTTGACGCAGAGGTACAAGACATTCATCTTTACAAGTAAGTAACAGTTTTTTTCAATTTTGTCAATATTGAACCATGTTGAACTCATAATAATTAATTTGCCTTAATTCCTTTAATTGTTTGAATTTACAGAGGAGGAATCATCAATACTCAAAATTGTCGTAAAAACGCTACTTCTCATGCAGTGGCCCTTGTTGGCTATGGAACTGAAAATGGCACACCATACTGGATCTTCAAGAATAGTTGGGGCGAGAAGTGGGGTGAAAAGGGTTATGGTCGTATATTGAGGGGCAATAATACTTGTGGTATTGTAGCTTATGCATCATTGTTCCCCATTATTTGAGTGCACAATTCATCCAATGTCTTGATCCGATTTTGAGTCAAAGTCAAGGACCGCATCGAGCACAGTCTCAATATCTTTTTTCACCGCGTCGTCCATCACTCAAATCTAATACATCAAAATTGCACTTTTCAGAGATTTTTCTCAAAAAGTATCATCACCTCTTTTTGATATGATGATGAATAGTGGATGTTTTAGGTTTGAATGATGGACATTAAGGTGAATAAGTGATTGAAAAAGCCGGATTGTCAAAGGCAAAACAATTCCAAAACTGAATGTCAAACTCGATTAGAAACAGAAATGGATATGATCCCTCGAAAGACAGTTTTAATAGTTAATAAAACTTTAACGAAAACTCGTAGATATCAAATAGTTAGAAACGATAATTTCTAATCTTCATTCGGGTAAAGATTGGTTATTCAAAACTGGAACCAGGACCACGAGTAGATTTCTTGACTTATCTTGTTCGATTGAAAAAAGATGTCAAAATTGGGAAAATTGCTTATTATCAAATTACATGATGTACTATCCACATCTTGATGTATTTTTTGTGCTAATGTTATAAACTATTTTCCGACCGGAACAACCGTTCGAGAGGTATTCGCGCAGAAAACTAAGAAAATCGAAGGTAGAAAACGAAGATGAAGGAGAGGTAGCATTTCATGATATATTCACCATACATTATAAGTAATACCGAATTCGTACATGGAATCAATTTGATTGGAAAGCGCCAAGTCAATTACTGGTTGGTTATAGGTGCGCGATAGGTTATTGAACGCTATTCAGAAACGCAAATGAGCATATTGAGCTAATCGAAAATATGTTTGCCCAATTTAGCAAAGAAATACTTGACAGTTGAAGCAACAAAAGTTCCTAATTAACGACTGTTTTCAGTGACTGATCAAATCATTTCCCAGTTGAAAAGTGGAATTAAACCTAAAAATGTCGATGCTATTGTCTTTTTAGACTGCTAATTAAATTTGATTCTCATGTATTTTGCGCATACGATTGCTATTTTAATTTTGTTTTGAAAAATCGTAAATCGATCGACTTAGAAGACAAATTGATGGGAAAAATTGCATTATCTGTGAAGGGTCTCTTAATGATGTAAGATTACAAAAATTGAATGAGTTTCAGTCATGAGTACAGAAAACTTAAACTTTCATTCGCTAAATCAGGTATATCCAAGTAATCGGAGAGGTGAAACAGTCCGAGCGCATTTTCCTTGTTTATACAAATCGGCTGGCAATAAGCCCAGTCAATAATGAGATCAAATATTTCCGTTGGATGTTCGAGTTTGATTTGTGAACTTGTTGATTCTGAAAGGCCGGACGAAAACATTTTATCAAAATAGGGAATGAAAGAGCACAGAATAATCTTGTGAACATTATATTTTTTATCATTATTGACGATGATTAAGTCACTAAATCTTCTGTCCTTGTAAGCTAAGGACAGACCGGTTGATACGTTTTGTTGAATTTTAACTGTAACAGTTGCCATATTTGTTTCGATTAAATTGATTGTTGGATCGATGTTTAATTATTAAATAAGTGTAAACATGTAAATAAGTGACTAGAAACAAAACATGTAGACATTGATCATGTTGTTGCCATAACTGCTATAATCCTTCAAGCTTTATTGGTAATCATAAAAACAATGCAAGTTGAAAAAAGATGCCTTCAAGATAATGAATTGCATTAGATGAAAATACAGATAATTCAGAAGTTTGGATCTTCTCAAGTGGTGACATCTCAAAGCTAATATCAATACTATGCTTTCAATTATTGTTATGGAAACCGGTAAGTTTGAGCAAAAATTAACTGCCATAAACGCTAGTGTTTCATTAGGTCAAAGATTTAATTTAATAAACGTTTATAAACAAAGATAAAGCATTTGCAGCAAGTATTGACTTGAATTTATTCACTGAGCAGCGATTTCTCACTCGGCAGAATGAACACGGGTGTATTGTCTAGAGTTTTACAGACTTTTATTTGAGCCACTTGCTCCAGTTTACCATCAAGCAAAGTAAATTCAGATACAATATAAATAGTGTCCTCCATATAATCCCAACTGTCTGCCGCTCTTTTTGTCTCATAAACGATGAATAATTTGGACTGATAAACAAATGGAATAACATTCCTAAATCGAATAGGACTCCTAATGAGATCGGCTCGTTCACTCCAAGAATTTGACTCCAAACTGTAAATATGATAGCTAGACTCGCTATAAAATATAATCAGTAGATTCTGATAGACCACAGCATTGAATTGTTTGTTGAAATTTTGGCTGATTTGAGAGTTCGGTAAAACTGTCCAAGCATTTTCTCGTAGATTTAGTTTATAAATACTTGATTGTTGGACAAACGATGAGTGTGCAAATACTAAAAAGTGATCCTTATACGGAATGACGCTATAAATGTTCTCATTATTGGGAATTGGTAAAAGCTCAATGAATCGATTTCCCTTCCAAAAAGCAACTGTTCCCCTGAAAAAAAGAGAAATGAGAATAAAATCAATCAATGAAATGATCAAAAAGGTTGCTCCAATCAAATACTTTATTCTATCGAATTCAAAAATTCGCCCGAATAATAAACTGTAACTACAAGAGTCCTTTTTTATCAAGTAATAAGTTTTCCTTGTCCAGTCAATGCTAACGACTTTTCCATATTTAATTATGTATCCATTCGAGTGAAAACGAGTGAATCTAGATGGAGCCAAATCAAAATCTCGATTCAATTTAAAACATAGATTCAGACAGCCATTGAAGATGATGAAATGTGGAAATGCTCGTCCTGTTATCATGACTGCGATAGAACTCATGTGTTACAAATCATTGAAAACAGTGCAAATTGCAATATGATCGACCATAGCGAACTTATTAAAATTTTGATGTCTTTTTTTCTGGCATTGAGGGTTTTCACAGCAGTATTCATATAGCACCTTATTGTCTCTAGAAAGTATTTTAGCATTTTTTTCTATCGATGCATATTCTTTTGCAGAAATGGGTTTCCCACCTTGAAAGACCCGAAACCCTCCACTATCACCTTTGAAAAATTAGTCCAAAACACTAGGAGTCATACCTTATTAGATACTAAGCATAGAAATGAAATATATCGTGACATGGTGCGAATCTACGCTTTGGCTACAAATATTTTCAACGCCAGTCTGCACAGAAAAAGTGAACAGAATTTTCGATAATATAATTTCATAATAAAATAAGCTAAACGTTTTAAGCGATTAAATGTTTTAACGAATTGTAATGCTGATAGTAACCAATAAAATGATAGAAATTCAATTCTGTGTTCAATCGGTTTACAGATAATTTTACTTTTTACAAAGCAATGGTAATCAGAGTTTTCGCCCATATTTTGCTTTATAATTGTTTCTACTTGAGAAGTTATTTAGCTTTTTGAACGCCCATGATTTATGGTTAAATTATTGAAATACAAAGTCATGATTTTGATTATGTGCTTTTTGTTTATACTGTTTATATTGACTATTCATCGCTTTATAACAAATCATTCGGGGAAGTACAAGAAATGGATGAGAGAATTAGCAGTTCGGATGAAGACGCTTACTATAATTAACAAATGGCTTAATGAAACTGATGCATATCGAGTTGGTTGTAAGTCTATTAACAAGTTTGACACGAGAATCAACAAATGGCACCAGAAAAAATTCATCAAAAAACACATCGAGTCATTCAGGTTTGTAGCAAAACTAATTCTGAAAAATGAATCGATCGGTCGAGTTTATGAAAAACAAGAGTTGAAAAAATTGAATCAACATCTATTTGAAGCTTATAATGCTTCAAATTCACAGCTGGATGTTCCAAGGAAAGTTACGATTTTGAAAAAAATGTCTTCATTTGAAGATTTTGTTCATCTTGAAGATGATATCTATTTTACTGCAGACGATGTTATTTTTTATACGTATCGAAAAGCACTAAAGACAATAACTAAACACAAACAGCGATTATTTGTTTGCTTTGTCCATTCAAAAGGTAAACCTCTTGCAGTTCATATGTGCAATCAGTGTAAATTTGATAAAATTACTGAGTTCAAAACATTTGATTTGCTAAAAATTTGGAATTTATCATTTTATTTGAATTGAATATCATTTATCATAATATATTTGTTTATCAGACTTTGAAGCTACGGACAAAATTAAAATATCAATTTTCACAATTTTTCACTGATGTTTAATTATCAATTCATTTACGTTATTAATTGGTGAGTATGGTTTTGTATTTGTTTAATATTTGTTTAAATTAAATAGTTATGCTCTAACCAATAAAGGCTTGCAATGTAATTAGGCTCCTTATGAGTTCACTGAAACTTCATTTGAAAAACAAACATGAGAATAGAAATGATATCTATTGTTATTTCTCAGTTAATCAATGCAATAATTGCATTGCAATTGGTAACTTGATCGTTAATTATTTAAACTTTAATGAGTTATTAATTACGAACTTGATTAAGTTTAATAATTATGAACTGGCAACTCAGTTTCTTCTTTAGGTCTGGGAAAACATGACTAACGTTATGTGAGTAATGCACAAGAATTGCTTTCTTCAACTCTAATCATTTTTTCTTCTAAAAGTCTCATAATCAATTAAGAATTGTACAATTAAGAACCAATTAAAGATAAATATCTATTCTCAACATAATTAAAATGAAGATCAATGAAAAATCGGCTGTTCATACATTCAACAAACTATAAGTTGTCTTATCACAAAATTTCAAGCCATTCCTCACTGGGGTCCACACGTTAAATCTGTAGGCTCAGATACCTATGAATCTTTTCATGCTGTCGTCCAGGTTGAATTGACTTCATTTTAAACCACACTGGTAACGATAATGGAGATTCGACAAGATGCACAATCATTTTTATTCATGACACTTGAATATAAAAATTGATTGATTTATCAATAATAAAATTATCATGTTCATAAAGTCAATCCAAACCTTTAACGTGTTGGAATCTCTCAATCTTGACTCTCAAACTCTTAAAAGATCTGAAGATGGGAAATAAAAGCAATGTCAGGTTCTGATTAGCATTTTACGTAAATTATTCTTGCAATCCAACAGGCGAAATTGTAAATTAAACTCTTTCAATTGCGCCTCCATTTCAGTTGATATTAATCCAGCAAAATTATTTCCCTTGATTGGTTTTCCTTTGACCACTTTAAATAAGTTTTCATCTGAAACAAATTCATACAACTCTGATTGAATATGGCTCAAGACAAACAGTTTGGCTTGATGAACCGTAAAATGAAGATCAGCTGCTCCATTCCACAATCCTGAACCAATGTGTTGTGTACATGTGGTTGAGTCAAGATTGTAAATATGATACTTTGAGTTATCGCAAAACAGAATCAACTTGTTATCATACAACACATGTTTCAACTGCCCAGCAATACCAAAAGGTAGATTAGCCACACCAGTCCAGATATTGTCACACGGATCAAACTTCACTATCAAAATTCTGTGACCACTAGAGCTGACCACGTAAAACTGGCCTTTGTAAGGAGCTACTGAATGAATGCGCTGCATCTCTCCTGGAATTGGCTTAAGTACGATTGCACGATTCCCTTTCCACAAGAAAACATTACCTTTTCTGGAAAAAGATTTGACAAGTCAAATTTTCTCGACCATTTGATCAATAAAAAACAAACAACTTACTCTTTAAACTCGAAACTGCGTCCAAACAGTTTACTGAAGACGGATTGATTAGTTTTGCTCCAACGATACGTTTTTTTGATCCAATTAATTAGAATCAATTTATCTGAATCAATTAGACTTTCAGTTACACATTCATCAGTGCATCTGTTTGAAGTCATATTAACATCACAAACAAGTGGAAATGAAATGTTTTCATTTATGAAGCTTTTCAATGTTAATGTTCCTTCTGACTCTTGTGTTAAATAATACAACATTGGAGTCTTTTTAAGACGAGGCCCAATGATTAACTCGACATCTTTAATTTGATCAGATGAATTGTAACAAATAGACTCAAACGCAGACATGATTATTGGACGTGTTTCTTTGCACAGTTTAATGTAAAAATTACGAGCGATTGTGTTAATAAATTGGTTAATATCGATTGTTGTCCAATGTAAGGCCGATATCAGCTTTGGCAGATGTACAAGTCTTTCCTTAGCATTGATTGTGATCCATCGAATGATTGCTTCAAACACTTCCACTTCATTATTAATGTTCAATTCATTTAGGTTGATCATATAATGAACAGTGTCAACATCATAACCCAAGAAACTCTTGGTTGTAATGATATCACAAAAGTTTGCACAAATGTATTTATCAATCATTTGACGAGCTTTGTGAGTTGCTATTTGATTAATCCAATGATCAATTTCAACAATCACTTCATTTGAAAAGTGATCAAACAGAAAACTTAAACTTTCATTCGCTAAATCAGGTATATCCAAGTAATCGGAGAGGTGAAACAGTCCGAGCGCATTTTCCTTGTTTATACAAATCGGCTGGCAATAAGCCCAGTCAATAATGAGATCAAATATTTCCGTTGGATGTTCGAGTTTGATTTGTGAACTTGTTGATTCTGAAAGGCCGGACGAAAACATTTTATCAAAATAGGGAATGAAAGAGCACAGAATAATCTTGTGAACATTATATTTTTTATCATTATTGACGATGATTAAGTCACTAAATCTTCTGTCCTTGTAAGCTAAGGACAGACCGGTTGATACGTTTTGTTGAATTTTAACTGTAACAGTTGCCATATTTGTTTCGATTAAATTGATTGTTGGATCGATGTTTAATTATTGAATAAGTGTAAACATGTAAATAAGTGACTAGAAACAAAACATGTAGACATTGATCATGTTGTTGCCATAACTGCTATAATCCTTCAAGCTTTATTGGTAATCATAAAAACAATGCAAGTTGAAAAAAGATGCCTTCAAGATAATGAATTGCATTAGATGAAAATACAGATAATTCAGAAGTTTGGATCTTCTCAAGTGGTGACATCTCAAAGCTAATATCAATACTATGCTTTCAATTATTGTTATGGAAACCGGTAAGTTTGAGCAAAAATTAACTGCCATAAACGCTAGTGTTTCATTAGGTCAAAGATTTAATTTAATAAACGTTTATAAACAAAGATAAAGCATTTGCAGCAAGTATTGACTTGAATTTATTCATTGAGCAGCGATTTCTCACTCGGCAGAATGAACACGGGTGTATTGTCTAGAGTTTTACAGACTTTTATTTGAGCCACTTGCTCCAGTTTACCATCAAGCAAAGTAAATTCAGATACAATATAAATAGTGTCCTCCATATAATCCCAACTGTCTGCCGCTCTTTTTGTCTCATAAACGATGAATAATTTGGACTGATAAACAAATGGAATAACATTCCTAAATCGAATAGGACTCCTAATGAGATCGGCTCGTTCACTCCAAGAATTTGACTCAAAACTGTAAATATGATAGCTAGACTCGCTATAAAATATAATCAGTAGATTCTGATAGACCACAGCATTGAATTGTTTGTTGAAATTTTGGCTGATTTGAGAGTTCGGTAAAACTGTCCAAGCATTTTCTCGTAGATTTAGTTTATAAATACTTGATTGTTGGACAAACGATGAGTGTGCAAATACTAAAAAGTGATCCTTATACGGAATGACGCTATAAATGTTCTCATTATTGGGAATTGGTAAAAGCTCAATGAATCGATTTCCCTTCCAAAAAGCAACTGTTCCCCTGAAAAAAAGAGAAATAAGAATAAAATCAATCAATGAAATGATCAAAAAGGTTGCGCCAATCAAATACTTTATTCTATCGAATTCAAAAATTCGCCCGAATAATAAACTGTAACTACAAGAGTCCTTTTTTATCAAGTAATAAGTTTTCCTTGTCCAGTCAATGCTAACGACTTTTCCATATTTAATTATGTATCCATTCGAGTGAAAACGAGTGAATCTAGATGGAGCCAAATCAAAATCTCGATTCAATTTAAAACATAGATTCAGACAGCCATTGAAGATATTATAAGTTCTAACTTCATATTCGTAACCCGATGATTCGATTAATACACATAAACTTGGCCCTGGAAGAGACTTTAATCGAGGTTCTATCTTTAGATTACAAGCGATTGCTTTATCGGTTGAGTTGTAAAGAATCATTTCAAGTATTGACATGACGATTGGGTTGAATTCATCTCGTTTCTGGATCCAAGGATTTGCTTGTAATAAACTAATGAACTGTGAACTGTTGATATTATACCAATGAATAGTCTTGAAAAAGTCTGACAAGTGAATGATTCTTGTTTCAACATTGTAAGATATCCACTTGCAAATGGCTTCAAGTATTTCAATTTCCCAATCAACAATCAATCCACTGCAGTTGATCATAAAGTTGACTGTTTCAAAGTCAAATGATAGAAATTTCAATGTTGATACAATGTTTTTGAAATTAAGACACACATACTGAGTAATTTCTGAAACCATTTTATCAGTAGGCGCCTGTTTCATCAAATATTCAAAGTCAACCATAATGTCATCAGAATAATCGTTGAAAAGAAAAGTCAAACATGCATTTATCAGGTCAGTGATGCACATGAATTCAGCAAGTTGAAGCAATCGAAATACATTTTCATTTGTAATGCAAATGCTTCTATTGTAAATCCAATCAATGATGATGTCAAATTCTGATGGGTGACTCAGTTTTATCTCTCTGGCGGTTGATTCCTTCATTCCCGAAGAAAACATTTTATCAAAATATGGAATGAAAGAACACAAAATAATCTTATGAACATGATATTTTTTACCATCGTTTATAATGGTTAAATCACTTAATTTTTCCTCCAAGTAACTGGTTGATGAACACGTACATCTTTTCAGTTGAACAGACATCTTAATATTGGCTAAAAAAGACACACCACCACAAACACGAACTCAAAAATTTCTCTGTCATAACTGTCGAAGCTTTTAACTAATCAAATCATCTAATCATGTCTTGCTAAATTCAAAAATAATTCAAATCCTTTAGTTGGATTTAATACCATTTGCTAATGTTAGTAGTCGAAGATATTTCAGGATTATATTAAAAGCTATTCAACTGTAAGACACATCATTAGTCAATTTTAGTCAAGCCAAGTAAAATTACTATCTGAATTGTTGCACTTCTTCAACTTGTTAGTTAATAAAGACTTGTATGGAAAGACTAATTTGAGTTTCAAAGAGTATTCGCTAGGCTTTTATTAGTGTACATCTGTATATCTTTGCATCATAACAAATCCCCACAATAATCCTTTCCGGAATGAGGTAGTGGAACCAAAAATTCTGACAAGTTTTTTTGTGGTTTATTCAGCAATTAGACTAGTTGACGAATCAATTTTTTAATTTTCATTAGTTGAGTAATGATAATACACCATAATTAGCTCCTTTTGCTATCATGAAAGAACCGAAGCAATAATATTTGTCAAATTTGGTTTTCAGTAGTTCTTTCCATGGAGAAACATTCGGAAAATCTAAGCTCCACACAGATTAAAAACTCCATTCTGAATTATTTGGCTGACAACTTTACCAAAATATGGAAATGCTTCAATTGCTATTAAAAAATCACCATGATTGAAATACGGATCTGTGACTATATAATCAACTTTAGGTTTGCCTGTGGATAAAATGAAAGATTGAATAATAATAAATCGAAAAAATTGATTAAATTTTCTAAGACTTACTGGATAATGAATTCCTGAGATATTGATCATTTATTGGAGTTGACAATTGATCATTCAATGAACTAATCAACACTAATTTATTTGCGTTAATCTTGTGAAAAGGATAAACAGGAGGCTCAGCAGATTCATAAAGCTCGTAATTTTTAGCTTCACCATAATCAAAGTAACTGAATTGATTTCTTTGGATCGCTTGTAGTAAATGGATTAAATTTTTGTTTGAGGTTCGGTCTAATAAGCTTGCATAAACATACGTTCTTGATGTATTTAGTTGCTGTGGATCATAACCTAATATACCTTCGGCGATTGTTTTGCAAATGCCAAAGAAAGTTGGTCTCTCACAAAACAAAGCAAGTGAACCATAAGTTATACCTGGAAGTGGCGGAAAAGGAGAATTGCTCAGACTCAAGATTTTTTCAAACAGTTCTGTCGGAATAATACCAACAGTGCCACTCCTATCACCAACGAATCCAATCGGTGCGGCTAAAATGACTAGCTCGTAATTTTCTTCAAGTTCTGGTAACACCGAGAGCTGAATAAGCATTTGGGTTGTTCCTTGAGAATGGCCAACAACTATTATCTTCTCTGTAAGGGAAAAACTGATTGATGATTGAGTTTGGGTGAACAGAAATATTCAGCATCCAGTTTAAATTGTTGAGGTATTCTGTTTCAGTGCTTAATAAACTCACCTTAATCGGGACAATTAGACAAATCTACGGTAATTAATTTATAAAAATGTAAAACAGAGACTTGAATTTAAATGAAATGAGCAGCAAATATTTCAAAACTAGCTAAAAGTCTCTGAAAATTGTTTATTAATTAAGTTTTGAAATAACTCACCAAATCCAGTTTCGTTTTTAATGTGTTCAACAGTCGTCGTAACATCGTATATGCCAATTTCATGGACAGTGTATTCCCAAAACTTAGGATCTGAAAAGAAAGTAAATTAGTTAATAAAAATCTGCTACTTTTGTGAACAATAATGTTTTACCTTTAGACGGATCAAGATGTGTGTGATTAGTCGAATAAGATGTTCCTCTAACATTAATTAACCAAACATCGTAACCCAAGTTGGCCAACAAGAATCCAAGTGCAGCTGAAGTGTCATTTGGCGGTTTACCGTTTATCCATGGCTTTATGTGTCCGCCTGGTGAGTTAAACAGCCAGGCTGAACATGATGTAAATAGTGGGTGCAATAGCAAGATTGGTTTTAGGGGTTTTCGAGCTTCTCTTGCATATGGGTTAATTATACGGAAATTTTGGAGGATATAACCATCTTTGGTTGTCACATAATGACGCTCATATTCAAAACCTCGTGATTCAATGAACTGTTCACAAGTTGCAGCTGCATCCGGATCTTTGCTTCCAAGGAACTGAATAAATGCTTGTTCTTCATCGAGAGTCGGACTAGATGAATCAACTGATGCAGTATCTGCTTCGTCAACCGTTAGTGCATTGAATTTATGAAAGATTGAACAGTAAAGAACAATGAAAGTTAAAAAGTTCATAATAAATTGCGAATGTCAAGACTTCGTGATTGAAAAATACTAAGAGTTTTCGAATCAAATACTCTATGAATTAATCGAAATACTATCATGTACAGTTCCTCCACGCGTCTCACTCATATTAGTAAACTAATTTGACACCAATGTCTTCTATGAAATGCAAACATATGGGCAAATGCATTGACAAGCAAACAATGAGTTTGATTCAAATTTCAGATGTTTTCAACTCGCTTTTGCCCGAATCACTGAATTAATAGATTCCTTGGTGCATACATCAATTAATTAACATTAATTATTTTTTTATTATTTTCTCTGTTCTGCTTCTTCATGATAAACACAATAAAAGAAGAGATAAAAATCTAAGTTGAATAGTTCAAAATTATCTCGTTTTGGTGCCTCTTCCGTCAGTTGAAACCTTTGACAAAATATGGTTACAAGACAAAATAAGATTCATTGATTAAATAAAATAATTTTACCTTCGAATTCAAAATATTCTTCTGGAACAAAGTCTCGTTTATTCGTTTCATGCGGTTAAACTGAACTGGAATTTGGAACAACCTCAATTGGACGATCATACAAAATGATTAATAGTGTTTGTCTTTTAGATAAACTATCTGTTATTAATCAATGGTCAAAAGGACAATATTGAAAAAAAAATTTCATACTAAATGTCGACAGTCTAGTAGTCAATTAAGTATCTATCGTAAGTTAAGCCAGGTGATAATAAAACATGTTTTTCATTCAAGACTTTATTCAATGATCCAAAGTTTGATTCTTTGAAAAACACAGATTTTACTATTATATCTTAACTTGAAATAAAATTAAGAACCTTAGAGTAAACTTGAGTGAAATCAGTTTCCATAGAGATTTGATCTTTCACCATTCATTGAGCAGTTTCTCTTGGATCAATCGAGCCACAATATCATTGACATATGGAAATGCTTCTTTTGCCACCACAATATCGCCATGATTGAAATACGGATCTGTGATTATATGATCAGTGTCAACTCTGCCTGTTGATGAAATGAAAATATTTGATTTATCAATTATCATATCAATGGATTGAATTACATGATTCTTACCACAAAGACTATTCCTAAGATTTTGTACATTTATTGGAGTTGCGAGTTTATCATTCAATGCACTTATCAATATCAACTTATTTGTATTTATCTTGTAAAACGGAAACTTAGGAGCCTCAACAGATTTATAACGTTTGTAATTTTCAGCTTTACCATAATTAAAGTGACGGAGGTGATCGCTTTCAATGAATTGAAGATAGTGATGTATATTTTTGTTCGAGGTTCTGTCTATCAAGCTTGCATAAATATACAATCTTGATGTATTTAGTTGCTGTGGATCATAACCACTTGTTTCTTCGAAGATTGAGGTACAAATCGGAGTTAAAATCGGCTTCTTACAAATCGCAGCAAGGGGACCAAAAGCTAGAGCTGATTTAGGCGGAAAAGGAGCATTGCTCAAACTAACATATTGTCGAAGCAAAGCTATCGGAAATGCACCGACCGTTCCACTCAGATCACCAAGAAATCCAATTGGTGCAATTAATATGACGAGATCGTAGTTCTTTTCAAATCCTGGTATCGATGAGAGTTGAATAAGCAACTGGATTGTTCCTTGAGAATATCCAATAACAATAATTTTCTCTGTAATTTGGAAATTGATTGATGTTAAAGTGCATAGTTGACATTTAGGTGGGCAGATATTTTCAGTTCAGTTTGTTTAAAGATTCTGCTTGAATGATGGCAAAACTCATTTGAATAAGAACAAGATTTATTGAAAATGTACTGAACTTTCGCATAAACTCTTGAATTTTGCACAAAAAAGCTTCAAACATTTAAAAACTGGCTGAAAGTAACTTAAAATTGTTTATTAATTAAATTCTGGAATAACTCACCAAATCCAGTTACGTTCTTAATATATATAACAGTTGATGATACATCGTAAATTCCAATCTCGTAGAAACTGTAATCCCAAAATTCAGGGCCTAGAAGAAGAAGAAGCATATTTAATTACGCTGAACTAATTTTATAAAGTTTAATTAACCTTTAGGATCAAGATGTGTGTGATTAGTCGAATAAGATGTTCCTCTAACATTAATCAACCAAACATCGTAACCCAAGTTGGCCAACAAGAATCCAAGTTCAGCTGAAGTGTCATTTGGCGGTTTACCGTTTATCCATGGCTTTATGTGTCCGCCTGGTGAGTTGTACAGCCAGGCTGAACATGATGTAAATAGTGGGTGCAATAGCAAGACTGGTTTTAGGGGTTTTCGAGCTTCTCTTGCATATGGGTTAATGATACGGAAATTTTGGAGGATATAACCATCTTCTGTTGTCACATAATGACGCTCATATTCAAAACCTCGCGATTCAATGAGCTGTTCACAAGTTGCTGCTTCGTCTGGATCTAAGCCACCAGCCAGTTGAAGAAATGCTTGCTCTTTGGCAAGAGTTGGATTAGTTGATACAACTGATGCAGAATTTTGTTCATCAACATTAAATTCATAGGATACATGAACAGTCGAAATGTAAATGGCGAGAAAAACTATAAGTCTCTCCATTTCAGTAACAAGAATAATAATAATAACACTTTTCGATGGTTTCGATAAGCGAAACTGAGTGAAGATTGACAATTTCACAGTTCAACCATTACTTTCCATTTTATAATAACAGTGAATCGTGCATCATTTCTCCATGAGATGAAAAATATTTGTACAAAATCATTATTAAATTAAGTTTTGTTTAATTAGCTTTTTCTATTCTTAGCTGTATTATGTTAGATTTGTCAGGGCATAAATTAAACAACTTTTTTTATTTTGATTAATTTGTTTGCATTTCTTTCATTCCACTGGAAACAAAAATTTGTAACGATTTGCAAAAATGTGTTACATAAAAACAATATATTAATATATTTTGAAGGTGTATTAGAAATATCATAATTGATATTTGTAATTGTAAGGGAATAAATGGGATTAGGAAAGGGGAAAGTACAACTGGTTAATCAATTGGATGAATTTGCATAAAAAGGAAGGAGAATCTCCTTCCAAAACAGTCAGTAAAATTTGTCATTTGATTCTAATTTTGTGTCTCGAATAAAAATCTTTAAATCATATCAGTTCCCTCGTTCTAACTATTTTTGTGTTAAATCTGAGTGCTAGCAGTGTCAAAACTTACAAAGTATTTACGAAAATCAGCAGCAGCAGCAGTAGTAAAAAAAGATTCCATGAAGGAGGAGCAATTACATGATAAACCAGAGGTTTATCCATAATATATGGAATAATTAATTAAATCGAAAATCAGATGAGCAAATTGACGCCTTTCTCTTCTCTTCTCGAGTACAATTTGTTATAAAATCACCCTTCAGTTAGTACTTCAGCTTTTCAACGACAAGTGGTGTCGGTAAATAATCTTTTAACTGACTAACCAAAGCTAAATTGTTTTCAAAGGGTGTTCGAGATGATACTAGTTCATTATATCGTAATACGGTAAGGCTTTACTTTTACGGACAAAGGCGTTAACACTAGAACATATGGAGAGATTTCTTAAAAAACACTTTATCTAACCAATGAAAAAATTAAGAAAAAAAGCGTAAACAACCGAAACTTTGGCAAATTTAATGTAAGTAATATTTATAAATATAAATGGTTTTTAATTTAATTCAAGCATTATTAATTTTCTCTTCTCTTTTTTCAGTTAATTTGACAGTTAAGAGGACTTTGGTAGTGACTAGAGATCAATTCTATCATAAACTTGAACCGTAACCCAAGCTTGAGGTGTTTAAGATATTTGTATTTAAAAAAAATTCATGTAAATAACTTCTTTTGTTTGGACCATTGGATTCCTTAGGAAGATTCGACTTAACACTTTTCCAAAAGCGCTCTATTCTTTGTGTGTTAATGTTTCTATCCATTGGATTTAAATAATTTTCAGAGTGATTAACTTGACCATGTCGATAACCAATATTTGCTAAATCTAAATAGCCTTTTCAGCAGTCAGTAAGTATCAAAGTCTCCGGTCTTACCCAGAACTTTATCAGTTCATTCAATGTTTGCTTATTTCGGTTCTCAACTAGTTCCAGAAAACAATTTCTAGAGTTCCTTTCCAATCCACCTACTATCCAAACACCATCTTCCTCATTCGACAACAGTCGTCCAACATTGCTCTTTCTTTTGAAAACTAAAGATTCATCGATTTCAACTTCTTTTCCAGGTCCTCCAAGCTCAGCTCTATTATTTAGCCAGTGATTAACTGCAACTTTTCTGATATCCTTACGCCTTTTCACTATTGTTTTTTCTGATTTGATTGTGAACTCGATCGTATTTTTGTTGTTTGTTTCAGCACACCAGAGAAAAACAATACCCAGGTTCTCCATCACCGACAAATGACCTCTATCAAACCAGGTATTATTACTTGGGGAAATTTTCTTTGTACATTTATTACATTTATAAATGTATATGAATTTAGTCGTCTGGCACTTTATCTTTTTCATTTGACCAGAACAGTTTAATGTTTTAACACATTTATATTGCTCCCCATTCGAAATAACTTGAAATATTTTGCGAACCCGATTCCTGGTTCATCTCCATCTTCAACTGAACTTATTTTTTGATTAAAATTAAAAGGGTTTAAACTGTTGAAAAAATCTTCATTCCACATCATGAAAAAAACTATCGAGATGTGCAAGCTTTCAATGTTTGAGCAAGCATGTTTGCTATTTCTTTAGAATCCCTCATAACTCTAGTGTTACCCGTAATACTTTGTCGTTTTCAACCATTCCATAGCCGTGGAGCTTTATCATAGTTCATGGTTTGTAAAAAGCAAAGGTAGTCTTTATCAATGTTAGTTTTGGTGAAATTGCATCCATTTGACTCAGGTAAACGGATAAATAGTTAAGTTAGAGTAAATCTGAGTCGACCATCATCAGGAGTCAACGCAAAGCCCATCAGTTTACTGCAACAAAAAATAGTTAGAAGGTGAGCATGGTTGAAATAAGAAGTGTGGTTAGAATAGAGTCAAATGTTGCTTATTGAAGTAGAAAGGAAAGTAGATTCAATATGTGTAATCGACGGTAAAATATTGTTACCGAGTCGGGTTCCATAGTAATTGTAGATGATGTGAATAGGTCTGATGAACATCAGGAGAATTATAAAGGAAAACAAGAAACATTTATTTGAGAAAACATTTACTGTTTATTTTCTTATGGTTCCATAAGACATACTTTTTAACACTCAAAGGTACAAAAATACTGGAATAAACACCAATCAATTTGATGAGGTCAAATCTTGCTTAACTAACTCGTAATAATGTCAATGCCCTTTCAATTCTTGTTATATAGTCCCGTTTTGGGAGCTTAGAATACGTGATATCAACTCACAACAGATGGTCGTTTGACCTTTTTCCATTCTTTTATTAGTTATTATCTGGTATCGTGGGATTATAAAGGGGTATGTGCCACGAAAATTCGATCTCTGTAGAATTGAGAATTAGTTAGATTTTATAAAAGAGTGCATTAAAAAACCATGTTGAGTCTTTGCAAAAATTCCGTAGCATGTCGCGTTTGGCCACAATTATGCTTCGTAGTTGAATTTATTTTCGATGATTTCTCGAGAAATATTCATTATAGAGATCTTAAATTTTGTGTAGATATAGTTATTAAGAAAGTTCTATCGATGGACAGCCGGAAATATACTGGGTGATTTATTACAACCGTATAACTTTATTTGGACTTTTTTCACGAACCAATCAGAATATCTGCAGAAATGTTAGCTTTTCTCGATCCTCGCGTAAAAGGAATTTTTTTGGCACGAAAAAAAAATTTTTGAATTTTTTTTGAAGTTTGCACGCTAAAAACAGATTTTCTATTATTTTTTTACGTAATAGGCAATGCAATTCTCCATAGAAACGGCCAAAATTTTTAAATTTTTTTTCGTGCCAAAAAATTTCCTTCCGTCTGAAGATTAAAAAAAGCTGAAACATTTCAAGATTGTGCAATCGGTTTGCTAAAAAAAGTTATACACTTATAATAAATCACCCAGTATAAGACTTGCATCACGTGATATAGCGATTATATCATTTTACTTAAATCGATTCGCAATTGATAACGGCTTGATCAAACTCACCTCTGATCAGTATAAGTTGGTCTTTAAATTGTTAAATATGTTCTGACAGAGGATTTTTACCATATGGATAGTGATTGCCTGTTATGAGAGTGGCCTTATTTTTGTCGGCAAGCTCTAGCTCCTAAATGAATCAACCTATTCATATGTGACTTTTACTAAAGTCTTAACATTAATTGTATTTTTTCATAGTAAAAGATTGGAGGTCTCAGAAAAAGTTAATTTAACTTGCTCAAGAGGAAGCAAATGGTCAAAATTCAAATTTTTTTCTGAGACTTCGAAAATATATTTCCGGAAATATATTCTACGAAGCGTAATTGTGGCCAAACGCGACATGCTACGGAAGTTTTGCAAAAACCAACATGGGTTTTTAATGCACTCTTTCATAAAATCAAACTGATTCTCAATTCTACAGGGATCGACTTTTCGTGGCACATACCCATTTACTGGGTGAGTCAAAAGTCAGTTTCATCTTTAGGTTGAGATTGTGGCGCCGCCTTACATTTTTTCATTTGCAACTCAAGTTGCAGTAAAACCTCTCAAAGTTTGTGAGAAACTGCACTCTTCCATCTAGAGGGTTTGATCATTGATTATAATTTTCTCTTTCTTTTTTCACTTATTTTCGTTAATTAAATAAGGATTCCTCTAGGCGGCGAGACCGTTCACAACCTTTGCGATAGCCTAATGGTTAGCGTAAGCGGTAAGATTGTTAACTTTCATATGTTGTGTTCTGCATCTTGGGGTTAACGTTCGAATCCCGCCGGAGTCCTGAGGCTGGGCAAACCCTCGCAAGCTTACTCAGAGTTTAAGCCATCTGGAAACCCTCTTTCCCTACCCTGGATTCGTCAAACTAACAAATGTGTAACCAGCGCAAGAAACTGGTGCGGTCCCTGTCGGGCCGGTCCAGAACCATGAAAGAGAGTACAACCTTGGAGAGGTTTTACTGTAAATATATTTTACACGTCAGGGGATTTTAGAGAACAAAAAAATTTTATGATTGTTATGCCTTATACTCCGGAGGAACTTTCTTGATAAGATCGTAATTTATGAATATAAAAGTGTTGCTGTGGCTCAACGACAATATGGAACACAGTATGAAATCAAAAGAAGGAAAATTTACACTCAACTCAATACATAGGAAAGTAAGTTTAAAATCCAAATTCTCTTCTCTCATCTTCCTATCCTTTCAGATTGGTGCAAAAATTAGCAACTAAATTTACTCTTTTGGATGATAATGAAGGCCGGACTGGTCGTCCAAAGTCAGCTCGCTCTAGTGAGAATATAAATATGATTGAAGAAATGATTGATGCCCAACCAACGACATCAACTAGAGAAATTCCCTCATCTTTGGATTTATCTCAATCAATCTCATATTACAATTATGTATTGGTTGTCTAATACATTTGTGAAGTTAAGCTATTAGGAAATCAACGCCAAATACGGTAGAAAAATGTTTGCCGGCGAGTTTTCTGATTTTTAATCCTTACAAGGGTAGGTTCCCAAACGCCATTAAGAAATGATTTTACATAAACTAAAACTGATCCGTAATTCGGAAATTTTTGTCAAACTTTTTTTATTAAATTAATTAGCCTTACGAGTCAAGATTAGATATCCTTCTTTTGTCAATTTCAAGTCAATTGTTACAACAATCAAGAAGTGAAACAATTATTTCTAATTTCCTAATCTAGTAAAATGAGATTTCAATTAATATATCTAATATTTTTAATCTAATGTTTATGATTTCATCGGTAACATGTTTTTATATTAAAATGGAGCAAGTTGACAGTGATTCTAATGACCGTGGAACATACGCAGATGCACCTTCACAATTGGAAGAAAAACAAGATCTTCATGAAATAACGAGCGTATCACCTATTGCTGTACAAGACCATTTTACAAACCAAACAATTGAAGATGAAGATTATGACGAAGGCCAGGATGATAGTGACTCTGATGATGAAGAAGCCACTTCAGCATCTTCAGAAGTGGACTCATATGACGATGGTCTGGGTAATATCCATCCAATTGATCAAATTTCGACACATCACCGATCAACTCACCTTCATGATGATTCAGTTAGTGCTTATTCATCGACTGAGGTTCACAGATTAAATAATTTTACGTTCTATGCTTAAATTATTGTATTTATACTATCAGCACTTTAAATTCTTTGATAATCAAAGAATCTATAATTGTATGAAATAAAGTTGATTCAATTGCGGTCCTATGTCATTATTCACATTTTGAAACTCATAAGGACTTGATTCTGCACGGAGATGGAAAAGAGAGCGAGAAAAGCATTATCATTAGTATACAATGAAAGAATTAGTAAATTTGATATCGAACGAATAAAATTTACCTTCAACGTTAAAATTGTTAGAATAGTCACTTGTTGGTGGAGTATCCATTATTGAGACACTTATGTTATAATATTCATGATAATTTGAATCATTAGAATTATCATCCAGTTTCTTGACTAAATCAGAAAATGTCGGTCTTTCCCATGCATTATATCTTCAGCATCGTCTTATCAATTTATATACTTGGTTAGGACACTTTGGTGGCTGTTCAAGTCTATGACCTTCTCTTAACCAGTTATAAAGGCTGCTTTGATCAACGTCTCGATATGGCGATGATCCGAGAGTGTATATTTCCCAAAGAAGTACTCCGAAAGATCAAACATCACTGGAACTCGAATAAACTTGATCAATTGCTTAAGGAGCCATCCATCGCAATGGTATTACACCTTTAGTGGTTTTCCGGTAATAATCAATAGATTGAAGGTTTCGAGCCAGACCAAAGTCAGCAATTTTCATAATATTATTCTCAGCAACCAAAATGTTACGGGAAGCAAGATCACGATGAACACATCTTCTTGATGCCAAATGCTGCATTCCTTGAGCAATCTGAAATATAGAATCATGAATAATACAAAATTAGAAATAGCCAATTTAATTTAGAGATGGATTAAAATAAATTGAAATGGTAACAAACCTGGAGTGCAAATGAAAGAAAATCTTGTGAAAGAAGTTGCTTATCATTGTCAAAATTAACTGAATCAGATCTATGAGATCGGAGGAAATCGCTCAAGTTACCATTAGTTGATTATCCTTACCGATTCAAACGAGACTCATAGTCAATAACTTCATTTCAGTTCTTGAAATGTTGAACACTCTGAGGACTCGAATTTAGTACTAAATTTGAGTACTTACTCTTAGCGCTCGAAATTAAAACTAATTTAAAAAAGTATAATAATAAGCACCACTATTAACCACTTAGAAAAATAGTGGTTGAACAGCCAATATTAACCAATTTTTTAGGCGCTGTTACGTTCAGCCTTACTTGCACCCAATGTGTACAGCAAGAGATAACTCGCGCTTTCGTGAACCTCAGCCTCTCTATTCTCGAACTCTCGGTTGATCTGACGAAAATTTTACTGAATAAAGTAATAATTTTGTCTCTTGATCCATCAAAAATTAGTCTTATTCAATCTTTAATGATTATTAATTACTGCTTTTATATTGGTCATTAGTGGCTCAGTAGTTGTAAGCGGAATCCGCTGCACACTTTCGCCCTCAGAAATCTTTCCCTTTCAGTGGCTAATTTACCAACACATAATTTTTCAAACTCACATGAATTACTCTCAACAAGCTTTGGGTCACAGCTTAGTCCAGTTGAGTGCTACGTGCATCCTACATCTCGCTTTCACGCGAGGTGTTTAATCCTTGCTGGATTGATGTCTCAGAAATCGATGAAACGATCTCACCTGTTTCAACGATCTCACCTGTTTCAACGATCTCACGAGTTTTCTCAATCTTCATGCTTGCTCAAAATAAATCCAAGAAAGTCTGAAGATTTGCTTTCATTCGAACATCCTCACATCGATAGTATTTGCATGAAAAAAGTATCTTTAACATTCTCTGGTATTTCAGATAAATTTAAATTTATTTAAAATTTAAAAAGATATTTAAAATGTTTGCTCCTTATTAAATCTGAATGTGTCAATTTCTAGTTGCACTACCTTATTATAATATATAAAGTTATTGATGAATCCATTCTAAAAATAAATAAAAATTTTCCACAATTAACCAAAATTTTAGTGCTGCAACAGCACCTTGACAAGTCAAGCCAAACCGGGTTCGATCCCTCAAGATCTAGGTGGCCATGCCTGCCCCTCGACAAGACTTACTACCGATCTGGTAAATTTTAAAACAGTTGAATTTATAGTCAACAGTAAGAAATTGACCCTGAAGTTTGTCTTACTATTGAAGTAAATTGTACAAAGGCATTGATTACTTTATAGGAAAGGTTAAATTATCGAAAATATACTTTTAGACTCATATCTCTGTCTCCTCAACTGTTTATAGTTGAAGTTGAATTGAGTTGAATTAATAATTGCGATTGTGAATTCTTCAATAAGCACTGGAATGGCTTTTAATTCCTTATTAATCAAGGAGCAATCATTTTGAATATGTTTTCTTGATTAACAATTTAAAAAGATATTTAAAATGATTGCTCCTGCTTATTTATAATCAAATGTTGAATTCACATGTAATTCGCTCTGCTCTCAAATAAATTCATTTTCGAGTCCTCAACCCCAATATTTCTTATCAATTGACACTCGTTGAACAGATCTTGATCGAGTTTGGTGGTTTCTCCTTAACTGTAGAACAAGTAAGTAGAGTTGATTAGCTTAGCAAATCATGACAAGGTGATTGAATAAACAAATAAAAAGACATTCAAAAACGTCGCTCCTTGATTTATAAGGAATCAAGAGCATTTTTCATCGCATTCAAGTCGATCGCTCGTGATTCCTTTATTAGGGGCTTCAAAAATTCCGCGGGAAAACGAGGTTGTTCAAGGTCAATTTTATTGATTTTATATATAGTCACCCCTTAGGTCAATACAGTTTTGCCACCGGTGTGGAAGTGCGTCAAGTCCACTTCGGTACCAAAATTCGGGCTTATTTGCAAAAAAGCCTTGAACAGCTGACACCATCTCCTCTGCTGACCCAAACCTCTGACCCCGTAGGAATCTTTTGAGATTTGAGAACAAAAAGAAGTCACTAGGGGCCAGGTCAGGAGAATAGGGTGGATGGTTGATCAATTTCCACTCTTTTTGTTCCAGTAAGGCCATTGTTTGGTTGGACTTGTGACAACGAGCGTTGTCTTGCAGAAAAACCGGTTTTGTGTTGCCTCTCTCTGGTCTCTTTCTTGATAAAAGGTCCGAAACTTCACGGATCTGTTCACAGTACTCATCAGAGTTAATAGTAGTACCAGGTTCCATCCACTTAAGATAAATAATTCCGCGTGCATCCCACCAAACGCATGCCATGAGCTTTCGTCCGAGTCGATTGCCTTTGATCTCTTTCGACACTTCTTGCTTATCTTTGACCCATTCTTTCGACTCTTGGGATGTCAAAGGATCATAAGCATATATCCAAGTTTCATCCATTGTAAGCAAGGCCTCAATAAATCGGTCTTTGTGGCGTTGGTAGAGCGTCAAACATTCCGAACTTGCTTCACAATGTTGCTTGCGTTGTGCTTCTGGAAGCATATGAGGAACCCACTTTACAGTCAGTTTTTTGAGCCCTAACTCATCTCGCAAAATACTGTAAGTGGTACCAATCGATACGTTGAGCTCTTCAGATAAAAGTTCAACAGAAATTTTCTTATCTTGTTCCAAAATCTTCGACGCACGGCTGCCAACAGCAGTATAGTCTATCTCAAGTGGTCGTCCTGATCTTGGGGCATCCATGATTGAAGTACGGCCATTTTTGAACTCAAACATCCATTTTCTGATGAACGTATCACCGACAGTACCAACACCGTAAACAGAATCCAATTCGGATTTGATTTCGCTAAATGAATTCTTTTTTCGCACCAAGAAGTCAATGACGGCCCTGTATTTAACGTAATCCATTTGACTTTTTTTGGTCTAACACAATTACAATTATTTTGATTTTGATAATACTTTTGACCTATGACCTAGCAAGTTTTGGCTTTCATAAAACACTATCGCCCTCAAGTTGTGACCTCAAGAACCTCGTTTTCCCGCGGAATTTTTGAAGCCCCTAATACAATCAAGGAGCAGAGTTTTTGATCAGTTTTTCAATTTTTTATCCATATTTTACAATAATTTGAGCTCGCTGACCATATTATTGTGAGCTTCGAAGTGAACAGACAATAATATGGTCAGCAGGTAAGCTCATTGTTGAAAGAAACATACAAATAACCCATGGTCATTTCTCTTCAAATATTTCTACTATTATATATATACATACAGTAAAGGCTGAGATAATGAGACTCTCTTGGAATAGCTTATTCACACTATTCGTCGGGCAGCGTATTTCATGATTTTCAATTTTCCTTAATAGATCAGATTTAACCTTAATTGTCTTATTAATCTGATTTCTAGAGTTTTTTGATTGATATTTTACGGAAGAAAATTTAAATAAGTTAATTAAAAACTAATAAAATCGCAATGAAATTTGATGAAATCGAATTCAATTTAACTCGGGGTCGTTTATAAATTTTGTCTCATTATCTCAGCCTTTACTGTATAATAAAATCTTTATTAAATAAATCTTTTAATAAAAAAAGATATGAATTTCAGGAAACTTTATAATATTTATAATTATAGAATCAGCTTTTATTGGTCACGTGTTACCTTGAGGGCAAATATCATTTTGGGGAGCTAAAGTAATTACTAATATTCTTTCTAGCATAAAATATAGTAAAATTTGTATGTGAACAAAATTTGCATATTCAACGTTTAGTCTCAATGTTATTTTCGAAGCAATGCATAAAGTTTGTCAATCAAGATTAACAGTGGAACGTTATTTATGATCCGTATACTAGCTTTCACAAATACGACCGAAGCAACCAATTATAGAGGCAAGTATCAATACAATCAGGCACAAGAAGAATAGTCCCAAGTGAAACGATTCAATTTTGCGACGATCAGGTGAGACAAACACACTTTCTGAAATAGCATGGGCTACTCCGGTGACACAGATTCGATTCCTACGTAATGTCAGGGATAATTTGTCATCTGAATCAATCAAAGTTATTTTAAAATGAATGACAACAGAGACTTCGGCATCTTCTTTACCATTACATGGCAATTCAATCTTGAAAACTTCATAAAGAGAGCAGGAGAGATAATTAACATTGATAATAATAAAAATAATTCGTTTCATCATAATAATAATAATGATCCAATAAGTAAGATAAGATTAGATCTAGAATTTGAATTGATTTCCATAGAATAATTTCATTGATGATTAAAAGATGTTAGTACGATTCTAGAAGAGGCAATACCACTTTGGCTATAAGATTTGATTACGATGGTCTCGTTTCTTCATTTACAGCTCAGAGCAACACTAAGTATCGCTCCTTGGTTTTTTCTAATTTCTACCTTCTTCTTTGATAGGAACAAAACCATGTTGAGGAATATTGACATAGGGAATACCAAAAGCATGGAAATTATCATATTGAATAGTTATTGAATAAGATACCTATAAAAACAGAGAGTAAAATAGCATTAAAACAAATGATATTGTGAAAAATTGTGCATATTGAGTGTTCACCTTTTTTTACTAAGCTCTGCCAGTTGAAATTTAGATAATAGATGTCGTAATAGATTGGCATTATAAAACCAAGTGAATAATTTTGAACAACCCCTTTGCTCACATAATGAATAGCCAAAGTAGCACCTAAAATGAACGAAATCAAAATTCGCAAATTTAATCTGACTAAAGGTGCAGCAGAAGATTTACTCACCTACTCAAAATTTTTGAAGCCTTTGTGATATTTCGGACATGCTAAGCATAGATTGAGCTGTTGAATGTGACTCAAAATTTCCGCTGGGCTTTTAGCCGTAAACATTGTGGCTTTTAGCCACGAAGAAATACAATGGTTATTTGAATTGATTGCTTCAATTTTTAACATAAAATATCACTTAATGAATATATCAAAACACAACAGGAATCATAAAATATAACAAATAGGTCAGTCAGCAGTTCATTTTGAAAATATATAAATTTAAATGGGAAAAAGGTTCTCTGAAAAAGATTGCAATTGGCCACGAATAAAAAATAGTGGCTAGTTAGCCAGGATTTACCACGAATAAAAAATATTAATCGATCAACCACTATCAGCCATGAAAGTAAAAATTTATCTGTTTTATTGTTTATTAATTACAATAGAATGAAGAATTTGCATGAAAAGTGTTGCATTTTAATCACAAAATCACAGCCCACTCAGCTTTTTTTGGTGAAATTAAATATAATAAATAAAATTGAAAATTATTCATTTTCTGAAGACTCATCTGCTGATTTGCTGTTTTTGGCTCAGAAGCCTAGTTCCCAATGCTTTTTAATGAAATGCTCTTTGAATTGGGAAATGCGGTAATTTTTTTGTTGGCAATAATAACAAGTATTGCCGATCTGCAACTTTTTTTGTACATGGGCTGAGACCCAATCACTTCGGCCTGCTGTAGCACATCTTTGTTTTCTCATCAATTTTGCAGGCCGGTGTCCCTTTGCAGCACCAATCTGATCTATGTTTGCCAATGAACTTAGCTAATTTTTGTTTCATTTCACTTATAGTTGAATTTTGATTTGCGTCCATAATTGTGTAGTAAAAAATTTTTTCAACGTTGTCGAGTTGCAGTTGTGATGAATTTTTTTCCTCAATTTCTTCATCTTTCAGCTCAATTGGACGAGGAACCCGGGATAACTTATCAGCAATCTTTTCAATTGAAATTTCAAGTTTTTTTTGGGAGGCAAGAAGATTAAAAATCAATCCAGGAAGAAAATGTTCCGAATTTCGATGGCTGTTCCAAATTGACATGAAATCAGCAAGTGTTTCACAATTTTCTTTCAAATTCGCTGCATACTCATTCATAACTGGCTCAATCAGAGTTGATGCAGTTTGCTGTTGCGGGAGTGCGCTTTCACCGCCTTGATCATCATCACCATCACCATCATCATTAGCATTTTGTTGTTGTTGTTGTCGCTCGTTCATGTTCATGCTCTGGTCATCTCCAAGTTGATTAGCACTATCTTCCTCTTGATCAATATTTTGAGTACTCGCAATTTCATCACCTTGACCATCATCACCATCATCATTAGCATTTTGTTGTTGTTGTTGCTGCTCGATTTGATTGCTCTCATCATCAAGACTTACAGCAGCATAACTGTCACCAACACTGGCAATGATTGAGACATTTTCTTTATGTTGTTGCTGTTGTTTCCGTTTTTTCCGTTGTTTGTCAGCTCCATTTGCAACAAGAAATTGGTTTGCGATGATTATTGCTATTTGAAAAATCTAGATCCAATATCAAGTTACTGTTATTTCAAACGCAAACAGACATGCTTTTTGGCACCACCTTTTTAGATGGCAAAGTAAAAATGGGTACTGCCGTTTTGGAATCGATAAATTAGTTTTAAAACCAAGAAATCCGATCGAAGTTCTTTTAGCGAATAAGTAGACAAAAACAGATGAACCAAATGTTGACGGAGATGTTTGCGGGTAAGCAGAAGACGAAGATGGTGCTATGGAAGGTTCAGATGTTGTTGACGAAAGAAGTAGTTTTGCAGAGACACAAATTTACCCTGATGATCAACTACAACTGAGGCCTCTGGAGGATAAGACACACAGAAAATTAACCCAATGTTTCCATATTTAATTAACCGGGATAAATAATACAAAAAACAGAGGGAAGCGTTAGGACCAGAAAAGTTGACTCCTCTCCAAAGGATAACGATAAATTGCTAATATAGTGATCCATAAGCCAGACAATATTATCGATAAATTTAATTTATTATTCAATGCTACTTACATTATTGTTATTGGACAATGAGCACACTTAGGGCACTGAATTTGCATTCCACTTCTCTTGGTATGAATGCAAAAAATGATTAAACCACATAAAATGAAACAAAAAAGCCACAGAACCATCTTGAACTAAAACAGGTAGCGCAAACAGCTGATGAAAAGCTCATCGATACTATCGATACTAATTTTTACATTTTTTTCAGAAAACCACGAAAAGCCACTATGAAAAACAATGGTTGACTAGCCACTATCATTCTCAATGGTTATTAGTGCAACCTAACATTTTTGGCGACCTTTTTGTAACCGATGGTGCCATCTCTCGCCATTTATCAATTTTCCAACCACCCTGTAGTGCAATCACAGGCAGTTGAAAATAGAGACAATATAAAGGATATAAAATATTTCAATAAAAATTTATTGAAGCAATAATGTTTGCTTGTTCTACATATTCAAGATTCTGAGAATCAATGTCTCTTATCGATTCGCAAAGCGTCCTAAAATCAGAATGCATTTGTTCAGCATAAAAATGATTTAAATTATTTGTGTATATGGGTTTAATGACATATACTATGTACAATTTTATCATCTCTTTGCTAGAACAATTCACTAAAAGAACATTTTTTGGGCTCTGATAAAAATTTATTGAGGATTAAATGAATTAATGTTAATGTATTCTTGCTTTGAGACTATTTTCTTGAATTCTTCTGAGATTTTGAAAATCTTATGACTTGAAACTGCAACGGTGTTCATCCGGCAAAATGTCTATAATGAAAAGAAGATTACTTCGCAAGATTTCAGTCGATTTTACTCTTTCGATCATAAAGTCACTCAAACATTCTAAATGTACGAGGAGATTTTATATAATGGTGGTTTGTTTACAAGTGAATCGTCACGTTACAAAAATCTGCCGCATTGTTTTGTACATATTACATGAATGAAAAAATGAAAAATTTAAGATTAATTGTATCGTTTTGTCCTTAAACCGGCATTTCTTCCGCAAAGAGTGGTCAAAAAAGATGTATAATCTTCAATAAGATAGCTGGAGCCGAGATGAATAAAAGAATAAGTTAGCTGGAGATTAAAAGACCGAAGACCAAGATAGCTGTGAACTGAGAAGACCAAAGACCAAGATAGCTGGAGCTGAGAAGACCAAAGACCAAGACAGTTGGAGATTGAGAAGACCAAAGACCAAGTAACCTAAAGACTGCGATTACCAAAGTCACAGTAAGCCAGTACCGTAAATATTAAATCGAATGAATGTATCAAGTGAAAAACTGATTACGATGAGCAAAGTTTAGTTGAGCACAATGTACGATTCAATTTTGAACAATAACTGATGATTTTGTTGATCGAAACCAGCGTATTTATACAAAAAATAGCTGTAAGCAAACCCTCACTATTATGTTGATTGTAATAAATAGGCTGTTTAAAGTTTATAGGAAGATAATCAGAATAACAGAATGGCATGATTATGCAAAAGAAAATGTATTGATTTAGCTAGAAAATGAGTTTATCATTAATTAATTCATAGACTTTCAAGGAAAAATCGAAAATCCAAACCATGTCAAAGACTAAATAATCATTAACCTAATCAGATTCTGTAGAAAAAATAAGGAAGAATGATATGCTACACAGCTAGGTTAGCAAAATATTAGTTTGGTTAATAATGCACTAATATATGTGAAAGTAATAGTATTTATTTGACATAAATGTAAATAAGATTGACAAACTCAAACATCAATAACGTTAAAAACAATAAAACAATGATGTCTTCGAGCTATTTTGTTTATCCTTCAAATGGAGTTATCACGTTTTAGGAAAAAATTCTTAACAAAAAGAAACAAAAGTTTTTGCAATCCTGTTCAGGCAAAGAAAACAAACGAAAATAGGATACATGTCTGAGTTATCTGAGTCAGACATTGAAATCTGTTTAAAGTTCATTCTACTCAGTTAAGTTCTATTCTGTTTCAAACATTAGTCAAAATCTTAGAACAAATTTAAATGAACAATACAAAAACCGTTAGTGAACGAAACATTTCAGTTTCATCAAATGCCAGTGTAATTGCAAACAACAATGTAATTGAAATTTCTAGTGAAATTGATATTGAAGAATATTAGTATGGTTCAGTGAAAAGTGACATAGTTAAAGAAAAACCTTTGGACATCACAACTATTGCTTCACAAATTGATCGATTTTCTGCCTCCATAGACGAATATCTCTACAGTGATGTGTTGAATTTAAAGAAATGTGTGCCATTAGAGAAAGTTTTTGATTTGTTTAAATTTCCAAAAGTGATCAACAAAATGTTTTCAGATTGACGAAGTTCCAAAATGTACCGAATTTACGTTTTCTAATGATGATGAATGGTAAAGTGAACTTAAATTAATAGATATTACCTTTTTGCCATTTTTGACTATTTATGCAATTGAAAGCTGTGAAAATGGTATTATAAAGCTCTAACCATTTTCAATCAATTTTTCATGTCGAAAAACTTCGTTTAAAACATGCAAATAGAAATAAAAAAATTGAAAAACTTTGACCTCAATTTTCTCGCGAACCGAAAGTTTCCGAAACGGGAGACGAAAATCTGACAAAACGCCTTCAGTGCAACTAGTTCAAACGTGTAAATAATATATAAATGAAAAAATAAATAAATGTAGAATAAAAAGAAAGTAACATATTAATTGTTTAATGTAAACAATTCAAAATCTTTTGAAAAATGAAAACATATCAGAATGCATGCGCCATGCTTTAAATGAAAACAAAAATAAAAAAAACAATATAAAAAACAAAACAGGCTAAAGTCGCTTACGGCCTAACTTTTTGTCCGCGGCCTTTACGTAAGGCTGGGCACCAGTACAACTATCCGGGCACTCCTCATCACAAGTGTGATGAGGGGCTCCCGGTTTGTCACAAACTGTTTGCTCGTGACACTCAGCGGTATCTTTCCTCGCAAACAGTTTGTGACAAAACCGGCATTTTGTTTGGGGGTTGGGTCCTCTCTTCTTTCTCATCACCTTCTCTATTTCATGCGGAGCTTGATAAGCCCAAAGGTGTTTTGTGGAATCGTTTGGATACTGTAAATAGATAATAAAATGAAGTTTTAATGAAATATCGAAATGCTGGGGTATAATGCGGGGGTTTCTTCAAAAGCTATTTTATTACTTACATAAGCCTTTGGCTCCAGACCAGGACAGTCGAGGTCCTCATCTGCGTAGATGAGTTGCTCATGGGCAACTAGGTTGTCTGTGATCCGGCCTCTGGTCGGATGGTCCACTGGACCCGTTTGAGGACCCGTTTAACGGGATACCATCCCTGTTGGGCTTGGGAGGAGCCAGTATAGCCCTGAAGAAATGAATTAAATATCAAAATATATGTTAGAGAATATAGAGTAATTGAATTATGTATTTTATGAATACTCACAGTTGATGTTGAAGGGACTGGTTCGGGTATATTCCCGCCCGTCCGCATGGAAGCGTGTTTTTTTGTGGCGGTGGTGGTGGAGGAGGAGGAGGAGGATCGTCATCCACTTCCTCAATAACAGTTGAGGGAGCGGTATGTGGTGGGTTGAGTTGGCTAGTCTAATATAAATCGAAGAAAATCAAGAGTTAAATATTGAAAATTGAATCAAAATACAATGTGGGGGTATTTTGTTAGTAAAATTGAACTTATATCTCTATTAGAATCAAAAGTCGCTGGATGAAGCGCGAAAAGAGTCTTCCATCTAAATTATAACAAAAAATAAGGCATTCAAACAATAGAAATTAATTAGTAAAGGGGGGTGTGCCACGAAAAATCGATCTCTGTAGAATTGAAAATTAGTTTGATTTTATAAAAGAGTGCATTAAAAAACCATGTTGATAACAGCCATGTTGATACCAAAATAGTTCTTGAATAGTTCTATCGATCAACAGCCGCAAATCTATTTTTCAGACTTGGATCCCGTGATATAGTGATTAGGTCGTTTTACTTCAATCGATCCGCAATTGATAACGGCTCGGTGAAACTCAACCCTGATCAGTGAAAGATGGTATTGCCGTAAATGTCCTGACAGAGGCTTTTTTCGATATGAATAGTAGTTTGCCTGTTATAAGAGTGGCCTTATTTTTGTCGAAAATCTCTAGCTCCTAAATGACTCAACGTATTCACATGCAACTTTTACTAAAAGCCTTAATATGCCATCATTGATAGCCGTGGAGGTGTCATGCCTCCAGACGCAGATCTAATTACCTAATATAAAGAAACAAGATATGAGTTTAAAAAGAGTTAATATTAATTGAATGTTATGAATTATTAACTTACCATGGCCATAATTGAAAAAAGAAAACAAAATGTCAAAAAAACAATTTAATATAAGTAATTAAAGAAATTTAATGATGAACAATAGACAATACAAAATTAAAAGTAATTGAACATGTGTTTGAAAACCAAAACAATCAACCCTATTGGCTGATAGATGTCACGTGACTTTCTGTTTTAAAGATTCGGTCAGGATTTAGGTTTACGTGTATTTATCAGTATCACAGGAAAGATCATCAAAATTAACTAAAGCTCCAGTAAATGATTGTTCAAATTTTGGCAATGATATATTAATCGATATATAATAAATCGAATTTTTTTTCTGAATGTATTTTATTGAAAATTTGGTTGCCAAAAAGTTGCCTCTTGGTGTCAGTTTCTTGTCATTTGTAGTTGCAAAATTGGCTGTAATGTAATTTGATTAGATACAGTTGGATGGAAGTTCGCAATTTTGTCAAAAATTTTGTTTTCGCTTTCTTTTGGTATCGATAGATCGAGAATAAATTGTATTTTGGCTGCATATCGTCGTCTTAATTCTTCGATTTCATTTTCCATTTCATAGTCAAGATTTGCCATTCTTTTACGAAGCTCATCAAGAGGTAGAAATCGAAGAAATTCAAAATCATTTTCTAACATAATTGCACGCGACATTGGTTGATATTGTGGAGCTTGTTGTTGTTGGTGTTGTGCTTGTTGAGATTGTAATGTTTGATTTGAATGGATCGAAGGTAAGGTTTGTTGGGTTGAGATTGGTGAATCTGAGCTGTTACCGGCATTGTCTGAGCTTGTACCTGATTGTGTTGTAATAGCGAATCGTGAATTGAAAAAGCAGAGGTTGTAGTTTCTGCCAATCTTTTATTCAAATATTGTTTCCCTGTGCCACAAGATTTGACTTAACTGGGTGTTCCGGTTATACTATCGATTTTGTTCATGTAGAAAGGAAATCCAGCATGACTTTTATTGTTGGTTAGTTTGTCAAATGTAAATAAATAAATGTTGAGCTATTTTTAATGACCGACTTAATACTTTTATTCATTTGTGAGTATCAAACAATGAAATAGGTACAGAATAAAATTATAATTATAGGAATGAAAGATCATATTAAAGGTATTCAAGAAAGGTGAAGTAAGAAATGATGGTTTTAATGAAATCAGGCCCGGTAATATTTGATAGAAATGTTGATGATAACATGAGAATAACCACCTTTCTTCACTCATTCAGTTTATCAGCGAGATTGAACTTTTTAGGTGAATATATAATAAATAGAAGAAATCTGTACAAAAAGATTAATCGATTGTTATAAGAAGAAATGTTTCAATTTGTTATCAATCAATGCTCTCGCGGAAGCAATGGTTGTAATACTTTAAATGGTTTTCAGCAACACTATATTACCAATAGATAAACTGTTTGAAAAGGACTGCGCGTCTCATCAAATTGGTTTCAATTCAGAATATGGCAATTGAAATTTGAACTGCTGTTCTTTTGTGACGTGGTGAAATGGTGGGAGAGATGCAGGGGAAAAATGCTTTACAAGGTAGTATCTAAAGACTAGAAATTTGAGCTGAGAAAATTGGATGTGATATTCTTCGCTTCTTGAGATATGCTGCTTTACTTTCTTCTTTAAAGCCCTCAGGATCTTTAGGAACTTCAGGTTGACTGGGCAACATTCCCCATGATTGTGGCTCAGAGGTTGAGAAAAACATGAACACGAAAGCAGTGAAACTCATGAAGGCTGCTGTTATGTAGAAGACTGTTGACCAACCTTCTCTAGTATCCTATTGAGAAAAGGCAAAATGCGAAAATTAGTATTGTGTTTGCATTAATTTCGTTAAGATAGATTCTAATCTGTAGATAGTTTAACTTCCATGCTTACCCCATCGTTTAAAATTATCCCGACAATCATTGGAGCTATGAAGCCAGTTGCTGAACCAATCGTATTGGTTATACCAAAAATGGTTCCAGATATGTCAGGGGCTATTTCAGAAACGATTGGCATGTCACCACCAGCATTGCCACCAAAAGCAAACATTGAAGCGACCAAAAGTAGTTTAATAAAGGATGGATCTAATGAGAAATGCGCGATTGCTACAAGAATCAGTGAAGGCACCAGAAGAGCTGGAAAATATAATTATGAAAAATAAATTATTTTCAAGTCAATTTTTAGGATTGTTTTGCTTAAAGGTTTGATTAATAGAACGGAATAATTTACCCATCGATTCACAGATTTTACGAGTCATGGTTCGAGTAAGATACTTTTTCTTCATCAAATACTTGGTTATTGGTCCAATTGATAATTGAGATGTGCAAAGGGCGATGTAAAGAAGTCCATTCAGAGATCCATTTTCATGCAAATCCATTCCCAATTGACTTTCCAAGTAAGCAGGAATTTTCGTATTGACAATCATGTAACCAAATCCAGTTCCCGCTTTGGCTAATGTGATTGACCAGAGAACTGGTGAAGTTAGAACAGCTTTCCAATCAATTTTAAACTGTTAGATTGAATGTTGAAAGAGAAATTGAAAATTAGAAAATAATAACATAAATAAGCATTCATTTTGGGTTTCATTGTCATAACTATTCAACAGTTACCTTAATTTGGCCAACGTGAGCATTAGCATGTTCCAAGTGACGCTTCTCATATTCTGATATGTATTTATGGGTACAAGGAGTTGGAGTAACAGTGAAATACCAAACAATTGGTATTATTAGGTTAACAATTCCAGTGAAATAAAATGCTAAAGGCCATCCACCAAGCAATGTTTGCTTGCAGAACCAAGCTGTGATTGGCATGATAGCTGCAGTTCCTAAGTTAGAGCCAACAATCATTAAACAAATGGGAACAGATATTTCATCAGGAGAGAACCATTTGCTGAAAAGTACGTATAAAGAGGACAACATGGGTGCATGCACTATACCAATGATAACTCGGACAACTGAGATGGCTATCGGCCCATAAAAGCTGGCTAAAGGTGTGAGAAGGGTCATTACAGCAGCAATCAAGTGTGCAATCACATTCAAAGTGACAACATTGTAGCGATCAGACAAATAGCCTAAAATTATCTGAAATCCAGCAAATCCATAATAATATGAACCCAAAATGATTCCTTGTGCTTCTTGGTTCCATTCAAATGAGATCTAAATAGTGAAGGTGAAACAGATGAAAGTACAAATCCATGTATTAATAATAAGTATGAGAAAAGGGAATTACTAGTTGATCAAGTGATTGAATTCGTTGTTTTACAAATTATAAACATTATATCATAAATTATGATTCATAATTATGTTACATTTATCAAATAATACAAAAAATAATTTGAAGTGCAATCATATTCCAAGAAACACTTTAATTTCATTGAGATAAACGGTACAAATAATCAATAATAAGTTAGATGATAAATCTATTAATAGCATTCGAAAAAGCATTTTTGTTTTTCTCAAGTTCAATAGAAAGGGAAAATATGTAGCAATTTGAATAGTTGTGATAAGTTTGAATCTTATGTACCAACAATGAGATTACGAACAATTATTGATTCGATGACGATGTTATTAAAAACAAAGTTCGGTGCTTTTAGTAACATTCGTCACAATATCTTAAGTTTATATATTTTGCACGAATAAGAAGAATAACAATGGAATTGGAATTTTGAATTGTGCACAGATAATCAATAACATTGATCATGAAACAGATTTGTGATTGAGCAAACTTAAGCTATGATAATTACAACTTATCACCAGCCAACAACCTGAATCACTGTGAAAGCTGCATCAGACCAGAATCAATCATCTTGTTAATAAATTCAAAAGATGTCATTTGTATTAGATGAGTAACTTCATTGAGTGAATGGCACTTTGATCGCTAAGATTAAGTCAACTGGATCCATTTTGATCGCTAAGAAAGATATCAAGAACTATTCTTAACCCTAACACCATCTTGATATCGGTATTACCTGATAACTCGTCCAATCCAAATTTAGATTTTGAACTATTGTCTCCAAATGACGTGGCTTAATCTCTAACATCATTATATATTTTGTTGGGCAATCTGCAGACTCAAAATTAAAACTATCTTGATATTTAGCATTTAATCACAATGAATAGATCGAGATCAGTCGATTTTCAGATAAATGTCAATGAAGTAATTTCATGTCTGGTGATAATGAAAATATAATAACTTGATGGTCAGGTTAAGGTTGTCATTTGAAAACATTTGTAGGAGGTTAAGTGAGCTGCCTTTCAAACTTGCACATTGTTGTTCACACTGTTACACACATTGTTTTCATCTTGTATGCAACATGTGTTACGTGGATTACAACCATTACAAGTAAAGATGATTAATTAATCTAATACTATCAGATTAGTCAGGTTGACCTTGCGATTATCCGATTCATCCATCAAACAAGAACACCTTCTGATCTGAAATTTCCCTTTTGATTCCCATGATTTTGAATAATTGAATGGGAAACAATAGAACACAGATCTATTTTTACAATTAATCCACCAACTTTTGATGATTTAATTCTTTGGCGATATCAAATTCCTCAAACAAAAACGCAAAACTTATCATAATGATTGACAACCGCCTGTAAGGAAACTCACAGGAAAAGCAGAAAATGGCGAAAACATGGGTAAAGCTCAAGTTCAAGGAATGTAATTTTTGTCTCCTTTGTTAGCTTTAATATTGATGAATTATAATTTTAATATGACAATATCATCAAGATAATCAAAACTCATCATCTAAATCAATTGAAGTCGCAACTTTAATTCAACATTCATATCAAGAAACCTCAAGATTTCTGTGTTAACATGAGCGTAATGAGAGAACACTTAATGAAACAATTATTTATCAAGAGGACCTAACTTAATTAATAAGTGCATTGAAAACGATAAATACTTTCAGAGTAAGTAAACTCAAAAGTATGAAAGAAGCACAGGCTTAATCACGATTATTAAGTGATGCTTTACTAATATTTCAACGCTCTTTGCACCCAATATGGCATTAAAAAAAACATCACAATTGTAACAGAGAGTTTAGCGGATTGAGAGGCCCCAGAATGTCTAACTTGGCTTTGGTGAGGCCTTGATCTACCAAACTTGTTCAATCCATACGAAAATGAAATTACCGTAAAAATTTAATTCAAATACGAAGATACGCGAAGATACGAAAATACAGAACATGTAGATCACATCTTCTACACAAGAAAAATAAAACTTAGCTTGCGTTCACGTATACGCTTTTAAATTTCTACAAACTAAATATACTCACGATGCCAACACCTAAAAATTAATTTAAATTTGGCCCTTTAGTGTTAGCTTAACCTAATATTTAGCATTGCGAATAGACTGTTTATCTTGGTATGTTGTAAACTGCGTCCCGAGGTAAGCGTTCGAATTTCGCCAAGTCCCGATGGGCTACATACATTTGTGTTTAGCTAATGTTAAGCCCTCCCCCCGAGTTTACCTTTACACACGAGCAAAAAGTTAACTTAACCCTGACCACTACTGTATAACTTCAAAACACGCAACTTGACATAGTTTTCATTAAATAAGATAGATGGCGATAATTTGAAAATCATGCTTAATGTGACCAAGTCGGAACAATTCAACTGTTTTGGCTCGAAAAAGTTGCTTAAACTTGTGAACTTATTTTATATAATTATAATCCCGTTTCAATTATTTCTTTAATTTCAAGTTTCTTAATTTGCTATTTGTAAAATACACTGTTAATATCAATTATCAAGTTATGTAGCAGTTAAATTTGTTTGAAAATTGAACGTTTACCGTTAATTATTAGTCAACTTTACTCTATGTAAATATACCCTTTTTCAATCAAACTGTTTTACCTTTACGGTCAATAGGTTGATGGAATGGCTTTCATATTGTATCAATGGAGTCGGTATTTGGCATATAATGTAGACAAGGAAGTGGAATCTGGTTGATAATTATAATTACCTTTTTAACATCTTCAGATGGATCCAAATCAATCATACTAATAATGGCAACACTTAGATTGGCTCGCGCAGCGTACATAACAGCAGATGAAAGGCAAGCAACCACGGCGATGTAATATCGAATGGGAAAGACTGGTTTCTTAATTGCTTGCACCTTGAAGGGGAACTGTTGTGAATTTAAGGAACCAAATACGGAGCGACCACCAATAACACTAATAACAGGAACATTTTGATGATCTGAGTGACTTTCTGTTTCACTTACAACTGGCAAAGCTGCTGATGTTTTCATGTTTGGTTAAATTGTTGCTCACAGGTAAGATTCTGTCGAAATAAATTTAGTTAAGACAAAAATTTTGCAAGAAATATCGTCAAATTTTAAAGTTAAAAACAAAGTTGAACAAACAAAGAAAAAGAAACAAATTGAAAGTCGATTAACAGTTAACGATCAAGTTTATTCACAAAGAATTCAAATCAGAATTTACAAGTTTCTTTTGTCGTGTAAAAAATAACATCAGAATTAAATGAGAAATAAGTTTGATTAATCAAGTTAGTTTTCTAATAGCTTAATCAACTATGAACAGTTAAATCGAACTGTTTGCTCCTTATAAATAGTAAAGCTACTTATAGTAGAGTAAAAGTGAAAACAAAATTATCATGGAATTGTGTATATATATTTTATTTAGATCCCTCTAGGAATTTGCAGAAAAAATATACTGAATTAACGGGGGAAACGATTAACGAAGCTTCATTATCCGATATCATTTTCATCTTGGTCTTTCATTTCGTCATCACTCGCATCATCATCATCTGTTGATCAGTAATCATGAAAAGCAGCCAATCCATTACTCCTCCTTTACTAAGAGGAAAAGGTAGTGTTTCGCTGTTCATCTTCAACCTCATTGGCAACGAGTTAACTACCTGGCATAGGGAGTATCTCACGTGAGTAAATTTTATCATCTTGTTTCATATAAAACAAATGGGGGAAAATTGTGAACAGCGAGTAGCGCTGTTTCCCCTGGTGTGAATGATTGCTCCAAACCTTTTAACCTAAAACAGCAATTAAGGGTCACTTTTGATTGAAATTTGATCCAACCATGGCCACAATAGCACTCTTCACCCCGAAACCTTTCTGTTGATACCAAGTTTTACCCCGATCGTATAAAATAGTGATTTTTACGTTTTTCTGTTCAATTTCTTCTAGGTCACTAATTGAATGACCAATGGATATTTTGCCATCCCTAAGTTAATTGTGTTTGCTGTATTCAGCTACGAGCCATGCAATGTTTCATTTTATTGTGATGTTTTGATCAATTGCAACAAGAAATATGGATTCTATTCTAACAAGAAAAATCGGATTAAAAGAAAATCTGAAATCAAAAGGTGAATCAATGTTTATCAATGCTAATCTATTTTTCTTCTTATTCCAATTGGTTATTATCCGAACTAAGCTCAAATTCTTATTGTTTAAGGTGTTAATCAAATAGGAAAGTGCTTAAATCTATTGAACTTTCTTACACTTTGCTCTGTTACTATGGGCTTGTGAGTAACTCTTTTATGATTTTAACAGCTCTTATCCTTTTGTGCATCGATTTATATCTTAGTAATTAATTTTCAACAAATATCAAAGATTAAGCTCATGAAAATTTATTTCAAGCCATATTCTGCAATTCAGATTTCTGTTTTTCTCTACTGTCCAATCATGTCTAAATTGATTGGTGTCAATTGATGCTTAGATAAAATTTCTGGTTAAAAGCAAAATTTTATTAACTTCAGATCTATCTTGAATCAAGTCTCATGATGTCTATTGCTGTAAATAGTAGCTTTACCTTGGCACTAATTGTGTCAATCGATGATTATTTATTCATAAATAAATAATTGATAAATAATTCTAGACTTTTCGACCATTAGAACCGTTCATTTGATGAGATTCAGCGTAAAAAGAAAGACTAAATGAAATGGAATCTTTGATATTCTATACTTTTTTCGATTCAGTAAGAACAAAATTTGCTCAAACTTGGCATTCAGAAGCAATTTTGTTGAAATTGCTTAGCCAACAATTAAATCATGAAATCACTCTTTCTTTAAAGGTCATTTTCCCACTTTAATGCTCAAAATTAGCACTTCTTTTGTTATTTTCTCATAAAATTCCTAGTTAAACTCTTGATCTGAGTCATCAATATCTGATTTTCAGTAACACATGATAGTCACTGACGAAAGTAAATTATCTTTTAATTTAAAGCATGCAATTAATGTTTCCTTTTTTCTCTTAAATGTCAATAACTAATTCACATAAACTTTAGCATATTAATTGTTGGAAAACTTGATGAGAGTTATGGACATTTTCAGTCTAGAGGAACGAAGTGTTTCGAGCTAAGAGTTGAGACTTTGTTGGCTCTTAGAGACATAAAAACTGAGTCCATAAGTTCTATTAGAAAATTTTTGCGATCAGCAGTTTTCGAAAAATCGAGTACAAGATTAAAACTTCGATAGAACTTTTATGATCTTAAATGATCTAATATTTCAATATGTTATAGTCCATTGTGTAATCTACCATAAGAAAAATAAAATTGTTGAAACTTAAATCAGGTTATACCATTCTCGAGATATCGATGTTCAAAGTTTTAGGCAAATGGCCAAAACAAGAGAACTGTCGATAAATCGAAAAATTGCTCAATCGATAGGTGATAACAATTTTTATCGGCAAAGAATAAGTTTCGTCTTTCTTACTCTTAAAGACACTCAAAGCGCCGGATTTGACTAAAGACCGAAGTGATCTGTTGTACAGAAACAGAAAGTTTCCTCAAACGAGTATATTTTCTGGTTGACTATCAAAAGTAACAATGAAAGAACAATGACTTTGATGAAAAACACTAATGGAACCAGGTTTTGTCCCTACAAGCCCACAAAGTCTCAACTCTTAACTCGAAAGTCGGATTTTTCCGAACACTTTTTGTGCAATTTGATTGGAAAGATGATTTTTCTGGTTGAAAGCCAAAGTTCAATTGTCAATCAATCATGGAAATGAGTGGTTAACAATAAATTGCAAAAATTTATCAGTTTTTTATTCCTCCCTTTCGTGAATTAAGCATTGTCGTAAAATTTATCACTCGTTTCCATAGGAACTTGAATAGAAAGTTAACTGTTCAAAGTCTCAGAGTGCAAAAAATTCATCAAAAGAGTTATTATAAAATTGAAGTTAAATAATGAAATCAGAAATTTATGTAAACTCATCACTGTAAATGAACTAAACTTGATAACCTAAATCTAGATCTTATGATCATTTATTGAAACTGAATTTTGTGATGCTACCTTTTGAATCATACATTTTCTTTATTAACTGATTAGAGTTATTGTTTAATTGCGAGGGTTGTCACTTTGAATATTCTTAATAAATTTTCCGATATTTAATTCAAGTGCTAATATAATTTTAGTCATATCGACCAATACATCTTGATTTTATTAGTTTTCAAAGACTTGGCCGTTCAATCCAATCATTCAGTATTTCTTGTTTTATATTGTTTTGCTGCGTTTTCATTGAAGCAATTAAAAGTACTTACAATAGTTGCAATTGATTATATCTTTGCTCCCATCAAAATAAATAAAATAATATAACTTAGTAAAGGAGGCAGAAAACACTGACGATACAAACTGATTTTTTGGATGATTTGTCAACATAAGGAAAATATGATTCGTATTGACAAATTAACCATTTATCAGCTTGTAAATATCAATTGAATTTTATCAGAAATACCATCTTTTAATTAAAATTTTTAAAACTTCACATTAACATGAGTAAATAGTAAAATGAAAATGAAATTTTGCCCAATATAATTTGTTCTGATTACAGATGAGAATTAGCAAATTTAATCGATTGGTTTAGTATTTTTCCATCCACAGAAACGAGGCAATGTCTTCAAGTATCTCCATGTTTTTTCGTAAATTTCAGAAGCTTGATTATCTTGGTCACAAGTTTTCTCAATCAGCTGATTAAAGCGTCTAACCAAACCTTGCCGGCTTATTTTGAGTGGATTGTACTCAGCAAGTTTCTTGTTAACACCTTGTTTCAATCCTTCAACCACTATTTCCCCTGCATAACAATGGAAACACAGAAAAGGAAAACAATTAAAATAATATCAGATAAAGCTTAGTGCAAACCATTACTCTGAAAACCAACTTTAATTATGAATAATGGCATTTACTGTATTTATAAAGAATGTGAATACAATTACAAATTATTATTATTAAGATAGAAATTTCGGAATTTCATTGATCAGTTAATCATCACATTTTAAACCATTAATATTATAAAATATAGTCATAAATAAGATTTTAGTTTTAATAACTGATTGATGCATATCTCATCATTGCAACGAAATTGAAATTGCTCCTAAATAAGTCTCAGAAATGAACAAGATTATGATCATCGTGTAATCTGTTTATTTCATTGTTAAATTTGTTGACATTCAATTGAATAGTTCTGCACTTAGTGCAGGATTTAAATATCTGAGTTGATCAAGGATCTAATATTTTCTAATGAAAAGTTGACGAGACCTTTGTAAAAGTATTTCATGAAAGGCAAGTAATCTCTTACATTTATCTTCTTTTTCACTCCACCAGACAATTGCTGAAGGGCATGATTGTAAGTCATTATAACGGATAAATGGTGAACATCGGATGGTTTCAACGAAATGAACTTCTGGTTGCTGATATGGTGAAAATGATTCGATTTGACATTTCTGTTGGTCACTCAATTCTATGGTCAACGCCTGGTTGATTCTTTGCAAGTCAAACTCTTTAGTTTCAACGCAATTGCCGATGATTATTGATTTCAACCTTATCGGTCGGCGAGTTAATGAAATCAAGCGTTTTCCTTGCATACCAAGATAACTCCATTTCAAGATTTTGTCGATACATGAGGCTTCATTGCAAGGTTCACCCCTTCCTGGCTTGCGGTGGATTCCATGATTGGCATCTTTTAGGAAAAGGAAAATAAAATTAACGAAAATTATTTATGACACATCATCGAATGATCTAAATTATCAAGTCTTATCTCAGGAGGAGCTGAAAATCACAAGTTTCAAATGTAAGTCTGAAAAATTGAGATCAACATCAACATCAACATCAAATTTCGTTTATTTAACCTTGGATATCATTTATATTATATTATTTATCACGTTAAAAAATTATTGTTATTGGAAAGTCAAGTGATTTTTAGAAATACAAAAACAATCGTAAAAATTTTCCAACAACAATAATTATTGTGATTGTAAAACTTTTTATATTATATTTCTGGTGAAAGAGTCTTCCAGCTAAGATTTATCAACCAGTATCACAAAGATGATGTTATGACGAACTTATATTTGTTTTAATTAACTTTCTATGAGTAATAGTTTTTCCTGTATTTTGCAGAAAACAATAAAAGTATATGATGATCACAAAAGGAGACAACAAGACAATCAAGGAAGTATAAGAAGCAGAAATTCAGACAAACATAAACAACCTTTTTTCACAGGACCTTGATATCGATCAATAGTACCACATGGAAGTTGTGAAATAAAAAGATGCCAAGTTAAATTATCGAGATAATTGCAGTAATCAGAGTGTTTCTCAATCAACCCCATCAAGTGATGTTTGAAGGCTCTTTTACATAGGACTTCGGCATGGCAGTCAATGAGAACGTTTGATAATTTCGATGGATTACCAGTTACACATTTGGTCCCAGTTGTTAAGCAGGCAAGCTTAAAGCTATCCGACTGTTCACAGAGCAAACCACACAGTGTTGTCCATTGAGTGTCCAAAGGCTTGCCAGTTTTACCAAGACTGTTGAGACAAAGGCCAACATATAATTATTATATTAAAATGGTACAACTGATATTGAAATTGTTTTTCTTACCTTTGATATTTCTCCATGCATAGTTGTGCCATTGAATGATATTTAGACTCTTCCATCTGAATTTAAATTGAATTGTAAAGGTTAATCTTTCATTTTCTGTTGAAATTACGTGTGAGCATGTTTTCAAATGCAAGCAGATTTGAAAACCAATTTTAAATTATACTTGATAGGACTTTCATTATCATGAAAATATTCCCTCAAGTTTTCAACGATTCAGATTTTAATTGATCGAAACTTTTTGATAAAATGAATCTTTTCCAATTTTAATCAACATAAACTGATGTTAATGTGAAAAACTATCATTTGATTTTTTGTCAATAGTTGATAGATAGCTTTGATTTGATCAATATTGATCTTCAAACTTGATTAAGTTAATCGTTATGTATTCTGTGAAATATGCAAATTTATTTGATATTTCAATTTTATTAATATATTCATGGAGTTGTATCAATCCTAACCTGCCAATTCAGACAAGCTTTAAATTTAAAGACATTGCCGTAAACAATCAAATCTTCAATTTACTAATAAATGTTTTATTCTTCTTAAATTAAGGAAATTTAAAAGCATATCAAGGACTGTTTGTGTTTAATGTCCAGTGACGATAAAAACGTTGATGGTTTATGGTCACGGTGAACCGCAAATACAAATTGTAATATATGTATTATACAAATACATACAAATTTTTACGATAAAAAGGACAGAGCATTGAAATTCGTCTAAAAATTCAGATTTATTCACTTTATCATGAACTGGACTCAGAGATCATCGAACACCTTAAATCACTTGTGATAAGAATAAAGCACATCGTAAGTGAACCAAAGTCAAGTTTTAAAATAAAAACGCGATACAAGAAGTTAATAGAAAATCTCTCGAACTTCTGTTTAAAGTTGTACACTTTAGATTAATAAACGTTTCATCTTATTTTAGATAGCTCATTCTGGAGAGAAAGATTTGCCAATCTAATCCTCTTGTCTTTTCCAATGATGATGATGATGACGAGCAGGGAATGGGTGAACAATTGGTGGTTTAACTGTTTCAACTGTGAACGGAATTGGAACAGGCAAAGGGACTGGTACAACTCCTATTCCTGGAGGTGAGAGGACAGCAGCCGTTAAAATCATTTTGAGCAATTTACGAGCTTCACGATGAGAAAGTCTATAGCTGGTCGTAATTGTTGGAGTCATTATGATAAATGTAATTATGTAAACAACAACACAGAAAATTGTTTGTTTACGTGAAAATTTCATAATTATCTGCGTTACAACTGAAGACACTTGATTGTGAACTGGAGTTGATAAATCGCTTACAAGGTTATTTGATGGACACAGAGATTTAATTTGCTGCTTTAATAAACCGATGTATTACTTGATATTGAATTCAAATGGAAACTAGCTGAATATGAAAATGTATCCTGAATCACTTCTCACCAATTAATGATGAAAAAGATACTAAATACAACTTTATATACCGGGTTTATTGGCCATTTATTAATAAGAAGCCAGTTGATTTTATGTAAGCATTAAATTGCAAACATGGCTAAATAAATGGCAGAGCTGTTGACAAGTTGATGGTCAAAAACAATCATGAAATTGAAGACTTGTGGCCATTGTGGGATTATTGTGGCTCAACTTGAATGCTGGATGTTTAATTAGCAACAACCTCGTTAACTATCACACCTTGACTGATTGCATTCTATTTCCAAATATTGTTATTGAAATACTTAATATTCGCACTTTTTCTGCTCATTGATTGAGAGACATCCATTCTTTGAGCGTTGTGGTCGACCATGACTATGAACAACTTTAAAGCAAGTTTGTTCATCTCATTCATTACTGACCCTCTTCAAAATAGAGTTTCTAACATTCATTAATATGCCCATTTCTAAAATTAGGATAATGTTCTGTTTAATAGATAAACTATGACGAATTTATATCCAACTAATTGATTATTTTTTCACTCTAAATGCCGTTTTATGAATTTTACGCTCAGACAAGCTATTAGTTTGAATGGCTAAACTTGTTTGTAATTCAAGATAAAAAATTATCAAAACTTTGCGGGTATTGATGAATAATTAACAAATTTTGTAAATATTTGCTATCAATTGCCGAAATTTAATGGCTTGTTGTCTATGAATAATTATCTTACAAAAGTTAGTTCGGTAAACTGGCACTTATTTATTTGAAGGTGTGATTTGTATCAAGAGTGTTACCTCAAATCTCGAGAAACATGTAAATACAAATATGGGTTACTTAATTATGAATGAATAAGAAAACAACTTGACATTGTCAATGAGTGAGAAATGATTAAATAATTAATCAACAATTTGAAGTAGTCGGTATTTCTTTTTTTGTTTAATGTTAATACAATTTCAAAGATCTCCGAAAAAAGCTGAATCAACAATAATTCAATTTAACAAAATATTGAAGTTAAATCAACAGCTACTGTTGCTTAGTTTACAATCAATCATTTCTCATGTGAGCCAGGAAACTAATGTTAAATTGAAGAGGACGATGAAGTGATATTAAACACTTAAAATGTATAAAAATAAAAAATAGTAATTATGGAATAAAACAATCATATCAAATTGAAATAACCTTTGATAATTTTCAAAGTTGAACAATAGCTAAGAACAATATCATTATTATGTTATCATAGATAATGCGATTCTCCTTTGTTTGATTTTTCTGATTTGATTGGACGAGCATAACAATGAATGTAGTCTTATTTTCACCAAAAATGAACACCAGAAAACGGAAAACGTAATTCTAAAAGGTAAATGTTTCGAGAAAAAGGGTGAAGATTTTGAAATGAACGCCAATTTTGAGATGACGATAAGACCAACAGATAGCAGTAGAACTGTAAAACTATGAGTCAAAACTTGTGATTCACAAGTTATTACCAATTTAAAATAGTAAACAATGTTGATAATTAAATATAAATTAATAGACAATATTGATCACTAAACGATTGAGAGGTAACTTACAATAAAAATAAATTACCTAGGTGACTATTATTATGAAGGGTTACAAATTTATGGCATTTTTCCTTTTCCTAGAAGTAGACTAATAGACTGCATTGATGGTGATAAAAATGATTGTGGCACAATTAACTTACCATAGACGCTAATTAGACATGTCTACCCTTTGGTCTAGAGAAAAACAATCAATAAATTTAACTTTTGATTTGCTGGATTATTTAAACGCCTCACTACAACCAGAAAAACAACCTAAAAGGAAAGGAGAGACTCTTGTTAAAATGTACACAGAAAAAGCTACAGCTGTGAAACTAACCCAGAGAAAAGAGGGAGAGAGAACAAGTCAACCGGGTTTAAGACAAATAATTTATTAAACAATGCTAACTTAACTATCGCAATCAGATAGTACAAGAGGTGCCTTCCTTTGATTGCTTCGACTCTCATCATCCTCGCCATCATCATCAGTATCATCATAATCATCAACAATATTAACATCAATCAGTGGTTCTTGACTTTTGTGTTTGCTCTCATGTTCCCTTTATGATCTGTTTCATTTCATTTTATCCTCTAAATTATTTGGCGATTGCTTTGATTTATACTTGATTTTTGTGTGTCCTCTCCATTCGGATGGAGCATTTTTGTGGTCACAATTTTTGGGTAAGTTTGATATCATATTTTTATGTGTACCATATTCTAAAATTTTACTTACACTCTTTTTGATTTAGGACACTCAAATAACTTGGAATACCTCACATCCACTTTTTACACCATGCTTTGGTGAAACCTTGTTAACATGGATTCCTTGCGGTTTCCTTTGGATAGTTGCGCCCTTTGCTCTTCACAAATTAATCCGATCACCAAACAAGAATATACCATGGACTCTACTAAATTTTTGCAAAACAGTTAAGTTTTGTATGGTTATATGAGACGGAAAAGTTATTTCCTTTCAGCCATGTGATTAATTGATAATGAGAGACGACTTATGATACTCATTGTCATCTCATATTGGTTATATTGCTCTCAAGTTTAGAAGAAAATAGTTATTAACTTTTCTATTGTATTTCTTTTATCTTTTCCACTTTTCCACCAGATATTAGCAATTTTATTAAGCGCAACTTCTGCTGTCCAATTAATCTATGCCATTGTTGAATTAGTTAACGGAAATCAAGTCCATCCAGTTGAATATTACTCGCCATTTATCAGTTTTTTAACATTTGTGAGTTGTAACCTTCATCGTCATCACAATCATCACTTACTCAAACCTACGCTCGGTTGAGTTTTCTAAGGTTGACTGGGAATACTAATTTGATACTAAACCTTTCTGTTTTACTTTTTTTCACAGAGTCTTTCAACTATATTTATATTGCTTCATCGTCGCAAAGGTGTTCATTCTTCTGGTGTTTTGTTCATCTTTTGGCTTCTATTCACTGTCGGGGCATTAATTTATTATTGGACGATAGTTGACACTGTTATTAACCCGGTTAGTGCAACCATGATCTGTTTCATTTTTCTTGAACAAGCTATAAAAAGCAGTCTTCAATTTACATGAGAGTCAATTTAACTTTTTTTTCAAAGATTATGAATCTTAGGAATCATTTATGAGTGGCATGTACTTCTGAATTTCATCACTTGACATAAGAATATGTGTTAATTTACTTAGATTTGTGCCACTCAATAAGACAATTGTTAAGTCTTATACAAATCGAGTCATTATCACGTTATTAACGTTGCACCTCTTGACAATTATATCTCTTTCTATTGTCTTTTATTTTTCAATTTAATCAATGCTGTTTTTTCACGTGCCGATTTCAATTATTTTTCTTGCGTCTTTTTCAAAACTTCTAACCTCATACTTGATGACAATCTTTACGTTAGTCAAATTCATCTTAATAAATATCACTTATTTCTCGTTATTTTTATTATCAGGACAAATATTGGACAATTGACAAGATAACTTTTATAATCCGCTCAATCCAAACACCAGCTATTTTATGCTCTTTCTTGCTGTCATGTTTTGCTGATACTCGAAGGGAATATTTCACTGCCGGAGAAGATTATAAGGTAAATTAAACTTACTTCCGATCATTTTTCGTTCTTTAAAACAACTCTTATCTGATTCATAAACACTCCCATTTAAAGTAATAAACCTGAGGTTAAATGATACTTTGATACAGTTAATCTTATACCAATCGTTTTATAAAAATCCAAGATAAAATAACTGAATTATCTAATAGCTAGATAATCTTTTGAACCAGATTTATCATTTTTGGTTTTCTGAAATTATAAACTATTTTACTAAGCAGTTTAATCGATTCCCGTTATTTCACAGAATGAGTGTCCACTTCTTCGAGCTTCTTTTTTCAATCAAATCACGTTCTTCTGGTATGATTCTATGGCATACTTGGGCTTCAAGAAATCTCTTACTCAAGATGATATGTGGGATCTTCCAGTGGATAACAAAACAGAGAAAATTTATGAAAAATTTCGTCGATACCTTGAAGATGCTATTTTGTACACATTTAATACTAAACAAAAATATCAAAGCGGAATTGTTAACTCTATCGAGGATTACTCCATTATTAGTGTCAATGTTGTTCTTCCCCTGTTTAAAGCTTTTTGGCCTCAGCTAGTTGGATGTGGTGTCATAAAATTAAGTTCAAGTTTTCTTACGTTCGGTAATCCTCTTCTTTTGGATCAGCTGATTGCTTTTGTAGCCAGTAATGATCCAATTTGGCGGGGCTATGTTATTGCGTTAGGTATGGCAATTTGTTCCCTTCTTGAATCTATGTTAAATGGACAATACGAGTTCTGGATTAATGTTACTTCAATGCGAATGCGAGCTGCTCTCATTGCTAGTATTTATCGAAAAGTTAGTTTACCAAATTTCTAATGTTTTGATAACTTATATTATTTTATAATTTAATGTTTCCCTTTTACAGAGTTTAAAATTATCTAGTGCAGGAAGGAAAGATTTTACTGCTGGGGAAATTGTCAATCTGATGGCTGTTGATACTCAAAGAGTTGTTGATTACATAAACATTTACAACCTTCTGTGGTCTGCTCCTATTCAAATTTTCATTGCCCTTTATTTATTATGGAACCAGCTAGGAGTTGCTTCATTGGCTGGTATTGCTGTGATGATTATTTTAGTTCCTGTTAATGGTTTTATTACTGTTAAACTGAAAACTTTGCAAGGTCGATTGATGGCTCAAAAAGATAAGCGAACAAAATTAATGAGTGAAATTCTAAACGGCATTAAGGTTCTTAAATTGTATGCTTGGGAAGGAGCTTTTGGTGAACAAATAACTAATATTCGTGATAAAGAAATAACAGCACTTCGAGGCCAAGCGAAACTATCCGCCGGAATCGTTTTCGCATTTTCCTGCGCTCCTTTCTTTGTGAGTAATGCAAAATTTATTGATTTGAAATTCGATCGATTTAATCGATAAATTTTCTAATTTTTAGGTTGCCTTTGCAAGTTTCTGTACTTTTGTGTTGATCGACTCTTCCAATATTCTAGATGCAAATAAAGCCTTCGTTTCGCTTTCTTTATTCAATATACTTCGAATACCTCTTGCACTTCTTCCTATGGTTGTTTCTTATGGGGCAAACGTAAGCATTTTCATTCTTTTTATTGTATCAGTTTTGCTCTAATTTTCTCTCATCTCTTTCAGTTTATTATTTCAATAAAACGTATCAATAAATATCTTCAAGGAGATGAAATAGACCCAGAAACTATTCAACACGAGCCGAACTCGCATACTCCAGTTGTTCTAAGAAATGGAACTTTTAGTTGGTCCAAAGATGATTCTCCTGTTCTCAATGGTATTACGCTTGATATAAAAGATAAAAGTTTAGTTGCTATCGTGGGTCAAGTTGGAAGTGGAAAATCATCCTTATTGTCAGCTCTTCTCGGAGATCTTTACAAAACCGAAGGCTATGTAAATGTTTATGGAAAAATTGCTTATGTCCCTCAAACAGCTTGGATCCAAAATGCTACTGTTAGACAGAACATAACGTTTTCACAGCCATACATTCAAGAGAAATACAATAAAGTATTGGAAGCATGTGCTCTAACGCAAGATCTGAAAATATTAACTGGTGGAGATTTAACAGAAATTGGTGAAAAGGGTATTAATTTAAGTGGTGGTCAAAAACAACGAGTCAGTCTTGCTAGAGCAGTTTATTCAAACTCTGACATTTATTTCCTCGATGATCCTTTGAGTGCAGTTGATGCTCATGTTTCCCGTCACCTTTTTGATAAAGTCATTGGTCCTACTGGAATGCTTAAAAAGAAGACCAGGGTTTTAGTTACCCACAGAGTTACTTTTCTACCTCAAGTTGATGAAATTATTGTGCTTAAAGATGGCCAGATTACTGAACAAGGAACATATCATGAATTATTAGCTAAAAATGGTGAATTTGCTCAATTTTTACTACAATTTGTGAGTGAGCAACATGAAGAACTTGCAGAAGAAGATAAAGAAATAATCGAACAGTTAAAAGAAAAAATGGGCCCTGAGTTTGAAAAAAGAGGATCTATTGTTAGATCAGAAACTCTTTCCAATAGCTCAGATGGAATTCGTAAAAGAACTATGTCCAATGCCTCACGTCCATCAACCAAAAAAGGTAACACTAGTCGAAGTATGTCACAGTTACGGGAAGAGTCTGAATCGACCAAAGAAAATGGTGAAAAGTTCAGATTAGTTGAAACTGAAGTTTCTCAAACTGGAAAAGTAAAATGGGGTATTTATTGGGAGTTTTTTAAAGCTTGTGGTTTGGTTTCATGCTTGCTTGTAATTTTAGCATTTTGTTTATCAAGTACTTTTAACTTACTATCGAGTCTTTGGTTGACTGAATGGAGTAACGACTCTCTTGATCCAGCGGCTGCTAATGATACAACTCTCAGAAACACTAGGCTTGGTGTTTATTTTGGTCTTGGACTATCCGAGACAACATTCACATTAACCAATAGTATCATACTGAACTTTGCTATTCTCAAAGGCGCCAGACTTATCCACGAAAAGATGCTGCATCGAATTATTCGAGCACCAATGTCATTTTATGATACAACTCCGTTGGGTCGAATACTTAACCGTTTTACAAAAGATATTGATGTTGCTGATGTCACTCTCACTTTCAATATTCGTCTTCTAATATCACAAAGTTTTCGAGCGGTCGTAGCTATCATTGCTATATGTTTAGAGACTCCGTACTTCTTACTTGTTGTTATACCGATTGGCTTTGCGTATTTTTTTGTCCAGGTAAATATAATAATTTTAACTTCATATTTTAACATTAATTTGAATTAATTCTTTTTCTCTGCAGAAATTTTACATTTCTTCTTCTAGACAATTAAAACGAATTGAATCAGTCACTCGATCTCCAATTTACTCGCATTTTTCGGAAACTGTTTCTGGAGCTACATCTATTAGAGCTTATGACTGCAGGGAAAGATTCATTAATGAGTGTTATCACAGAGTTGATATCAATCACTCATCTTACTTCCCCAATTTAGGTTCTAATAGATGGTTAGCGGTTCGACTTGAATTTCTTGGAAATCTAATCGTATTTCTTGCAGCTATTTTTGCCGTGACTTCACGTGGTACTCAAAGCCCTGGTTACACTGGGCTTTCCGTTAGTTATGCTTTAACTGTCACTCAAGTGTTGAATATGTTGGTTAGAGCGGTATCTGATGTCGAAACAAATGTAGTTTCAGTCGAAAGGTGTTTGGAATACACTAAAACTCCGATGGAGGTAATTTTATATCTTGTTAAAACTCATTGGCGTTTACTTCATATTCATGTGGATTAATGACTATTTTTTCTTATCAGGCACCCTGGGAGTTACCACACAAGAGAACCTCGTCAAATTGGCCTGACAATGGCCAGATTGAATTTAAAAATTATAGTACTAGATATAGACCAGGTCTAGATCTAGTATTGAAAGACATTTCCTGTACTATTAAACCGAATGAAAAAGTGGGTATAGTTGGTCGAACTGGAGCCGGTAAATCTTCTCTAACGTTAGCTTTATTCCGGATCATTGAACCTTCTGGGGGAAGAATAGAAATTGATAACCAAGATATCTATCAATTGGGTCTTCACAATCTGCGCTCAAGACTCACAGTCATACCACAAGATCCTGTCTTATTTTCTGGAAGTTTCAGACGTAATTTTGATCCATTCGAGAAACATACCGATTCAGAAATTTGGAAAGCTTTAGAACTTTCGCATTTGAAAGGCTTTGTAGATTCTTTAGAATCTGGTCTTAATTATGAAATCGCTGAAGGTGGAGAAAATTTAAGTGTCGGACAGAAACAGTTGGTTTGCTTAACTAGAGCTTTACTTCGTAAAAGCAAAGTTTTAGTTCTTGATGAAGCTACTGCAGCAGTTGACATAGAAACTGACGAGCTTATCCAAGGAACAATTCGTAAAGAGTTTTCCGATTGCACCATTGTGACCATTGCTCATCGTTTAAATACAATTATGGATTATGATAGAATAATTGTGATGGATAAAGGAACAATTGTTGAGTTTGATTCACCTGCAAACCTTCTTAAAGATGCAAAGTCAATCTTTCATTCAATGGCTAAGGAAGCAAATCTAATATGATAAACAATTAGCTATTGTATCAAACACACAAACGTGCATCAAAACAATACTTTGCCTTTTCAATTATGTTTGCAACTAATCACCACTCTCTTCTTTGGAGTAATTAATCAAGTAGTGTCCGCATGTAGCTAATTTCCTCTATTTCTTATCTCGCTGGACTTATCTAGTCTATAATAATTTAAGCAATAACATCTCTCGATTTCCTCTACTACTTGACCTAATTGAAGAAAAGCTATTCAATCATCTTTACTGCTCTCTATCAAACTCTTTAAGCTCTTCCTTCACATTTTTTATCAAGTCAAAATTATGTGGCCTTTTCTTAACTAATATGTTATAATGAACCAAGATTGTGATGAATTTACAACTATACAGATAAAAAATGATAAAATCGAGTATTACTAAATCTGCCCACAATTAGTCCTTTTTCAAAGTATAGCTAATACAAAGAAGGCTATCTTTAAGTTCAATCAAACACCGACTTGGTCGAAAATCTTAAACATCTTTAAAAAATTCTTTTTATGTACAATTAGTTGAAAAATCATCCAAGATTCCTCTAAAGGTTCCCTGTTGTAAAACTTAAGCTTGTTTTCCTCTGTAACCGAGTCATATTTTTATACATTTCAACACATATCATATTGTATGTTATAAACGTTTATAAACATTTTAAAACAAATAAAATTATCTTATATACTAATTAAACTATCTAAAATTGAAATCACCTTTGAAACAGAAGTATATTTTAATAAGAATATATTATTTGATAATGATTCAAACAAGTTCATCTTAATGAAAGCAGCTTGAAAAAGCAAATTGAAATTAAAGTAGTCAAGTACACCAGTCAACCCAAGTCTTGTGGCGTAGGCAAACTAGGGAGAGCGTGTAGCCAGCGCAAAAAAATGAACACGCAAAATCGTTTGCCTTTTTGCGTTCTTTTGCGTTTAACGCAATAATTTTCATTCAAGTTAGGGTATCTATACTTGCTTCAATAGTCATCACAAAACTAACTTGATTATTTTATTATAAATTGTTTATTGAAAGGTTTTAGCACGTTTGCTACAGATAGTTTAGCGAGGATATCGATATTTACTCGATCCTTACTTCTAAGGATCGTTCTGCCATGCATATTAAGAATGTTTTAACTTTGCATTCATAACTTATCCCTTATACAGTCATATTCAAGTTTAAAGCCAACAACTTGAGCAAAATCAAATCAAATTTAGGTACACTTCTAGGCTAGCAATAGTAATATTTTTTTAGTAAAATATTTCTAAAGGCATGGACTACAAATAAAATGAAAAATTTTACTTAAATCTATTTTAGTAAATTAGTTAGCAATTAATTAAGCGAGGGCTGTAAATTTAACATGGAAGCTCTTTTGCCAAAAGTTTAAAGCATTTCGTGAAAAATAGCGGAATTAGATCGATTTTTTTCTTGAAATTTCTCTATTCAATAGATTATCTTAATAAAAATTTTTGTACAAAAAATCAACCGAAAATAGCAATCATGAACCAAGTTATGAACTTTCCCGTTTAACACTGATTTCTATGGCGAGGAATCGATTTACCGTAATTAATTACGACCAGATCGGTCAAAATTCTTAATAAAGTAACACGTGCAAATCACAAGCAATCTGAATTATCTAGTGAGATTCCGTTGACCTCAGGTAACCCGTTCTTTACACAGTCCTGTTTAAGTTTTTTCTTTCGTTTTATTCCATGGAAAGTAATGTTAAAAATTCGGATTAAAAAGTTAAACAGGATTGAGCAAAGAACGAGTGATCTGAGAACAACGAAATTTCAGATCATTCAAATTGCTTGTGATTTTAATGTGTTACACTACCAAAAATTTCGGCCAATTAGGTCGTAATTTATTACGCTTAGTTGATTTCTCGTCACAGAAATCAATGTTAAATAAGAAAGCTCATTACTTGATTCATGATCGCTATTTTCGGTTGATTCTTGCAGTGAAGAGAGTTGCAATGAGGCAAGACATTATGGGTTCGAAACCTAATTTGGTCAATTTTTTCCGCGACTCTTTTTGTTGTTTTTACTTGTTAGTAGTAATAAACATACACAAGATAGCACAATTTTATTGATTTTTGATCGATTGGCTGCACTAACCCTAAAAAGAAAGAAAAGTTAATTTATTCAAATTAAATCACGATAAACAGTTAATTTATAATTTACATATTTTGCTTATAAGGAAGTTAATTATTATCAACATTAGATTAACCCTTTAAGGCTATTAACCCTTCTACATTTCGAAACAATGTAACAAAAATGATCACGATTAAAATTATTTTTGATAATCTAATTATTCAGTTTAATTTTAATCTTAATACGGATGTATTGTTTAATATATATCACGATTTTCATAGACATAATAAAGAACGATATAGCATCTTGATTAGTTTTTTCTGAATTCTAATTAGTTTTGACCGAGATTTATTGAATCTAATTGAACTTATGGAAATTAAGAGGGACAGGAAAAAGCATAAAAAAGAAAAAAGTAAGTGTTGGATATCTTGTAAATTGTGCTATCTTGTGTATGTTTATTACTACTTACGTTTAGCCTTTCAGGCAATGTTTGACATTGTGAAGCATCTGCAAGGGTTAAGATTAACAATTATGTGATGAGGATAATTATTAGGCTGGCTCACGCAAAACGGGAAACGAGTTTTTTCTTATAACTCGGTCCCCTATGCATATTTTGAAAACCGGTTTTTTGCTAGATATTTAGGCATACTTCTTGTACATTTTGCATACAAAGATCATCATTTTTAAAACATGGCGTCTTCATCAAATTTAGTTAATTACAGTAACCCCCGCGATCAACGAGTTTTTATTAGAATGTGTTGGAAATTAGGAGAATCCTCAGGAATAATACATGATAAACTTGTGAAATTGTTTGCTGGAGCATCTCTATCAAAAAGTCGAGTGGCAAATTTGATTAGTCAATTCAACAAAGGCGACTTGAATATTGAAGACACAAGAGGAGGTGATCGAACTGAAGAGGCCGCTAGACAGTCAAAATTGGATCAAATAAAGGAATGTATGGAGGAATCGAGACACTGGTCCACCCGTTCTCTATCATCAAAAACTGGTGTACCTCTGGCTACAACAAAAAGATATATCAGGGAACATCTCAAACTTAGGAAAAAACTTGGAAAATGGGTCCCACACGAATTGACCGAAACCAACAAGGAAAACCGAGTGATTAGTTGCAGATTGGCCTTAGCAATGCTGAAAGATGACCCGGATGCATTAAAAAGAACTGTAACTATTGATGAGACATGGGTTTCGCTTTACATGGCGCCGGATCGGTCACAACAAAGACAATGGGTGTATCCAGGAGAGAAACCTAAACCTGTTGTACGTGAAAACATTCACGGGGACAAAAGACTTCTAATAATGTCAATGGATTGGAATGGGATTGCATTCTGGAAGCTCCTGCCAGCTCGGACTACCGTGAATGCAGAAATCTACAAAAATTTTCTGGTTGAGAAATTTCCACTTTGGATCAATGCTAACAACGTTAGAAGACCATATCTACTGCATGATAATGCCCGCCCACACAAAGCCAAAGAGATAGTGACACTTTTGGAAAAGAAGGGTATCACCATTTGGCCACACCCTGCGTATTCTCCAGATATTTCACCACTAGACTTCAACTGCTTTGGCCCATTGAAAAGGCGCCTGAGGGGTATTAAACATGCAGATTGGACCGAGTTTGAAAATGCGTTGGTTGAGGCTGTAGAACAATTGAATTCAAATAATAGTGTACAGGGTGTTCAAAAGCTTGCTGAGCGCTGGCAACGTGTCATTGAAAGCGAGGGAGAGTACATAGATACTGACTAAAATTTCATTCGATTTGATCAACGCATTAAAAATTTATTTAAAAAAACTCGTTTCCCGTTTTGCGTGAGCCAGCCTAATATAATGAGTGAAGCGAAATAAGATAAGTTATGTTAAAATAAAAGTGTGACGGGCTAGAAAACTAGTTTCTTTTTCTTCTCTTTCATCTCTTTCGCCGTTCCTTTCTTGTTCTTCACCTCTTTCTTCTCCTCTTTCTTTTTCAACATTTTACTTTAATTCTCTACGCTAACCTAAAACAGGCAAATACTATCAGTTTTTTATGCGCATTTTTATGCAAACTTTATTAACAATATAAAGACATGTTTTCACCACTTTTTTATTAAAATCTTATTAAAACCTGTAACTTTCAATCAACAATTACAGACATATAAGGGTCCATACTGACCATTGTAAAACTAGGAAAAGAACAGTAATAAAACATTGCAAATGGCAAAAACTTAAGAGTAAGTTTGTTTGTAATTTTACTTTTCCTCAACTTTGACATTGCCCCTCTTTTTACCATTGCTTTTAGCAACGGTTTCAAAAGAAATGAAAATAATTAATTAACAAAATTATTTTGATTTGAACCTCGACAACGGATAAAGTTTCAAATGTTTAAAATAGCAATTGGAAGCATTTTTAATGCTTTCTTTTATAATATCTAAATGATGTTTTTAAGTTGTTTATTTCTATGAAAATAGTAGGGTCGCCAGGATGACTTTATGCATTATACATTTTGTATTATTTTATGCTTTTATGTATTATTGTATGCTTTTTGTATTATGTATGGGAATATATGGACTTTAGACGTTGAGGATTGAGTTGTTTTAAGATGAAGTTTCATTAATTAACTATGCAACAAAATAAAATTAATGCAGTATCATGAAATTAAACAAAATAATATCGCACTATCATCCTAAATGAATCAATTCATGCGAACAAAGGCTTAAATGATGTGGCAGAAAATTGTAATAAAAAGTCAAAAGACTTGAAGTAGAGAGACCATATTGAAAGAGTATAACTGAAATTTAATTTCGTTCATTTAAAATTGAAATTCCTAATTTTCCTATCACTGTTAAAATTCTTTACAACTATATATCATTAGTTAGAACTTTGAAAGACCAAGCTAATGATATATGAATCATGTTAACAGAATATCTGGTTGATGAGTAACTCATGACTATCGGAATGGATTTGGGATGTTGTTTACTTGTTTTCAGAAAGTGTAAAGTCAATGTGGTTAGAAACAAAACTATCGAGCATGCAGAGAATGCAATATTAAATTTTTGTAAAGCTATAGCTCATCCATTTAGCTATAGTTAGATTAAAATTGTAAACCTGGTTGCTGTTGCAATGTTTTCGCAACCGATAAACCTATGTAAACTTTTAGAGAAGTATCCGAATGAATTCACTTAATTCCCTGAATTATACCCGGCTACCTATGCGAAGCATGCTAAAGGAAGAGTTCCAATATTTCATACAGGAAAACTTGTATTCGATGGATATATAAATATTCAAGATGTTAATGTAGTTTTTCAAAAATTCAATTTTATCTTCTAATTTAATTTGTGAAGAAACATGCTTCGAAGAGACCTATCAATCATAGCATACTTGACATACGTTGCAGACTTACTTAGAACCTCCTCTGCTCTTCTGTTGCCGATGTGAGATTTATATTCTTCAGTTTAAGTTCTTGATACATTGAAATGTGAATATGGAGACGGTGTATCAGAGTGTCTTGGTGTTGTAGGTAAGCAGGCATAGCTCATTCTATCATACCCTTCAAGGTAAAAGGTGAGAATGGTCTACCTCCTCATAATCGTAAACGTCATCAACACCTTCGTTAGGATGCAGAAATGCAAGCTGAAAATTACCAACATTAGCTCCTGATATGAATGGATAAAACGGGCTTTGTTCTCTGTGATCGACTCAGTGCAAATCGTATACCAAAGGAACGTTGTATTCGAAATGGCAGAAAGCAAATTTAACTAGTCTCTCCTTTCCTGTATAGTAAAAACCGTCAACCACAAGCTCATACCGTGATGCAGTTCCGTTTGTCCAATCATTCCATCCTTGATAGTAAGACTGTAACCTATTATTTTCATCTTTCATTGCAGCTAGTGAATCTACTTGATGTTGGAATAATTCCTAGTTTGACATATGTAAAGGTTATTGGTAGTTGTTATTGGAGTGATTTTAGTAAAGTTGAGTGTAGAAGTTGCTGGTTAAGTTGTTGGTAAAGTTGTTGGTAAAGTTGTTACTAAAGTTTTGATGTTAACCAGGCAAAAACTAAAATCATCGATTATATCAATGTAAACTCGTAAGAGTTCAATGTAAACGTTCGATAAACTGCATTGGACTAGATTGAGATAAATTAAGCAGAAGATCAAAAAATACAGTTTAAACATCATTCAGAAACTTAAAAAGTGTAAAGAAACATGAAGCTGGGACCAGGGGAATAGCATTGTGCAAAAGATTTTGCAAACAAGTTCAACGATTGTTTCATGGGTCCAATAAGGTACAATGTTTATCAGCATATCGGACCGGAAGACTTAAAATTTTTGATGAAGCTAATTACGTAATTATGTAAGTTTGATTACATAGTTTGATGAGTCTTAGTTTTAAAATTTCAAATTGAGAGCTTGACAAAAATGAGTCTGAGAGAAAGGAATTAAACACCACTATCTTTCTACGTGGTTACTCATGGTTGATTAACAACTATTTTTTGTTGATGATTTTTCGTGGCTAACATTTCTCGCTGTGGAAAACGAAAAGCCACTAACAAAAACAATGTTTGATTAGCCACTATCATTCTTAATGGTTATTCTTTCTACGTGGTTACTAGTGGTTGATTAACCACTAGTTTTAGTAGTTTTATTAGTAGTAAAACTTGTCTGTTAACCACCAATTATAATAGTAATTGTTATTGGTTAAGAGAGCAATCCAACAACTACTACATTTATTAGTGGCTAAAAGACAAGTTGCCCTTTACATTGATAATGCTAGTATCAGAACTATTTAAAAAAATTAGAGCATTCATTTTTCACGGAGCTTAAAGAGTTATTGATGACAATAATGATAAGGAAATAATGATTTTATTCGATTTATTTGATTACAAATATTTTTTGATTGTCACTATTCATTAAAGCGAGTTTTGACGCCGATCTTGCACAACGAAGAAATAGATTGCAAATGTAAATCCATCTTGAATCATACTAAAAAAGTAACCCTCTTTTTAGATGCAGGTTGAGATGATGGACCAGAATCGATTTTAATTGATTCAAGTGCCTCGTTATCCTTCGTCCTGGGTTTTTCAAATGAGATTGCTGCTTCACCAGGCTTCGATTTCTTATTTCCTAGCTAAATCAAAACATGATTGTATGCATATTTTGGATCCATAGCAAGTCTATAAGCTAAGGTTGGATATTTTTCCAATGAATCAATATATCCAATGATTCGCGCTTCGCGCTTTCCTGACTTTTGCGCTGCAACCGAATCCGTTTGAATTTGATCCATTTGGTTCACATTGGTTAACAACGAAGAGCTTTTACTACATCGCCAGATAAGAAGTTTCTTCTTATGAAAGTAAAGCATAAAGGCTGTTAGAATGAGAATAACTGCAAAAATGGCTAGAAAAACAATAAGTCTAATATTCCTTGTAGTATAAAAGCAGCGCTGGAACTCAGAAAATTCGTCTTCAGCCATTTGTCCAATGGAGTGTAGATGGTGTTTGTTTACGAGGATGAAACTAAAACACTTTGAAGCACTTGATTGATTTGGAGTGTAACTTCGGAAACTGAAAGAAAAGTATGAACGCTTTGTAGGTAGGTGACGCTAGATGGCTCTTAAATACTCTTGTTGATAGTTAACAAGATAATCAATTTTCTCCTTGTATTCAATACTTAAATAGATGATAATTAAAAAAAAGTTAAGCTATCTTTTAGAAGCACGAAAATGCATTAAAAATGGCGAGATGCTCATTGCAATGACGCCAACTTTCTGAATTTGAATGCGTGGAAAAACTCCATGCGAAAAGCAGCCTAAATAATTGACGGCAGAAACAAATTGTAAATTGTTGAAAAATTTGATTTCATCGTCAAAAAATATGTCCAATAAAGGTTTTTGTTCTCTAGATAGCGTTGTTTTATTCATTCCCTTTTTTCTATTTAGCATCAATAAATAAGAGCCTCTCTTCTCTTAGGTATATCCCTTAGTTACTACTTTTATCTTCTTTCTTACATTTTTATCTTTCACTCTTTCTTTCCTTCTTTCTTTTTCTTTTCTTTCCCTTCTTTCTTTGTCTTTGCGCTACTTTTCCGTTGGGTAGTTTGGTTCATCGCAGTTATTTAATTTCAATTTATACTTTAATAATAAAATTCGAATTATCTTATTATGAATACAAACATATTTCATCCAGTCACAAGTTTTAAAAATAAAATATATAAGTAGTAATAAAAGAACCTTTCTGGGCCACTTTTTCCCGCCAAAAAACTTTTTACACGTCGCGAAAAAATAAACATCAAAATCATTAAAACGAATTGAAAAAATTTATTTTTTATAATTAACTTAGGATTGACTTAACTATTTCAACAATCCAGTCATCTTCAGCTCCCAATTCAGGTAATAGCTGTGCTGGAAATTCGTCTTTTATTATTTCGTCTAAAAGGGCAAGGACTTCTTCCTACTGTATTTGGGGTATTATCAGTTTACCTTGATTGTGTAGATTGATTAATTCACTTGTTAATTCCGGACAAGAAGAGAACGAAAGAGAGGACGAAGAAGAGGACGAAGAAGAAGATGGAGATGAAGACGAAGAAGATGGAGAAGAGGACGAAGAAAACAAAGATTCATCAATAGTGGCCAGGCAGATCCCATTGGAAAGATCCAAGATTCATCATCAGAAGAAGAAGTTAGATCGTTAAATAATTTTTCAAACTCTTCATATGAAGGAAGCACAACTTGAAAGGCTTACAGCCAAACTTTTCACAAAGAACTTTCTCCTCACGTTTTTTTTGTCGCATGCGGAGATTGTACTTTTTAATTGCAGATAAACTTTTAGGCATAATGGGAATAGACTAAATTTTTAGGGAAAACTTTCACAACTTAGAATAAACTTGACAATATGATTTTCATCAGAGATGAAGACCTATTTATACTAACTTTTTGATTAAGGAAAAGATAACATATTTTATTTACGGAAATATAATTAACGCGGAATTTGTCAATCAAATTAATGAATTATCAATTGTATTAAAACACCCTTTGAAAGAACATTACCCTTTTCCAACTTTTTCTCATCTATCTTATAATTCAACAATTCTTTCTTTTTCTCTTTCTTTTCTCTTTCTTTTTCTCTTTCTTTTTACCATAGACTTTAACATAGGATTAACTTTATAACTTTTCTCTTTCTTTTCTCTTTCTTTTTACTATAGACTTTTGCATATAAACTATCTTTACTATTTTCTTAATTTTCATAAACATTTCAAAGTAATTTAAATTCATTGAACAATTATTCATTATTACATTTACGTGAAATTTGCATCAACAACGTTAAATTTTCATCTTCATCGTCCAGTGGAACTCGTTCAAACGTATTCAAAATTTCTACCAATGTTTCTTTGAACTCGGAATTGGGTGCAGTTTTGACTAGTAACTTCAGGTCAATCCAAAACATCTTTTGCATTTTCTGTACCACCATAAACGCACATACATCTGAATGATCATTCATGCAAAGTGAAGCAGTTGCAAACGGGCCAAAACAATTCAAGTCCATATCAAGTTCATTCAACACAGCTTTAAATGGGATTTCACAATAAGCCAGAATTTTAGCTGAATTTTCATCGAAACAGGCGATTATTTTAGATCTATCTTTGATATTCTTTCAAAAATTCTTGAATATTTCTTGGATGTGGCCGAAAAAGGTTATCTTTAGGGTAAAACACCAACATAGAGATACCATCGAAATAATTGAAACAAGCTACAATTCTACCATCAGAACATTTAGCAACATGAAAAATCGCACGAAAAGACATTTTAATGTTAACTCGTTTAGTTGCAATGATTGAATGAGAAATTTATTACAAACATAAACTTTTATACTATTTCTTTTATATTATTTTATATAAAAAATCTGAAATTCACTCACTCAACTACCCCTATTGGCAATCGGATCGGGAAAAACAGTTTGGGTACAAAAATTAATTAAAAATACAATTTTTGCAACGCATCCATCTCCAAAACATATTTATTACTTATACGGCTAGTATCAATCATCTTTCGCTAGTTTCATGCATGTTACGTTTATCAAGGGTATCTCTACAAATTTCTTTGATAATTTAAATCAAAAAATGAACCAATTTGGGTAATATATGATGATTTAATGAATGATGCATCGAAAAGTCAAGTAATTAGTGATTTTTTACTAAAGGATTTCATCATAAAAATATTTCAGTCATTTTACTTGTCCAAAACTTTTTCAATAAAGGAAGTGAAATGTGTAACATAACATTGATTGCTCATTATATAATACTTTTCAAAAATCCACGTGATCAAACAATCGCAAACAATATCGCTAGACAAATGTACCCTAATAAAATAAAACCATTTTCACAAGTATTTGAGGATGCAACGAAAAATCCATATTCATATTTATTTATAGACTTGAAAGCAGATACTCCAGAGTCCTTGAGACTCTTAGGGAATGTATGGCAGACTCCAATTGATGTATATGTTATATAAAGAATAAAATGATGAAAATGACACTAATTGGTGCTATCAGGTGTTTACCTGAACTCATCGATCTAGTTCATATAGCATCACTATCTGAACAACGGCAGAAAATACTAAAGTGTCAAATTTATTCAATAAGTGAAATTATTAAAAATATTCTAAACGGGAATATCCCAATATCAGTAATGGATAAGCTTTATTTATCGAAATACAGAGAAAAATTACGTAAAGTTTCAAAACAAAAAATTCCTTTGAAAGATAGAAGAAAATTGATCAATCAAGTTGGCAGAGCCTTATCAGCATTAGCAATCACAGTATTGAGTTCCATTTTAGTTAATAAAATATGAATGCTTGCACAAAAATGGTATTAATAAGTCAAGATGAGTATTACAAGCTCAAATCATTCAATAAATACCCAATATCTGCGAATATAAATAGTCCACTACCTCCGTAAATGCGTCAGAATATAATAAATAAAACTTTAGCCCCACCAAGAGAAAAACCTAAAACACCGAATTTCATGATAGATGAACCTACTTATGCTTGGGCTGACTTTGCAGATGACGAAGAAGAACTACCTCAAGAAAAGTTGAACATTCAAAGGTGGCCTCCTAAAATCAAAGATAAACTTAAAGATATATTGACTACACGAGGAAGAATAATTAATTCAGCACAAAAGACAATTCCAGGAAGTCATATTACAATAACAGAGTATTCAACTTTTTAACAAGTTCAACTCCTAAAAGAAGACCTTCAGGATATGAAAAAGTTGCCAGAACATTCGCGAGCAGAGATGTTGCTAATATTATGTAGCAAAAATAGATGTGCTTGGCAAGCTAACCTAAGTTTAGCTTGCCAAATCCTAATTACCCATGTAACCCTGTACTACGGTACAGGGTATAAATAGAGGAACATGAGAAAATAAAGGGGACTCTCTCGGAAAAATTTGAACAAATTGGTGGAGATGCCGAGTAGTGTACTCTTGACTAGTGTTAAAAAAAAAGTGAACAACAAGTACAGTCTAGTAAAAGTCTTAAACAGAAAATTAACCAGTTATATTGAGTTAAATCTGCTTTAAAAAAAAAATTGGTCCAGCTAAGCTAACATAAGTTATTTAATAACCGTTCTTTCATTGTTTTTTTTATTCACCTTTACCTTATTGACTTAAATTTATCTGTTATCAACCGTTAATAGTGACCATTATTGTGTTTCTAAGTTAAATCGGTTTTTTTTGGAGTGAATTTCGGACTAGAATATTTCATCTTCCACATTGGAAACACTTAAAACAGTTCTTTACCAGCAAGCTTTTCAAAATTATATGATTTCAACCATCACACTCCCAAACTTGTAAAAAAAAAAATCATTAAAAGCAATAACATAAAAAAAAACTGTGAAAGGACCATTTAGCTCTCAGCAGTTTCATCCAACAGCCCAACCAGCACATGAGTTGAACATATTGGTCAAATTTAACGAAATAACGTAAACAATCAACTGTTATCTAATTGCACATCAACACCTAAAAAGGTAAGATATTGATACAAAATCTTGACACAAAAAAAAAATCGTCTTCAATCCAGATTAAAGAATTGTGTTAACCGTGTTTTAATTTTCCAACTTGGATTGATTGTTAACTATGGAAACTTAATGTGCTTTGTACTCTTTATAAATAATAGTAATTGAAAAAAAAAACATTCATCATTTGAATACATCCACAAATGATTTACTCAATCTAATTTATTCATCCTTGATTTAGTTCTATTCATTTACTCGTTAACTGTGACAACCGTTCTATGTTTATCACTGCGTTTTTTTTTAAAAAAAAAAAACTTCAGAATAACAATCGAAAGCTTCCTAAATAGCCAACCCTAATTCAAGTATAATCGTTTCGGTTAAGATATCGTTATTATCACTGATGAACATTTTTCTTGCCATTACTTACAAATATTAATATTCTATTTTACAATATATACAATTAACCGTCTGTAGGTTATTCTTGGTCTTACTAAAACACTATTAATCTGAACTTAGTTCAGTAAAAAAAAAGAGAAAAAAAAACAATAAGACAACAACTCCTTCTATATTAAGGCCTCTTCTGTATTAAATCTATTTCAGTATACATATAATATTTGCTTTTTCTTTCTGAACTCAGTTCATTACATATAAAGTCAAGTAAGTAATTTAGAAAGTTATTCTTCCTAAACTTAGTTCAGTGAAATTAAATACGAAAACAAATAAGAAAAACAGTACAGATTGAAATATATTTGCCCTTCCTTCTGAACTTAGTTCAGTATTATCCAAGGTTGAGCAAGTAAAAAGAAAAAAGCAAAATAAACTCCTCGATAGTTTTCCTGGACTTAGTCCAGTATACTGTTTATTAGTAGATGAAAACTGTCGAGAGGAACTATAAGTTTGGCATGAGATTTATTTGTCATATAAACGTTAATTAACTATTTTGTCTCATTAAACTGATTGTCTGCCAGTAAAATCAGGACTACCCAAATAAGGAGACAACATTAAAATTTGCATGCCAAGTTTTAATAATAAATTAGAAATCATTAAGGTTCATGCCAAATCTCATCATTGGCACCGTTACCAACAACCAGTAATTATTGTGTATAATTATAATAATAGCATCATAGTAGACTGTAGTCTTGTTGGAGTCAAATCTTCAGATCAAATTGAACGACCTAGATTAAGATAATTTAAATGGAAGAGAAACCGGATCTTTTTCTAGTTGAACAAATAATTTTAATGAATAAATTACTCCAAACTAAAATAACCAAAGAACAATTAAATCGATTATTTGACCTTTTAATCGAAGATATTGAAAGTAATAACCAATGAATATTTATAGTTATCCAATCATTAAAGATTCGAAGAGTCAAAATACTATTATCGAAATTAATTCGGAAGAAGAAGAAGAAATAGAGATCAAAGTATCCGAATTAGTATTAGCTCTTTCTCCATTAATTGCCCTTACTATTTGGTCTGTTGTGATTTTAGTACGGTTCACTCTTGACCATCATACTGGTCCTGCCTAATATTAAGCACCATGATGAACCAAAATCACTCAGAAATATCACCACAGGAAGCAGCTCCGATAGTGGCAGCAGCTCCTGTTCAAACTACCCTTTCCCTACCTAATATTTCTTTAAGCATAAATTTCTTCTCGGGTGATGAAGACGAAAATATTGTCGATTGGTTTCAAACATTTGAATTCTCAGCCAAAGCTTTGGGATGGAATGAAACTGACATGTTCAATGCTATTCCAGCCTATCTACAAGGTACTGCTAGACGATGGTACTATGCCATTTCTGGTCAAGTCATGCCTGTAGAAAACCCTCCGACAAACTATATAGAACTAAAAAATCGAATGATTGAAGATCTATGCCCGGCTGATTATAGATCCTATTTGTCGCAAGAGCTTTATAAGGCCACTCAAAAAATAGGACAACCAGCTGTCGCCTTTATTTATGAAATGAATGAACTTTGCCTAAGAATTCATGAGAAAACCCCTGAAGTTTTTATAGTGAGCATGATAAAGGAAAAACTCTTACCACAAATAAAATATGGCATTGCTCTACAAAACCCGAAAACATTAAGTAAATTGGTAGAATCAGCCCGATTAGCAGAACGAGCAATGTACAGTTGTTCTACCCCTTTTGATGCACCTAATCGAGATGTCTTACAATTACAAACTCAAGTCCAACAAATGAAAGAGAAAATAGAAACTTTCACCAAACGTTGTAACATTTGCAAGCGTTTAGGACATAGTGAAGAACGATGTCATTATGGAAATCGGAATACAACAGATTATCATCCGCCAAACTATCAACAACAAATGGGAATTCAACAATATCCAACCCCCAATTTCAACCAACCTACAATCACTCACGATCCAAATTATCAACAGGTAATCGCTCAAGCAAACAATAACTATCAAGCTGCTCTAGCCTCAGGAAATTATAACCCTGGACGACCTGTAGTTACAAATCGAGCGTTTGCGGACAGAAAACCTCCTCAAAAAGAAGCAGCTGAAACCGAAAACTGGCGGGATAGACCCTCAACGTCTAAAAAAGAAACTGAAGTAAAAACAACTGAGGTTCCAAAACAAACACGAAGAGGAAGATCAAAAGAACGATCAGCCACTCCAAAAAGAGGTAGACCTCCCAGTAGAGGAAGAGGTCGTGGCCGAGGTAAAGCACAAGTTCGTATTACGGCCTATCAGGACGAACAGACTGAAGAAGATTCTGGTTCAGACTACGAATACGAACAAGACGAACAGTATTCGGTTAATCCTGTTGTCTTCATATTACATAAGAACCTAATCCAGCAATTTGTTAAAGTAAACGGTACAAAAGTTGATTCAATGCTGGACACGGGATCTGAAATCTCTCTAATCACACAAGAACTAGCTGAACATTTGAATTTGAAAATTAAAGATTACAATGGACCTGTGCCTTACGCCGCTAATAATAAGCCTTTGCCAGTTTTAGGAAGAGTTAAAGTTCAAATGAAAATTACCGACGGAGCTAAAGTAGCGGTAATTGATACTAAACTTCAAGTAGTAAAGAAATTACCTCGAAAATTCAAAGTCTTGGTTGGGCAAGATCTACTGAGCGAAGCAAAGATTCAAATAAATTGTGGAGACAAAACGATAAAAATCGGCACAGAAAAACATGTGGAACTGATAACTACAGACGAAGAATCTTTAAGTTCCTCGCAAAATACAAAATCCAATTCCGACAATGAAAAGTCCCATGAAATATACGATATAAATGATTTTGTCTCGTCGGACTCCGAGATTATCCAATCTTCCGAATTACTTACCGATTCGGAGGAACAACCATTCTCCTCAACTGTGAATCAAAATGAACTTTCATTAAACATAGAAAGTGGAATACCGGGTGGAGTAGAAATCGAACTCAAAAGATTGTGCATGAAGTATCGAACAGCTTTTGCTGTTACGGCACAAGAATTGGGAAGAACTAATCTCTTTGAACATAAAATTGAAACAGGAAATCACCCTCCAATCGCTCAGTCACCCTATTCCCAAAGTGAACAAAAAAGAGAAATAACTAAACAAACCGTTGCAGAATTATTACGTGATGGAATAATTGTGGACTCGTTCTCACCGTGGTGTTCACCTGTAGTCTTGGTTAGTAAAAAGACAGGTGAATGGAGAATGTGCGTTGATTACAGGAAACTCAATGCAATAACTGTAAAAGATTCATACCCGATACCAAACATTAACGTATCACTCGACGCTTTGAAAGGATCACAATACTTCAGCCTTCTAGATCTTAGATCGGGTTACCATCAAGTGGAACTAGCGAAAGAAGATCGTCAAAAAAGCGCCTTTGTTACAAGTTTCGGGATGTACGAATATGTTACAATGCCATTTGGAATATCGTCCAACGCGATCATTCTTATGATTTTAGCTTGCTTAGCAGTAATTGCTAATACTTACGAATTTGGCGAGCCTTTGATCTGGAAGCGTTCTTCAAACAAATTCTTGAAAGGAATTATTCAAGTTAACCAAACCTTAGCAATGGTAAATCCTTGCAAAGAAATTCCAGAATATAAAAGCTATTTTGATGAAAAAATGGCAGTCTTGTCCAATGACACTTCCACTTGTGACTTTATATGGCCGATTCCCTTTCAAACCAAGACATATACAGGTTGTGTGAGCGCTGTAAAATCGTACAATCGGCCTGTTTGTACAGCCAATGTGGACAATATTTGTTTTCAATACACCCACCGCAATTATATTTTCTTCATAGCCCGACAATCTTGTCATAAATACGTTACTAATAAAATGCAAATAGTCAAAGATATCTGTACACAGTCTAACCAACAAATTACCAGAAACAGGGAAAAACGAGATGGTGGAATATCAATCGCAATATTTGCAGTTTCATTAATCATTCTGGGAACTAGTTCGCTATATACTAGTTTACGCTCTGGTCCAACAGAAGCAGAAGAAATTACAAATGAATTTATGAAACAAATAACAAACGTTATTAAAAATCATCAAGCACAATTAATGGAAATGTCAGCACAGTTATCGGACCTGAAAATAAGAGTTGCTCAGTTAGAGCACATGTCATTCGAGAATTCGTTTAAAGCATCCGACATAAGCTTTGAAATGAACCGTTTAATATTAGCAATGAAGGATTTAAGAAATACAATTGAATCAACGGGAACTATATCTAAATCAACGTTTAAATTCTTCAATATTACACTACCCTGTGGGGACGCGTGTCCGTTGGAGGATGTAACGGATGCGAGATGTAACTTTTTGCAAGAACAGAACGATACTTGGTATATGGAACTTACTTTTAAAGTAAAAGAAATAGCAACGGAAATGGTGGTACAAAAAGCTGATGCATTTACTTTACTAACAAGGAACGAAAATTCAACATGTCAAAAGGTTTATAAAGGTCCACAACACATAGTTGTAAACACTACGTCAACTGAAATCTGTGAAATTGAACCCGAAGAAGTCAAACAACCTTTCTTGGTCCATTATCCAAGTAGCTGCGATAAAACCCTTAACATTAGTATTTGGTCTAATGAAAATTGTGTTGAAAATTCGAAATATAGAAAGAAGAAACCACAAGTCAAAATCATAAACGATCATTTTTATATTTATTGTCTAGGTCATAACATTACCATGTTTGGAAACAGTAAAGAATGTCCTGATAAAATCTTGAAAATTGCGATGACACTAAATTTCTCTATTGATAATATACCATTCACGGTCACACAATTAGCTCGATTGGAGCGATATACTCTGACTCCAATATCTAATCTGATAAACTGGAAACTGATGGACATTCAACCAGTCCTACAAACTACGAAAAATGATACTATCTCTCATGACATAGAAATATTGGAAGGTTTGGTTTCTAAACATAAAGAAGCCATCAATACCTCCGATTCATGGATAGAATGGATAAAGAAAAGTTTAATCACTTTATCCCTTGGAATTATTACTATTTGTCTTGTATTACTACTGATCACGAAACTACTTGCTACAATTTGTTATTTTATCAGAAGACCAATGGTTTCAGTAAACATTTTACCTGATCAAAATAGAACAAGACCAGCTAGTATACCTTTAAGCTCATTATATTGAGATATTCTAGTAATCTAAAGTAGTGCAGTAGAAAAATAAGAATATTAATAGTGATATTAATTATAAAATAGTTAGAATATTTTATCAATCGTTATTAACCCCATCCATTCTATTTCTTTTGAATTAGATACTATTCCGGTAAGGATGCCTCGACATTGGAGACCAAGACGCAGCTCTCCAGTGTTAATAGACCTAGATCCGGTCGATGATGACAGTGATGATGGTGTAACACCTGACTTCATCCGTGCCACAAGGCATTTTAATCCTGGTCCTTTCCAACTCATAGATTGGGACGCACCGACGACGTCAAACGCTACGTCAACCAGTACTCCTCAACAACCCGTAATAGCTGAAAGCACTACACGGCTGCTTCAGGACCAAATCCTAGACCAGGAAACAATAAGAGATTTTTCTTGTACAATTTGTATGGAAGTAGTTTTAGAAAACAATAGCTCGCAGACATGCAGTTATTGTCGATCCTCGATATGCCCCATTTCCTGTCTTCCCAATTACCTAGAAAGCGAATTAGAAAGAATAGAGTTGCAGAGAAGGAATAGAGAAATCATTATTCCTACAAGATGCCCAACCTGCATGCAACCATTTAATTATATAAACAGACCAGAAACTGGTTTGAAATCAGTAGAAATTCTAGAAAACTTACTATGTAAATGCCGTTTTGACCCACATTGTGATGAGGTTCTAAAAATAAAAGATTATAGTAACCATGTAGATTCATGTAGATTTAACAAAAATAATTGTACAAATTGTATAGTTAAAAATAGGGATCAACAATTTCACCTAGATAGCTGCATGGGTGAAGTATTAAGACTTAATTCAGAATTAGAATTAAGGTCTTTGCTAAACCGAAGCCTCATCACTCTTGCAGGTCAGAATAAGTGCATAGAGGAGAAAGGGGAAAAATGTAAACAATTAGAAGAAAAAGTAGTAAACTTAGAAGAAGAATTAGTAGCTCTTAAGAGTAAAGTAGCACAATTAGAAACACAGAATCAAACCCCTATTCCTTCAACTAGTAATGATAGAACCCCTACCACTTCCAATCCCATTAGAAGCACAAAAGATCATGGTGCTCCCTATTCAAAATTTACAATTAAATATTTAAATCAGACCCTCCAAATAGATAGAATTCCATTAAAAGCCCCAGGTTCGGTTCTGAGAACCGCTATAGAAGAAAGATTAGGTCATAAAGTAGGACCAATATTACGAATAGACCACACCCTTGTAGAGGATAACAAACAATTATACCATCACCAGTTCTGTTATAAGCCCGTAGTGATTACTGTACTGCCTGTCGATACTCCCGTTAGCCAGGGACAGCAACTTCATCTCCAAGTAACCAATGTTGGACCAATCGTTTAAAATGTAACTGAGCAGTGGACTGCTCAGAAAGGCCGCCGGAAAATGTAGCAAAAATAGATGTGCTTGGCAAGCTAACCTAAGTTTAGCTTGCCAAATCCTAATTACCCATGTAACCCTGTACTACGGTACAGGGTATAAATAGAGGAACATGAGAAAATAAAGGGGACTCTCTCGGAAAAATTTGAACAATTATAACACACCCGCAAGGTGCCAAGTATCTAGATGAAATCGAACAAACAATATTTAAAGAAGAGAATCCTGAAGTCGATATTGACGATTTCAGATTAAAATTGCAATCAAGATCAGGATGCAGCTCAATAAAAAATTTTGGTACGACTTCGAATTAAGACCACACGCCGATATGTATAAAAAATTGTATATTTACTAAATAAAGTAGTGGAAATCGATCTATCATATCGCGAGAATGCGGAAATGAGTACTTCTTGCCAAACAGGAAATGCGTCGTAACACGAGAATACAACATGCACCGACAATATCAATGAAAAGTCTGCATAAATCTGATGATGTACTACCAGGACATGTGTCAATTGTGCAAAATAGCGCATGTGCAAAGAATATCAAAAAATAACTAATTTTGCGCTCTGAAACTATAAAAAACATGACCATATCTGATCTAACCAAACCTATACTAACCTGACAAACCAACCAACTTTACGTGCCCGAACCTAACCTAACCTAACCTTACCTAACCAGACAGCATGCTCGAGCCTGATCCCTAAAATAATAACACTGAGTTTTGAATTCAGATCTTGAATTCTACGTTTTTGACAATTTTTCTACTGCGCATTCGCAAATTTTTTCATACTTGGTGTGCATGTACAACTAGATGCGTATAGTCTTCGTGTCATATCTGTGTGTCGATATCAATGCGCGTTCCCGAGCTTTGGTTTCCGAAGTCGAACTAAGAATTTTTTGTGCTCTTTCATTAGCAGTTTGAATCCTAATCTAGCTTTCAGATTTCAGCTTTCTTTCTAATTGAGCATTCTGTGAACCGATTTCTTGACCCATTACAATTGCCATATTTGTGTAGAAAATTTTAATAACAGTTATAAGAAATTTGCAATTTAATGAAATAAGTATAATAGCAAAAAACCTCATAATTCATTATTCGGTTTCGGAAAGAGTTTGCCAACATGATTTCCTAGACAAGTAGAGACATGTATATAATACTCTAATTTTCATCACTTTGACAGATTTTTCGAATGATAATAGATCAATGATATGTTTCTCCGTTAATAACGGCCTTTTTGAGTTTTCCTGAATTCATATCCGAGTTCAACTAAATTCCTACGAACAGTAGATCTTGAAACTTTTTTATCAGATAGTTCATTTTATCTTGTAGTGATTTTATCGTAACTTGTACTGGCATAAGCATGAGCAACTGTTGCTAGCCGTTGACGATCTTTACCATGCAGTTTTCGTATTTGACCTGATAAAGGCTTACGCTCGCAATTACGGGGCTGATTAAGTTGTTTTTTATTCGGTAGACTGTCTTGTCACTACACTTACAAATTTGAGCGACTTTTTTAGTATCTTGGGTCACATTTTCAAGAGCAAAACTTACTTCAAGTCTTTTTTTGCATTTGTTTAGACATAATTAACACAATAAAAGCTTAACTACTGATTGATTAATTTATATTGTAATTTATTTTATAGCATAATTTATTCCCTGTGGATGATTATTTCCGTTGATAAAATTTTTTACAAGTTTCGATCAATAGTTTGGTCGGAAATCCAAACGCAACTTATATCCATCTACTGAACAAATTCATTGACCGTTACTGTATCAATTATAGTTATGAACTCGAGATTCTGTCCACATTTTGAGTGGAAACCATGTCTAAGGTGTTTGCTCCATACATATTTTTACGGAATGCCATATGCATACGATCATTTTTGTAAAAGATGTTTCATCATTCCTGCGGTTTCCAAATGTAGCTCTTGTCGGCCAATGCGTTTTATACAGATTGGTGATAATGTCACTGGTTTTGATCAGACCTCAATCACAACAAAAAGAAAAAATAAAATTTGTAGTTTCATATTGAACTGTATTAGATCAGGAGGAGAGGTTGAACAATCATTTAAACATTAGCGTGAACGAATGTGTGATACCGAATATGCATGGGTTAATCGATCTGATTAAGACCTGATTACAGATACAAATAGGATACAATTTACTACCTCGTCCCAATCACAAATAATGTGTGATTGTTCTGCTGCAAAGTCAAAATATGAACGTTAGAGTTAGAAGAAATTAGATTTTACTCAAAGATTTTAGAAGAAGAAATGACTAAACTTAATATTTCAATGATCAGCCTGAAACAAACATGATCGTTTATATATTCAATACCTACAACAACAAAAATCAATCAATTACTACCATCAAGAGCGGGTATCTCTTTTAACAAGGTTGAGATTGCTGCAGCATCATTAAGAAAAAAGCAAGGAAGCAGATTGTTCCATCGGTGGTGAAGCGGTCTAAATTGCAGTGTGATGTAACCACTCAAACCGAATGTCTCCATAAAGATCCATTCACATCATTTGATTCTTCTCCAGATAACAATAGGATGGCTTTGGTGTTGGAGGTTGTGGCTAGAGAAGTCAGTTGTAATTACAGTCAAGTAGAAGAAGCCGCAAGAAAAATTAAAGTATTAACATATGAAATTATGCGACTTAGAAAACAGAAGCATATTTTATCTGTAAGATTTAGAGAACTTGCTGATAATCATTATAATTTACAGCAATCATAATACAAAATTAAAAGAGGATGGCACTTATGACTTGCCAGAAGAAATGGCTGTCCAGATGCAACAATTTTTCGCTTGATTTTTCTTTCATGTATTTCACTTTATGTATTCCCTTTTTATGTATCTCCTTTTTATTTATTCCCAATTTATAACGTTTTTATCTTTTGTACCTTTAACAAATTCGTTTCCCTTCTTTCAGTCAAAGATAGTGTTAAACATTAAAAGAATAAAATAGATCAGAAAAAATAGTGGTACTAAAATAGACATCAAAAATCTATAATGTAAGAAAGTTGATATGTATTATAGTTTCTTCAAGAAGGGCATTCGTTTCCCTTCTTTCAGTCAAAGATAGTGTTAAACATTAAAAGAATAAAATAGATCAGAAAAAATAGTGGTACTAAAATAGACATCAAAAATCTATAATGTAAGAAAGTTGATATGTATTATAGTTTCTTCAAGAAGGGCATTCGTTTCCCTTCTTTCAGACAAAGACACGCTGAAACAGTAAAAAATAGACAAGAAAACCTAAAATCATTAAAAGATGGATAAAATAGTCGATACAAGATGGTATTTGGAAAACCTCATGCATAATATGTCGTTAAAAGACGTTGTTAAAAAAAGGGACGTTGAACCGGAAGAAGGGGCGGCAGAATGTTCTAGAATAATCTTTTTCCCCCATTTCCGTTTCCGTTATGTGAGTCAAAACGTATGTTTCTATACTACTAACGAAGTATTTTAGAAATAATTTATCATGCTTGTCATGAATATAAATTTCGATTTTTTGATACGACGTGTAGTTGCTGAGATAACGTGAAAAAAGGGCATAAAAATGAATAAAACAGTTCGTTTTTATTGATAACACTCTGGGTAACCTAACATCACGCCGGAAAGTCTGTTATTCATTGAATTTTCCTTATGAATCACATTCTTGGAATTTAGAAATAATCATGCGAATGTTCTGAAGAGTGATTTGTTAATCAAATTGGCATTTGTTGCAAAACATATTGCTAAAATAACCTTAAGTTGGAGCCACGATCAAAATACATATTAATTATTCCAAGAATTGCTAGCGAATAGTATGCAGATGATTCCTACATATCCCCTCATTAATTTGCAACAAAACTGAAAGATAATAAAACAGTTTCCTCGTTAACATTTCTTGCAAACTCTACAGCTCCTTTAACTCTACCAGTAGTACAACGTGACAAATGGAAACCGAACGTGTTTGACACAAATTTTTTTAATGAAAACTTGAAGCTACATAGCTGTTTAGGGTATCAAAATGTAGAGAAAAAGTGGCAGTATTAGTGTGTAATGTTTTCAAAATGGCCACCATCACTTTGGATGAGGCATTCGAGTCTGCGCAAAAACCCGAAGGAAGGTTGGCTTTTCCAAACTTGGTGTGCATCGCACTACATGCTGAAGAAGTTGATTTACCTTTAGTATAATATGCCTTGATGAGGTATATTTTCTGTTCCACCGTTAAATCACTCATAATTATTGAAAAAATATTGTTAACACACGCTGCATAAACTTATTTGTTAGAAAAAATAACCAAAAGACTGCGTAATAGCGAAAACCGCGCGAAATTTGAGGTTAAACACGTTCACTTTCCATTTGTCACCCTGTAATATAGAGACCTTTCTGGGCCACTTTTTCACGACAAAAATTTTTATACACAATAGATCATAATTAAAGATTTTACGATTCTTCGTCCTCTTCGTTTTGTATTGATTCATCGAGGGTATTGCTTAATCTTGACAGTCAAGTTAAATTTATAATAACCCCTAATGATAATGAAGTATTAGATCTTTTAGATGAAATTATAAAAGATGAATTTCCAGCGGAATTATTACCTGAATTGGGAGCTGAAGATGATTGGATTGTTGAAATAGTTAAGTCGATCCTAAGTTAATTATAGTAAAATAAATTTTTCAATTTGTTTTAATGATTTTGATGTTTATTTTTTCGCGACGTGTAAAAAGTTTTTTTGCGGGAAAAAGTGGCCCAGAAAGGTCTTTTTATTACTACTCTACCTCCTTCAGCCTGAATTCTAAAGCGTTATTTGTAAGCGTTATTCGTAGTATAAGAAAGCTTCAGTGAGCACCTTAAATTTCCCTCATCAATAGCAGTCCTCATATTTGGCTCATTCCTGCCGTGGTTTGAACCTACCTGTCTCTGGCGCTTTCTCCCCGCACTCTTTTGGTTCCTGAAATCTCTCTAACCCATTTTCAGTATATTTTAATCCACATTTCTCCAATTGCCCCATTTGGGCTTAAAGTTGAGACATTTGTTTTGATTATTTTGTTTTTCGATGGTTTTTTGACAGTTTTAGAAAATGCCAGAAACCTGAAAAAACATCGCAAACATAAAAAATAATTAAAATAATCAAAAGAACAAAATCAAAAATGGTAAAGAAACAAAAAACAATTAAAATAAAAATTAAAAAAATGACAAAAACAATGAAAAATGATTTAATAAGAACCTAGGAACCGAACCCATAACCCTCTCTTCACTCGCTATCTTCTTTAAGAAGATAGCTCAATCGTGATGAAGAAGACTTCTTAATCACGATTGAGCTATAACACATCAAAATCTGTGAGTACGAAGTAAAATAGTTCCCTTGTTAGTCCTAATTCATTTTGCGAAATCTATGCGCACGTATGTGACTGACAACGTTCCAAAGCCAAAAGTTGCTAACTTGAAAGGTTTTCATATTAAAAAGCTACAAAATCGCATGTGCACAAAAAAGTCAAGAGTAGCAACGGAGGGTCAAGCCAAAGTGAACCTTTATACTGTCAACCGAGGAAAATTTACAACCCGAATCATTTATGAGTTACCTGGAAAATTAAACAAAAGGTCAGAGGTCCCAAGAAGACAGAAAGAGAATATCGAAAGAGAAAGAAAAAATGAATAAAAAGGAAAGTAGTAGGATAGTTAGTCTCAGGATGCTCGATGCCTTATGTGCTGCTTAAGTTTAATAAAAATTGTATTGTTTTAACCTTCAAACATTTTACCCTGTCTGTCTTCCTATTGATCATGTTACATTATAACTCAAAATCAGAGTTAATCTTTCGCTGAAATAAATTTCGCTGGAAAAGTATTCACTCAATCAGGTTTCGTTAAAAAGCTTTTCGCTCAGTTCATATGCCACCATTTTGACTCTTAATCTTTAACTGTTGGACTTGTACCCTTTGTTTGCTCTACGCAAGAATTGTCTTAATGACTACAAATCGAAAATTTGATTTTATCCACAGTATAACAGTAAAGATTTTATCACGCAAAAGCCTGCTATGCGGAAGGACTTAACTAGAAAATCAAAAAATCATTTAATACCAGTCGTTTGGTTCACTGTTCTGTCAACTTTAAAAATAAAATGAACTCAACCCCATTCTAGCAGTAAATCAACTTGGATTAGCATTTAATTCTAAGAATGTTACTAGAACATTTTTTATGATTACATATATTCATTTTAATTGTTAGTTGTCATTCGGGTTTGTTCGGTCAGTCTTATCGAATTTCTTCATAGTTTTGAGCACTCGTTTATAAAGTAAATGATAAACATCCTTTGCCCAAATGAAGTCCATGTGGTTAAACGAAGGGTCAGATACACTGTACTCGACCACATGCCCTATAATTTAAATATAATGTGAATTAGTATATGAATAGTATGTTTGCTGTAATTATATTAGCAGAAAGTCTTGCTTCTTACCTTCCAAAGATCTTCTCAATGTTTGAACGTCTCTTGGACTTGCCAATAAATCATTGAGAGAAGTAAAAAGTATGATTGAATTTGACTTGATTGCACTCAAATCATATTTTTGAGGTTTAATTGAACGGTAATAAAATAAGTTATGTACCACTCCATGATCAAATTTGTAAAAACCTTTGTTGACAATATTTTGCGCAAAATGAAGTAGATCCCAATTGGAGGTCTCAGCAAAGCCTTGAGTAATGTAAACAGATAGTCGAGAAGAGTTCAACTGATTTGGATTATAACCACAAGCTAAGAATAAAGGAACTGAACAAGCATCACGGAGTTTAGTTCTATCACATTTTGCAGCCATTTCATCTTGAAGTTCTTGTGGAATTGTTAATCTATTTGGAAAAAGGTAAAACATGTCCTTTAAACCGCGCAAGCTAGCTAAAGCTCGAAGAGGTGATTCTATATGAGTAACGTGTGCCACTGGAGCTAATGCAATGAATGGCTCAACTTTATCTGCATATTCAGGCTTTTCTGACAATAAACCGAACATGATAGTTGTACCTTGAGAGTGACCAATCCAACCAAGAGATTCTGAAACGGGGAAAGGGTAAAGTACAAAATCGATTAGCCTTTGATACTGTATAGCGGAACTAAAATGAAAACTTACTTGAATTGGTTTCGTACAAAATATAATTTATAACTGCTGGTGCATCATACGCAATCATCTGATCGAAAGAAAACTTCCAAAATTCATTACTGACTATAAAAATCCAAAATAAGTTTTTGTGTTACTTGATTCGGTATCATCAATTTATCAAGTGCTTAGAAAGCATTACTTACATTTATTTGGATTGAGCGATGTGTGGTTTGTTGAGTATTTATTTCCTCTGGAGTTTGGCAACCAGACGTCGTAACCGAAATTAGCTAATAGATAAGCTAAATTTCGACCTTCATCTTGCAAGGATTTGGTATCTAAAGATTTATGAGTCCAATCAGCAGCAAAACCACCAGGAGCATTAGTAAGGAAATGAGCTGAGGAACCAAATAGACCATGTTGAAGTACATAAGATTTTATTGGAGTTTTTCCTTTTTCTTTCAACACAGGATTTACTATTCTTTGAACTGAAAGTATGTAATCATCATCTGTTCTAATCCAATGATTTTCGCAGATGAAATTACGAGACTCGATCAATTCACATGGAGTTTTTCTTGTATCTGGATCTTCGCCATAACGAGAGCGTAAAAATTCATAGGGATTATGGTCGGATGGATTACACAAGACTGAACTCCAACTGATTGAAATTAATAAAACAAGACTGATTAATGATGAATGGCACAACATCTTGGACGAAGTTGTGTTTTTCAAAACTAACCTCGCCATTCATCTTTAGCTTTTTATACGAATTGGATGATAAGTTTGATAATAAGATAGCGTAACAGAATTAGATTGAAATTATAGATTATGATTTGCTGAATAATTAATGGTAACGTAAACAGTTTTCAACGACTAAACACTTATATTGTACAAGATTGTATATTGTATTGACTAGCGCCTTGTATGTTGTTTACAATCGATATGGCTCTGATTGAACCTATTGAAATACTCTATTTATGCATAAATAAGCTTTTAATGATGAATGTTACTCGAATCTAATCAACAACAAGAAGAAAACTGAAAAATACTTGAAAATAAGCAGAGGTTGAATTTTCTTTACGTTACAATTTACTTACGATATAATATTACTGGTGATACTTATTATAAATGTAAAATAGCGACTGATAATGCAAGTATAGCTAAGAGTTTGAAGTAAGGTATTAAAGTTTGATTAGAGGTAGATCTAGGTGAATGAAAAAAGCTTGTTTTAACATAAACAGGAATAATTACGTGTTCAATCCAATGATAAAAGTTAAAAATATTGGGTTGGATATTTTATCAATTAAAATTTATAAGATACAAATATCATGGGTTTTAGGTGGAATTCAGAATAGTTTCCAGCCACCAAAATTGAGTTTTAAACATCTTCGTATCTTATGATACCAAGGACTCTATTGTATAATTTTTCATGAGTTAGCTTGGAAGTTATTAATTTTTTTCATTCCATTTTATACACAAAAACTATAAAAAAATATTAGTTGTTCACAGTCTGGAGTTAAGTACTGAAAAGATTCAACAGGTTTCGCTACTCGCTGATAATTTCTGATTCAATGGACTCGCCATTTACTCGCCATAGTACATGTTATCAAGTTAAACTGGAAACACAAAAATTTTAATACATTTGCTTCTGAATAATATGGAAATATTCAATTTACTGACTAATTCTTTCGATATTGCTCCAATAATATTGTATATTTCATAGAATACATCAAAAATGGCTTTAAATTAAAACTCGAAGGCAATCCAAATAAAAAATGTTGAGCGATCTAATATTATCAAGCTAAACAAACTTGCATTATATGAAATTTGGAAGCGATCCATCGACTATCCCGAACACCTTTAAGCTAACAAAAGGAGTATGTGAATAGAAGAATCAAATCAATATCGTCAAATTAAAAATAAATTTTATGGTAAACTTTATTTAGCAAAGGCAACATCGAAAAACCATTTTAGGTCCTATCGAAAATTCAGAGTTCAGTTCAAATCCTCAGAGGATCCAGAGCTAAACAAACAAAATAAGGCCATGCCTGAAACAATGTCAAATAATGGGAATAATTTTGTTACGGTGATTGTGAGAGAGTTATATCATTTCTTTCGAGGGACAATAGTATTTTCACTTTTAAATAGAGATATCTAACGTTCAAAAAATACCTGATAAATGAGCTAATTTTTGGTACGATAACCGTAAATTACAGTCTCTGAAAATTGTGGCACAATTGAGTCAAACTTTGACGATCAACTTGAGAGTGTACAGTAGTTCACAATTAAATGAGCTTACGCTTTGAGTCGAAGGATCTGAGTTAAAGCCTTTGACACTGTCAAGTTGACAGTCAAAGTTTGACTCAATTGTGCCACAATTTTCAGAGACTGTAATTTACGGTTATCGTACCAAAAATTAGCTCATTTATCAGGTATTTTTTTGAACGTTAGATGTCACTACTCCAAAATGCAAAATTGCTACGAGGTTTAAGTGCATTAATATTGAATATTCAACTGTTTTAGCTTATTGTATGATAAATATCACCTTAATATTGATTTCAATTGTGAATTCGCTCTTGATTGGTTCAAATGCATTCAGTAGAATTTAATTCAATTATTTTTTAATCAACCAATGCTCACCAGGTTTGTTTAATAATAATTTTATACTTACATTTTTTAACAATATGATTGATTGTTTATTAACGGCTATCAGTTGACGCGAACAACGAAATTATCATGTCAGTTAACAGCGTATTTCCTATCTTTTATTTAATTGTAAATCTTAAAATTTGTTTGTGAATTTTCAAATCAAATCAAATCTCAGTCAACGAAAACCAATTCAGTAAAACATAAATCATTCCAATAGCAATACAGCAATACTAACAAAGAAATGAAAAAACAATTTTTTCTTATCAACAGATCATTCAAACTCACATGATATGTATTAATATTAATAATAATTTTGCAACCCTCTCAAGTTTCAATCTTAACAGTCTTAAAGTGTGGTGGAAAACAACTCGAATGTAATTTGCTAAGGAAAAGCATACAATCTATGCAACCCGTTTAACATTGGATCGCACTGTCATCTATGAGTGACAGAAAGGTTGAATGACAACAAACTGAGATTGTTCAAGGTTTAACTATCCAGGTTGAATTTCATATCCAAGGTTGTAGTTTGATATTCACAATTATCAGCTATCTTCAGTTATAAAAAGTTTCAAGTGTGAATTAATCTTACCTTAACTTTTCTCTTTTCTCTCTAGAGAAGAAAATTTGATTCCTGTTTTGGCGCAAGTTTACTAATTGATTTAATCATCATCTTTCTCATAGTTAGAGCTTTGATTCCTGTATATTTCATTGACTCTCATCTCTTATATCCACATCGTTACCATCAAATAGCATCAACATTTCCTTATTTTTGGTCTTTTCATCTCTTTATGGTTTACTCTTCCATAGGGTTATCTTGTCAAGTTATCGGAGTCAAGATGCATTTTTATCTGAAAATGACAAAGCAATGAAGATTTGATCGAATGCATGCACAAGATTCAAGAAACAGTTATCATTAGGAGTTATATCAAAGATTTTGTATTAAAATAAAGAAAGAAGAAGAAGAAGGTTTCACAAGAGGAGATCAAACGTGACTTCAAAGGCATATAAGAACGGTTTATATTGATGCTAATCATCCAGTAGAGATGGAAATCAAAGGGTAACGAAATTTGTTGATACATTGATATCAATGGTTTGAGAATCACAGTTAAATAAACACAAGCTGTACTTGCATGAATACTGATTTATCAGGAAAAGGTATTTGAACTGTTTAAGATTACCTTTTGTGAGTTTGATACAAGTGTTTGATCCATCTAATGCAGTCGCTGTACTTCGATTGTAAAGTTACTGCAGACTTTTGTTTTTCTGTTTGTTTACCTGTTTGTTTTCATCGCCATCGTTATCATCATTGTTTTTGTTATGTAATGAATCGAAGGAGAAATTGAAGAAAAAAATGTCAGGAGATTCCAGGATTTGCGTCATGATAAGGTATATTGTGTTATGCTCAGTATGACTAGGCAATTCACAGTCAAGGTCAGCTCGATGGAAAATTCATTAGAAGGAAATCCACTTTTCTTTGATTCCTCATTCATCTAGCTTGGTGGAAGACTTTCCCAGTTATCAACATAATCACATGTAATGTCGTAATACTGCAACATTTATTAAACATAATGCAAATTGAATCTACTTGAAAACATGTTTTGCCTTGAGGAAAGCCTAAAGACTGCATGGAAAGAAATCAACAAATGCTCACAATGCTTCTGAAGTTGCATTTGTTCACTAGCTTGAGGTTAAATACACCTAGCTACGGCCAATTATTGAGCAATTAATGACCCTGTTCAAGATTTTTGTTTACCTCATCACAAGGTCGAGAAGCAACAAGTGTTACATGAGATGAGAAGCCACGTGAAAATGTCATCGTTATATGCAAAATAACAATATCAGCTGAGTGAGAGAGAAACTAGAATCTCGAAATTATCATCAATTATCTTCGCCTAATTGTTATCATGAAATATCATCTTCATATTTTTTATCTTGATTGATCGACTATCTGTGATAAGAGGGTTTGACTTTAAACATGAGCTTTTTAATTCAATAATTCAACCTCCTTCTTCACATTGATAGATTGATGATGAGAGTGGATGATAAGTTGAGAGAGAAAGAAGGTGATAGTGAGACTTGCTGTGAGAAGCATAAATACATTTAAATAGAGTGAAAGTGAAAATACATCAACAGATTGAAAAAAGCAAAAGGTTTCATTAATTTGCTCGTGTTTTCGAATATCAGTGACTGTCTTCATTTCATAGACTGTTTCATTTTCGTGTTCAACTTGTATCACACCGATTTCTGTCAGAACTGCATCACTTGCTATAAAGTGCACCACTCTTAATTATTATCATTGAGAGGTGATTGATCCAAAACTACCGCATAGTTTGAGTGGAGGTCTTCCCCCAATTAGATTGCATGATGCGATTACTTTGGAGCAAAAGTTAAAAATCGAAACGCAAAATCAGTCAACAGTTTTTTCCTCATTATTGCATCTTCACTCGTTTAATTGACTCATTTTCATCATTCAATTCATTGTAACATTGTAATCAACCTAGTTAATTATCTGTTCAATCAAAACTTTTCAGTTTATCAAGTAAATTTGGTTTGTTAACCGCTCTTTTATTGTGTTTGGTTTCATCTTACATTCGTGAATAGCTACACCGTTCAACATGTTTACTGCTTTGGTATTGCTGGCTGGTTTGTTAATCAGCACTGTTCGATTAGAAGATTGTTTCCAGCAACATTTCCCAGATAATGGAATCGTTTGTGTCTGTAACTCGACTCATTGCGATTCCCTTGCTATCAACAAGATTGCCACACCGGGTACAGTTGTTTCATTCGAGTCCGATATAACTGGTAAACGACTGCGTAAAACAATCTCATCTTTGGAAACTTTAACCAATAATATTACTCATTCATCCACATTCATAATGAACATTGATAAAGCTGATCGTCGCCAGACAATCAATGGATTTGGAGGATCATTTACTGATGCAGCAGGTTTCAACATATTTTCCCTTCCCGAAAACATGGCTCGTCGATTGTTACAAGATTATTATGGATCTGATGGTATTGAATACTCTATTGGACGAGTACCAATTGGCTGTACAGATTTTTCGCCAAGAAATTATTCTTATGATGAAGTTGATGGAGATTTTGATTTGAAACATTTCGCTCTTGCTCCAGAGGATCATCAATTTAAGGTAAAAATAAAAGCATATATTTGATAAGATTTATTTCCCTTGAACCTTCATTTTCATCAAGCAAGTTAGAACCTCTTAACTCTAACCTTTCCAATCTTTTTTTGCTAATTTAAAAACTAGATTCCTATGATTAGGATAGCAACCAATTTCACCAATCGTCAGTTGAAATTACTTGCTTCGCTCTGGGCTCCACCAATTTGGTTGAAAACCAACACTAGACATGATGGAATGGGCATCATTAGAGGCGATCCCGGTGGACCATATTACCGTACTCTTGCTAAATATCACATAAAGTAAGTCCATGAAATTTGTTGAGGACACTTGGTATTCTTTAACGAGTTGAGATAATAACCCATTATGCTGCTTATTGCGACTTTGAAGTTCTTTTTTTAGAAATATGAATAACACTTGTAAATGCGAAAGCTTTTGTATTGAAATTATCTGTTGAGTAGTATTTACTTTCATTTTACACTTGACAACTAATTAACTATTGTGTAATATAGCTACAGTTTTCATCTTCAATGTAAATTGAGGTCATTGATTGACAAGATTCAATTTAGATTTTAATCAGTTTGTGTTGAAACTGTAAGAGTTGGGTTGATTATTAGATTTGATAGAGAAGCTAATATAATATGATAAATTTCTTACTAATGAAATGTTACTGAATTTGTTATTTGCTCACAAAAAAGATTAACAGTCGTTATTCTTGTAACTTCACTATCCAAAAATGTCACACTATCATAGTTACTAGCCAAACAGCGTTTTTCGTGCAAGATTTGCACGACATTTAAACTAATTATAACGAAAATCCAATGTTAATAAATTTTTTTGGCGATAAGTCAAAATAAATTATCAGATTTTGGTTAATTTTAGAGTTAATTACGACAAAACGTCGAAAAAATTATTAAAAGACTATTTTCCGATGAAATTTTGCCTAAATAGCAATAATACTAATCACACAAGTGACATTTTGAGAGTAACAACTGTAATAACAAACATGAAGTTATGAATCTCAACAAATCAGAAAATAATATTCAGTCAGCAAACGTTTATCGAGTTAACAATTTTCCTCATTTTTATTGGCTAAATGTATTCATTTGTGATATCAAATACTTGAGCAGCTGGGTGAAGCATTTTGAAATAAAATAAGAATTCTTTTATCTGTAAATCAATGGTCATAAAATTGAAAATAAGCAATTCAGGTTTAGCTGTACATTTATTATCAAATTTTCACATTGATAACTTAAATTTTTTAATTTAATCTACAATAGATTTCTCGATGAATATAAGAAACTTGGAATTCCATTCTGGGCTATAACCTCAATCAATGAGCCTGCTGGTGGACTGAAGCCTCACTGGCATAATCCATCAGTTGGAGCGTCTCCTGAAATGATTCGTGATTGGATCAAACACGATTTAGGACCTTTACTGGAATCATCAGGTTATGGCAAGGATAAATTGCATTTGATTATTCATGATGAAATAATGAGCATGTTGATCCATTACACTAAAAATATCTTGAAAGATCCTGAAGCAAATAAGTATATCTCTGGAATCGGTATTCATTGGTATGAATATGGATTTGAACCTTACACTCCGATGAATTTGGTACATGAAAGTTATCCAGATAAATTTTTAATTTCGACTGAAGCTTGTGAAGGTTGGGGAGGCAATTTCCAAGGAGGTAAATGCTTTAATCACTTCTTAACAAGTTGTTTTCGCTAATTCTTTCCGGTAGTTCACTTGATTAAGTTAGGAATATTGAATAAGAATGAGATCTTTACCTCTTATTAGCTTGCCAGTGCATCAGTTTTTTGAATAATTTCAAGTGGCCAATACTTCTGAACCTAAAAAATAAACTACCATTAAGACCGATCTACGTTCACATATTTGTTTCTCCAAATAAAGGTCAGCGAAAATATGAGCTAATTTGACTTTTTTCTTCTTATCCATTCCATAGTTCGTATTGGCAACTGGACCAGAGCTGAAACTTATGCTTGGGACATCATTAATAATCTTAATCACTGGGGAACTGGTTGGATTGATTGGAATCTTGCCCTTGACCCTCTTGGTGGACCTAATTATGTGCACAACGTGGCTGATTCAGCTATATTGGTTGATGCCAAAAATAAAGTTTATTACAAACAGCCAATGTTTTACGCTCTTGGACACTTTAGCAAATTTTTGAGTCCAGGTTCAATAAGGTTAGGATTCAGTGACAATATCGACCATCCGATGATTAAAGTGACTGCCTTTTTGGATACAAATGGTCAAGTAATCATCATCCTGTTGAATCGTAAAGAGGAAGCAATTGTTGCTTCAATTGCTGGTGTAACCAATGAACCATTCCAGGTTGCCCTGTCTCCTAGGTCCATCAAAACACTAATTGTCCCGTCATCTTCTCTATCTTCATCGCCTTTAAAACATTAGATTTAAAAAGTTATATTCATTAACTATTATAATTTAAATTTACTTTTTACTAAATTCATTGTTAATAAATCATCGAAAATTTCTTTCCGCTATTGACTATTCTCTAGTCATATTTCAATTGTATAACTTTGGAAATTCCTTAATGGATTAATCACATTATATTTTTAATTCTATCAACCTTATAATCAAATGTTACTTTTATTGTGTATGCGTGTATTTGCACAGTCAACCCAGTGCAAAATGGTGTGAGTGCTAAAGGAATAGTTCAAGTTGCGCTAATCGTCCGTTGATACGTTTTATACTCGTATACGAATGCAAACTGAATGACTTACCTGTTTGAATGCTTTTGTTGAACCAAAACAGAATTTTTGAAACAAAATCTTTTTCTCTTAGGCAATTAAAAGTAGCGAAATAAGTTCGACGAAGAAATATTGATCCATAACTGTACGAAAAGGAATTCAATCGAAAACTATTGACCAATCAATTCTTTCAAATGAATGTGACTGCAAGTGCACTAACTAAACTCTTACCTCAAGTAGATGTAGATAGTGTAGATACTGAGTTAACTTGTATTGAACATCCTCATGCCAATTGTGACAAGAAGAAAGATTGTGATTGAGTTTTGGAGCGACAGATTGATATCAGTTTTAAAGCTATAAGGTTTAACTAGACGAGTTCAAATCTTAATTTGTTTCACAAAAATTTTGATTCCCATCCTTATACCAACAATTAATAGCTAAAATGGACGCTGTAGGAATGGCAGTTCTTTGCTCATAGCAGACGGTTTGAACGACTAAAAAACGAATAAGTAAGGACCAAGGAGCCTTTCGTAGGAAGTAGCATGAAGAGTTTAATCCAGATTTTGCTTCTGATCTTTCATTTTTAGGCATGAATCTAATGCATTAGCACCTGAAATCAAAAGATCAACTTAAGGGCACAACTTCCAACATAAAGATCAGAATGTTAATTCAATCCCAATCAAGTTAATTTAATTAGTGCATCAAATCAGCGTATTGCCCCTTTGCTTTACAATTAAATTTTAACAGAAAACACGTTAATATTCTGTGCTTCTTTATTTTAAATTGTATTTTATTCTTATATATATGCTTATAAATCAATGTTACAGCATATCATAATAGTTTATGCAACATACGATGAGTAGTGTTTGGTTTGCATAATTTAATCGAATTTTTTCATAACTTCCAGCACTCGTTTATAAAGTAACTCATAAACATCCTTTGCCCAGATGAAGTCCATGTGGTTGAAAGTAGGTTCAGGTACACTGTACTCGAATGTATTCACTGAAATTAAAACAGAATATGATTTCATTATTTTTATCATTGAATGATTATGTATTCATGTTTCTAACCTTTCATGGCCTTTCTCAATGTTTTGACATCTTGTGGACTTGCCAATAAATCATTGAGAGAAGTAAAAAGATGAATTGATTTTGACTTGATTGCGCTCAAATCATATTTTGGAGGATATAAAGAATAGTAATGCCACATATTATAAATGCCATGATCGAATTTTCGGAAATCTCTATTGACAATATTGTGTGCAAAATGAAGTAGATCCCAATTGGAAGTTTCAGCAAAGCCTTGAGTATAATAAACAGGTAATCGAGAAGAGTTCAACTGATTTGGATTATAACCGCAAGCTAAAAATATTGGCATTGAGCAAACATCCTTCAGCTTAGATTTATCACATTTTTCAGCCATTTTATCTAAAAGTTCTTGTGGAATTGTTAATCTACTAGGAAAATTGTAGAAGAGTCTCTTGATACCATGAAGGTAAGCCAAGGCTCGAAGAGGTGATTTTATATGAGTAACGTGTGCCACTGGAGCTAATGCAATGAATGGCTCAACTTTATCTGCATATTCAGGCTTTTCTGACAATAAACCGAACATGATAGTTGTACCTTGAGAGTGACCAATCCAACCAAGAGATTCTGAAACGGGGAAAGGGTAAAGTACAAAATCGATTAGCCTTTGATACTGTATAGCGGAACTAAAATGAAAACTTACTTGAGTTGGTTACTTTCAAGATGTAATCTATTACTGCTGGTGCATCAAAAGCAATCATCTGGTCGAAAGAAAACTTCCAGTACTCGGTCATTACTATGCAAGTTAAAAGAGAAATTATTTGATTAGAGAATCTTCAATGTATAAAAAGTCGAAGAAGTTAATTACTTACATTTATTTGGATTGTGTGTTGTGTGGTTTGTTGAGTATTTATTTCCTCTGGAGTTTGGCAACCAGACGTCGTAACCGAAATTAGCCAATAGATAAGCTAAGTTTCGACCTTTATTGTTGAGCTTTGATGAATCCAATGATTTTTCAGTCCAATCAGAAGCAAAACCTCCTGGAGCATTAGTGAGGAAATGAGCTGCGGATCCAAATAGACCATGTTGAAGCACGTAAGGTTTGATTGTGGTCTTTCCTCTTTGCCTGAGAACAGGGTTAATTATTCTTTGAACTGAAAGTATGTAACCATCATCTGTTTTAATCCAATGATTTTCGCAGATGAAATTACGAGACTCGATCAATTCACAAGGAGTTTTTCCTGCATCTGGATCTTTTTCGTACAACGATGATAGTTGGAAAAGGTCGGTTGGATTACACAAGACTGAACTCCAACTGATTGAAATTAATAAAACAAGGCTGATTAATGATGAATGGCACAACATCTTGGACGAAGTTGTGTTTTTCAAAACTAACCTCGCCATTCATCTTTGGCTTTTTATACGAATTGGATGATAAGTTTGATAATAAGATAGCGTAACAGAATTAGATTGAAATTATAGATTATGATTTGCTGAATAATTAATGGTAACGTAAACAGTTTTCAACGACTAAACACTTATATTGTACAAGATTGTATATTGTATTGACTAGCGCCTTGTATGCTGTTTACAATCGATATGGCTCTGATTGAACCTATTGAAATACTCTATTTATGCATAAATAAGCTTTTAATGATGAATGTTACTCGAATCTAATCAACAACAAGAAGAAAACTGAAAAATACTTGAAAATAAGCAGAGGTTGAATTTTCTTTACGTTACAATTTACTTACGATAAAATATTACTGGTAATACTTACTACAATTAGCTGTATAAATGTAAAATAGCAACTGATAATGCAAGTATAGCTAAGAGTTTGAAGTGATTTTAGATAGAGTTTTATAGCAGGATATTAGAGTTTTATTAATGATTAGTAAATTGGTACATAAAATGATGAAAATTATTTTCAATCAGTGCTTTAAAAAATCCGAAAATATCTTTTTGTTGAGGATTTTTCAAAAGGAATCGAGGTTTTTAAATAATAAAGCTTGAAGCGAAAAAAGACCATGAAAAAGTTGTAATAAAGCAATAGAAGAATGGTTATAAGGTCAGTACTAAATGCTTGATAACAATGGACTATACACAGAAGAGAAACCAGGTTGTCTGTTGATCGATTGGCCCATAGGTAAGCGATTTATCACCAACATGCCTTTTAAGATAACCAAAATCGACATCAGCTGTTAAATCAGCTGAGCCTGGTTCTTTAAGAGGATCCCATTGACTATGATTACGAAAAGCTCTGAAAGTATCTCTTGATTTTTTCTCTTTATCATCATAGCCATAATCACAGATGAGGAAACAACCATCATTCCTATTCAATCTTTCAGCAATTTTTTCCACAGTTAATGCTGCCTCAGGACAAATCTCTAGATGGTCCAAATTCAAGTCATGGTCGTGAGTAATGAGAAGTTTACTAGCTGGAGTAGGATGTCTTGAGATAATATAACGAAGTTCCTCATTGGCATCAATATCAACAAGAACTTCTCTCCATTCACCAGATTCATTTTTCTTTATATAGATACGATGAGAAAAAATTTAGATAATTAAAATTTATGAAGGTAATATAAATAAATATAGTTAATATAAATTCAAAACTAACCTGAAACTTGTGAATAGGCAAAGCATCTAGAAATTCATGAGCGATATACACAGTGAAACCTGGTGCTTCAGGCACTTGATCTAATGATCGATACCATGTAATTGGTAAACCCAATTTGGTTAAAGAATCATGTCTAGTAAAATCATCTTTGCCAAGAACGGAAACATTGCCACACAGTTTTTGTTCTTGTATTTGGACCAGGTAAGGTGAAATTTCAACCAAATGAAGTGAGGCTTGATCTCTTGTGTGACTGAATTTATTTAAAACACGTGAAATATCAGAGACTAAGGTTCCTCGTCCAGGTCCAAGTTCAACAATACGCAAAGGTCGACTGCTATTGAACCTCTGCCATTCATTCACAAACCAAACTGCAATAAGCTGGAAAAAATTGCACAATTTAGTTTGCAAACGTAAGTAAAAGAATGGGTGACACTAAAAAACCAAAAACAACCAAATAAACCAAAAACAACCAAAATAAACAAAATAACCAAAAATAACCAAAATAACCAAAAGAATAAATATATGCTGTAAAAGCCTAATTCTTAGATTTATTAATGTTTAATAAAGGAACAATATTATGCATAAATTAAGTTTCTAGGCAAACCAATGTAAATGGTCTAAAATTTAACTGAAATTGTTATTTTTAGCTACTAGTTGAAGAAGAAAACAACAGATGGCGCTGAAAGCAATTTTCCACCGAAACTTCCACCGAAGGTTCCACCGAAAATTAATTAATAAATTTAGCTTTTTTTTTGTTTTCTGTAATTGTTCAACTGTTTGATTCAACTTTTAATTTAATTTATGCAATATCAGCAAATGTTGTTAATTTTCTAAGTGCTTTCAAAGGTGAAATGTCTTTATTGTGCAAAATTGATCATGAGCCAAGTGATACAGAAGTTGTCGAGTTTATTTCCGACAAAGATGTCAAAACTCTACCAACTCGCTTGAGTGCTTACCCTCAAACGGATACAATTTACATATATAAAGTAACTAAAAAGCAGGACATAAATGTCGATGGTTTCCAATGGCACCAGTCATCAAAATATAAAAGTAAAGACTCTCCTGTTACTGTACAACGATTTTATGTTATAACGGAACGCATTAATGGCAAACCAGTAACTTCAAACTGTTTCATTAAAATCAAGTATTTTGTAGACCAAAGTGACATTGGTGTTTTATATTACACTGGAGATTCGTCGGAAGTGAAACAAAGACCACATGGTAATAGTAAGTCAAAAAGAACTTATAGAAGAACACTTCCATCTACAATTGATATGATCAAAAAACAAAATTTAACTTCAAGCAATCCAAAGGATTATGCAGTTATACAGCGAGAGATTAATAAAACATTACATCAATCTGAACGCCATGGCGATGATAGTTATACCGATTCTCATGTTATGCCCAGAAACCTAAAGCAGATCGAAAATATTAAATATAATATCAACAGTACGAATGTTCTACATTATGATGAAATATACTCCTTATACTTATTAGCGAGGACAGAGTTGAGCGATTTTGTGAGATACATCAGTATTTACCCAGACTTAATTGTAATTTGTGGATGCCCAGCAGCATTAGATCTAGGAAATCGGTGTTTACGTGCGGCTAAAGCTGATTTCAACTTACAACAATGTATAACTTATGATACTACCTTCAATTTGACGAATCTTTTTGTCTCAGTACTTGTGATGCGAAATACTGAATGTGTTAATAATCCAATTTTTCCTGTTCTAATAATGCTACACTCTGCAAAATCAACAAAAGTACATTCATTATTTTGGAGAGAATACGTCAAAAATCTTCTCGAGCTCAACCAGTTTGTACCCATAATAACAGACAGAGAAAAATCGATAACCAAGGCGATTTATGAAGCAGGTTTAAATGAATCTCTTGTATTCTGTAAACTGCATATCGAACGGGATATAAAATATTGGTGTACTGAACGAAGTTTACCCATCAAAAATTTTTATGTGTACAACAATATGATCGATGGATTGGTGCAGACAGAGACATTGCATGAATTCAATGAAAAACTTTCAATTTTCAAAGCACAGATGAGTCAGAGGTTTAAAGAATATTTTGAAAATTCAATTGAAAAGGATATTGCTCAGCATGTGGCTTATTTCAAAATTTCAAAGTTCCCTGTTTTTATCAGCAATACTAGTTTTCCCTCAACCAATATGGCAGAATCGTTCAATGCTGTTATTAAAAATTATCAAAACCAGAAGGAAGTTCGGGCTGATATGTTAGTATTGAATTTAATTGAGCTACAATCTTATATACTTAACGAGTTTAATCGTGCAATAAACGGTAATGGAAGGTTTGAATTACGAAATGAGCTCGTTGGTTGTGTTGATAAACTTGATGTTAATAGCCCTCTAATGTACCAAACAAGTAAACAAATATTCGACAAAATATTGAATAATATTATGTCAAAAGAAGATACCGTGGAGAATGAAACTAAAGACTACCTCACTGACCTTGTTATCAGGAATAAACTTGTTGGATTCGAACCGCATACTCAAGCATATGTCGTCAAGTGCCCTTACAGCAGTGATGTACATAGCGTTTCGAAGGTGAAAGGTAATTTGAAATGCAGCTGTGCAAAAAAGAAAAAGTGTTTTCACATTCGAGCTGTCGAAAAGCTCAGTGGAATGCAAGAAAACAACGAGTCGATACGATTCAAGCTAACTGAAATCGATAAAAATCTGAATGAAAAAAAAGCAGGACGAAAACCAAAGAAATCAGTCAAAATAATATGGGAGCCAGCTGTTGATAGTGATATAGTCAAAGAGATACAAGCTAGCAAAACAAAGGCTATTGCTGATACTGATAATGAATCTTTAGTTGAGGAACTTGATCATTCTGGTGAGAAATTGTTGGAAGAAAACGTAAAAAAAGAACATAAAACCATTACGAAAAAACTATTACACATTGAAGGCATAGTTCCTAAAAACTTCAAAGTCCCGGAAACAAAAATATCACGTTTGATGTGTTTGAGACCTGGGGCATGGTTAGAAGATACGATTCTCAATGATTTTGGAACACATCTCGTTGAAGCATATGAAAAAACTGATAAAATCTTGTGTGTTCCAAGTTATGTCTGGCAAAGTTTGGGAAGTAGACTTGCACGCAACGAGGAACTAACAACAAAATGTACTGAAATTTGCTTTCTGAACAATCATACAGCATTAAAAAAAGATATACTGATGATCATTATCAATACGAGCCTTGATTCTGGATTACATTGGCTTCTTGGTGTTATTCAATTCAAACAAAAGACCGTACTTATTCTAGATCCAGCATTCACAAACACTGAAAAAATATCTGAAAATCTTTTATTTATGGTGAAAATCTGTTATGCTTTAGCCGGAATCTCAGTAGATTTATCTGAATGGATTATCATCAATGCAATAGATTGCCCAAAGCAGACGAATGGCTATGATTGTGGGACGATTGCCTGTTTTTACATGCTTTCTATAATTCAAAAAAGCACCTTTCAAGAATTACCTTCAAATGAAGCTCGTAATAAAATTAAGTATATTTTATGCAAAGCCAAGTCTCCTAAAAGCCCAAGAAAAGTCAAAAAGGTTAATGAAAAGATTTTAAAACTACGCTCATTGCAAGAAAAAAACATAAAAAACATCACTGTTCAAAAAGCGACCGTATCAACAATACTTTTTAAAGCTGTTAAAGAAACAGAGGATAAAGGTGAATGCCACTCTTCAGTTTGCTATGTTGAAGGAGAGACAGATATGGATTTGTGTGTATCATGTCGCTTCTGTTATCATCGTGAATGTCATTCACAATTTGTTGAAGCTTATTTTATTTGTAATCAATGTTTAAAAGAAAATTATTTAAAATAAATGAAATAAGAATGAACATTTTTTATTATATTTGGTAATCAATGAAAATTTATTTATTCAAATTTCGAAAAAAAAAATTATAGAAGAAAGCTAAAGTTTGATTTTTATTTTTCGATTTCATATACAACCCTAATTGGTCGCTTAGTTGCTTTGTTGTTTCTATCAGGTTCAACTTTAATTCTTTCTTTACAGATAGATGCATAATCCAAACGCCCATCGATATGCCTATCACATGTGTCTTTGCGAGCACTTATAATCTCCAAGCAATATGGACATTGGTATTTTACGTTGGAATTTCTTTTTTTCGATTTAGCAATTAGCTGGTCAACTGTCTTATAATTAGGATTCATTGTTAAAGCTGTTGGTATGTCCTCTCCTTGAGTACATAGATAACTAAGTTTTTCATAATAAGGTTCGAGTTGTATCAATCCATAAGCTTCGTTGTTTTTGTTCACTTTTTCCATGATTTTACAATCAAAATCCAGTCCTTGGTAGTGTACTGTTTGCTAATGAAACAAAAAAATATTATTAAAGATACATAAATAATTATTAAAAACACTTACTTTTATAGTATTTATATTGTTGGGATCCATTGTGGAAGTTTGCAAAGTTTAGTTTAAAAGCGCGTTTTGAAGAGTACGGAATAACTAAAAACGTTTCCTTTAAGGCAACAACAATAACAATAAGCAGATTAAAATTTAAATTTAAGCTCTTCCGTTTCCATGATTGTCATGGTTATTGTTGTTGCTTCTGGTCATTTTTGGTTATTTTGGTTATTTTTGGTTATTTTGTTTATTTTGGTTGTTTTTGGTTTAGTTGGTTGTTTTTGGTTTTTTAGTGTCACCCTAAAAGAATCTGCTGAAATATTTAAAATATAACAACAATATATGTGAAAACGGTAACAGTCTCGATCTGAATCTCGATCATTTTTTTGTGCGTGATTATTATATAAATATACATTCGCCATCGGTCAATCCGTAAATTTGACCCATCAATTTATATTTGTAATGATTGCTGTGAACATCCTGCCGCTAAAGTAAGTTTTCTTTTTCTCATCAGTAAGGTATCATTTCCATCATTTTCCTTTTTTTATTAACTGATTTTTGTATTTTATTCGTTGCAGTGGGTGAGAAATGTGAAATCGAGCCATTATAGAGAATATCTGGATCGACTGGGCTCGTATCGAAGGATAATGAAGTTGAACGAGGACTTCAGAACTTTTGTTGACCTGTTGGAAACCAATGAAGCTCTTTCCTGCTCATGCATTGAAGATCTAATTGACGCATGGGATAAGTCGCATGCTGCCACATTTGAAAAAGTTTTGAAAATTTTTGCAAATTCAAAGTAAAAATGTAACAATCCTTTCTTGGCGGGAACCATATGATCAAATCTTTTTGTTTATTAAAATGACAACTCCAGAAATTAAAAAAGTCTTTGTTTTAACTTTTAATATAATAAATATTCGTGAAATTTACACTTGTGTGCGAGAACGAGTAATAACCCATACAAGGGTAAAGGTTTGCTTTTTGTTGGACTGCAAGAGGTGCCGAAATCAATTTGGGACAGCAGCAATGACTTCATTGAACAGTTTCGTCAAGCTTGAAGAAATCAAAGTGGTGATATTGATCACTTAACTTATCAAATTGATGAATCGTGTTCGGTTTTTCCAGCGAGACACCAATCTGAAAATTCCATTGTTTTTCAGACCGGCCACAGAATGGTCTCAGCAATCAAGCATCCTGTCGGTATTGGGTTCATCAAAACTCATCGGATACCAGATATGAATGCTGGAGAAAGGCGAATTTATTTGACGACACTGCACAATTTCGATGTTGATGGTTTGAGGACGGGATAAATATGGTGCGATGTTAAATCCTGGAGCTAAGGCGTTGATATTGTTAGGCGATTTTAACGCTGATAGATCGAGATGACACCCTCGATGACAAAGCCCTCATTGATCTGATTGCAGCATTCAATTTGCAAGCAATGTCGACAGCTAACACATATTTTTGTCAACATAGTGACACAGTAGCTCGCTATAACTACATTTTACACACCGCTAATGTGGCCTTCACTAGAGAGTTACAAGATTTGGAAACAATACATTCCGACCATAAAGCCATTTTTACTGAGGTACAAATAACTAATGCTCAATTAAGGAACATTCCTCTTTGCAAATACAGAAATGAGGATTGGTCAACGTACGGCCAGACTTTTGCCAAAACCAACCTTAGATTTTAATTAATGTTTTATAATTAATAAACATCTTACTCATTTATTTGTCTTGTCTTTCCAAAACGCCATACCTTACTGCGCTTCGTATTATAAATGATGAAATACTTCTCAACGTACACTATATGCGATAACTTGGAACTATCTTGTGCAGCAAAATCAGATGCAATGGAACTGACCTATTGGCTAAAAGAAAGGGGCAGAATGGAGTGAATTGGAGGTAAGTCGACCTTGATTTTGTATTTCTCCTCAGACCCGTAGGGGTTGGGGTATACTTATAGGGAATCCCATGCAAGTTTAGAAATGAACTTTATTGAATATTTTTCGAATGGCTACATAGAATGAAATAAAATTTTCAGGGTTATATATAGTCACCCTCAGCTTCAATTACTCGGGCCCAACGCTCAGGCAACTTTGATACCCCATCCATTAGGCCACGCCCGTTCAAGTTTTCAACGACTTCGTTTAAATTAGCGGAAAATTGGTCCCAATCAGTGGCAACCCTTTCTTTTAAACCTCTTTTTAAAGGACCAAAACAGCAAAAGTCTAAAGGGCTTATATCAGGAGAGTACGGTGGATGGGTCCAGAGGGTAATTTCCTTTTCTTCAAGATAACTCTTTACAACTTGAGCCTTGTGTGGTCGCGCGTTATCATGTAGTAACCAGAGGTGATTGCTATCTCTTGTACCAAGCCAGGAGTCAATATGTTTATCGAGGAAGTAACGGTACACAGTTCCATCAACAGAGGTTTTTTCAGGAAGGAACTCCCAGAATGCAATTTTGTCGTACTCCATAGCCATAATAAGCATTATTTTCTCACCATGAATCTCCTTGCTTGGTCCCTATTTGGTGCCATGTAAAGAGCGACCCAAGACTCGTCAATAGTTATTGTTCTTTTGAGTAGTGCTTGTGTTTTGCGGTATAATTGTAAATTATTTTCGCAACAAATCAGCCGGGTCTCCTTCTGGTGTGGTGTCAGTTCATGGGGTACCCATTTGTTCACAAGCTTCTTCATCTTCAAGTCTTGCGTTACAATTCTGTGGCACGTTGATTTAGGAATTCCCGTATAGCTCGCTAATGACTCCATTGACCAAGCTCTCGAACTCACAAAAGAAGCTTTAATTTTCTCTAATCTTTCATGGTGAAGTCGGCTGTCCGAGCGATCGCCTCCATAATTCACTCTATAGTCCATATCTCCTTTTCTTATGCGGGTACACCAACTATCTACGGTAGACTTTTAGGGGCTGAGGTGCCAAGTAGTTTTACAAAGTTTGAATGTATAATACCACCTGAGTGCTCCAAACCAACACAAAATTTAGTGAAATAGAAACATTGATGGTCATCACGTACTATCTCAGTGCAGACTTACAATGTACATAGCATTTGCTTACATACATGTAGATAAACTTGCTGTTTCAAAGTTAATCATATCATGTCAAACATGTATGTAACATTTGCGTGTGCAATGCATGTGTAGCTAATTGTGATGTTAATTAAAGTCAGATTAATCTTTACAAAGGTTACTTAAGCTTGAAAAGTATTATTGAATCTATTTAAATTGTTAAAAATTACATTAAACATCTTTGATTTAAAACTTGATCAAAAAATGAGTAAGACTTACAATAGCATTTGCGAATGGTTGCTGCAGGTTTGAGTAAAACACAAGGTTAAAAAGCTGACAGGCTAAAAAAATTTTTTGAAAATGATACAACTTGCCTGTTGGAGTACCAAGACGTTCAGTGAACCTTCAATGACTCAAATTAACTTCACAATAAACTTTGAAACTTCAAAAAGTGCAGATAATCACAGAACTTTTATGTCTCCTTGCCGCAACAGATTTCTGTTGGCGCATACTTGGTGCATTCAGATGGATGTAAATACATGGAGAAAATGAAATTTAATTCGAAACAATTGTTATTGATTAATAAATATTATTAAATTCGATGATTTAACTAATTGAAATTAACTAACATATTATCCTTCACTTACATATTTATACTTTTGTATTGATTAATTTAACTATAGCATTTGTTTGATATAAATTAAAAATTGTGTATTGTTGAAGCAAACTTTTAAAATCCCCAATTCGTTAAAACATTATTCATTAAACAACGAGTGAAAATGTCGAAAAAAGTAACTTCCATCTTAGGAACCGGCTATGCTTGCGCTTTGAATGGTGGCCAAATACACGAACGACGACCATCTCGGACGAATTTTCATTATGAGTTTGCTGATGAACTGGTTACAGTGAGTTCTCACTCCAACGTGAAAAGTTATATTCAAAAATTTGAAGTCTTCCGGTCCGATATGTTGGTCAACATTGTACCTTACGGGACCAACGCAACAATCGCTGTTATAAATTGCCATCAGATTTGTAAACGTACGGATGACAAAGTCGACTTTGTTGCTTGGTTATTCGCGGTCATTCTCCGGCTGTCCAGTGGAGGGCGAGACTCCCGAGGCAACAATTTCGAACCAGTAGACGCATTGGTCCTGGCTGGTGATTTAAATTTCTAGAGACGTTTACCATGGCAAACCACTGGAAGAAAAATATAAAGATAAAAGATTCGCTATGCAGCTTTGTTATTTATTGATACAATGTAGCCTTGTGCCATTGCAATTTGATGACGTTAGCCGTGGTCATGAAATTGACTATATAGCTGTATCGAAAAATTTAGAAAATATCGAAAAAGTAGATTTACCATTCATGAGTGACCATATACCAATTGCTGGTATTTATTTACAAAATGGGTCACTTGTTCCCAGAAAAAGAAAGAGAAAGTATGATGCTAACGAATTATTAATTACGCTAGTTGAAAAGCAACGTCATGTGCTAGCATTTGAATCAGAAGTAGAATCTGTGGTAAATGATCATTTAGACGCAATCAAAGAATCATTGTAAATCAATTAAACCATGTTAAATATCATCGTCATTGAACTAACCTATTAAACTAATTTCCGCCAAAACATTGCACTTGTGTTATTTTGTACTAGATTACACCAAGATACATCGGGAAACTCATTAGTTAATCTTATTGCGCCAATGTTAAACATAATTAAATAAAGTTCTGGTGAGTTACGGTAAACTTGCTAGGTAACACACGATGTTTTCAGCTGTTTGACATGGATTGTTTTACTAAATTTCACAGTTTCTCATAACTTGCCATTTGCACTTAGTTTTCGAGTTATTTCAATTCAATGCACGAAGTACTTTAGTTGCCATCTAAAGTACTTCGTGCTCCTCCAAGTAAGATTTTTATATTTTTACAGTTTCATCAACTTACAACTAGAGACATTCATTTAGTCTTGCCATTTTATTTGCGACCTAAATTAACATCACAATTAGCTACACATGCAACGCACACGCACATGCTACCCACATGTTTGACATGATTTGAAGATTGCGCTCTTTACTTGCTTGCAAGAGATTTCAATAGATGTCACTAGACCTTAGTCGAATGACGAAATAGTGTTAAAAAGCGGAAAATTTGGAATCAAAAGATAACAACTCTAAAAATTTAATTGCTGTATCTTTAAATTTCTTCACTAATTAAACACATAATGCGATTCATTGAACATCTTTGTGCTCCAACAGGTAAGTTGTACATTTGTTCTTTTCACTATCTCTAATAATCTATTATCCTACGTTTCTATCTCTAGTTACCATTCAAATTAAAACTGCAGACGGTACACATGAACTTTTCATAGATTCAACTTATGAGCAACAAGCTCATCTACATTTTATCAATCAGGTAAGTGGCTCACGAGTACTACCAGTCTACTTTTTTTCATTATCTAACTCATTCTCTTACAGGTTACAACATTTGCAGGAATCCCAGCAAATGAATTTGGTCTTATACGAGTAGAGACGCATCCAGATGATAACCCGAATGCAGATGACGACCTGACTGAGATTTTTTTCATCGCAACTGCATTTTCCGCATCCACAAAGTTAGGATGGTTGATCAACAAAAATATTTTTAGAGATGGAGTTCTTTACGCGTTGGAATCTCGAGGTTTTCATGATGTCATTACTGACGAAAGGAAATACATTATAACTTTACGCTCTCAATCATGTTTGTGATTCTATTTTTTATAATTTTTTTATTAGAAAGTTCACTCAATAAACATATTTGTAAATTTGACACTGCCTGAAACTCATTTAAGTTAAGAAAAGGTTAGTTAATCTTAATGTAAAACAGCTTGATGAATAAATTCAATACATCAGCAAAGGCGAAAACTAATATACTCTTTGAATCTCAAGTTGACAGCGTCAGAGAATTTCTGAACATCTTCAGTTCAATATTAAATGAAAATTAAAGGCATTAAATTAATACGAAATATTTATTAAATCTATGTATGCGATAGCGAAATCAAAAAATTACCAAATGCCAGAATAACCAAACGAATACGTCTATTGGAACAATTATTTCTCTTGTCGTGACAGCTTCATAATTATGGAATTTGGTGTGGCCACTTTCCCAATTAAAACTTCTTTGCCATCAATAACATGACGTTTAGCGACGTTTGACCGCTGTGACGCTTTGTACTGAAATCGTTCTCACTCTACTCAAAGAAACATATAACGTGGCTTCAAAATTATTTTTGCCTAAGTCAATGACCGCGGAGTTCAATGTTAATCCTTGAACTTTGTGTGTTGATGTTGCCCAACAATAATGTAAAGGTAGCATGAATCTTTTTATTTTTAGTCCATTGCTCAATGTGAATGAAGTTTCAACAGGGCCTATCCTGATTATCTCTTCAATGTTTTAAATTTAATTTCTACATATTCTGGTAAGCCTTTATTAACCGTTGTTTTACAATATGAGATAGGCCATTTTACAGACTTTACAACACCCATTGCTCCATTCACTAACCCTCTTTTCGTATCAATATTTTTTACAAACATTATCTTTACACCCAGTCCCAGTTTTAATTCATTAGGCACTCCTCTTGTATCACGACTAAATTTACCAATTAATTTGCTGTGAGATTGGCTTACTTCGTTTGATGGAGTTTTTTTAATTCTGCGTATATATCATACGCTACAATGTTTTCTAATATTACATGTTTACTAGCTAGTTTAGCTATCATACGTTCATTATGAGCGCTAACCTGAACTAGTGTTGGGTATATATGCATCAGATTTTCAAACCTGTAAAAAAAGAAAGAGAGAAAGAGAAACTTTGATTTATATGTAAATTGAATTCATTTTCTGTTGTTTTCAACAATTTGTCTAAATAATTTAAATTGTCGATTCTGATCCAAGATCAAAAAGATCAACAATCCAAGCTGGATTTTTCCAACCATTTGAATTGAAGATCGATTTGATCTTGCACCGCAACGACAATTGAAACTTGTTTTAGCAATTGCGGCAAAACAGCAGAAAATGTTCAAATTTGAACCAACTATAACTTACCTTTGTTTCTTTTGTTGTTGATTTGTGGTTGACAATGTGGTCGATTAATCAATAATTGGCGCCCAAATCTGAAAAAATGAAAAAAGAAGCATACAGTCGATTAGAAATTAATATTACTTATGTAAAAGATTATTGAAACACTTTTTTGGTGAAAACTTGATTTCAAAACATTTGACTTTATTGACGTATACTTCGAAAATGAACACTCCATCCCATTGGAAAAGAAATTAACTCTTTTATATGTTTTTCATGGTTGCTACATTAATGCAGTCACACGAGTTTTTAGTTGTTTCCATGAGTTAACATTTCCTTTGTTTTATTGTGTTGTGCCTGTACATAATTTTACCTTTTATAAAATTTGCTTTTTCATCATGCTGGGTGAATAAATTTGTTACACAATTCTCCCCGGGCACCAATGATCGAAGCGTCCTCGCTTTCATTGTATGATATCTAAATAATTCTTGTTTAAATATTAATTATGGTACTCATCAATGGATACTCTTGCAAATGTTTGACCATTTCCGTCATTGGATATAGTCGATTTACAGTTATTAGCAAACAGATTTTTAATAATTAGTACGTATATATGAATGACTAGTTAATGGACATTTTATATTTTGGTAATTTAATCGTCAATTGTCTCTCCTTGATCAACCATGTCTCTTATTTGATCTCCATTGGGTATGGGTGAATCTAATTGTGTTAGCTTTAGGTAATTTTTGAATCCTAATAAAGTCAACCTACTATCTCGTTTCGGAGAGTGTCCTGCAGTAACATGAAAAGGATCTTCTCGTTTTAGTTTTTGATTATATTTGTAAAGAAATTTATCTAATGAAGCTAATCCCATTGGGTTCATCCCACCACCATATAATTCTTGTAAATTTATGTCTTCAATGTTATGAGCAGCTCTATCAAATTCAGATATTCCAAATCTACTCCAATCAGTGCTACCTTGAGTAATGACTCGCTTATTCGTGAAGATTTTCAACAACGTGGAGCGAACTTCATTAAATGGTTTACCATTTTGATGTTCGGTGATTTGTAATCCCGTAATTGTTGTATTTGGATTTGTTGTTGTTTCATTCTTTACTTCTACGTAGTACACTGTTTTAATACCAATTGCACCTCCAAACCAACCGCTGACATGAACGCTGCCAACGGAATTCTCACCATTACCTGCTCCTTCAACATCAAAACTAATAGTTTTCTTATTATTCCCTCTAAGTTCGAGAGGTTTTAAATGTGTCTCTAATTCTTCGTTATAAGAAGCATCATTTCTTCGAAACCAGATTTGACCTCCAATCTTAATTCGTTTTGCTCTTCGTTTGTTCAAATAATTGGATTTAGAAGTTGATTTTCTGGAAGTTACGATGACGTTAATGCTAACATTTGCTGATGTAGATTCTGTTAAATCAGGGCAATTTTTCCTATAATGTTGCCCATTGCCACAATAAGAACAGTTATGGCAGTCCTTTCTGAGGTGGCCTGGTTCGTAACACAGAGAACAATGCATATCTGGAAGCTCTTTAAAATCTATGTTTTTCTTTCGTAGGAATTTCACGAACATTTCTGTAGCTCGTTCAATATTACTTTTAGTGGCAGCTGTTAAAGTTACTTTAGTATTTTTCGAAATTTTAGGATTTGTAGAATGACAGGTGCAAAATCTTTGTTTAACCCACAATAAGACTTCAACTGCCCAAAGTTAGTGACATAATTCTTAATTCTTTCCGATGCCATCAAGTAGTATTTATACTGGGGTTTTTGTCCAGCTTCTAAGTTTAATTGTCCAGAAATATTTTTCTGGGTTTTTGTCTGGTTGAATTGTTTTCGTCGAGCTCTACGATCTGCTTTTGTTCCTTCCAATGTACTTTGAAATTTTAACAGATTCGGATTTTGGTAATTGTTTGTATTCCAATCAGCCATCTCTAAACGTAAGGGAAAATAAAAAGAGATTATCATATATTTATCCGTCTTTGGATTAAATCGTATAATTTTGTTTTTTTTTGTTTCTTTTCTTTTGTTTTTTTTCTTTTTTTCATTTGTCATTGGATTTTAACTAATTCATTAATTTTTAGTAACATTTATGAAGAGGAATTTCTTCTTCTTTATTCTTCTTTTTTTTCTTTTTTTCTTTTTTCTGTTTGATCTCAACTTGAGGAATAGGTTCATTTTGTGTAATTATTGCATGCACATATGGTCTCGGTTGAAATACAATTCTGAATATAACTAACAATGTTATTAATAGTAAAACTCCTATCATTGGTAAGGTTATGAAATTAGGTAAATGCCATGACCAAGTTTTAGAATAATTTTCAATTGCCGATCGTTGTTTTTTCAATAGAGTATCGAGAACTACAAAGGAATTTTTCGTTCTTGGGGTAAATTTGATGGTAGTTGGAGCGGTTAAATTTTAAATTAATTAGTTGTGAATATTCAGATAACGGTGTAGTTCGAATCATTGAATAACTTGACGAAGTGTACGTCTTTCCTCCGATAGTAAAATTATTATATTGAGATAACCTAAAGGGATTTTCAGGGCAAATAGTTTGAAAATTTTGGATTGTTATGTTTTGGCCATAACAATATATCCAATATTCATTACTAACAGGTTTTACTTGAATGTCTTTAGTAATTATTTGTTGGTTTGAGTTAGCATCAACACAATTAGTAAGTTCAAATTTTTCAGGATAACTTTCCAATGTGCATTGTTCTAAGTTTGGATAATGGGTCTGTTTGTTTTCAAATCATCTGGATGTACGGCACAAATTAGCTGACTAACTGTATCTACATAAACAAATTTCGGACCTACATATACTCTTTCACAAACTGTAGTTTCGTTTTTGTGTATAGTCCTAAAAGCTTCTGATTCCAAAATTTGTTTATTTTCTTCTTGTATTTGTATGGTGAAATTCAAGTTCAATATGATAGTATCTTGTGTTTCTTGCAACGCACTTCGCACATCTGTAATACTATTAAACAAACATTTACCATTACATGGTAATTTTATTTGAAAATATTTAAAGAAACTTTCCTCTATCTTCCCCTTAGCAAGAGTTTGGTTTAATCTTTCAAGTTCTGCCATTTGGCGTTGTAGTTGTGTAACGATAGTTGCAGTTGAGAGCGCAATAATTGGAACTTGTTTCTCAAGTTCATCTACTCTTTTGTGTAACTCCTCAATTGCCATTTGTGCCTCTTGAAGAATTTTTGACTGTTCTTCTATTATTCTTGCTAATCTTTTATCCGTTTCATATGCTGTTCTCAAAGCATGTTCTAATTGTGGTTTTGCTACAGAGCTTGTGAATACTGCTACAACTCCAGCTGTTCCTAGAACAATTAATGAAGCTACTATTATGGCTGTTATCACTATTGCCCGTTTAGATTTTGTGACACCTGTATCAGTGGATTGATACATCCCTTTTATTTGTTCCCATTGATTTTTAAAATATTCATCGCAAAACACTCCAATAAGTGGCTTAGATTGATTAGAATATGTCTTTTTTGCATTAGAGAAAAAATGATTAATTTCACGGAGTTCTGCAAACGGTTCTTCATGACAAGCAGGTACGTATTTCTTTACAAGTATCCCACATCCTTGTAAAATTTTGTTACAAATATCTGTCCTATTTCTCTGATAAAACTCTAAATCTGTTGTAGCGAGTTTACACTTGGTTTCGTTAAATCGGAATTCTGAATGTTTACATGGTGTAGTTATTCCAAACACTAAGTTGATTCGTTGTGTGCCTGAAATTGGAATGAAGTCTTTCTCCATAATGTTAAAGGAGCATCCTCTTGTATGGTCAAAATTGGTGGGATTTGGAAGAATAACAATAATATAGTTAATAAACTTGTGAGCAATGTATTAGCCCAATTTTGATTAAATGGCTTATGATAAGGTTTAAGTTGACTCCCATGAGCTTGCGTTATCCATTCTTGATTTCTTACATTCCTGATTTTGTATGTTGCTTCACCTAATTTGTCGATTATCTCATAAGGTCCAGTGAACCGTTGTTTTAATTTTCTAGGACCTGTATTTAGTTTGTAAAGAACTTTATCACCTATTTCAAAAACTCTCAATTTCTTTGAAGAATCATGCTGAATTTTCTGTTGCTCTTTTGACTTAGCACTGTAAACTCTAGCTTGTTCTTGTAATAAATGCCATTTTTGAATTGAATATCGGACATCCGTAGGTAGTTCCTTTAAATCTTCTTTTGTCATTTCGGCATCAATTGGGAGCAAGGGTAATCTTCCATACAACAAATAGAAAGGTGATGCTTTTGTTGATTGATTGATACTAGTGTTGTAAGCATAAGCAATTGCAGGAATAAGGGTTGCCCACCTAGATCGTTCTTCTTTACAATAATGTGTCAACATCGCACACACCGTTTGGTTGGACTTTTCTGTTAGACCATTTGTAGCAGGATGATAAGTGATTGAATATGACCATCTCATCCTCATGAAATCGGCCACTTCTTTTACAACTGAGGAAATGAAATTCCTTCCTTGATCACTCAAAATGGTGCGTGAACACCCATGCCGCATCATTACTTTGAAGATGAGGAATCTAGCAGTGTTTTTAGCAGGCATATCCCGCGTAGCTTGAATTTCAACCCACCTAGTGAAATAATCAGTGCATATGATAATATATTCTTTTCCTTCTGATTTAGGAAAAGGTCCAATTAGATCAATTCCAACTTTATCGAAAGCATTACTAACGATTATCGGGTTTAGAGGTGCCTCCAAAGTTCCTGTTCCTCTTTTGTCGAGTTGACAAATTTGGCAACCTCGCACATATTTTATGATATCACGAGACATTGTTGGCCACCAGTAAAATTGTTTGATTTTATTATAAGTTGAAAATATTCCTGGATGTCCTGATAAAATTTCATCGTGATGTGAGGTTAAAATTTCGTTTTTCAATGAATCTGGAACGACAATGTTCAAATTATCCCCATAGTAAGTCTTAGTTATTTTGTAAAGGATTCCGTCTGAAATACGATATTTGTCCAATTTCTTTCTTTCTTTAGGACTTAGATCAATTAAATTATCTAATTGATTAATGATTTTAATCAATTTTGCATCAGTTCTTTGTTTTTCAACCAAATCAAATTCATCTTCAACAAGTGAAGTTACTAGATTAAGAAACATTTCTTCACATTCATCCTTTTGATTATCTTCAATTATATCCGTCATTGGACATCTTGAAAGACAATCAACATCAAGATGAATTTTACCTGATTTATATCTTACTATGAAATCATAAGATTGTAGTGCCATAGCATAACGTTGTAATCTTTGAGGTAATTCTTTCTTTTTGCTTATGTGACACAGTGCACAGTGATCAGTTAATACTTCGAAATGAATTCCTTCTAAATAAACATGAAATTTTTGTACAGCCCAAACTATTGCCAAACATTCTTTATCTGAAACTGGATAATTTACTTCAGCTCCTCTCAAAAGTCTGCTTGCATAAGCGATTGGATGATAACCATTGTCATGCTTTTGAAGTAAGATTGCTCCTAAACCATAGTTTGAGGCATCTACTCTTAACTGGGTTTCTCGATCTCTATCATAGTGAGCAAGTACAGGAGGTGTGGTTAGTTTTTCTTTCAAAATGTCAAAAGCGTTTTGTTGTTTCTCAGTCCATTCAAATGGTAAATCCTTTTTTGTTAGATTAGTAAGTGGTCTAGCTATTTCTGAAAAATTTCTGATGAATCTTCGATAATAAGAGCATAAGGCAACAAATGCTTTAACGTCTCTGACTGTTTTGGGAGTTGGAAATTGTTGTACTTTTATGATTTTGACTGGATCAACTTCTTGTCCCTTTTCACTTACTACATGACCTAAGTAAAGGATGCGTTTCTTAAAGAATGAACATTTATTAGGTTTCAAAGGACATTGTAAATGTTTTTACGGTAATGTTTCAAAACAAAAATGGGTAAATTTATTTAACTGATATCGCCATCACAATTAATCTAACTTTGATTTTATCAAAATTTGATTTTAGTAACTGAATTCTGAATGATTATTAAAATTGTTCCTTTTTTTGATAATTGTTTGTTGTAATGTTGATATCAACTATTACTCGCACATTCATAGTTAATTTGTAGCACAAACTTGATGAATGATAACTTAGATGTAAGAAAACATCGGTGTACACTGCTGGTTCCTCACATTTCAGGCACAAATAATACTCAATAATTAAATAAAAATGATTATATTTGAATTTATTGCTTAGAAGACGATAGAATTGGAGATTAAGCAAGAAAATGACTTATGATAAAAGTAATCACAAAAAGAAAAAATTTTGAAAGGGAAACCAAAAGAGAAACACTTTGGTTTGTTCATCCCGGTCAGGCCCCCATTAATCTTGTAAAAGATTATTGAAACACTTTTTTGGTGAAAACTTGATTTCAAAACATTTGACTTTATTGACGTATACTTCGAAAATGAACACTCCATCCCATTGGAAAAGAAATTAACTCTTTTATATGTTTTTCATGGTTGCTACATTAATGCAGTCACACGAGTTTTTAGTTGTTTCCATGAGTTAACATTTCCTTTGTTTTATTGTGTTGTGCCTGTACATAATTTTACCTTTTATAAAATTTGCTTTTTCATCATGCTGGGTGAATAAATTTGTTACATTTATATTACATTTGTTGGGTACTTACTATTTAAATTTATAATAAAATGTTGATTGTTAATTCAATACAGCTAAAAAAAACTTTGAAGTTGCTTCAATAAATTCAACGGAAATTTTGAATAGGACAGGCTATTTCCTTTTTTGCCTTGCATTTTCGATAGAAAGTGCTGCCATCTATTTTTTGAAAAAAAACTTTTTTAGCATCGCCATCTAGCAAGGTAATACGGGTTTGGGGATCAACATTAGCTCCAAATATCTTTAACTTGTTAAGATTTATTATTTAGGTTTTCTTGATTTGAAGGGCAGCCTATCTCTTTCTCCTATTAAAGGTAACCATGAAAGATTCTAGCATATATAAGTGCGAACTATGGAATGCTTTAGGAACAAGTCAGAGGCTGTTAAATGTCACCGTTAATGAGTGTGTGTACGAGGTGATTGAAAGTGGACTCCGGATTTTAACATTGATAAATTAAATTGATAATTTCTTTTCCCTTATAGCTATTCCTCCAGAGTGGTTATCAAAAGTCCAGATCTGGCACAAGCTTGTCGTACTGGCACAAACAAACTTGTCCGTTCTGGTACAAGCAAAGTTGTCCGCACTGACACAATACCATCTTTCGATGGGGTTAAATACCATCATACGGTGTTGTTCATTCTGAACCATCATACTTAATTTGTCCAACCTGTCACAGTTGTCCGCTCTGGCACACCATTCTGAGTCCGTACTAAGACAAAATGATGCAATACTTGCTGTAATCAATTTGATTTCTTTTTCCGAATTAAATTAAACAAAGGTTAAGTTGAAGAAGCTTTTATTAACTATTTTCTCGTTGCTCGATACGAGCGGTTTGAGCCTCAGCCCAACGAATGTAGCGGTTCGCAAATATTGAAGTTCGCCGACCAAAATATCGCTCACAACGAATCTCTATATATTTAATGAAATAGTTGATTGATTAGTTCTTGCTGTTCATCCAATTGTTCGGGCAATAATTAGATCTCCTCATCCTTTTCCCTGATAACATCGACCGTCCTTAAAATATCCTCCATCATAGAATTCACTTCTTCTCGAAGCTGAGCCTCTTGATTCTGACCAAGCTCGACAGTTGGTTGGTGAGTCAACTCGACACTCATGATTGCATTGTTGATGGCTCGATCCACGAATTCAGGAATGTGTCCCCTTCAACTCTCGAGATATGTTAAAACATTTCTCAAGGAATTAACAGTTGGGATGCTAAAGAAAAAATTTGATTATTGAATGAAGATCCCAATTAGAACTAAAATTACTTTGAAATATTCATGGTTAAAATAAAAATCTCAATAGAATAATTATCTGACTTCAAAAGGTATCTCAATAACTAGGTGAGCAAAAATGAACTGAAAAAAACTTATTTGCCAATATAAAACTTATTTCAAACACGCTTAGAAAAATTAAAAGTTGACCTATCTAGCTGAAATAGCCAAGTAAACTTGTCCGATCTGCCACACGGTCATAATTATTAATTAGAATTAATCATTGAAACAAAAAATTTTCCTTTATTTAATTTAAGGCATCATTTTATGCAGAAAAAATTATCAAAATTTTAACAATTAACTAACAAAAATTAGTTAATTTAGAACAAACTGAAATTAATGAAGAGCATTAAATATTCTCTGCATAACTCGCCAGATAGCGCCACTTATAGATTAATATTTTTAATAGTCAATAAATGGCACCCCTTATGTCTCTTTCTTTACTTTCTTTTTTTACGCCATTCTGACAATGTGAGTTGTTTTAAACAGTGTATATTAATTGAAAAACTTCCATAATCGATCCAAATCAATAATTGTGAATTTAACTAATCATGGTTAAGCACAATTCAGTGTTAATTAAGCGACCTTAGCTTTTCTTATCTCGGTCAAAGTATAACTTAGAGTTAGATCGCTAAGATCATCTATTATTGAGCGAATGTAATAGGGAAAAATCTCATCATTATACCAGCCCATGAGAGATGAGTGATAACTTTCGAACCATTCTTTGTTATTTCAATTGATGTGTTTGAATATTTTCGCACTTTAACATTGTAGAATTGTATTTCCAGAGGTGAATTGGAGAATTTTTTATAAAATTTGAAAATAAATTTGAACTCAGCTGCAGTTAGAGATACACCGTATTTTGTTGGTAAGTCATTTATTATGGCTCGTATATCTATCCGTTTAACTTTGTCACCAAAGCTAACTTTGAGACATGATGAACTGTTGTGTAGAGTATAGCTTTTCCAAGACATGTTTACTGCTCAAAGTCAAAAATAGAAATGAATCGATGATTCGTTTACGGGTTTATATACCCATCTGAGATGTACGTTGAGCGAATTGATTCAGAGCACCATCTATCTGTGAAAGTTCCTTGGCACCAGTAAAAATTATCGAATAAAAATAGATGAATAATAGATCAAGGTTAGCCCATCAAGTTTAATGTAAACTGCTTGATAGATCTCAGGCTCATATGTTGTGTCCTCATAGGCATTAATAAATTCACGAATGTTGAATATATATGGTAAGAAGCTATGTGCTGTAATGTTGACAACTTTAACAAAGATGACATTATTGTCGGGATATATTTCTTGGAATGTAGCACCTGCTTTTGATACTTCTTTAAATCCAGTAGCGATGACTTTGCCTGAAGCGAAAACTAAGAAAACACCGTTTCTACGAATAACTTGGGCATTCTTTTTCCGTTTATAATTATCTATTTCTAATTGTATTGGTCCGTCTATTTTCCATATACTTACAATATTTGCAATAAAAAAACTAAGCGAGCTTGACGACTTGGTTAGTTATTGATTGATAGAAAGTAGAAATAATAAAACAAAAATAATGATCAAGATCGTTAAGATCCCTGCGATCTTAGACTTGAGAAAATCCATTTTTATTTTGGCCAAAAATGAGAGGGTCTTATACAATTGATTTAAGCAAGTATTGCATCATTTTGTCCTAGTACGGACTCAGAATGGTGTGCCAGAGCGGACAACTTTGACAGGTCGGACAAATTGAGTATGATGGTTCAGAATGAACAACACCGTATGATGGTATTGTCCATTCTGGACCAATACCGTATGATGGTATTTAACCCCATCGAAAGATGGTATTGTGCCAGTGCGGACAACTTTGCTTGTGCCAGAACGGACAAGTTTGTTTGTGCCAGTACGACAACTTCGTGCCAGACCCGGACTTTTGATAACTACTCTCCAGAAATTAAAACATGTTGGCCAAGTAATTTAAATTATGTAAGTAAATACAAAATTTTCGTTGCTTTAATTTTCGCTCTCATTTTCCTATTTTCCATTGGTTTTCCTTATCTAACCTGATTTATTTCTTATCAAAAAAGTATTTTTATTTTGAATGCACACCAACTAGGTTTATTAGTGGATAATCAAATTTTCTTTTCAACCCACCGAAACCCGTTGGATCTCCTCTTTTACCTTTTTGCTGTTGACAGATTTTAGAGAAACACCCTTTAGTTAAAAAGTCGAAACTCATTTTACCAATGAAATTATAATAATTGCGATAATAATGAACGGACATCTTTTGATTTATTTTGAACATTTTGCTTGCTTTTGACGAATAGCCTTAGAATTACTGACTTTAATAGCTTATTAGACTGAAAATTATCCGATTACATTCTTAATAGCTATAAGATGAGGATTAATTCGGATTCAATATAAAATTTAGCTCGGTTTGCGAGGATTTCAAGAATAGGTCGATTAAACAAATGAAAATATGCTTTGAACAAAAATTCTGCTTGATTTTATTTTCATATTGGCCAAATGCTTCATAACAATGGAGAAAATCCAATTGGTACAGTAAAAATGTATTAACTCAACACTTTGAGTCAACTTAATTGTTTCCAATTAAATTTGTTCAATTTTCGAGTTGATCACTCATCTTGGTTTGATATCACCCAAATCAGTTTCTTCCCTTAGCAGCCAATAAGTCTTCATTAAACCTTTTCCCTTTATGATAACATCGCCTCTTTCTTGTATTTCAAACTGTTTGAATTGGTCCAAAAGCTTTTTAGTTGCTGAACTGATATGAATTTTTAAAGCTGCATGAAAAAAGAGGAAAAATTAAAAAGATGTCATGCTTTTCGTTATGACTAGAAACAAGAAATAACAAAATATAATAAAATGAAGTTCTTGAACTTTTAAAGATCTACATCCATATGCTTATTTGATTAGTATGTCATATGGTGCTTATAGTAAAATTTAAGCGAATCAGATGCACTAAATGTACACTGTTTATTATCATTGGAAATTAACTGAACCTGTTTTCAACTCGTTTTCATAGGCTTAAAAACTTACAAAATCACTTAAGAGTAAATCAAGCTTCACTATAATAGCTTATCTGCGTGATTAACATTTCATCATTTGCGTCATTCTTAAACTATTGAAGAGTTAGTTTAGACTAACTAGACCATTATTCATTCTGTTGGTTTTAGATCTCTTTACATGAACGTGTTCAAAAATGTTTGACTGTTTTCCTTAGCAAGATGAATTCTGACAAAAGATTGGTAAAAATGAAAAATATATGCAAACTGTTATTTGCGAGAAATGATGTTAATTTCAATTTGCATCGTATTTTTGCAACACTATTATTAATTCTATGCAAATCTATTGCCATTCAATTGTGAAATTAATAGACCCAGAGGAAAACAAACCTTCTCCAGTTGATTCCATGCGAGAAGCTGTGTTTATTGTATCACCAAAAAGACAATATCTGGGTCTTTTATTACCAACAACGCCAGCACAACATGGGCCTGTGATATGATAAAAATAATTATTTCATTAGATAAGGCTCTCAATAAAACAATATTTGTCAATATATAAGTTCCGGTTCGATAAAATTATTCACCAGAATGGATTCCAATGCGAAGTTTTAATTTATCTTCCTTTCTATGTCTTATGACGAATCCATCAACTGATTCAACCATTCTGAGAGACATTCGAGCAATTTGTCTAACATGCTCGCGTCCATTCCTTTCCGGAAGACCGGAAACAACCATATATGCATCTCCAATGGTTTCAACCTATTAAGTATTATTAAGTGGTAAAGGAAATGTTAAGATTATTGATTTACCTTAATTTACAAAAAAGGAGAAATTGAAAGTTCTATATTGTTCAGGCATACTGTACCTTGTAGACATCATAATCTGATATGATGGAATCAAAACAAGTATACAAGTCATTGAGAAAATTAACAACTTCAATTGGTGTGCTTTCTGAGCACATTTCAGTAAACCCGACAATATCACTGAAGTAAACTGTAACAGAGTCATAATAATCAGGAATAACACTTTCACCGATTTTCAATTGATTGGCAACAACCCTGAAAGAGATTAGAAAAAAGAAATAATGATTTATTGAAGGTTGCATAAGTTTATATCATTCTAATGTACCTGGGTAGTATTTGATATAAAAGTTCTTCAGTTTTCTTTTTCTCTTCAGCTAATTCACTAGTTCGTTGTTCGACTATTGATTCTAGCTCAGTCGCATATTGTTCCATTCTTTGTAACAACTTTTCGGTTAAAGTGGTATTTTCTAGTGAATCTTCGTTTTGTCCAGAAGATCGGGCAATTAATCTTATTTCGCGTTTAATATGATTAAAATCAGGCCTTGAGTGAGGCTCCCGTGACCAACATCGAACCATATGATGATAAAGTTCCTTATTTTCACACAGATCAAGAGGTACATCAGGCCTTAGATCATGATGAACAATATTATTCACAATCGCTGGAAGTCAAAGTAAAGAAAGTTCACAAGCATATCCATAAAGTAATGATAGGATGCAGATTTACTCACTCTTAATGTCCATACAAAGTACATATGGATGAAAAGGAAAAGACCGGGTGATAATTTCTTGCAAAATTATCGCATAGCTATAAACATCAGCCTTTTGACCTCGATATACACAATCGTAACAACGTCTTAGTTTGTACTTGGAAACTTCTGTACATCGACATCTGTACATAATAACAGGGATAACAGTTATTTTAAAATTGGATAAATATTTTTGATCCAGAATCACTTTGGTAATATACCAAGAAATAAGTTTACTTACTTATTTTTCTCAATCTCAATAGCACTAACATAATTAGATTTGGAGAGATCATTGTTAAGCATATCAGGTGAAATGTATAGAATTGAATAAGGATCAGTTTGACCATTGGAGATTACATCATTAGTTTGGGCTGAAATAGTCAAATGAGGTTCATTGGTTGAAATTAACGTTTTGGACGAGCTTTGTTGATGGCTATTGTCTCCAGATGAATTGTTAGCTCTGATCGATGCTGCTGATCTTAGCTTTTCCAGTCCAAAGTCAGATAGTTTAATGCAGAAACGAGAATCAACCAAGCAATTTGTGGATTTAAGTCGCCCATGGAAGATATGTTCACTACTGTGAAGGTAACACATGCCTGCAATAATATCATTGATCAATGAAAATCGGAACATCCAATCCAAATTGAGAGAAAAGTTCATCAATAAATCACGCAGTGATCCTTTCGGGCAATACTCTGTCAGGATTACATTAGGAACATCAATACAGGCCCCGATGAAGCGAGCCAGATTCTCATGGGAAGTTTCTCTCATCTATAAAGATAAGAAACAATTCAAGTATAAAACAAATTAATTTGTTTCAGGTTAACAACATTAATTAGAATGAAATTTATCTTAAAAGATTAACTCTTAACTTTCGCAATTCTTATTCTATCAAATGTAAAACTTCAATTGTTCAAGCATAAAACATAAAAATACAAGGTAAACCGATAATAAATTGTCAATGTTATTTCACAGCCAGAGATATAGTCCAATAGAAGTCCAATAACGTAAGATAAATTGAGTACAGCAAAAAGTGATAAATATTAAAGGAAAAAATTCAATGAAAAAAATCTCCAAGATATTTCTCAAAAATGGTAAGTCTCCTGGTCTAGTTTTTTCCAGCTTAGAAACTTTTTCTTCTTAAATTTTGTTGAGAATGGCAATAAATTGAGAATTTATTTCTGCTGCTTGGACTGACATCGTCTCGACTAAATCTTTTTCAATTCTGATAACAATAACTTGAACTTCTTAAGGAAGCAAATGTTTTAGTTATTTATAGTGATTTAAGAAACGTGATAAATCACTGTCATCACCACTAACTTTAAACCACATCAACAAATGAAAAAAATGTATACTTACAATTTTCAATTCCATCAGAATCTCTCTGGTAACTTCGATTTTATGCGATGGCAATTTCTTAATTGCTACCCGATTACCCTACCCAAGCCAAAATTTTAAGTTATAATAATCCTGTTGGGCCTATTAGGGGAGGATAATGTCGACATGATAGTCTTGTAAGCATGCAAAATCAAATAGTAATCATAATATGATAAAAGAGATTGCCTAGCATTTAGAGGAACTGACAATTTTATCAGTTAATTCAGATTAACCTATTGAAGGATAATCAAGCTAATCTGGGCTCTGAAAGGGAAGTTTTTTAAAATAAATTGTTTACAAAATAAAAAGGATCTATAATGGAAGTTTTGGTTAATTGGAATCAACAGTAAATCCTCCTTCTGAGATAGAGTAAATTGTTTTGAATAAATTACCTTGTAATGGGCACATATGATTTTCCCTTCATTATGATGGACTTCATTCAATTCGCCCTGAATACAAAAAGTCGAAAGGAAACAAATTGTTTTTTGCCGATTACAGTTACAGCATACAATTAAACATAATGGCAACATTTACCTGACTTGACGTTGTAATTTTACTCATAAATGATTGTCGAGGTCCATGGTCCAGAATAATATCTTCCCAACGAACTTTCCAAGACATGTTAGCAAGGGCAGCTTCCAATTTCACTTTGCTATAGAAAAAAAATAATTGGAAATGCATACTCATGTATTAACATCTCATTCAATCACCATTTGATTAACACTCCAAAAACAAGTTACAGTAAATTCACACTTATTTTGATCAAAAAAAGCAATCTAGGAGTTCAGTTTCTATCTAACCATTACATAACTCAGCAGATGATAACCGCTAGTTATTTCACCCAATATTTTTGGTTATTCGCAGTTATTTTAATAGGTTGAGAGATAACTGAGAAAAATAAATGGCAATATTTAACATAAAAGCTTACATAAGGAAAACTTACTGATAAATAAATGTTGATGCCACCAATATTAGTGCAATGATTATTAATAAAGTAGCCAGCAATATGTTCCAGTAAGGTACATCTAAGGTGAGGGGAACTTGGTTAATCAAATGTTCTGATTTTTAAAGAGTTTAATCATCAAACCTTTATCACATGCATTTCCTTTGAAACCACATTCTGGAATATCTCTTGGTTTAACTCCAAATTTTCCTGGCGGCCACTTAATTTCTTTTTCTTTGGTGAAACTTTTTGTTGCACCATAATAACGTAAGACAACCTATGAAAAGCATTGGTTCATTATGATTTACTAAATTACTAACATTCAAGTTAATCTGGTAATTTTTATTCCAGCTTGTTCCATAAATTCATTCTATAGTAGTTTTCTCGTTAAAATCAAATGGAAACAGTCTAAAACTGTTGGATTTAATTAGTTACCAGTAAATCTTACAAATGGTTCAATTAAGACAAGTTACGATTGATTCAATTAGCTAACTAACGTTAAAAGGTGTATATAAAATCCTTTTGATCAGTTCAACACCTGAACGCCTAAATGTATTCCTCAGATTATGTTCATAAGAATAATGCTTTTCTAGAAACAAAAAATATTCTACTTTCCTCATTCCTAACACCATAAATCAATGAGAAATCTAATATGAACAAAGTTCAATTCTTGCTACAAAATCACGTCATTTGAAACAAAACCTGCTCTTGTATCAACAATATGTCATATTATTTTACATAAATATTTCAATTTATTAGTTAATATAAAAAACTTGATTGTCTCTAAATGCAGTAAAACTTATCTTAATGGCAATTATGTCATAAAAGGTTTCAAATCTGAAAATGAAATGAAAATTTGCTCAATACCGTTTGTATGACTGTATCCAAATATCATAAACTAAATATCAATGTGATAACTAAGCCAACACTTGACCCGTTCATTATTAATAAATGAGGATATTATCTCTTATTATTAATAAGATGTGCAAAGTGTTATCAAGGTATATCTAGTTTATGAGTAAATAAACATTGACCATTGATAATATATTCGTGAAATAGTTTACCTTTACATTGAGGATGTTGATTCTGATGATTGGAGTCACCACCATAATGGCGATGACACCAGAATGAGTTTGAAAAACTAATTTAATTGTCAAACAATAAAGTTACAAAATAAACACTTTACCTCAAATAATCCATCATCAATATTTGTCTGATCTAGTAGAGCATAATCAGCAATTCGATCTCCTTCTTCATCAATAGTTATATCTCCAGAGATACCATTAAGGGTTAAATTGCGCATCCTTTGGACAAGTAAAAATCCATCATGAGGATCATGATCATCATTTAAAGTTTCACGTATGGCTCGACAAAGGAGAAGCACAGCATCATGGAAACTGGCTGTGAAATAGTTGACCTTTAATGGCGATAATAATATTGGAACAAAAGGAAATATCAATCAAGTAAATATGTTTTGATAAGCTGGTCGATTGACTTAGAGTCCAGAAATATGTAAACCATTAAACCAAATTCTGGTTAAATATCTAGATATAAATGTATTCATCAGGAAATCTAAAGTACCCATTACATTTTGACTAATTTGGTACAAGTATTAATTTTCAATTTATCGTTGTTAAGTTGTCAATGTAAATCAGATGAATGGATGGATAATACTTACGAATTGTTCATTGTATTGATAGCCATAATCACGATATGCTCGAAATTTAACTTCGTCTGAAAAGTTTTTATAATGATCTCCAGGAGGTTGATTTAGGCTTACAATTAAAAGAGCTTGATAGGCTGTTTTTAATTGATTCGCAACGGATTCGTCTTCTGGTTTTGGCAGCAATGACAGTTGAATTGCAGTGTAACAAAGAAAAATTTGAAAATAATTACAGGTTAAGATTAACTGTTGATTGATCTAAATGACTTTTTTTTGAGTTTATTCTGTTCAGCTGATTAACTGTTATTGTGTTATAAATTTAGTAGATGTAAATCTGGTTATAAGCTGCTCAGTTTTTTTTGGAACAATAAAAAGACGTTAATTAAAGACATTAAGATGCAAGCAAACTTATTAGGAAATCTTTCAATAACTCAAAAAATTATCATAATATTTAACTTACCAACTCCACGAGACCAACTCATGTTCCCAAGAGCTTCAGCTTCAATCAGTTCAGGATAAATGAACACATATTCTCCTTGAGTCATTCCGTGATGATGAGCTTTCAATAAGATAGTCCGTACATCTTTATCACCTCCAAGTATAATGATAACTGCAAATCAGGTATTCATAAGCATCATGAACAGTTAATGATTATTCAATAATAATAAATATTCTTACTTCGTGAACAAGTTGTCATCCGTTGTAGGACTTTGTCAATATCAGTAATAATAACTTTATCAAAATCACGGAAATACGTTTCACGACAGTTACACTTGAAATGTGAATATTTGGGCAATTTGAGAAGCTTTAGAAGGACATCGGCTAATGTGTTGTAATAAACGTCTCCAAACCTAAAAACCAAACCGAAAATTTTCCACTTGAAATAGTCGAGGAAAGCCAGAATAGCTCGAGCTTTGTCCCTCATATCATAGGAAAGCCGTATAAGTGAGGTCAAATCGGATCGATGGATTGGAATAATATCACCCAATCCAGTTAATATTGGTATCTTTTTATAAGCAGCTAGTTGGGATACAGCCTGTAATACAAACGTATACACACCGAAAATGAGAAGGTCGAGATTAATAATTTACTCAATGATGACGAAGTAAATGATGACTTTTATAAACAGCTTTCTATTTTAATCTATTGAATATTTAATATTGAACAGAGCCAAGGTTACTGTTGTTACTTTTTAAAAAAACTAACTTCATTGGTGCATTGATGGAAATATAATGTTAAAATTCTGCAGCTGAAAAGTAAAAAGGCTTGAGAATGATGATGACTCTTGTGTTCTCATCAAACAAGCCTTTTCTAACTTCAATATATTCAGTTTTTCAACATCATTCAGTCAACTATTTCATCTTTCACTAAATGATAATGTCCCAAGTTGATGATGTTGAACCTGGTTGAAAGCTTACCTGAAGATCATTACTACAAGCAGGTCCAATAAAACCAACCAAGTTTCCCTTATATTTTTCAAGTAAATCGTAAGCTTGGCCAATTGCTTCTCGCTCTTTGCATGTATCTTCATAATAGCCTGAAAATGGTGTTAAAGTTCAGTTAAAAGAAACGAAAGAAAAGGCATGAATAACATGTCTAACTACGAGGCAATGATTTTTCATCGTTCTCGTCGCCAATTGAATGAAAAAAATTTGATTTACACGTCTATGATCATTACTTTGACAAGCGCATCTAAATTTTCATAGTTTTCATGAAAAGGGTTTAAATCGAATTACAATCTACATTAATATGTATGAAATGTATCACTGACAAATTGTGAGTCAAATTATTTGGTTCCTATTTTTGGGGATAACCTGAAAAGTGAGCCCAGATTCCTTTCAAATGCTGTAAGGACATCAACAATTTCAATACAACTCATGCTTGCTCTTATCGTAATATTTATAAATTCAATCCTCATTTCAACATGATAATACAAGTCTTCCTTGCAACTGAAATTGGATCTTATTAAGAATTTAGTTATTATTAATAAATAGCTCAAAATAAAACAATTTTTATAAAAGTCTTTGATTTTGTTTTGAAAGATGAAAAGTCATTCTAAGTGAAACATTTCTTGATTAAATTCTATTACCTTTAATCAAATCAAAATTGTTAGAGCAGTTATTGTACTATAATACAATAATGTGGACAGTTCGAGTACTTTCTTTACAAATAAACTTGCTTATCTACTAGTATATTTGTAATGTCAAATTGATATAGACAAAGTTTTAAATGCTTATTATTATAAGAAACTTAAATCAATATTGAAAAAACTTTTCGATTTTAATTTACTCTAATCAGTTTGATAGCACTTTCAATGGTTAAGTTTCGTGAGACAACTTTAAATAATACAAATTAATCAATGTAATGGAAACGCATAACTGAACCAACTGAATGATTAAAGTATTCAATTTTTTTAATGGCTACAAATAGTAATTTTGTTTCAACTTAATGATCTTTACTTATAATACTGGGTAACATTGGATTACCAGGTTTTAGGTTAACGTTGTATCGATTGAAACGGTTAGACAAACAAAGAAAGACTTATTTCTAGGTTTAATTCTCAACCTCATTCTATCTACAATTAGCAAGGTTTAAGATACTATTTGTCAAGTAACAATTAATTAATAGAGGTCAACTTACCTTGATTAATGTTCAAGTTAATGTCATAATAGTTTAGACACTTTTCCCTGGCAATGTCAATAGCTGGACCAATATGAACAAGATCAAATCTCACAGCGTCTTTACGATATCTTTTAACCATAAGGAGGCCAACATTGAATGAGTTGTTAGGTTGATTAAATGAAACTGAATATTTGTTGACTTGAGTTGATGTAATTAACTGTCCATGACATGTTAACACAATAATAATCCAATAAATGTTTGATATTATAAACCCAGTCATGATTATTTAAAGACACAATGTAAAGTTGCTTTGAAATGTGACTACATGCTTTATTAACATACAGAAAGCTATTGTGATGTGCAAAAAAAGATGCTTATCAGATTCGTCTTAATTGTTGCGTTGATTGTGGTTTAAGTTTAAAAAAGAAAGCAAAGAAACATAAACTTTGACTAGTTCAATGTAAAAATATATAACGAGAAGCGAAAATAACAAAAGCTTTAAGTTGAAGCTTATCTAACAGATTTGTCAGAGGTTAAAAGACTGGAAGATAAAAGTGAAATGCAACTTTCTTTGGATTGCCAATGGAGATTGAAGCCAGGTTTATCTTCGCCTTTTCCCCTTCAAATTGTGACTCTCTTACAGTATAACTGTTACTCTTTGCTCTCTCATCTCATCTTCTCCTTTCCTATCATGAGCTCATTCTGTCTGTCTCAGTTTCATCTTCATGTCTAATGCCTGAATTTAAAGAGTAAGTCAACTTTTTCATTTTCATTCCTTTCACTCATAGGTTAACTTAAACTGTCGATAGTTGGCAACATTTTTCTTTTCAATACATCAATGTAATATCACTAGGTTATCGCTAGGTTTGAATCTGTATCTTATCAAAAAACAACAAACTGTGACAAGGGAAAGTTGAACTTGTGTTTCATTGGCTTACATGTACTTTCCCTTGATACTTTTTGGGACAAGCTTTCAACATGAAACCAAGCGTTTATGGATTACATTGAAGCTCTCATGTTTAATATTGTAATGATTAGTTATGTGATGAAAAACATGAAGGCGTCTTTGGGACCACTCAATCAACAGTTATCAATAATGTCCAAAACCAACAACTCATCAAAATTAATTGTTTAAGGTAAGGTAAATGAAAAATCGTATTCAAATTGAGTCAAAATGATTAAACACCATTTTTAGATAATAAACTACTGTCAATCCTACTGAAAATTAAAATTATTTTTTCAAACTCATGTTTTGTTTTTTTGGTTTCATAACTTTTAATTGTAGGAAGGATGGAAAGGTTTTTGATAAAAAAACTATCTGAAATTACAGCTCATTTCATCTCTAACTGCAAAAAGTATTTCCATCAGCACAGCTCGTACTTCATAGGATAATCAACTATCGAACAATCACCGATTTGTCATATTTTATGCACATGTTGAATAATTATTATTACACCAAATACACTAGATTATTCTATAATTGGAAATTCAAATATTTACCAAAGCTAGCTAGGTATGGCGGGCTTGAAACTACATAAAATTGCGTTTGGACTGGCTAAAAGGTAGCCAGCGCTACCTTTGACTCATCAGGTCTAATATCAGGAAAGGACTTGACCTTCATCTGGTTACGGCTAGTGATCAAACTGTACTGTGTTTCGTACCTCTCCTTACATATCTTATCAAACTCCGTATTCAAAATATCAACCTATTATCAAACTATTATCAAATTTTATCGACCTTCTAAGTATTTCAAAGGCGATGACTCAAAAAACGGCATAGCAAAGCGGCCTTAGGAATTATCATACAGTGCTTTTGTTGACGTCAGTTTACAATAGTGGGATGAGGGACTACTGTAAATCTCGTCGCGAGGAATCCACCTGAGAACAAAATTCGGCATGCAGTGAATGAACTATTTGAGAAGATTCCGAAAGTTTCCTATTCCTGACTGAGATGTCAATTCGTATTTAAGCGCATAACCTAAAATCATTTTATTTTTATGTTTCAGTTTAAAACTCGTAAATAAAATTATTAAAAATTTATCCGAAGAAGTTAAAAAGCTAAAAAGTGTCTTTAATACGGCGTTAAGCAAAAGGCATTTCAGCTTGAATCTAAATTTTTGTGTTTTAACAATTGGTTTTTCATGGTAGAAATATTCCATTTTTTGGCACGAAATTGAGTATGAAAGCATTGAACAACATGATCATCCGAAACACCAGGTAGGAAATTCCTTGAAGTTTAATATATCCGCAAAAAATCAGTCCGAAAAGTTGTGCATTAAAATGTACCACTTTTTAAACTTTAATAGCAGATCGTTAAACGATATCTACTCAAGATTAAATGAAGTAGTATGTCGCATACAAAAATTTGATTTTTTTTGTATAAAATGCATGATAGTTGAATTTCTATCCGAATCGCTGAGAAATGAGTTTTGAATGTTGTATATGATTAATGCAACCAGTTTGAGCAGAGAAAATCTTAAATCTCCAAAGATGGCGTTACTAAATTCCATACAACCTTTGAGAAGTTAGTCAATATCAGAGGAAAAACTTTCTTTTTGAAGTTAGGTCATTCATTACAACAATATTATTAGGTAACAGTATTATATAAGGTCCAGCAAAATCGATTTTTAAACCTGATTATATCAATAACAATTGTTGACCATTTTGATTCCCTTTAACTGTTATAAAAATATCGACGGACTCGTTTTGTCGTTTCTGCAAACACTTTCCTTTTTCAATGTCCATGATTATGTTGAATTTGATTTAATCATCTTTTCCCCATTCAATCAAGGACTATTTAATGATCAATTTCCTCATCAACATCTCTGGACTCTCTTTTTCTGGTTGATTTACCAATGAATGCTTATTTTTAACCAGAAAAAGTAAAGCAAACAAACAAAACAAAGCCTGATCTTTACACCATTGAAAGTCAATCACTGAAGTGAAGACTCAAAGTTGGTTAATATCATACTAACCAATGATGGATCGATGTTTGATATGATCAATCAAATTAAGGACTAAATGGTGTTTTTCATGATAATGAGAGTTGATCAGAACGTGTTTCTCGTTTGTTTACATGTTATGTTAATTCTGTATGTTAATTTGATTGTTTCCAGATCTATCTCTAGTCAATTTTGTTTATTTAATCACCTAATAGACATACATCTATTCAATTGTTTCCTTTTGTCACCCAGGTCATGCAAAGTTCCCATTTAAAATGAAATTTTTCACGGCGTTGACCCAGGGATAATTCAACTATCAAAATATGACAATGGTCATTAATTTTAAATCTTGGCTTGTCTCAATAAACTCAACAAATTTCAATCTAAACGTCATTGGTTCTCAACAAAATTGATGGTGATTTGTCAATGAAATTTCAGCTAATCAGGTGTCAATATAAATGTAATAACCTGTATGGATAAATTAAGGACTTATGGGACTTAAGACTTTATTAATCTCTTCTGAGAATTGCTAAATCTTTAAGGAACCGATCAGTTCGATCAAGCCATTGAGTCCAGACTAAATAGATTAATTTGATCTTTAATCATGTGCGTAAATATTGATTAAGTTTGAAAAAATCTATTGATTGTTAAACTAAAATCCCATAATTTATCCACACGGTTACAAGTAAATTTTGATAATCATTTTGCCATTCCTATGATTTGTTTTGTATTTAAAGGCATAGTAAGACCTAAGAGGTGGATCTAATGCCCATCAGTCAAACATATGACTCAGGTGACACTCCTTGTCAAATAAATACAAGATGTAGCAGGTATAAATTATCAGTTACAGTGTAACTATAAAAAACAAACATCTGAATATGCAGTTTAAATGATTGCTTCGATTTTCGATTCATCGATGGTTTCTAAGCAGAACAATATTAGTTGAATCAAAGAGTATAGCGGCGCCGACTTTTCTCCACCGAATTGTTCACTTGCTTGCCGGATACGGTAAAAATAAAACTGATCACATTACTGTTACCAAAGGGGTGAAAGATGGATGTGTGTATGTATTAGATTTAGGTGGAGGAAATTAAGATGAAAAGGGCGAGGAAAAATCTCTATCCCAGTATAGCTAATACTCTTTGGGAACAATCTAAAGGATAATTTTAATCAATTGTAAGTAAAAGTGAGAATAACATTTACAGTTGCACAAAAGCCTTTTCATTACAAAAATACATGTATTGACAAACTGTTTCAAGTAAACAATACAATTACAAATATGTAACAAGGTCACTCTATGGTTCTACAGAATAACAAGTTGACATCATTGCAAACTCTTATTTGAATCAAACAAGATCTTTCCTGGTGAATCATTTGCAACATTTAAGGTTATTATAATTTAACATGATTTAATTCCGGTTTCATTTATTGATACTCCTGATTGCTCAATAACCTGTTGTTGCTGGTTTGTGAAGCTCCTCAAGTCTTGACTCCTTCTATCCTCTCTTCTCTCTCTTTTTAATCAAAACTTTTCCTCTTTCTTTCTCATTCTTGTTTACTATTCTCCTTTATTACCTTTAACTTGTTCAATATTTTTGAAGCCGAGAATAAGTTGTGTGTTATTTACATGACAACTTAAAATCATTATAATCTAATCCGAACCATGTCTGATCCTTTATGTGATTTTTATCTCACCCCTTTGTAGTTTTTTTCTCATGGTTACCTATCTTGTTATTCAAACGTCTCCCAGTTGTGTTTTAATTAATCATGATCCTTAATAAATCATTTACCTCAAAATTTAGTGCTGATTACCTCATAAACTATATCAATCATATGTTCAACTGATACCATCTTTGAGCTTGGTGGTAATTTCTAATGTTGTTGTATTGAAATAATCATTCTTGTCAACTTAAATATCAAAAAAGGTAAGTAAATTTCTCAAGGAATATTGTTTTGAGATCAGCCTAGAGTTTTAAAGTCATGTAATTGTATGCTTTGTATGCTTTGTATGCTTCATTTTACACCAGATTTTGGCCCACTTTAACAACTAATCTGAAAAAGCTATCTGCTTGCAACTGCCTAATCTTCTGGTTATAAATATGGCTCTCCAGGTTTGTTGCTATTTTTCTGAGCTTGTTTTTATTTTTTAAATGTTGCTTTATATCCGATGTTTTCTTTCTAGATCAATTTGCTGAAAGGTCGGCCTTTCAATATGAAATTTTCTCGATCTTTAAAATCTTGGTCCACCACTAATGCTGATGAATATAATCATTTGATGAAAAGTAACATTCCAACCGACTATTATCAAGCAAGTTTACCGCAATTGCCTATACCGAGATTAGATTTGTCCTGCCAACGTTACTTAAATGCGTTGCGACCAATAATTTCTAATGATGAACAATTCAACAAAACTATGAACATCGTTGGTAGCTTCAAAATTGGCATTGGTCAACATTTACAAAATCATCTTTGTGAAAAGAATCGAGCTCTTCGGCATACAAGTTACATTGCTGGTAATCAAATTGATAGTTATATCATAATAATACTACCAAAATGTTCTTAGTCATTTCAATGAGATGACCTAATCTTATTATTGTCTTTGTAAGAGGCTTGTTTTTCTACTTTTCTTTTCTGCCTAATCAGATGATTGGATGGACTCATATTTATCTTCAAGATCGCCTCTTCCTCTGAACTTCAATCCTTTTTTGATTCTTCGAAATGACCCTGTGACTGAGTATAATCAACCCTGCATTAAAGCAGCAAATCATCTAATCAGTTGCCTTCGATATAGACGATCATTTATTGAGAATCGATTGGAGCCCGACGTTAAAAAATCGAAGGATAACGATTCGAAGGAAATACCATATGATATGAGTCAGCACCAAAATTTATTTGGTTCAACTAGAATTCCAGCTCTCAATCTAGACTTCTTGCAAACATATCCAGACTCTAAACACATTATTGTGATGAAGAGAGGTCGCTTTTACTGTTTCAACGCTCTTGATGATAGTGGTAATCTCAAAACTCCAAATTATATTTATTCTTGTCTTAAATATATTTGGGATAAACCCGATGAGCCTGAAAATTGTCATAAAATCTCATGGTTAACCTGTTTACCTCGAGATGATTGGGCTCGAGCACGGACGCATCTGCTTGAAAATCCCAGCAATGTAGCAAACTTTGCTTTGATTGATTCTGCATTGACATTCATTTGTTTCGATGTTGATTTTGATTTTGATGATATTACCGACCCTAAAAAGCAAAGAGAAGCTTATGGGAACAATGCTTTACATGGCAATCTTTCTTCCGGACAATTCGCAAACCTCCAACAGTTTCCGTTAAATCGGTGGTTTGATAAGTCATTTTCGACTATATTCACAAAAAATGGAGCCTCTGCAATTAATTTTGAACATAGCTGGGTTGATGGTGCAACAATGAGTCGTTTTTATGACAGAATCTATGCTGACTCTACTAAAAATCATTTTGTATCTCCTGGAGATAATTTCGACCGTAAAGTTTGTGGTGAGGTTAAAGAAGTTACATTTAAAATCGACGACGGTTTCAAGCCACATATTGAAGCAGCAAAAAGAGCACATAAAGAACAAACGAATAAGCTAGAATTGAATTACATTCAAGATTGCCGAATGAATAGCAGCTACTTAAAATCGAAAAAACTAAGTACTGACGCTATTTTTCATTTAGCTTTTCAAATGGCTTTTTATAAAATCTCAGCAGGACAAACTCCGGCTACTTATGAATCTTGTTCGACTGCACACTTCAAACATGGTAAGATTTCTTCATCTTCAATGAGCAATTTTCATTTAACTTCTGGTAACTATTTGTTCATTTCTAGGGAGGACGGAAACAATTAGAGCTGCGACTTCATCTACACAAAAGGCTTGTAAGATGTTCCATGTTTCAAGGGAAAAATACGTATTAAATGATTTACGGTCAGCCATAAACGAATCATCTCAGACTCATTCAGCACTCGTTAAGGAAGCTTCTCTTGGACAAGGTTTTGATAGACATTGGTTCGCTTTGAAGAAAATAGCTGAAAAACAAGGAATGAATGATGTTTCCATTTTCAAAGACCAGTCCTACCAAATAGCTAATCATTTTATTCTCTCAACTTCTCTACTTTTTGCTGGGAACATAACTGGTGGTGGATATGGGCCTGCTGTTTCTGATGGCTTCGGTCTTGCTTATGGTTACGAGGGCAAAGATTTAGGTGTCTTCTGCTCTAGTTGGAAAGATACTAGAAATGGAGCTGAATTTGCTCAAGCTGTGGAAGAGTCTTTCAAAGATATTCATAATATCCTCGAGTCAACTTGAACAGGATTGTATATCGATTGTAATCTTTTTTATATTAACTAGCAGATTTTTGGATTCAAGTTGAAATCCGTCTCTCACGTTTCTTTATCTCATTAACAAATTTTAGCTGAATATTGTTAAACATAAAAAATCGCACTCCGATAATCGTTAAGAAGGCTCAGTTTTGAGTACCGGTTTTTCAATTTTTAAGGACCATCATATAAAAGATATTTATCCAAATTCATTTATTTTAATCACTTGATATATTTGTGGACAGGTTCAAATCTTGGTAGTCAATATTATATAATTTAAAGCGAAAAAGCAAATAAAAATTCACTTTATTCACGTGTAATTTTGATGTCATCAAAAATCAAATCCACTTTGGATGGATAAACGACGTAAAGTTTACCCTCTGGATCAACAACTTTCACTGGTTCTAACTGAAGAGTATTAGGAACTGGTGCATCATTTTTGTCTTTCAATTCAGCTCCTAATCCAAGTTTGAGCATACCATGAATTAATGAGTCCATAACTTTCTTGCAAGTTGGTTGACTATCACCAGACACTTCTAAGAAAAGGTGTTGCGTTTCTTCTGAGATTTTGGTGCTTTCTGAATTAGTTATCGGTGGGAAAGAAATAACTGTACCTCCTGAATCAGTTAAGCAAGGGAATCTCGATTTGCCTTTCAGTAGTAGTAAATACTTATGTACTCCAGAATAAGCATTACGTTTTTTCTCCTTGCGATAAGCTTCAGCTTCTTCATTCAGAACTTTATACAGCTCACCAGCAGTCATTTCAGAATGTCTACCAAGAGGCTGAAGACGGATTTTAGCTGGTGGTCGCACATCGAAGACAATGTTGCCCTGAATTTTGGATAGATCGTGGGATGCGATGGTAGCACTCTTACGCTTACCGCAAAGTAATCCGTCATGTAAATCCGATTGGAGGGAAAGAAATTTCTTTACTAAGCCAGGTCGAGTGAGATCTACATTTCTAACGATGCAACAAACAATTTTACGAGTTTCTAAGATGGCTGAAGTAGCAGTTACCAGTCTAAACTCAGTTGGAGCAACATTTAATATTTTTATTGTTTCCATGTGTGCTTCTTTGTCATCTAAAGATCTGGACGATGATCGACGTCGTCGACGAGCTTCTCGAACTTTTGCTTTGGCATCAGCAAAAGTTTCTTTCAAAGTTTCAACACTTTTATTACCTCCTTTGATACAGTGACCCCGGATATAATCGATGATTTGTTTCATTTTCCCTTGCTCGACCAATTTAAGAAGCTTTCGATCAGATAGTTTATTACCTTTTAAGTGAACCTCTTTCAAACGGTTACAGTCTCCTAGTTCACCAGGCACATCAGTTATATTATTTTCAGTCAAATCTAGTACTTTGAGAGCCAATAATTTACCAATAGCCGATGGAATATTCTGAATAGAATTATTTTTAGCATGGATCTCAGCAAGATGCTTAAGGTTTTCATCACAAAGACTCGTTGGGAATTGCTCCAATTGATTATACTCAATTTTAACCACAGTCAAATTACTCAGATTTTTCAAAGTTAGCGGTAAATCTGTTAATTTGTTAACATTGGCAACCAATGACTGGAGTTCAGTTAAACTGCCCACTTCTTCTGGAATTTGTTCAAGACAGTTGTTGGATACATCAATGAACTTGAGTTTAGAGAGACGACCAATATCAGGTGGTAGACTAGTCAATTTATTATTCCTTAATATGAGATTGGTCAAATTATCGAGATTAGCAACTCTATCCGGGAAACTAGTCAATGGTGTGCCGCTGATTTCGAGAAAATTTAGTGTTCTCAGTTTGAAGATAATTTCATTCAGACCATTCTCTTCTTCAATATGCTTACATGCAGGAGCATCTTTAAAAACCAATTCTCTAGGCTTTTGTTCAATCAGTTGTTTCCAATCATAAGCATGAGACATGATTAGCTGATGTTGATGTTTCACGATTAACTAAAAAATACAAGAGACACAAAAAATTAACAAACTTATTAAGATTCAACAATCAATCAAAGAATAAATTTAACTAAACAATGAGTTTTTAGCAAGAACACTCAACTCTGCAACTCTGCCATCTAGTGTTACATAATTTCCAATGTTTTACTGCTTGAATTGGGAATTTTTTGCTCATTTTATGTTTTTAATTACAATTGATTTACTACGTATTGATGTGCTGATGTTTAAATACTCTGTGCATTCATTGGTCTAAATATTTATCTATTTTTTGTTTTTTGATGTGTATAACGGTATGACCCTCATGACCGATTTTGATGAAATTTTGTATACAAGATAAGGGAAGTGATTGGAGTTCATTAAAAAATCTTGGTTGAAACAAATCATTTTTTGTTAATTGCAATATAAATTTTTATAAGGTTAAATTGCAAGTTCATTGCTTTAATTTACAATTATCCATTGGCTGTTATTAACATGTTATTCAATAATTTATCACAATCTATTAATTGCTAAATTATAGCAGTTTATCTTAGACTTGAATTTTTATAACGTAAGATTTTTGAAATGTCCTTTACTCTTACTTTATCATAGTTTTGAAAATCGCGGCCAATTCAGCTTTGATGTTTGATTGGCTAAAACTAACATGTTTTCATTGGATATTTTTTTCTCTCAGCTTTGTTTTCTTTTTCTATGGAAAGTATATTATTAAGTATATCAAGTATATTAATGGTTTTTTTTTGTAATTTAGTTTAATTTGATAATAATGGTTAGAATGGAGGTAGAAGGTAGCCCTGATAGTTTCAAGGGCACCCATTATAGCACTGATTCTGAATTTGCTGGATCTGATTATGACAATGAAGATACATCAGGTAAGTTTTCATTTATTGTTATTGTTATTTATTGTTTTGGTTATTGTTCTAATCACCGATACTTTTTTTTATCTCTTTTGCTTACAGAATTGGATGAAGAAGAATGTGACAGGTTGAAAACCCAACATATCAATGAAATGTTGGATTTGGAGCGTCAGTTTTTCGCTCTCAAAGAGCAATTGTATATGGAAAAGTTGTCTCAGGTTGACAAAAAACTTGAAGAGGTCAAAGCTGGTATTGCTCAAGAATATTTAGGACCAGTTGACGAACTTCATCACCAAATGGAAATAAGAATGAAAGTAGCCGGTATTCTCAAAGAGTTTAAGTTTAAAAACGTTAGAATCCAATTTGAAGCTGAAAAGCTAGCTGTTGATCAAAACTTTCAGGTTTGTTTTATTAGCTATTAATTTTCAAAAAAGAAAAATAAATTATTAATCGATTTAACTTTATCTATTCTCAAATTACGTATTCAGAGTGAAAAAAACTTACTTCGAGACCAGATACGTCAAGATTTAGAAGAAAGAATTCGAAGACTGGAAGAAGATCGTAATTCTGTCGACAGTGACCTTTGGTGTGATTCTGTCCACAATCCCAAAAAGAAAAGACGGATGGGCAACAATGGTAGCAGGTACTACGAGGTTGGACCTAGTCGAGATCAATTACATTTAATTGATAGACGTAGAAAACCTGTTCCTGTTTCTGGTCCTTATATTGTTTATATGTTGAAAGATTCTGAGATTCTTGATGATTGGACTCAAATCAAAAAAGCTTGTTTCTCAACTGCTAACCTCACTGACCCTCTCATGCTCTCTTCTCTTAAATAAACACAATCCGATTGTTATATATATCGCTTGCATTTCGAGAAAATAATTACATTATATTTTATTGAAGAGATTAGTTTAATTATTCCAGTCAGGATTCAGTGCACCAGCCAAACTTGAAAACGCAGTTGGAAAAATTTGAATCCACCGTGGTAAACTAAAAAGAATTTCAAAATCAATTGGTGAACCATGTCCGAAATATAAGTATTTTGCTTACGTTGATAATTTTAACGAACTCAACTGAGACAATCTTTACTCTTAAATGTTATCTCGATTAGCTCTTTCAAGTTAGGACCTGGTCAAGTTTATCTCGTCTTCTCTAGTGAATCAGCTGGTAAACTGTACTTTTATCGTTATAATGAAGGCAAAGAATTTGTGCAAATCCAAACTCAAGACAATAAAGATGGTGAAATTGTCCAATGCTTTTGATTTTCATCACAAGAGTTAATCATGTTAACTACGAATAAAGAAAAGATTAAAGTCTATAAGGAATTTATAAAATTCATTTGACTTTGCTTAGCATTTATTTTTTCATTTTTTTGTAAAAAAACTCTTTCACATTTGACTTTTAAGAGCTTCGGTGCGGACTGCTGCTATCAAATCTTGGTTGATTAAAAATACAAATTTAAGTCCAGCAATCTCAACCACCGAATTATTAAACAACTTTGCACAATGCAGCGATCCGATAATGGGTTTCGAATCAACATAAATTGGTCTTTTACCCGTATTGGCCAGCATAAAATCACCATTAGGCTGCAATTTAATTAATCCCTGTTTCCGAGATATTTTTGCCGCTGGTCCTTCTAATGAGAGATTCACATCAACTTCACTATCTTTTGTACATCTTCCTAAGGTTATCTCTCTGGATCTCATTAAATATCGCACAAGACGACCCCTCAAGACTGCTAAAGTTTGGTTGTCAAAATCTGATGGCGCGACACCAGTTATACTATCTACTAACACCTGCCAACGAGGTATTTCATTTTCTAATTTGCGAATTTCTCGTTTATTCTTACGGTCAGATAAAATATGTTCCGAATGGAGAATATCATCTTGTTTGCAGGGAAGGCCCAAACAAGCTTCAACATCTTTTTCTATGGAATCTTCACCATCCGAGAAGTTCATCAAATCCTGGTGACGGGAAAAATATTGAATTGACTGGTCAGGTAAGAGATGGTGATGCTTGAGGAGAATCCAATGATTCAACAAACACTTCGCAGTACGATAAGGAAGAAACACATCGGTATTCTTTGAAAGAATCTCATCAAATAATTCAACTGTTGGTAAAGATGTGGATGGGACTGTCTTTAAAATTTCTTCTTCTTTTTGACTGAATATTGTTTTCCTGTGAGTCAATGCAACTACATCTGTGTGTAATTGACGTATCGATGAAACACTAATCTTTGCTATAGTTGGATCATATAGCAGAGCATACCAACGATTTTCTATTTCTTTCAAAGTAAATTTACATGAAAATTTGACACCACGATACACATCTTCTAAGTTATTGGTCTGTTGTACAGCTAACATGAGGGCAAGATCGTCTTGTGCTTTCCATCGACCTATGTCCTTGACTGCATTGTTGTGAGCTTGCCGATGGCGCCGTCTTTTGTTGAATGATGTCACGGGTTTGGGACGTTTGTTCAGAGTTTCATTTGTTGATAATGTAGGTGTGGGGATGGCCACTGATAAAGGGCCAACAGAAAGCGGCAAACCAGGAGTTAATGGCATACCCTTACCTCCAGACACTTGTACACTGAGTCCGGGGGCCATTGAAGTTGATGAGGTGCGAGATCTCCCTTGTCTGGGATTCGATATACTGCTTTCAACCAACTCATCATCAAATTTTTTTCTTTTTATATTACGGGATGAGCTTCTTCTTTTCTGGGATACGTTAAAATCTATTTAAAATAAAACAGAAATTAGATATTAATCGATTATAAAAAATTCTATAAATTTCATTGTTTAACTTACCATTCACAGAAGCCATTTTTATTTTTTAATCTTTTACTCCGAAAGATGGCGACATTTATGAAAAGCTAACAGTCGGAAGATATCGAGCGCTAAATATGAAATGAGAGAGAGAGAGAAGCGAATTGCATTCTCTCATTATTATACAGTTTTCCCCACAGTTTTTTGCTTTTTTGTTACAGTGCCATCTAGGTGAACTACGAGGGGAAACCACGATTTTTATAGTGATAACAATTAAACAGCTTTGTGGATTTCCCCTATGAAGAGATGAGCAAAGAGATAGTGAGGCAAAAAACTGTGGGGAAAACTGTACTACTAAATTATATGTACTTACAACTGTTAATGTCAGTATTTATTCGGGAAAAGATGTTACGGTTACATGCTGTATTAGAAATCTTAGTCCCAACCCTTCTCATCTGCAAAAATTTAACCCATATTCAAATCAGATAACTATTCAGAAGTGGGTAATTTTAAAGTTAACAATTGTTTGAAGTTGATAATCTTAGAGACAATTCTGAATGAATAAAATCCAGAAATATAATAGTAACTTTAAAATTATAATTTGGTTCTATTAATAATTCAATTTGATGATTCTAAAGTAACTTATAGTTTCATAATCTAGCTTAAATAACATTTGTGTCATCTTTCCGAAAATCATTTATTCGGTTTGTACTTTTTCGTCTAAAATTTGGATCAAGATTATAGATTTAGTGAAAATCAACATGAATCGTGTCATAAGCAAAAAATGATTTACACAGTTGTGTCGTAAGCTCAAAAATCAAAAAGTTGTAATAAAGTAATTGAAGAATGGCACTGGTGATAAGATTAATACTAAATGGTTGATCACAATGGACTATACACAGAAGAGAAACCAGGTGGGTCAGTTTTAAATAAATGTTTGGAGAGCTTAGGAAACATAGCCATAAATTTGAACCTCGGACCCATATCATCAAGAATCATCTTTACTCCAGAGATTAAATCTTTTTTCTGGTCTTCATTAGCTGTTTGAAGAAGCATTGCTAGTCGTACAGCTATTCCTAAATTTTTGAGAAATGTCTGTTGATCGATTGGCCCATAGGTAAGCGATTTATCACCAACATGCCTTTTAAGATAACCAAAATCGACATCAGCTGTTAAATCAGCTGAGCCTGGTTCTTTAAGAGGATCCCATTGACTATGATTACGAAAAGCTCTGAAAGTATCTCTTGATTTTTTCTCTTTATCATCATAGCCATAATCACAGATGAGGAAACAACCATCATTCCTATTCAATCTTTCAGCAATTTTTTCCACAGTTAATGCTGCCTCAGGACAAATCTCTAGATGGTCCAAATTCAAGTCATGGTCGTGAGTAATGAGAAGTTTACTAGCTGGAGTAGGATGTCTTGAGATAATATAACGAAGTTCCTCATTGGCATCAATATCAACAAGAACTTCTCTCCATTCACCAGATTCATTTTTCTTTATATAGTTACAATGAGAAAAAATGCAGATAATTAAAATTTATGAAGGTAATATAAATAAATACAGTTAATATAAATTCAAAACTAACCTGAAACTTGTGAATAGGCAAAGCATCTAGAAATTCATGAGCGATATACACAGTGAAACCTGGTGCTTCAGGCACTTGATCTAATGATCGATACCATGTAATTGGTAAACCCAATTTGGTTAAAGAATCATGTCTAGTAAAATCATCTTTGCCAAGAACGGAAACATTGCCACACAGTTTTTGTTCTTGTATTTGGACCAGGTAAGGTGAAATTTCAACCAAATGAAGTGAGGCTTGATCTCTTGTGTGACTGAATTTATTTAAAACACGTGAAATATCAGAGACTAAGGTTCCTCGTCCAGGTCCAAGTTCAACAATACGCAAAGGTCGACTGCTATTGAACCTCTGCCATTCATTCACAAACCAAACTGCAATAAGCTGGAAAAATTGCACAATTTAGTTTGCAAACGTAAGTAAAAGAATCTACTGAAATATTTAAAATATAACAACAATATATGTGAAAACAAACCTCTCCAAATATTTGGGATATTTCTGGGGATGTTGTGAAATGTCCTGAACGACCGAAAACATCTTGCTTCATATAAAATCCCTGTAGATAAAGAAGAAGATTGATAAAAAATATCAGTAAAGATGCGACCTTTATGTTTCACAGTCAAAATATAGTAAATTATATTATTGATACTTACATTAGATGGGGCTGTCAAAACTAATTTCATGTAATCACTGACGGTTAATGGTCCATTAAAACTGATTCTCTGAATAATTTGACGATGTAGTGGATTAAGACGTTGAACTGATTTGAACATCATGCATAGATAGTAAAGATATTATAAAGATACAAAAGATACAAAACAAGAGGAAGTGTAAACAAAAGCAAAAATATACAGAAAGTCAAAGAGCAGAAGCATAAAGTAATGCAAGTTTCAAAGAGTGGATAACATGTGATTGTGTGGTGATTTGCGTAAACTAACAAGTTATTGTAAGTTATTTGTTAGCAATCATTTGAAAGGGACATTATTAAATGACTCATTTAAAATGAGTTAGTTAAAACTTAAATTAAATAAACTGCTTCGATAAGGAAAAATACAAAAATCTAGATAAGATTGATTAGCCTTAAGGTGGTCTTATTAAAGAGTAGAAGAGACTACATTCAGACTACTATCTTTGGTTTCATTGAGTATTAATCTGTTGGGGAATCCTGGTTCAATCTAAACATAACTCAGTAGGGAGCAAATTTGATCGCCAATGAGATTTAAGGTGTAAGTTTCTCATGTTATCTGATTCGTTCTACGTGAAAATAATGAACTAATGAGAATTTAAATTGAAAAGTAATTATTTATTGAAAATGTATCAAAAGTAATGTATAAAAACAAGAACTGGTTTCAACTCGAAGAACGGGAAGAGAACATATGGAGATTGATTGTTTTTCAAACAATCGAACAAGAAAATACAAAAATTTAAATTTTGAAAAGACATTCAGAATGAGAATAAAAGAAAAATCAACATAATTGATTATAATTTCATTTATGGATTATTAACAATGATCAGTGATAAGGTTGCATCAAGGTAAATAATCGTTTGAAAAAGGCATCAAAACACGCTATGGAGATCATTTTATCGCAATAATGATCTTGGGGGAGATGGATCAAAGTAAATTACAAGGTCCTCATCATCTTCCATATAAGTTGAAGGCGAATGGTCAAATGAAGCTTCTATCTCATCTTCATAGTCTTCTGTTATGTATGAATTGTTATTTTGAGTTGTTTCGTTACCATCTTCAAACTCCAATTGATTATCCAGCAAGCCATTATTGGAGCCGATGGAATCAAGCGAAACTTCATTATCCGATGCTTCAACTTCAAATTGAGGAACAACCTGACTTTGGGAAAGGTTTTGCGATAAACTAGCATCACTATGCACAACAAACTCAGAATCACATAGACTCGATGTTCCAGCCGCACTGTCTATCGCGATTACACTACTTCCAAGATCATCAAACATCTCTTTAGTATAAGTTGTATCGTCGATTTTTTGATCCGTTGAAACTTCATTCTGTAGCAATTCATCGTTAATTTTATTAGAGTTATTCGGGTTAATACTCGTGCAAATTGACTGCACATTCGTATCTAAAGATTCCATTTGAAGGGAACTCATTTCATTACTTTTTTCGGTTGTAGCTTTGCTTTTGATCGCTGCTGCCACCTTCTCAACAAATGAGACATTTTTCAATTCCAAATTGAGGGTATTCTTCAAATCTTCTGACATTGCTTCGTTTATAAGAAGATGTCTTTGATACATTTCAGACACTTTTTCAGGCCACCTTTCCAGAGTCACAGAGTCACTAAGATATTCTTCTTCTCCATCAGAATATCTCACCAAGTGAAGAATCTTCGTTTCATATTCACACCATTCAATTATTTCTACCAGTCTTTTGTTCCTTTCATACCCAAAATAATGATCATCATATGAATCATTCTCGGATGAAGATGATGATATTCTTCTCGAACGCTTCAATGTAGTGAGTTTTTCATGACGAGATGAAACTTTTTCCTTGGAAGCCTTTGAAACGTTGCTCCGATGCTCTTTTTTTCGACTGTGTTTATCTTTTAAGTTCACTTGTAAACTTGGTTCACTCTCGACACGACTTTTGGCACTTGCAATTTTCTTAGTGTCTTCATTGACAGTTCTGTCCTTTCCTTTAGCACTGCATCCTGTATTTAAGTACATCTTAATTTGTTCCTTATCTCTGTATTCACTGTTTTTCTTATGCTCTTTGACAGAGTCCTTGGAACGCTTAAATTTTTCAGATGAACTTTGGTCAAGTAAACCCATTTTATCACCAAATCCAATATTTACATTTCCATCTTCATGATTATTTTTATTTTTGATTGTGCTGGATGAGATTTTTTTTCTGCTTTTCTTGTTTTCATCTCCAATATCAGAATCATTACCTAAATCACTTCTGCTTTTAGATGATCGCCAAGCATTATGAGATTTTTTCCCTTTCTTTTTTAAATGGACGCGTTTTTTAGCACTAAAATCGGAATCATCAGACGATAATGAACCAGAAGAGTCAGTTGAAGAGTGGTTGGCTAAAGGTGAGATAAACATATCAAGAATAAAGATAAAGAATAAGTTAAGTTAAATTGAGTTGAATTAAACTAAATTAAATTAAATTAAATTGAACAAATTAAAGTCAAAAGTAAATAATGATAGTCTAAGCATGATTAAAAATGTTAAAAAGTAATCTCACCCAATGTGTAAGCCTTCTTTCTCTGTGCAGCCGCTTCTTCGAATTGGGATATCAAGTTTTCACATTTAGCGCAATTTTCAATTGGCTCCCAAGTATTATCAGTGTCTGGCCATCCTAACCACTTTATTTGATAGTAAACTATACCATTTTCAATTTTTTTATCTACTACTTTCTCAACAACATATTCATCGTCGGCGTCCGGACTTTCAGATAGATCCGTGGGCTTATCACTCATTACTTCCTTACTTTGAAACTGGCTCAAAATGACATTTAAATAGATTTTTAAGGATGAGGCAATATTGAAAGAAATTTATTCACAATATTACTAGATTAATCCAGTTGAATAGGGACGAGGATTGAAAATTAGCAGCAAAATTTAGGGATAACAAAAAAACTTGAAGGATGATGAAAACTAAAGATAATTATGATGATGATGATTTTATCGATGATGACAGTGATGTTTGAACATCTAAAAGTTTAAAACAAATGATCTGTATTAATTGGTTAATTCTACTCGATATTTCTTTGTGGCGCCAGCTTTGGGTATAAATCATCATTACCTTGATCTGGTTTGCTGACCTTTGTTTACAGTTTTGAGTAGATTAATCTTTGGTGGTTTACAAATTGTGATAAAATATAATTATGAGACAATTTATAGAATTTATGTGTTATATTAAAATTATCTATTTTTCGCATTAAAAGCTAATGCTTCCGACTATTTAAATAATTATGGATGACTATGTTCATGTAGCTATGATGTATCCAAGGTTGGTTCCAAGTTTATATCAGTTTCAATGGATATTTAAAGAAATGATTCAATGATGAATCACTCTGATTATACTCGTCTTAATTTTGACTACTTTAATGGAAATCAAGTTAATTTTTTGATTTAAAAGATGGCTCAACAGCAATTGGTTCAATTACTATTGTACCGTTTTCTTTGGAATTGGTTTTTCCTTTACTATCAGTGATTAACTTTCTAAAATCTAAGTTAAACTGGTGTATTAGTTTATAATATGATTCCAAAATTTTCAGTAATGAATCACGTTGCTTTTCTGTTAAATCTGGATGGTTTTGAACTGCAACGCGAGTTGATATTGGTGTATGTTTCTGGTTAAATGAGTCAGTTGATTGAGGTAAATGTGCTACTGAGCGACCAACTTCATCAGAAGCTGACGTTTGTTCGAAATCTTCAAGATCAGTAAACTGGGATGATGCTAAATTTTTGGCCCCATTGAAACCTCTTGGACTTTCTACTTGATATCGATAAGGAGTGCTTTGAGATGTTATTTTATCACCTGGAAGATAATCATCATCATAATTATAATGGTTTGATTTTTTATTCCAATTGCTATTCCAAGATGGAACTCGAGAATTTGTTCTCCAAGAAGAAGTCATTGTTGGTGGTGACACTGTAGATACAGAGATTGTCGGTCTTGGCTGCATCATTCGATTATGCTGATTGAATGATGGTGGGGAATATGTCGACACTGATGGTGCTGTGCTCGTTATTGGCAGTGAATCTATTGCTTTGATCCTAAGAGACTCAAACCTTGGGCTGGTTGTCATCTTTACAGGCTCTGGGAAATATTTTTTTTGTGTATGAACTTTTATGAGCTGTTTTTTGTCATCCTCTCGGGGAACATGAAAAGCTTTAATGGAAGAAGACAAAGGAGTTGGCGATAAAACTGAGGCCGGTGTTACACTTAGAGTGCTCATTATTTTTGACTGTCCCGTTGGGTTAGATGTAGGATTGACATTTTCAATTGATCGATCAACGGCTGAAACAATTTTATCAGGATGCTTGATGAAAGATGTTGGTGCTAAACTGGGACGCTCCTTGTGTTTTAATTTATGTTGGATTGGTTTAGATGTGGTTGAATAATTAATTGCAAAGACTGGCTTAGCAACACTTTCAGAAGTTTTGAAAGCGACGGATCGCTGATTTGGAGGTTTGAAGGGCCTTTCTACCTGAATTTGGTGATTTCCATTAACATGATAACCAAATTTATCATTTATCTCCATTGAAAGTGGTCTCTCAAAATTATCAAAGTGATCTTCAGCCTCTGAAATTAAAAGCAAATATACTTGAATGAGCTTTTTTAGAAACAAACAAAATGGTCTAACATGGATAACATTGAACATTGAGGTTTTTCTGTGGATTAAAGTTTCATTTAGTTATAAGAATTCGAATAGCTTTGGAAAAGAGTAAATCAACGTCAAAAATTAAAAAAAAATCCCGAATGAGGAAGATTATCAGTTATGCTCAAAGGTAAATGGAAGAGTTGTGATCGATTTGCGCTTTAAAAGTAGTTTTTAAAAGAGAGCTTAAATCGAATGCCTAAAGGTTTCAAAATTAATAAAAGGTGAATCAAAATAACCTTATAAACAAATCTGAATCACTAAAAAATAAATTGTTACTTTAAATTGAGCTAATGATCGCTACCTAACAGGGTGATAAGTTATAGTTAGCCAAAAACGTGAAAAGATCAACCTTAAATCAAGTGAGATCAGGTATGTGATTAATTTGTTTCTGTCATAGTCAACCAATAATCTTGAAACAAATGTATTTTTCATTCAACATCAATATTTTATGGAAGCATTCCGGAAATGTTCAAACACAAATAATCTAATTAAAAAATAATTGGTTTAAATTTTAAAAGTAAGAAAGATTCAAATTAATTCAATTTCAAAAACCGATCGATACATTGTTATGGTGTTTGTGTTTTGTTTACAGTTGATCGTTTCAATTACTATTGCCATTTTATCTAATAATTCAATTACTTTCAATTTATCATTTTATATAGTAATCACTGCAATTACTAACCTTTTCAGGACTAAAATGAAATAAATTTTCTAATTCAATTGTGTTTAGATGTAATTCATCTGATCATCAACTACTAAGGTGAAGTATTACATTAGATCCATATTTTGAATGTCCATTGACTATGGAGCCCGAGAGATCACAATTTGTCTAAACATTGGTTATGATTAGGTCAAACATTATTGGATAAACGGATGCAAATGACTTGATTCAACATGATTGTTGAATACAAACACAATTTATTTGTACTTTTAGTATTATCATTAGCACTGCGATTAACTATTATGACTTGTTTGATTTTATGGATAATCCAATCATGTGAAACTTGGCAATTTTAAAAGCACAGCTTCACTCAAACATGTGAACTGTTACAATTAGCCACAAAATGAGACAATAATTACAGTTATTAATCATTAAGATATTGCCTGATGATAAATCAAGTGAAAATCATTTCTCAACTTGAGACAATTTTGACCAGAGATGATCTTGCGAGAGGAAACAAGCAACGATTAGCTCTACCTAAATGAGTGATTTAGCGATCAACATGATATCTCTAACGGTCATGAAATCTTTTTTATTCAAGAGTTGAAAGATAACCAAATACTTTCAGATAGCATGCACTATTTTCCCATAAACTTTCACCATCAACAATTGAGCATCATATTTCAAATGAAATGAGATATTCCCTTCGAAGTGAACGTTGAAACAATAAACTGACATCCGTGACATTAACTTTGACCCAACAAGTCCACTCAACGTTTGTTCAATTTAGACTTCCTGATCAAAAGTTAAAGTGTGATTAAAACTGCGGAGGTTGTCGTTTAATCAACACCTTAGAATCGATTCAATCTATTGATCCATAACCAACCAGAACTTTTATTATAATAATCATTATCACTAACTGCTCCTCCATAACCATCATTACTATTAAATGTCTTCTTCTTTCTTGTGGTGATCATCCTCATTTGCCCCACTTTACCTCTACATGCTTCATTTGTATCCAATCCTCTCCTTTTTATCCGACTTACACCCTCGGCCTCCGTGCTTATTCACAATCACACACTCACGCTCTTACTTTTGGCTTTGTAGATCAATAAGGTAAACTCGTTTGTTTCTCAAGGTGAGAAGCGAAAGAAAAAAAAACAATGAAAAGTTTATCTTCTTATTCATTTCTCATTCCCTTTATGCCTACCTAAATAGATTGAAAACATTGTGATACTTTGTTGAAATTAAAGAAAAGTTGAGAAAAATTGAATTAGTATTTGGAACGAGATGTAATTAAATCATTTAATCACAATGGGTTAGGTTATGAGCCATCTTCAGTGTTTTTGTTGGTGTTTGATTTGCTGCTCAATAAATTGTTTCATTTAATGATAAATCGATTTTCTTCTTTCACTTCATTCTGATTAGGAATGAATTCAATTACAAACTTGTCTCTTGGGAAACATCAAGTGCATTGACGTTTTCATCTTTTTACATCTAATTAATGACAGGAATCATCTTTAAACTACTGATTAGATCTGAACAAGTCAGTTATGTTTGTGAAGCTGACAATCAGAATGGCAAACATGATAGATTAAAGAGTCTGATTCATGATTCAGAATCAAATACAAATGAGTTTAAAGGTTTAGTTTTAATATCACAGCTTATGCTTCGTAATTGTAAATTAGACAAACAATTATTCACAATTAAATATTATTATGAACTTGGTAACGTGTTAATGAGGCAACATTGAAAAGTTAATTTTCTTTCCATTATTAAATCCACTAATAATATGCAACTATGTTTTATCTGACAAATCAATTTCAAAGCCATTAACATTAATTAAATTGATCGGTGAATTCAAGTGAATTTAAAGTTTTCATGAAAACTGAGTTTCCTTATCTGAACATTATCTGTAAATAATATAACTGTAAAGGCTATTTGAAAATTCAAATTGAACAGGTTTGTCCAATTCTTAGTAACTTTAGCTCAACTTTCAACTTTTTTTATTACTTACTCCTTTAGTTTCTTAGTTAACCGATAAATATTTGAACCAATTCGCACGTTTAAATTATCAATATGTCAACTTAATTAGAACCAAATGAACATTGTCAGTTCCTTCATTGCAGTTAGATGCTAATCGCTGTAAAAATAATTTTTGTTTTTGTGTATTATTTGTCCAGCTTTGCATCCAATTGAAATGACAAAACAATGATCAATTGAATTCAACACTTTTAACGGTTGACATTAGGAGATGAAAATATTTACTCATTGAAACAATTAGAAACATTAGTGTTTCAATTTCACGACTGATTTAGTGACTGGTTCATTCAGTTAACGAAAAGGCTGATTTATAACAAATGTTCTCAAGTAATTGCTTTCTAAGTCTCTAATAGGCATATTCACTAAGCAAGTTAACTGAAGATCATGGTAATTATCTTTTGCTTACCTGGCGGTAACATGTAAGTGTGGATTGTTTGACTATCCTTGTGCTGATAATCAGGCAAAACCTTTGTCATGAATGGGAATGATTCATCTTCGCCTGGAACCATCACTTCATCCATTGAAGATTCAACCATTTGACGATCAATTTGATCATAAATAACAAATTTGCCATTATGAATATTTTCACGGAAATCATTGTTCGATCCAGAATCAAATACTTCCTCGGAAAAAACAAACTGCAAACAACAACACTTGATCACAAAAAGGGTTAAACCAAACATTCTGATTGTGAATGATCGACTCCGTTGACAATTAACAATAATTTAATTCGCTTTAAGATCAATATTTATTGATGGATAAGTTGACAGACGATGAATCAACAAATAAACTGATGCTTCAAAGAGTTGAGGTTGAACAAGAAACAATGAAAACAAAACATTGATATCAATGATAATCTTCAAACTGATTGTCGAAGTAAAATGAATGGAATAAAATCGCCGTTCTAAAGTAGGAATCAAAATGAAAATGAGAGAGCGACTAAGATGACGACAACGACGATGATGATGATGATAGGGAATGGGATGAAGTAAAGATGAAAACTTGTTGCAACTTGTTTACTTGTTTAAAACGTTATAAACTATCAACAAGCATTTTTAACACTTGACTAATCTTATATCAATCTAATTCTTGTTTCTCATTTCGTTTGAATTATTCAGGCTCCAATAATGATAATAAGTTTCCTCATAACATTATTCATCGAGAAATCGTAGGTCAGATCAGCGTGTTTTTATAAGCTTCATTATGATTGTTGTTTACATGCAACAACTTGTTTCTCATCTTTGAAAGCACTTCAAGTGTTGTTATTTGATTTTCATCCAGAAATTTGATCCTTTACTGACTTTAAACCATAAAAGCGAAAAATAAAAACATTATTTACATTTAAACTTAATCAACAAACAATCGAGTTAATGTTTATAAGGTCATATTTTGTCTCAACCAAATTGAAATTGAAATTGAATACCAATCATAAGCGACAAGTCGATACAACTCAATCTTCAGGTCATTTGGTCAAACATTTAAGATGAAAGTAACAATGAATTTGTAAATCAACATTCAGTCTATCACTTGACACAACCTGCAATATTTCAATATTCATTTAAATACCAAATCCAATAACAATATTAGAAATGCGAAATGATCAATGAAGATCAATTGGGTTTTGGAAGACAAACAAGTGAAAGTGAGAAGGGAATTGTTGCCAATTAAAAGTTAAAAGATTTGTAATTAAATGTTTTGTTGTTAACGGAAATTCAAGGCTTTCTTCAAGTAAAGTTGGTTCCTTGTTAAACTGTGATTTAACAGATTTGCTGAAATACAATTAAAGATTTGTTTGCCAGAAAAAGTTGATGATTATTGAGTTAACACTAAATAGAGTTAACAAGAGCAAACAATAACATTCATAACCACGACTTGATTAATTAATTAAATTGCCACAGAAATTGAGTTAAATATAAGAAACCGAGTCTGCAGTTGTTCAAAACTCATATTATTTCAACTGAATAGTAATAAATGATCAACTTTTTTTGTGTAAAACTCTTGGAACCAAAAGATGATTTGTAAGCCTTGAAATGTTTTGGTGTCAAAATTATCATGATTTACGAGTTAACTTTGGTTCCTCTTTGGCATCGCATTTTCAACTGAATTTACTTATGACAAATTAAACCGTATCAATAAATCATAGAAATATCAATGATTCAAAGAAAATACAAGAAAAGATATTCCAAGAAAATAGTCATGAAAAGATTGAATATTGTTAAACAGATTTTGATCCTTTCTACTGAATTCCTTTGAACAAAAGTTTACTCAAATTGAAACTTGTAATTAACGTCATCAACAAGCTCACACAACACCAAGAACTGAATCCAGCAAGAAGAGTCTAAACATTTTTATTCAGTTTAAATTGTCTCCGAAAAGTCTAATTAAGAGGCTTTGACATCAATTAATTAATCATAAAATAAAATGAAATTTGCTCCAAACACGGTTTCAGTTAATTAAAATACTTTCAGTTTAATCTAATAATATGACTAGTTAGAGAAACTTAGCAACTCAATTGGTGTGAATTACATGAGATTCAAATGTAAACAAGGTCATCATGATATTGGAACCTAACTGTAAACTTTGAGTTTCAATTCCACTTGAATATCAATGTGTAGGCGAATAGTTCATTGATAGAGCAATAATGAATATCATGAAATACCATGGAAAGGCCTAAAATAAATGTACGCCTGAATCTTTGACATTAACCTTCGCAGTTGATCACCAGTTAATAAAGCATCAACATTAAAACAAACTGTTCATTATTGACAGCTTTTGCTTATAACCATGTTTACATTGATAAACAGCTATTTTGACAACTCTTTCAAATAAACAGATTCACTTAATGCTCAATCAAATACCTTTTATCGATATTTAATGAGAAATGTTAAGCATTTCAAAGTATCAGTCATTAATACAAATTGATCAAATCTTCAGATTGAAATATCAACAGAAGCTGTAAAATTCAGAAGTTAATTAATGCTTTACATTATTAAAATGCATTAATCTTTATTCGTCTTATTGATGTTGGTTATTTAGCTGTTTACTTGATAAGTTTTGCATTGTTGAGATTATCATCATTATTCATTTCGTTTTTTGAGACGATTAAAGAATCTTTGTTATTGAACAAGTTATTATCACCGGATTACATGGTTGGTGATTAGAGAGGATTTATTTTTAACATAAACTAGAGTTGATAGCATCAATGTTGTCCTACTCTTAACAAGTTTCCATTTCTGCTCATGTTGGAAAATATGGCGCAAGTATCATTCCTGTGGATGTGAAAAGGAAGCCTGAAACATCGCCAAGATGATTCTTTTTCTGAAAGTAAGCAGATTTGCAGTTTGGGTGATTTGTCAGTGCAAGTGAATGATTAGCAGAAACGAGTTGGAAGAGAACGCGAAAAGACTGTAAATAAATAATCAGAATATTTTCATCAATTTAGCATTTAAAACGTCAAGTTCCAGGATTTCTTACATTTAATTTTGTTAACTGCGATCATTTTATGTCAAGTATTTATAATATTTTGTGGCTCTCAACTGCACTGAATAATGTTTAAAATAAATCCAAATGATTTGGTAGCCGTTGGTGCTGGTGTTGACCAAGCAATTACTGGTCAACCAGCCAAGTTCCTGATTCGTGGAGTAAAGGGAATTTACGATTGGATACACTGTGACATTGATGGACCGGCACAACCATCGCTCGATCGCGAACTACTGGATGAAGCCAATTTAGAGATCACATATACTCCTCCACTTCCAGGTGAATATAAAGTTACGGTCCAAGTCGATAATAAACACATCAAGGGAAGTCCTTATACAGTTGAAGTGATCGGTGAAAAAGATCCCAAGTTGGAAAAAGTATCCAAAATTGATGTGGCAGGCAAAGGTGTTACCATTGGGAAGAGCTGCATGCAAAATGAATTCTGGATCGATGGACGCAAGGCAAACATAACAGCGGGTTTAACAGTTCACATTAAAAACCCTCAACGAGCCTCGAGTCACTTGAAAATCACCGATATGGGCGATGGAACCTTTAAATGTGCTTATAAGCCAACAGCTCCGGGCCTCTATATTGTTGATATAAAAGTTGAAGGTGTTCATGTTCCTGGAAGTCCATTTTATGTGAGAATCACGTAAATGAATCGAAAAAAGAAACGACCAGAAACCGGCCAATATATCGAATAAGAATGAGCAATCTTTATCTTTTTTGTGTCTGTTAATTCAATCTGTAAATCAAAATTATTAAATGTAAAAACGTAATCAATATTATTTTGAAAATGAAGACTTTGTGCATTTACTTATTACAACAAATAATCTAGTTTTTATGATTCCAGAACCGCTTTAAGTGGTAAATGCTCTTTTCAATGCGATCAACAATTAATTTAAATTGCTGTAGTCGGTACAAAAACATAAATTCAATGTTTAACGGTAAAATGTTCAATCAACTAACCAGAGCTTAAAATATGTTTATTGCAAAGAGAAGTGCAAAATGTTCTAGTTATTGAGTTGAAAATGATTGCTGAATCTGTTCAAATTAATTCTTCAACTGATATATTTATGAGAATCACCTTGAATAATTAGGTGAACAATTATTTTTGTCTCTAAGAGTTCAGATTTAAAGATTTTCAGTTGAAATGACAGTTGAAGGTTTAAAATTGGTTAACTCTTTCCCGGTAACTTCAAACTTGTTTTTGGATAAACAGACAATTACTTTTGATGCTTTAAATAAATGGTAATAATTTGCGTTTTATTGGTTAGGATTACATGAAATTGAGTTGATCATTAAATCCCAGTGCTTATCATAAACATCAATTCATTTTTCTCACATCTGTATATGATATAATGAGCTTATTTACTTATAACGATAATTGCTATTACAATTTGATACAGTTTTATAAACAATTGCACCAGAATGATATTTTTATGATCATGTAAATTGGCTTTTTGTTTGCATCAATAAAAGATGAATCAAAGTTATAAGCTAATCCGGTCTATTGAATGTGTTACAGTCAAAAAATTCTTGATTCCGTTTCAATTGACTTTTCCTAATGATTCTAATAACGGTCTTGATTATTCCGTTGATGATCAACTAAGGTGATTTCAATATGGAACAAGAAGGATTAATTGATGCGTGATCAATGTTGCGGATTTGTTGACCCGACACTGAATCACTGAATATTGAGACTCATTTTTCGCACCATTTACACTAACCACGAAATTTACACCAGTTGACACTAACGCTTTCAAGTTTACATCCATGTGAAATACATCATCTATTATCCAAGGTGTGATCAGTAAAGTACAATGTAAGAGTTGAATTACGAGACTGAGAGACATTTTGGTGAATGAAATATGGTGCAAAGAAGTCTATCAAAAGATGTTTAATTACTGAAAAGTTAAAGGTGATTACCAAAATTGTCTCATTCATTTGCAGGACTGTCTTAAATAAACTTCAAAATTGATTCTAAAATGAAACGGTTTCATTTTTTCGTAAAAAATCACTTTAATCGGTTTGCGTTCAAAACAACAAAAGTCAAAATAGCAAAAAGTTAATACCAATTAAATTTACACTTCTCATACAATTTATCCAAGAATTGAAACTCATTTCAATGATTAAACTTACACTTTTTCGATCTATTTACCCATAACTGCAAAAAACGAGCGGAATTTCAACTTTGAAGGTGATTTCACCGAAAATTATCGATCATAAAATTTTTCAATTTGTAAGATGAACGTCCTTTGTGTGCCCAAACTAACCCATCTCTCGGTATAAATCGATTTCTGTATCGAACCTATCAATGAATTTATATTAATTTTAAAAGCTGATTTGCTATTTTGTCTTTTTGCTCATTTGCTCGCGCTCATCTATATTTGTTACCTATTTGAATTCACAATTAAGCCAAAATCTAATAATACGGTGTGTGCATAAAATATAAAAAACAGATAGATTCATTATGCAATGATTGTTCGGTCTTCTCAACGGTTGATTTCCCTTTGAAATACGAACTGCCTGGATGTGAATGCTCTCAAGTCAAGAGTCTTAACAGAAGCTAGTGATGAAATGCGCGGTAATTTCAAATAAACTGGCTTGTTCAAAAACACCTTTCCATCCTTCTTGCTTTTAAAAGTAATCAAACAAATAAAGCAAAGGATAAGTTCTTAAAATTATTGCTCTGGAAAAATAATTTGAATTTTCAGTAGGGTTGAAAGTAGTCCAACTGAAAGTGATTTGGTGATTAAGGCTCAAATGTGACTTGATTTGAATTCAAATTTTCATTTACATTATCCTTAGAGATGACATGAAAGAGTCACAGTTTGAAGGGGGAAAGACGAAGATAAATCTGGCTTCAATCTTCATTGGCAATCCAATGAAAGTTGCATTTCACTTTTATCTTTTAGACTTTTAACCTCTGACAAATCTGTTAAATAAGCTTCAACTTAAAGCTTTTGTTATTTTCGCTTCTCGTATTACATTTTTATATTTAATTAGTCAACCTCTTTACTCTTTGATTTTTTCGTAATTTCTTCTTTTAATTTTCTCTTTGTTATTAATGCATGTAGTCATTTTCAAAGCAATTTAACATTGTGTCTTTAAATAATCATGACTGGGTTTACATTATCAAATATTTATTGGATTATTTTTGTGTTAACATTTCATGGACAGTTAATTATATCAGCTCAAGTCAATAAATATTCGGTTTCACTAAATCAATCAACTAATTCAGTCTATTCTGGTCTTCCAAAAAGCAGCCGCGAAGACCTTGTGAGATCTGGCCCTGTTCTTATTGATCCAACCAGTGACATTGCCAGAGACAAAATAACTGTACAAAACGCAGATCGCCTTTACAAGTTTTTGGAAACTAAAGGAGTCAAATTAAATGTATTCAAAAGCTTGAATAAATGCTTGGAAACACTTTCTCTCGAGCTTAAAAAACGTGATAAACTAATTGAGCATTTAAAGGCTAAAGTTGAGAAAATATGGGTAACCAATCAACCACAATCAATCGAAACAACACTTCGAGTCAATGGAAACGTTTACGTAAAAGGTAGCTTAATGGCAACGAAAATCCAGATAACATTGCCTTTCAATAAAAATAAATTGTCGAGCCAAGTTTTTGGAAAACGCTTGGACCGAGCATGGAAGGAGGTAAAGGTGATTGAAGATCAAATCAAGAATCGTGTTGTCCGGAAAGATCGTGATAAACAAGTGATAAATGGAACTATTCATTTTCAAAGCCCGATAAAAGCTAATAGAGTTATTATTGAGTCAATCAAACCAACCACAATGATAAATGGAATCACTCTGAATGAATTAAAAACCAATGTTCTGCGTAAATCAGGCAACCAAAAAGTTACCGGCCATTGGACGTTTGAGTCTGGACTTTATGTGGAGGATTTAAAAGTAAATGGTCTTCTATCGGGTATCAACATTTCAAACGTACTTCAAACCAATTCCGTGGTGGAACAAGCTATTACTGGTCGATTGAAGATTCACCATGGATCATTCAATTCACTTTTCTTCGAGTCAATTAATGATATAAATCGAGAAGAATTAGTTTTAAAGTCGCGTCTGCATCAGAAGATAACCGGCCCCAAACAGTTCACCAATGTTACTTCAATGGCTAACATTAATCTCACGGGCAAATTAAATGGATACAATTGGAACCATCTGGTCAGACATTCAATTAATATTCACAGACCCTCTTCAATGATCTCCAGCCTTCAGTTTGATACGGCACCATCGATAAAAACATTGCAAGCTCGATCAGTGAACAATATGATAATCGAAAATTTACATCATGGATTAGTACCAGAAGAATTAAACCACCTTTCAGGGTCTAAAACATTCAAATCACTGACAGCATCTAGAGTAACTTTAAATGGAAGACTTAACAATCTTCAGATTCCAAATGATTTGGTTACTTTACGAACTTTGAACAGCATGTCAACTATAGAGTTGGATGGTAATATCTCATTTGCTTCAAGTCTAACAATTGCTAAAATCAACGATATTGACATAAATCGTGATGTAGTTCGTCGAAGTGCAACAGAGCCTCAAGTCATCCACGGTAGAAAAATTTTCGATAGCAGTATTAAAGTATCCAATATTATCTCAAAACAAACAAAACTGCGACATATCAATCTAAATGATGTTGAATCAATGATGTACGATCAATCAATTGTTAAAAGAAGCAACGTTGTCTATGAAGGTGAATTGTTTATTAATGGGAGTCTCCAAGTTGAAGAGATAAACGGTATTCAAATTAGCTGGTTATTAGACAGCTTATTCTCCAAATCAAGAGATCAAAATATAAATTGGGGTACACAATTCCATGGCTCTCTTTCTATTGAATCAGCACATACTAGAGAAATGAACGGTCTTTCGATTCCAGATGATTTAGTCCTAGTTAACTCTGGTGAAATTGAAAAAAGAATTACAGGTCGTAAGATTTTTGAACATATAGTTCTTGGCCCAGGAGATTTGAAAATGAAAGGCAAAATTTTGAATGGAAACCCTTGGAATTCTATAGAAGAGACAGTTATCAAAAATGGCCATAATTTTCGAAAAGAATGTTATGGGAAGAAGACATTTTCATCTATCGATGTGATGGGAAACATATTTGCTGAAAAAATTAATAATCTCAATATTGAACGAGATGTAATGTTAATTAATGAAAAACAAACGCTGAGTGGTAAATGGTATTTCGGTGATAATATCAAGATGAATCATATCTCTTTTACAAGTCTAAATGTAAGCACTATAAACAACCTTTCGATTGATGATCAATTGGAGCGTCTGGTACTGCATGATCAACCTTCCGTTACTTTAGAAAACAAAGATTTCCGTGGTGGTTTATTCGCCGATGATATTGTTCTGGATGGAAAAATAAATGGTGTCAATTTAACCAACATTGCATCGACTATTGTTACACTAGACTCTCCTCAAGCTATTCATTCAGCTTTAAGATTTGAAGATGAAGTAATATTCCATCAAGCAATTAATACAAGATCTGTTAATGGACATGATCTTGACGTACATTTTAAAAATGATAGGACAAGATCTACCGCTAGGAACTTGACAATCATTGGTAATGTCTTCGTCAAAGGTTCAATTTTCTGTGGTACCTTGAATCGCCAAAATCCTCAATATTTGAAGAATTATATTTACGCGCCAAAGTATGATAATCAATTTAACAGGCCTGTGATAGTCAATTCAACAGTAACAGTCGATTATTTGACTATCGACAGCTCAGCTCGCCTGGATGGGATTCGCCCTGAAGATTTAATTCGTCTCGATCAGCATATTGAACTAGAGGGTTCATTAACTATTCAGGGCAATGCTCGTATTGATTCTCATTTGATAGTTGGATCTGGTATCATCAACAATTGTTCTCTTCAGGAAATTTTAAGGTCGAGTCGTCCTGATTATTCACAACGAATCCACATTCCACACCCAATAAATTTCGATGAAGTAAACATTTTGGGTAACTTGAGATTAATCGATCAGACAATTAACCATGTAGATATTGACCATGTTGTATCCCAGATAATTAGACATTCAGATGAGCAAAGTTTAAGTTCACTGATTACCTTTGAAGATGATATTCACGTGGATGAATTATATACATCAGCTACAATTAATAAAATCGATATTATGTCGATTTTTAAAGACAGCGTAAAAAAATCAGCTCCGTTTCAAAAAATTACTGGTCAAAAAGTGTTCAAATCGCTACAAATCAAAAACGGGGATGCTCTCTTCAAAGGAAATTTAATTGTTGCAGGTTTGGTTAATAACTTCAATTTAACCAAGCTTAATAGTGAAATTATCAAGCCATCAGATTCTCATCATGTTATAAGAGGTCGTAAAATTTTTTATTCAGACAAACCAATTGTTTTGACCAATGTAGAAACGCCTGTCTTGGCTCAAGTCAATTTTAGTGATATCGTGTTATCTTATATGAATGAAACTATAACAACATCTACAAATTTCACGCAGCCAATAACGGTTGAATCGCTTGAGATAAGCAGGCACCGAACTCGTTCAGCAAACCCTAAATCTCTCAGCGATTCAATGAAAATTGAATTCAATGATCCTGTTACCGTTGAAAAGTTGATTGTGAAACAGATAAATGGCATCCCAATTGAAAAATTTGCCTCTACTACTGGATTATCTATTCTTAAAGGAAATTATTCAATTTTGGGCAGAGTTTATATCCGGGGTAATTTGATCACAGGCCCAAAATCATACATCAACGAAACCGATTTAACTATATTATCACATAAATTAATCAATACGAAAGGAACTGCTACAGCAAAAGCTGAACTTACGAGAGAGATTAGAGTTTTAAATGAAAGCCAGCAAGGATTCAGTGCAGCAGCCAAACTCAAAAACGCAGTTGGAAAGGTTGAATCCACTATGGAAAACCAAAAAAGAGAACTACAAAGAATTTCAAAATCAATTGGTGAACCACGTCCGATATATGAGTATTTTGATTACGTTGATAATTTTAATGAATTCGATATTGATGCTGACCATATTGATAATATTTTAATTTCTCGTGATTATCGTTTGGAAGGAGATCAGTTCAATTCATTTTCGAATAGCATACAATCTGATTTATGGTTTGGTCGATCCATTTACTTGTGGTTTCATGATCGAACTGATTCATGTATTCAAAGGACCTTCAGTTTTGACATTCTGGGAATCAAAAAATTAAAGGAACGATTACCCAATCATATGGGCCTAGATTTTCCTCCTGTAATATTTTATATGAATAATCATTCAATTAGTCTTTCAGCCTCGAGTAACTCGTCATCACAAGAATGTGATGGAAAGCATCTCAATTTTGGGCCAAAATACTCTCACATTATAATTGGATATCAAAACGGGTCAAATTTGAATGACTCATATTATGCTCAAGATTCTTATGATACCATCCCGGTGCAGATTTTTTCTGATATCAAATATTTCATCGATTCTCAACAAATTTATGCAGTTACACTGCAACCTGTGGTTATTGCATCGAATTCTGAGTCCTCAGTGTTAATTTATCGTTGTATTCCAAGGAAATTCCACACTTCTTCCAACTGTGAAAGAATTGGTTCAATCAACAGTTCCAGAGCAGTCTCAATCGAATTATTTTATTCCACTATTTTCCAAACTACTCTACTAACTATTTTAGAAAAGCCTCTCAACTGTTCATTCCAACCAGCAATATTTTACTATGCATGGAACTCTAAAGAGCAAAGATTTGTTCATCACGGCTCTATATTAGCTTCAAGCCCGACTGAGATATCTTTCATTGAAGTAGTTCAGAACAAAAAAGTTTATCTTATAGTTGCCAACACTTTAGAGGCTGGTTTTTGTTCCAAAGACAAAATCCAAATGCACAAGTCAAGTTCAATGGTTAATATTTACATGCTAAGCCTTAATAAGTCTTCATATATTCAAGCTGAACTGAGACAATCTTTACCCTTAAATGTTATCTCGATTAGCTCTTTCAAGTTAGGACCTGGTCAAGTTTATCTCGTCTTTTCTAGTAAATCAGCTGGTAAACTGTACTTTTATCAATATAATGAAGGCAAAGAATTTGTGCAAATCCAAACTCAAGACAATAAAGATGGTGAAATTGTCCAATGCTTTTGGTTTTCATCACAAGAGTTAATCATGTTAACAACAACTACGAATAAAGAAAAGGCTAAAGTCTATAAAGCATTCATAAGTGGTTTAAATATTTTTTAATTTTTCTTAATTTGTAAACTAAAACTTTAAATTTATTCTATTATTATGTTTTAAAATTTTTTACAGATTTTGCCCTAATAAATTAAATTTATTTAATACAATTAAAACCATGTTTTGGGTTCTTCTTAAAGATATTTCGTTTATTGTAGAGCTTAGTCTGGGCTAGCGAAGACTAATGAAGCAATGTGTCAGAAGCATTAATTTCTTTTTCTTTCATTATGTAACCCAAAAGGTAAGGATAAAGTAATTTGCTGTACCGGTTAAAAATTCCATTCATAAAAATACAGATTCCCAGCATTGAAACAAAATAAAAAGCTTGACTGGGGAAATATAGTGTAATTTTAACATACTTGATATAATAAAAAAGCAGAATTCTGTTAATTTTCATTATTTCAGATGAAATGTTTCGTTTAATTATTATTAAATTATGACAGATTAAAGTTTTAAAATTGTCAAGGCAACTATGGACAATTAATTTACACGATATTGACAAAGTTATGATTAGATAAATTTTCATTGACAGATAACACAATTATGTTGCATCAGTCGACCAATCCAGTAACGGAAAATACATCGTTTAAAATAAATGTACATCGTTTCCTTAAAGTTTGAGCAACAACATACAATTATGTCAAATTCAGGCAAATAATTTCAATCTTTCCTGTGAACATAAATAATCTATGAATCCTTCCTAGGAGTTGATTTGATTGGCATTGGTATCTTGGATGAATTACATTTAAATTGTGAGCAGTTTATCACAGAATCATTTGGTTTACCGACAAATTCAGCTTCTAAGTTGATAGATTCACTACTGTTCACAATTTTACAAGGCATAGCACGTTCAACACGTGATTGATATTGATTAACAAGGTTTTCCATCTTTTTCAAAATATCGTTATGTAAATTAAGTTGATCTTCAGATTTCTTCAGATTTTCTCCACCTGATTCCTGGGTCTGGTGGCTATCATTATTGTTATTGTCACTATCACCCGAAGACTTAGTTACTTGTTGATTCAGTTTAGCTGAACTAACAGATGCACCACCATTAGTAATTTTAACCAATGTATTTAATGGAACTCGACTAGGGGACGAATCACTGCTTCTTGATCTTAGATTAGGCCTGGGTCGAGTACCAAATCTAAGGGGAGATCGACTAGATTCACAAGGCTTAAATAAATCTGGATCCAGAATTGGCCTGTTACGTGATTTAAAAGTCCACGTTCTTATGGCTTCAGAATTTTCAGAATTTTGTCGATATAGTTTGCTGTTAGCAGATGATCCATATCCAAAGCGATCTGCTCGACATGATCCAAGAGAAACTGATTCAGGCAAACTGCTACGAGGAGTATTAAGTGAATATCGACCCACAGAACCGCGAACAAATGGTGATGCATTGGTGTTGCTATTTCCGACAGCTGTTTTATTTGTCCCTGGATGGTCTGATAATGGAGTTCGGGAAGTTTGAGACGATGATCGACTCCTGGGAAGAGAAGCATAATAATTACGACCCCTTTCGAAACACGAGATCGGAGTTTCCTTAACATCTGAGATATTTCGTTTTGTGTTCATCGTTTTGCGATTGGGTGATGATGATATTGAATAGGCAGCTCGAGCTCTTCCATTAATAGGATTATTCCAGCTCATTTTAGAGTTAACTTGAGTTAAATCTTCACTACTTCTTGATTTATTTACATCTTGCTCACTTCCAATGTCCTGATTATTAGATCCTTTTTCACCAAATCCTCGGGAAGACATTTTTTGCTCAGAGCGTCGATAGCGACAGTTACGCTGGAAGGGTGATGAAAGAGTCGATCCATCCAACCTACCGGCAATGCCATTTGACTTGACAGTTTTATTAGTTAATTCTTTGCTTTCTAAAGTAAAATCGTCACCAGCCCAAGAGGGTTTTTGAGTGCCAAGCAAGTCACTTGTTTTCATGATCTTCCTTGGTGAGCATTTACGTGTTCTGCCACCTATTGATGTTAAATGAGAACAAAACATTTTAAAAATTAGAGAAAAGTTTGAAAGATTAAATATTTGTTCAAAAATCAATTCTACTAGAAAAACTTGAACTCAATTGTAATCATATATTGATTTATAAACTCGTTATTCCTTGAACTCAATTGAAATCCATGCCAATATAAGTAAAACAATTAAATTTCCTAAATGTTCCACTTTCTCTTGTTCCAATTTTCTTTCTGTCACTTTATTAATAGTTGATTATAAACTATTAAAATATGTATTAATAATCTTAATGGAATATATTTTTACATCTTTTACACTTTTCTTCCTTTTTTTGATATAATTTTTTCCATGTTTTCAGGATTCAAATAGTAATCAGAAGCTCAGGAATGACCTTCACCGCCGACGATTCATAATCCCACTCGATATTGTTTCCTTTAAACTATTCCATTAATTGGTATGTGAGTGTATCAACAATACAAGGTCAATTCAGCTAATTTCATATTTTAATTTACTCCATTACAAAACGCAAATCACTCATTTAACTCATTTAAAAAATCTATTTTTCTTGTTTTTATTAAATTTTTGGATATTTATTAATACCATCAACCTACCTGTTGAACTTATGGCAGAAATTTGATTGATTTCACTTTCTGAAAACTCTGACGAGGAAGAATCATGATATGTGCCTCTTTGCGGTGTTTTCACGGCATTAGCTGTTGCAACTGATGTCGATGTTGGACATGTTTTGTTAGTCTTAACTGTGACTGTAGTCTTTCCTTTATTTGATTTGATAGCTGATTGTGACTCTTGTTTTGATTGTAAATCATCAGTCGGTCGATTATCCAATTGAGTAGGTGAAGGACTTTCCATTATTACACTTGATGTATCAGTTGAATCATCAGAATAGTGGGATGTCCGTGATTCTTGACGGTCAATAACAAGTACTTCAGGGTAACCTGTGGATGATGTGGAAGAAGAAGATGATGATGAAAATCGAGGAGTGCCACTGGTTCCATTGAATCCTTGAAATTCTTGTCGAGATTGATGAGTGCCATTAATACATTTACTACCATTTGTCATATTATTTACAGTTGAGTTAAGATTGCGATTTGATTGTGCTCCCATTAAATTAATATAATCGTCATTCATAGGGCCACTATTACGACGTTTTAAGTGGTGATTTGGCGAGTAAGAGTTTGATGTAATTGAATTTTGACGTCCATTCAAATAGTTGACAGCATTTCCATTGGTCAAACTGACGCCATTAACTTGATTCACATTTGGCTCATCAGGTCTTTAAAAAAGCATAAGATTAAAAAATAATCAGACTCTTTTGAGCATTAATTTGATGATAACCTACCGATTATAAGTGACAACCATTTTCGGTCCAGAAGATGGATCATCACCTTCAGTGAAAGTCACCTTTGCGGAGGTTGAAAAACGATGTCCTAAAAGTATGAATAAGACGAAAATAAAAGAAAGTAAATTTTTGTAATGAACAGTGATTAAAGTATGATTAAGACTCATCATCCACTAAATATTATACCATAGCAAGGGTTAGATTAAGTGTTCACCTTAAGCTGTCAAATAAAAGTATCTGATTGAAGCCTTGATAATGGCAATGATTAAATTGGACTGACTTTAAATGCCATCAAATGAGCGGAAAAAGTATTCAAGTGAAATATTCAGAGTTAATCCAATGTCAGAATTGCTACTGAAATTATTTTCTTTCTTTACTACCAAGTGTTATTATAGTTATCAGATATCATAATCTTTTTCAGTCATCAATTGATTGTTCAGTGTGATGATCGCAAGATGATTAATTTAAGACATTTTCTGTCCTCATTTCTCTTTTCCCTAAAAATGCTTCAGAATTGTAAGTAATAAATGACAAAGATTCTGATGTCCTTTTGATAGTTCAATGAGTTACCTGCACGACATCGACAAGGATCATGGCGATCAAGATAGTGACCGAGGGTGTCCCAACCACCACCAACGCGAACCATAACGTGATTACGAAGGATCTGTAAATGATGACATTTTGAGTAAATTTATGATTAATAAAGGAAAGATTATAAAGATTGACTGAGAAAATGTTATTTACCCGAACAAAAATAAGAACTTTAGTATCACCAATACGATACTTTCCATCAGCAACTTTGATCATTGGGAATTTTGATGGACAGGAACATCGACTCAGAATATCAACAACCTATTTAGAATCAAAATATTGATATAATTAGTAAGTCTGAATCATATAAGAGCATTTTAATGGAAAAATGGTTCAAATTGACAATTAATCAAAGTATTGAACAGTTTTACTCTAGAAATTACTCTTTCAATCATTGAAATGAATCATGAAAATTGCTCAATTTACATTATTCTTACGAGGCTAAAAATTGTCAAATTCAATTCTTCATTTGTTTTGAATTCAACATTCAAAATCGCCAAAAATGATAATATTGAATTGATTAATTTCTGCCTCTTTTCCATTGGATATTTGATGATATACTTGACTTTTAACTAAACCCAGGATGAGAATCAGTTAACATGTGGCAAGTCGTATTTAATGTCATGATAATGACATTCATCTAGACAGAACAGAATCCAAACAAAATTCACACATTCAAACTTCTAGTCATTTAGTTGATCGATAGAATCCAAGATCATTAGTTATTTTGTTTTGACTCAACAGAAATGGTAAAGCAGTGGATATTCATGAATTATTTTGCAAGAAGAGTCAAGATTTATGATCCTGAAAACAATAGGAACCTTAAAATAGACATAAACTGAACATGTTTCATCAATCAGCAGACTAGAAGGAAACTGTCTCAAGGTTAGTTTCGTGTGAGATTCATACCTAAAGACAAATTATCTAATGAAATAAAAATAAGAAAAAGACTTTTTTCTGGTGAATCAATAATGCTGACAGTTAGCAACAAAATAACCCACAATTTACGTGGACAATCATTATAAAAACATTGTTTTTCAGGCGAATTGAAAGCCTTGAATCAATCTGTTCAAATATCAATTACAGATTTAAATGGTTACTTGAATAAATGTGGGCTTCTTTTAATCGCCAATTAAGGTAAGAACCATTAGTCAAGCATTGTTTTTCTGTTTTTTCACAGGGAAAAGATTCTAATTAATTTCATGGGTTGTACAATTAACCTTGACTCAAGTGATACTTTCTGGCCTTTTGATTCTCGATAATTCTGTTTCTTCTGATAATGGCTTGTATGATTTGTGATTATAAATTGTCGCTTCTTAACTTATCGTCCTATTTCAACATGACAAGTATAGTCATTTGAACTAAAGTAGGCACAATAAGGATTATCTTATTTGCTGATAAAGATGATGAAGAGGATGTTGATTCAGTTTCTTCCGGTTACAAGCTAATAATACTAATGAATTTATATTTAATTATCGTGTCATATTTGATAATCTTAAAGCTTTCAACTGTGAATCTCTAATCACATGTTTGTCTCAATGAGGTTAAACAAGCTTAATGGTCGCTAATCCCAAGTCAAAGTTAATCTTAAAGTTATCAATCATATCATTAATACTGCAATATAAAATGGAGTTTGGAATGAAAACTTGTTAATAGAGTAATTAAACGAAGGGTCATTTAATGTTTATTTGGTCAGATTGTTTTATGAATGAGTTTTGATAAAGTGATTTTGACAAAGATATATAGATAGATGAGTAAAAGTGTGGATCAATATAATTGTAATGAAACAAATCACCTTAACAAGATTAATCATGTTTGCGATCATTCATTATCAGATAAAATATAAACAAAAGACCCACGCAAGTTTAAATTATTGTGAAAGTGCAATTTGATTATGAAAATATTGATTCTAATCATTTCAGACTTTCCCTTTCATTCAGAATATAAACTGATTGCAGATAACTTGACCCATCAGCAATCAATCTGTGCTTTTTAATTAAATTACTGTTGAACGTTGATTCTTATTGAACTTTCCATTTTAATTTCACTCGTTTTTAATGCGAAAAGACTCAAGCTTACAAAATTGGTTGAGATATTTTTCATTGCAAGATAAATGTTTATCGATTTTTTTTGTTACAATTTAAACCAAAGACAAGACTATTATAAATTGAATTGACTCTAGGTTTTGCATGTTTAACTTATTTTCTTGTCAATCTTTTAGAATCCAATTTTATTAACTGTTTATAATCAATCATTTGGATTTGATTATGACAAAAAAGACAATTCAATGTCTTTGGGTTTCAAGCTTTAAATTTAACGGCATATTTTACCCAATAAGTAGTGTATATTTAGTCTATTAGGTGTCACTGTTTTCATATGTTCACGGCGGCGCTTTTATCTGCTAAACATTAACATTGAAATAATCATTAATTGCTTAGCATTTATTAATATTTCGACTTAATTTGTGATTTCATTTCAAATATATGTTCCTTTTAAAGCTATTTTTGTTATCCTGATTACTAAATTATGATTATGCTAGTAAATTGTATTCTGGTATTATTGGTTTGATCAATGACTGTCACGGAATACAATATTTTTTGCCGGCTCTATTTGAGGATTCAGCTTGGATGGTAATTTTGATTGTTATTCTTTTGCATTTTTCTGATTAATTCCTCATTTCACACACGTCAACCAATTGACTGAGAGAACTTTTCCAAACTTTGGAAGTTAAATAATCGTTCATTTCTTTCGTTTTTTCCTACAGAACTGGGATCGATCGATTGGAGTCTTAGCCCTGACAAGTGCTGGCATTTCATTGTTGACTTATAGCTTTTTTATCATAATTGTGCCCGTTTTGCCGCCTATGGAAATTGATGCCGATGTATCTTTTTTCTCTCGTGGTCTACTCTTTTGGTTAATCACTCCTCCAGTAGCTATCGCTTCAATGATCTACCTAACGTCATTCATCACTCTTTTTAGACTCTATATGGAATTGAAAGATGAAAATAAAAAGAAGTGAAAAAGGAAGCTAAAGACTCAATTAATAACCTATTTGAAAGTTTTCACGAACTTATCATGAAATTTGATGATTTATATAAATGTTTACTTTTTTCAAATGTTTGAGATCACCAAAAATGATGAATTGGTTAGCATGACCTGAGATTGACTAATATTGCATGCAAATGGTTAATATTGTTATATATGATTATCATTAAGAAAAGATGATACTTCTCTATGAATTAAGTAAGATATATTGCAAGTAATTTTAAAAAAATGGCAATAAAAATGCTCCTTATACGAATGGCAAATAAACAAAAAATAAGTTATTAAAAAGTTGGTAATCAAAAACTCACTCAGAGTCTTGTGTTTGCAAGTAAAAGTAATCATTTGATCACCAATAATTGTATGGACGAGGAAGGTCTCGTCAACGAGTTTTCATATTCTGAATAAATCCGAAACCAAATTACTTCCATGGATTCTGTCGAAGAGGATCCCGAAAAAATGGGACAATCTGATTATGAAAGTTACCCAGCATTTCGGAAGTACTTCAATAAACAATTGGTAGATATTGATTACTTGGTTTATCCAAAGAAGTCAAAAATTTGGTACTTTTGTTTTGGATTAACTTTTCTGGTTATTACCGCTTTAAGAGCAGCTTGGCAAGCAAGTTATACTCAACTATCTGTCTTTTCCTATTACATTGGTGACATATCATTAGCCGCTGGCGATGCTATTCGCAAACAATTGGCTTCAATCTATTTCATTTGGATAACTGGTTCTGTTATAGCTGCAGTAAATCTTTATAAATCTCAACGAGACACATCTCTTCAATATTGGGCCAGAAGTATTGGCGAAGTCTTTCAACATTATTCAACCACTCATCATCCCATCTACCCTGGCTTACCTTACAAGTTGGTCAAAATGTTTGCTATCTTCAATCAAATCAACTTTTATTCTGGAGGATCATTAGCTCTACTTTGTTCATTGCCAACTCTCTATGTTTATCCACCAGAATATATAATCTATGCTGTCTCTTGGCTACCATTTAATGCGTTCACTGGTCTTTTTTGTGGCGCTTATGTTATTAATTTTACTTCACTGTATTTCTTGTTTGTTTATATTTTTGCCCAACAAATGGACGAAATGTTTGAATCTTTCACATCTATTTGGACTATGGTATCACCGAAGCCACCTTCATCTGATTTATTGTCAATAAGTGATTCAACAATCAAATTTCAAAACTGTTTGTTGGACAGTTTTCAGAAGTTGAACAGTTCAAACAGGTTTTGGACCTTTTTGAACAATATCATCTTCTTAGTTACATTTTGTGTTCAATCCATGCTTCTTTATATAATATTTTTCGTTAAAGTTCCAAGTTTCTTGTTAGCTGCTCTGATTGGTTATGCTATTCTTAATTTTTCTTGCGGTCAATCATTTCATTTCATCTTTGGTGCATTCGGACAACGCAAGGTAAAACTCTCATGATGTTTCCCAAGCTCTATTGATTAATTTGTCAGTCAACCAATTTAACAGCCATTTTGCCATATTTCAGATAGATCAACACCTGCACAAGTTGAAGCAATCACTTTACTTGGACATAACTATCAGCGCTAAAATAAAATCGATTACTTTTTTAGAGCACATGGAGAGTCGCCATTGTTTCACTGTATTTGGCTCCATTAACTATTCAACTCATCATTTGGTCTTAGTAAGTTTGTCCCACCATCGATCATAATAATTGCTGATTTAATTTCTTTACATTTCTTGCAGGCAATCCTAGAAAGTGCGACTAATCTATTGTTGATCATCACATCACTTGGTAGATCCAGAAGTTTCATTACAATATGAATTACTGTTCTGAATCGATACGAACAAACGACCTTCAACAAAAATCATTGTGCAAAGTTTGTTAACCACAAATTATGATTAAATAGTTTTGTTATTGATCTTCAAATTTGTAAAGTAAAAAGCACTTAATAAAAAAATGAAAGCATTTTATTTTCTGATTTACGTATTTCAATCCGTTTTTCAATTCTATTGAATTTTTAGCCATGATTTCTCATCAAAGATCTATTGTTTACTAATGAATAGAATCGATTCTCGATTTACTGTGAAAACCAATGAAACATAACTGATGAGACCGAATGAAAATAGCAAATCGTAAACGACTAATTGAGTAACGGCTGAATGTCTCATGAAAAGTGAAGACAAAATATTGATTTGTTGAAAGTGTTTGATTAACATATTGGTTTTACTATTATCAATTGTCAAGTTAAGATTAGATTATGATGATTGTTATCCAAGGCTAAGTTGATTATTTAATTGCAAAATCTGATGAATGACTTTGCATTACATTGATCTATCAATTTTAAAACGTTTAGTAGTCAAGTTTTCACATTTCAGTTTTTGATTAATTTGTTAAGAACCTAAAAATGACTTTGAAATAACATTTTAATTAACCTAATTCAAGGGAAAATGTCTACAATCTAAAACGATTTTTAGGAACTTTGATAATCAATTGATTTAGAGCTTCAAAGTGTTATTAATAGTTATTTGTTTATTATTAATATTCAAATAATTAGACGAGTCTCTTAATGAATAAATAGATATTCTGAGATTCTAATATTTTTGCTCTCATTGATAATTTAATAACCATTAGATGATTAAATAAAATAGTTGACTAAATAAGAACTATTAGACTTGAGAATGAAAAAGTGATTAATCAACATTCAAACGATTATTTTTAGATTGTCAAATGAACAATTGATAGAAATGAATCAATGTTTTTGTTTCTCAATTAAATTTTCCAAATAAATGATTGTAAATACAGTAAAATTGGGTCAAATTTCAAGTTCAATTCGATTTTAAATAGATTCTAATTTGCTCATCTTTTGAATTGCAAATATCACTTCATCAAACCAGTATGGAAGTAAAATGTATTGAAACAATTTGTCAAATTAAAGTAAACATGACAAGTAATTTGTTGACCAAGTTGATGTCTGCTTAATTAATAAACAGAACGATGATTAAGTTGATGATATCCAAGAATATCAGACGATTAGATTATACAGTATCAAATCAACTAATGAAATCAACTATCAGAATTGCCTCAGATCATCAACTGTCTGGTTTCATTTCAATAATGAATTAAACATTGAATCAGTTTAATCAACTGTTGAAATGCTAACCAAATCCAAATATTAATACATTAAACAATCATTTTGATATATTCTGATATTAATTTATGAATCCATGATTAAACTGATTCTCCGTTTTCAAAATTCTTTATTCATATTTTAAGATGTTTGATCAAAGACTTTAAATCATGAGATTCGATAAAACCAGGCATCTAATAATTAACAAGATGAATGATAATCAAGAATAAAGAGTTTATTTTAATAATTATGATTGTCAACTTGATCAAGTTTCCAATATAATTCAGTAAAATCTGATTTTGTTTTGTTTCGTTTAAACTTCATTACCAAGATTATGATCATCATGCCAAGCTGATTTCATTCCTAACCTTCGGATATTTTTCATCACATAACAACAAATTGACTGTTTAATTGGTAAAAACAGTTTCCAACTGAGAATTACTTTTCCAATCATGAAAGGATGAATGAAAATTATCGATCAATGAAAATCTCAACAGGATTGATAGGAAAGTTTGACGTTTAATTAAGAAGCCTAATTATAAAGTTAATTGTGAAAAAGTCAACAGAGTTTGTCAATCGTGATTAAATGAGCTTGAAAATTGTATCAACAAATGACAAGCAATCAAAATTAATGAACAGCAACCAGCAAGATTACCTTACAAAGGTAAAGGGTCAAAAGATTCATTATTTTTCTATTAATGCTATAAATTGCCTGAAAGCAATCAAATGAAAAATTATTTAAATGATACTTTTCATTCTCAATAGATTATTTATAAATTCAAATGAAATCTAAATACAATTTGACATTAATTAACTGATACCAGGATATATCAGGTTTGTTTTCAAATCAAATTCACCAGCAATATAAAACTCTTTAGTCTCAACTAAATAAACAAAACATGAAAAGAGTTTCATGCGCTTTCAAATGAGCGACTTAAATAAACATAATCTTGTCAATTGCCTTATCAAAAGTTCTGATGAGTTCACCTGTCATTTTCTGGTTCATCAAAAGACACACTAAAATATGTAAAATCTCAAAGTGATAAAGGTTGCAATAAACAAGTTGATTGTTGGACAAAGAGATTGAACGGATTGCAAGGACAATTTATGATCGCATCAAACTATCGATTTATTACCTTTTTCGTGTTTCTTTGAACTGATAGTTGACCATAAAAATGGTGTTGATATTTTCACAAGGGAGTTTCACTCGAGATTAAAGCTGAAAGTACATCTTTTAAGCGCAAAAAGGAGGTGAAATTAAGAGTAAAAGTTACGACCCAAAACATGTCAGATCTTTTATTGCAAATATATCCTCATCAGTTCAATGGATGATTCCTTTAACTGATCCATCTTTTGAGCATTGAAATTGTCACAAGGCTTTCAGTGCTTAAAGGGCCTCTGTGATTGATACAAATATAATCATGTTTAATGTTTCAAACCTCAATGATGTTCTTCATTATCATCATCACCTAAATTTAAATCCTCTAATTATAATTATTGATGGTAAAATCAGTCTTTCCAATTATCTATGCATTTTGAAATGAATGCATGATTAATAAATCAGATTTTGAGTGAGCAAAACAACAAGAGTAATTAAAGATTGAAATGTGCTAATAAAAAGTTGATTTACCACAAAATTGGCCAAATCTAGAGCTTATTATACATTTACTGATATTAATTACAAAACGATAATTTAAGGCGCTAAAACAGTTAACAGTTTTAGGTTAGTTTGGAAAGGTTTGGTTAACCCTGAAAACGGAAAATGAATTATCATTTGAAATGAAAGAGTCAAAAGTGAAATCTCAATTCCTAAGTTTCATTCAAACCAGCAAATTTGGAGTTAATCAATTTGATATTTAATTAGTTGCTAATTGAAACTACTTCAATTTCAAGTGAATTCATTGATTGCGCAGAATTTTGTTGTTGAGTTGCTGATGAAATTAAAATTAGAACTTGTTCTTAATGAAAAAAAAGCGAAAATTTAAACTGAAATAAACAGAACAATTTGAAAATGATTATCTTTAGCATAATTCAACAATAAATCCTGTTACAGATTATCTGGACACTTTGAAATCGTGGGAAACAGAAGCTGGTTAAGATAATTTGATCCAAGTTAATCAACTATTCAATTAATGATTGTTCACAAGTTAAAAGTAAAGCATGAATGTCATCAAAATAAAAGATCATCAATTTAATCCTGATTGTTATGAAAGAACATCATGTAAATGAGTGAAAAAATGAAATGCTTGTTTTGAGGGTGAACTTTGAGATTCAGTTTGGGAGAAAATATTCAATCAATAAACAGAATCCTTAAGGCTACTAAAGTATTGATCATTAGTATTGCACTTAAAACAGTGAACAATCCTTAACTACCGAATATCGCTGCTCCAGAATTCATGATAACTTCTTGAAGATGGTGACGATTCGGTGACTGAGTAAGGAAAGAATTAACCAGACAAGCAAATGTCAAATGAGTGATTCAATTTCAAGGTTAGCATTGAGTGAAAACCATGCAAATTGAAATTATGTTTGTTACTTCGAATTACAACATTTCGAATTTAAAATTTATTTTAAACCATGAATTCGTATTGTAATTTCTTTAATCGTTGCTCAGTCAGTTTTGGTGCTGACACACCTTAACACATGTTGAGGTTGATCAGTCTCCAGGATTCTAATGATATCTTTGCTTTCTTAAAAGTTTATAAGGAAAGAATGACTAAAATACTCAATTCAGAGAAAATTCAGGCTCAATTGCATGATATGCAAAAGGAGCGGTTCTGGAATAAATTGTGGAACAAAAAGATGAAATTGAATTTGCTTAATTATTATTGGTTTTGTTAATTGCGCTGCAAAATTTAAAGCATTACTAGATTAATGTATCATTCAGTATTTGGAGCATCAACTTTTAGACTGATTAATCGATTATTGATTATTATCATTATCAGTTAACAATTTAATGATCATTAACAGACCCATTTGGAAGGTTGAATATGGTCAAGTCAAGGTTGCACTCAATTTACTTGAAACTCGTCGAGTTGACCGCTCTATCAATCCATCAAGTTAAAGTTAACCAAATAACTGAAAGAAACAACTTTCATCAAAAAAAATCAAACTGATAAATCTGAAAAGTCAATTTATAATCAAAATGAATTGTAATCAATATCGAATGGCGAACTTTTGAAACATTTGAAAGTGAATAAATGAATTGAGTCGGGAGTATTTGAATGCACATTTCAATCAATTAAAAGCAAACAAATGAAAGTCTGTTAATCAAATAATAAACCAATCGATTGATCGCTTTCGCATTTAATCAACTCAAATCTCAATACACCAGCATTTAGCATAAAACAAAGTAAAAGTTGAAATCATATTAAATATTTTAACACGCAATTTGGTCTGTTAATTATTAGATTCTGAAGTGTTACATGTTCAGTTAATCACGCAATATCTTTGGAAATTCGTGAATTTCTCAGCACTTATTTATAAAATTTGGTTCGAAAATGTTGGAGCTTCTATTCGATTGCTAGGAAAATCAAGATTCAGGTCATTAGAATGAACGATGAAACTTGAAATTTCCAATTGGATATAAATCGATAATCTCAAGATTAACTTTCAGATAAAATATTGAGGTTTGATGGCGAAAGTTGATCTTTAAAAATATTGGCGCAAATCTTCGGGTGTTTCCTTGTACAAATATCTGTACATTATGTGCTTTAATGGAAACGTGATTGTATTAATAGAACGTTTGATGAAGATGAGGATAAAAAAATGAAAGATGCTGAGACTAATAATGAGGAAAAGGAGGAGAAATGAAGCTTTATTTGAGCATTCATGAGGAGTTAAAATGTTCACCATCTAATTAGACTGATTGGTGTTTCATCAATTAATCATGGATTTAAAAGCTAATTAATCTTTACCAAGTTAACTTTGAATGAGCACCAAGAAACACCAACAGGTTTATCCTACTTAATAAAACCGAAACTTGATTGTTTTCCTTTTATTTTTGGTTAATAACTTGATTCAATTGTGATCCATTGTTCAACAAAAAAAACTGAATTAACTTTAAATGTTCATTTATACAACAGAATCGTGCTATTGGATTATAATTTCAATTTTAATTCTGATAAACTTTGATTCTAAATAAAGTTAAGAGCAACGATTTATTTCAAATTAACATGGCTTTTATGGCATTAAATTGTCAATGTTGATGTTGGGTTAACAAATGACTTTTTTCAAGACAACAAATTATTCAATTGCAAGATTAGTTGTTTGCTAGCCCAGAATTGCAATTGAAATTCCGAGTGAAACTCAATTTACAGTTTGCATCGCATTTGTTTTCAAGGTTAATTGAGAAAAAAAAGGAATCGCTTCAAGTTATGATCAAAACTTGATCAGCAATTATTGCGATGATGAGGATAAGAGCAGGAAGATGATGAAATGGTGACGATCAAGGCAACTCAATTTATCTTATTTTTGGGTGAAAAAAGATTTCATTAAACATTATTTTAAGGCAAAGCTATTGATCACGTTCAGTTTGGAAATAATTTTTGTTCAATTTTAATTGTGAAACTAATGATTATTTTATCAGAAAATTTTGACCGAATAAAGCAATGAATAGATAATTAATTGAGAGTAATTAATAGTCGAAGATTGAAGCTTGAATTGAGATTAGCTGGTTGCTGTTACATAGAGTCAACCTTTATCAACTTTTATCAAACTGTGAACAATATCATTTTCAGATTAACTATTAATAAAATGAGGTCAACATCGCATTTGTGGTTTTTTTATCAATAAATAAGTTCCGATACACGATAATAATGATGGCACACCTTTTGCAGGGTAAAGGATGATATTAACTGATCATCTTTTCATCTTGTTTACATCAATTATAATATAAGACACAAAAAATACTCAAAAATGGTTATTAATGATTGAAAAAAGAAGAATGATAAACTCGATCAAAAATAATACTAATTTACTGCGAACTGAGTCTTTTTACCTTCAACATCCACCTACATCAAGTTTATCATTGTTACTTCATTTCAAGTTAACAATCAAAAAGGTAACTTGATTGTCAAGTTTAACTGAATTAAACATAAAACTGACCTACAATTTGTAGTTTAAATATATAATCATCATCATGACTGAACTGACTGCAAGATTGGAAAAGCTGCAAAAACTGAATAAGAAAAGATGAGCTTTCTTTTTGAATAATCATTTAATCAATCAGATGGTACTTTTAGTTCAAATTGAGACAAACTTTTTTCCATCAAAATAGATTATTGAAGATTCCATGAAATCCTGATCAGTCAAAATTCAATTGAAACTAAATATAGCATGAGTTGATTGTTGAGAGAAGCTAGAAATTAGCAGAATATTCCGAGGAGAGAAAACAAAGAGAATAATGATGATCAAGTTCATGGATATTGATGAAATGTAGTGAAGCACTTTCAAGTAAAGATTAATCAAAGCAAATGTTAATCATTTTGTGATTAACGCCTGTAACCAATCAAATTGGCCTTCAATGATGAATGGGTGAAGGTGTGAAAAGTACAGACGTGAGCAAAAGAAAACATGAAAAGAATTGATGATTCAATGAACCAAATGGAAAATGAATTTGGTGTAAAAACATTGAACAAAATAACTATTGAATTATTAATTGTTGATTCACAGTTAGAACTTATTGAAACCTTTATTCCCAAATGTTTTGTTCATTTGATTGTTTCTCAATGAGAAAGGAAAAGAATCGACATTGTATTTAATTGAGAAACAAAGGGTTGTTATTGGTGTCACACTTTGAGCTTTGCATTGTCAACTTTATTAGCGAAATATTCATCGATTGCTTTTTATTGAGTCAATTAAAACAGTTGCTTTGATTAATAATGAAATGCAATAGTCAAATGGACAGGAAGAAGGAAGATGGATCAAGATGAAAAAGATGCGGACAAAAGGTGGAGATGAAAGTTGATCAAGGATATAAACTGAAGAACCAGGAAATATATTGATTTAATTTTCTCTTTATTGGCACTTTTCAATTGATTAAACTTTCATCGGAAATTATCAGTTGAAACAAAATTTTGCTAAATTACAATTATTCATTTAACCGTTTCTCATCATGGAAAGTCTCTTAACTAAATTAAGAATTGAATGCGAGAACAATCAACTTTAATAATGAAGTCAACAAATTAACAGAATTATAATTAACCAATTGGTTAAAAATATCAGTGAAAAACATGAAAATATCTTCTTCTTGTCCTTATTTCCTTATGTTGCATTAATAAGTGAATATAATAAAATAATTATCATTTTAGGTTATCAACATGAAGACTTTTCGAGTAAAGAAATGAAATTTAATGAACAGAATCAAAGGATAAAAGGATAATTTAATTAATTTCATTTTCATTTTCATCACTTGTCCGGTCAAGTATTACTCAATAAGCATCAACCATAATTACAAGCACAATAATCATTTTGCTTTTCATTGCTCAAGATGCGGATGGAAAACGGACAATCTCGAGAAATTTGTTTCAACCTTTTAGATATGATTAGCGTGGATCATCATGATGACGATCAAGACAATGCTGAATATATGAGAAGCTAATTAAGGTTAACTATCTTTCACTTTCAACTTCAATTAACCTTTTCATAAGCAAACAACTAAAAAAGCTCAACAATTCATGTTTTGTTAATAGCATCAAGTTATGTTAATGAAAACTGGAAACGTTACATCAGCACGTTTTCACACTCTCTTTTGTGGTTGGGTGTTGGTTCATCATGCAGTGAATCATCATAATTAAGAAGAAGAAAAAAGAATAGAAATTCAATTGGAATCGCATTGAATCAAATTAAAATGAATTCATTGGAAGCAAGTAAAGCTTTTTGAAGATCAAACTTAAAGTTAATACTGAAGCTGCGATCGAGAGATTTGCTCAAATGTCAATTTAACCAGAAAAGGTTTTGGACACAATTGCAGCTACAATTACATTTGCAAATCCCAAGCAATCAAACTGGTTTATTGAAGGGAAAAGGCTGAAATATCAGAACTCGAATTATTTCATTTAATTTCTTACTCGCAATAAACTGATCAATAAACTTGAACCAACAAGAGCTTCTGATCTTGATGTTGACAAGGTTTACACCGCAACTTATGCTATAAGGTTTGGTATTGTATTTGTAAAGCCTCTTTAGTCTGACAAAAGGTACAATTAATTCAGTTAGCGATCCAGTTAATTTAATATGGACATCATTAAAAGACAACCAGATGAATACAAATCCATCATTTAATCTCTCTTTCAATGGAAAACTAGAATTGGTGAAAAAAATTGAATGAACCCAAACCAGGTATAAACATTGTAATTTGCATTTCAAGAAAAGGATGAAAACTATTAGTGATAAACATCATTATGCAGCTCAAATAATGCTTTCCATATAATTAACATTAAAAGGATCATTTCATCGGTTATATTTTGATGGTAAAAATGATTAGGTTGAAAGGACAGTGAGTAACATCGTTTTCACCATTAACATTGGACATTATTGTTTAGTTCAATTGAATAATAAAGGATGCTAATGATGATGATGCTGGTGATAATGGTGAATAAACAAGGGTGGTTCTGATAATCTTTAAGGTAAACAGAAGTGAAAAGGAAATCAATTTTTCTGGTTTCTTGGTTACATTCATTTTCATTGTCATTCCAACATTTACTTTCACAGTCAAATCAAGTAAATACATTTGGACACAATGACATTGTTTGGTAATGAAAAGTAATGATATAAATCAATAATTGAAATGAACATCCATTTTCACTTTCAATAAACATTAATTTTGCAGAGTCACATTCAGCTTTGGGATGCTAAATGATCATGAATTTGTTCAATTGAGCAAAAAATGTTCTTACATGTTTACATGTGAAGTGCTACCGATTAATCTGTTGAAAAGAAATGGTTAAAAATATTCATTCACCTGAATTGAGATGAAATAATCAGGAAAATGACCTGAATAAGTTATCAGATCAATTGATTGATAACTTTATTCTCAAGATAATAGCAGTTGATTGATGATCTTCATCACAGTTTTAGTTTTTAGAAATTATTAATTTTCTATTTTCTTCCATAATGTTTCATGATTGATAAGTTGACTTTGAATGTATCATTAATTGCAATTAACCAATAAGCATCAAACAAGTAAATAGCTCTTACCATTTCATGTAAATTTTTCATCGATTGAAATTGTTTTCGATTCTCTTTATCATCGTATTTCTTTGATGTCGAAGTTGCAACGGCATTTGACTTGGAACTATCGTCAACTGCATCCTGAGCAATTTCCCGATCAATCTCTTGTTCCAACTGAACCAACATCGGAGCAATCATTCCAATTTTACTTCCTTGCCGAGCAATTTCAAGTAAACAGAGAATAAAAGATTTCTCATTTTTCCTCAAGACAAGATCATCTGTTTCGAAGAGAAGACATTCCATGATTCCCAGTTTGCGACACCAAGAGATGAAATTGGAAACATTATCACGAGCATGAAAAGTTCCAGGCACAGCTTCAACTCGGTATGAAAGTTCCTTTTCAACTGGAATCGAATCACTATTAGGATTGGATTTAGCTTTTCTTATAATGTTATTGGCATGTCTAAAAATAAAGAAACAAAAGACGAAAATGCAGTTATTATTGTATTCCCTTCCATCCAAACAAACAGAGGTAAAGGTTCAGTTATTAGGTAAATTTGGGTGGCAAATGTCATTCTGTTTGTTTTATAAATCCAATCGGAATGAATGGAAAACTTAAATCAACAGTTTTTTGTTTATTTTGTCAAGAAAGTGACCATAAATAGAAGGGCGAATCCCTCAAGTTGACAGGTTATTCAGAATGAAAAATTGACACAAAATTGATTCAATTTTCGCTTCTTTTCCTCATTTCACAACAATAAAAGAAATATTTATTTCAAATGTTGCTCTCAATCTTTTCACCATTTACTAATTAATCAGCATTCAATTACAGATGCAAAGCAGCAATAATTATCGTTGAAAGGACGGGAAATGGATGGCCAACAATGAGAATTGTTTATGAGATGAAGCATAAGAAGAGGATAAATATGGTAAAAAAGCATGCTCTTCTTGCTTATCTTCATCACATCATCAGCAACTCTAGACGAGTAACGGCGTGAAACAGTATTTTCAAAGGGACTTCATTTACTTTTCTTCGAACTCATTTTTTTCCATTAATAACCAGGGCGGAGTTTACTTCAGGTCATATTTTAAAAAGAAGCTATTTCTTTCTTTACTCAACATGTTCCTCTTTCATCTTGAATTATCATCATCTTGACAGAGATGAGAAGAGAGAGAGAGAGAGAGAAAGAGAATGAAAGAGAAATGAATAAACTGAGTTGGTCGGGTCTCGGGGAGTTTGGAGCAAAGAGCAGCTAAGAATAAATAAAATGTTTAAGATGAGTACAGAGAGAAGATGATGAAGACGATGAAGATGGTGAAGAGAGGGAAAGAGAGACCTTTAAAGGCAGTGAATGGAAGCAGAAATAATGATGAAACTGAGAAAAGGAAAGAAGATATCAGAGACTTTTCTTCATCGTTTATTATGCACTTACTCAACATTCAGTTTAACATCCATTCGCTATTATTTTCAATTTAAATGCCGTTTATGCCGTCAAAATCCCGCTGAGTGACAATTTGACCTCTTGTCTTTCATCTAACAAAAAGGTACTAATATTTACATTGTAAGGTCATAGGATAGTCAAGAGGAACATGATTCAGTGATAAAATAGTTGATCATCAGTTGCATCCATTTATGTTAATTCAACTTGAAATCTATCAACATTAAATGCTAAAAGGTGCGTTTAAAAGGAACCATAATAATTTGAAGAAAATGAAGCAAAATTTGTTATCAATTAAAAGCAAAATTGAATCAATTGAAGAAGATGAATGAGCAATTTGAATGAAAAGTGAAAGCTTTTCATGTAAAATTAGTGCTTCATTTACAATTGAATTATCATAAAAAAGATTTATAGGAAATGGCGATTTTGAAAAGTTAGACTTTCGATTGAACAAAATGACGAACTTTGAAGATGAACAAAAAAGTAACCAGAAGAACCTTTGAATGATCATTAATTGATTAAACCACAATTATGCCAATTTGGCAACAATTCATGAACCAATAGTTCCAAAAGTTTTTTCCTTCTCAATCAATGAAGTTGTAACGCCGTTCTAACTGCATTAAATACAATGGTTAAATCATTTTGTTGGATAATTGTCAATTGAGAAAGTTAATTGTCATCAAGTTTACAACAATCGAAGCTGAAGGATGAGCAAAAGTTTGCAATTAATTTAGTGATTAACAAGGAACAGCGAAAGGTGAAGAAAAATAAAATAATAGATTCTGAGAAAATGTAAAGTCGCAATTTTTTTGCTCCTCTTTTCACCATTTATCACCTTAAAATGTAAATGAATAAAAGGATTCCAAGCTATCACCCTGTTCCAAGTCTATTCAAGTTCCTATTATGATCATTATTTGATGATTATCGATGCAAATAGAAAAAAGAAGAATGTAGAAAACAGGAAAAAACGAATTTCAACTTTTCTTTTCATCATTTTGGTTCAACAATAAACGATGGGTTCATTAGAATCATGAGTTTCGCTAACAATCAAAATGATTAGCACTTAAAGAAACCTTTTTTTGCCATAAAATAACATAGAAAGCAAAAATAAGTACAAAATGAATTCTGAGAATCTTGATAATTGCTGTTTCCATTTATACAGCATTTATTAAACTCTTTCACTAATAATTTTGGTTTTTTGTTAATTTTTTATTAACTTTCTCTTCTCAAGTTGCAACTTATCGTTAATTTTGCTTTACATTAATGGCTCACAATGTAATTTTATCAACTCAATTATCCATTGCATAAAATAATAAGGTTAAATCTAGTCTTTGGGTTAAGGGTTGAATGTTTATTGCGCTTGAAAGCAACTTTTACCTTGCGAACGCGAAAAGGATCAAATTCAAGGTAAGCAAAGTGGTGATAATATTAGTGAATAAGGTTAGTGGAATGCAACTTTTGGTTGTGTTTTTTGTAGAAATTGATTTTTTCCTGAAACGATAACAATTTTTGGTTTATTTACCTGCAAAGTATAACGCCAGTTTCCAGTTTCTCCATGAAATTGTCAACCGTAATATTCAAATTATAAAGGGCATTTAACCATTCAGCAAGATCCTCTTTCATTGCATAAAGATACTCTTCACTTGATTTAAATGGACGAAACGGTCGAGGCTCTAAATGACCAACTTTGTTGTTCTGTTCACTATCCTTTGAACCAAGAGTTGAGTTGCTCTGGACAACAGACTGGACTTGAAGTCCCAACTGATTGGTAAGTCCCATTTCACTTGTCATCATGCAAGTCGATCTTGGGTCACTTCAAGCTCTATGGTTAAGATGGTTCAACTTTCATGTGTGTAAACACAAAGTTTGTTGTAAAAGTTCACTGAAGAATGATGTAAACCATTGGAAACTTTGATCATCAAGATAAGGTCATAAACAAATAAACAAATGCGAAAAGCCACAAAATTAGAAGAGAAGAAAAAAGTTGCTCTAATTAATAGTTGTTGGTGGCCCAAAAGGAATGAGAAAGTTTAGTGAAGATCATCTAATATCTACTGTGACTTGATAGGCAATGGGCTTGGGACGATGAAGAAGAGAGTAAAGTGAGAAGTTGGAAGATGATGAAGAAGAGAGTGAAAGATGGGCGATATCGTAGACCCAAAAAAAGGAGGGTTGAGGGTAAAATAGGCAAAGGAAGATGGAGAGGAATAAAGAAGAGCTGAGGATGAAAAGAGGCTTATCTATCTTTGACTTTAGTCCATGGATAGAAGGAGAAGAAAAGGAAGAAAAAAGAAATTACTTGTAAAATTAGTAGTCAAGATGTTGGTTCGAGTTCACAAATTGTCCATTGCTGTTCATCACTGGATTCACGTTAAAAACGATAAAAAACAATAGGCCAAAGTAAAACACAGAAAAACATGATATTCTTTTAAAGATGGTTCCGATTACATTTCAATTGAGAAACGATCTGTTTGATGTTTGATGATATTCAAGATGATTGTAGGCACGTTGTTGTTTGACGCTCATTGAAATAGATACTAAACTGTTTGCTTTTTTTCTTGTTGTAATACAAATCTGATTGAGTGAGAGTGATGTAAAAGTTTTTGTGTGTTTCCAGGCTCAGTTGGTTGTGTGTGGGACTGAAACTTGATAACAGTTACCTGAGTCAGTCAACGTCTTACGGTAAACTAAGAAAGTCTTTCTCACTCGTTCGTTTGAAGGAGGAAAATTAAGACTTGATTAGTGAGCAGCTTTCAGTTGCTTCAATGTTGGCGATCAAGTTTGATGATGATGCCGATGATTCATTGATCTCAATATTTTCTTCAAGTTTAAATATTCTTTTATCACCAAAATTGTTGCTCATCTGTTGTTTCCAGTCCCATGGGTTTGAACCTGGTGAACAAAGGGACAAGAAAACAAGATTGAACTTTCAAGTGTTGACCATGAGAAGAGTACAAATATTTGAAGCTGCCCTTAACATTACCATAGGAACATGTTTATATTGAACATTATTTCCGGCTCAACCTTTTACAGCATTTCATTATTTATTCTGTTTTACAGTTAAAATTATCAATTTCATTTCCTTTTTTCTCCTTTTTCTTTCACATTTATTCTTGCCTTTCTATCCAAGTGATTGTCTAATGTTTCAAGGCACAATTCAAATCTCACCCCGAGTTATCCTGCTGAGAAGAGGAAAGGTTAACCATGAACAAAAAGAAGAACCACAGCAATTAAGAGAAGTTGATCTGAATCAAGTGTTTTAGCAACTATTGTTAGCATATTTAGAGTGACCTTCAAGTAGAGAAAACAAATCATCAATAATTTGCAAGGAAACTGACCTCAGGTCAATTTGTGTTAATGCATTTGTACTTTGAATACTTTGAATAGCTAAGTGAATGAAGAGAAAAAAAAAGTTTCTGGAAAAATGTTGCAAAGCATGAAAATAAGTGTAACCAATGATTGAAATAATTTAAGTTACAGTTAATCAATTGATGAGTAAAACGAAGCAACATAAATCACCTAAAAAAGTACAGGTTAATGGTGAAAAGAAAAACAGTTTTTTTCTCTTCTTCAACTTGCAACTCCTTAAGGCACGTGAAGATGAACGCGAAAAGCAATAAAAGAAAGTCAAGAGAGGCTGATAGGGAAGCAGGGAGGATGAAGGATGAAGGATGAAAAAACAAACTGACAAGAAGGTCGATCCCATAATTTTGAAGTCTGTGTCAACATCAACAATACCTTTACACTTGAACCAGAATTAAATGGTTGAAGAAAGTTCATTGAGTCGGAAAAACGTTGAGAGAAGAAGAAAAAATATTTATTCAATCATGAAAACTGAATGACAATTGAATTGGTTAAACTTGGAAGGAAAAGTTGAATTAAAATTTCTATGTTAATTCATATTGAATGTGAAAAGTGCCTTATGCATTGAGATTAGTTGATAACCAGTTATTATTGAGGAAAGTTCACACAACATCATTTCCAGAGGCAATTTTACTGCACTAATATTATTAATTATTTGAGCTCAACTCATGTGGCTAACCATTTATCTTGCATCTTTACATTTTCCCATCAACACTTTTATCTTCATCATCTGAAGATGAAAATGTATCTAATGCATTAATGCATCTCGTTTAATGTCTTTTAAGTGCATTCATTAAATGCTATGGATTAGAGTGAGATTATTGCAATAAGGATTAATTTGCTGTTTTACCCACAAAAAGAGATTCATTTATTGTAATTTATTCAGTGACTTACATGCAATCATTGCAGATAAAGTTTACATTTGAAAGATGTAAACAGATAACCTTGAAAATTCGGCGAATCTCTTTAAATGGAATTTACTTTTTCTTCGTTTTCATTGAAAAATGATAACTTATCTCTTTTCTAAATGATAATATTTACCTAAATGATGAGCAAGATGATACAGGTCAATCACGTTCTTCTTGAAGCTCCATCATTCAAAGTGATTATCATCAATGAATGAACAATATTATCTTCTGCTCTGACCTGTTAACAGGCAATCATATTGATTGTCAATGTGTGCTAATTTAATCACAATATCATGAAACCATGTCAATGAGAAAAGGCGAGTTTAAAGACTGAACAATGATAACCTCTGAGAAGATATTGTCTCAAGATTTTGCATGAAAAACGAACAACTGCATCACTTTCAAATTCAATGATAAACATTTTCCTTTCCTTTATAAACCATAAAGTGTTCATCTTGATTTGCATACAATTTGCATACAAGTTCATATCAGTTGAATTTGCATAGTTACAGTTGAATTTGATCATGAAAATAAAATTGTGAATCAAATTCTCAACCATTTCAACTGTTCATTGAAAGCAACAAACTGATTGAAAATATGAATTACAGTATAACGGATCTACAGGTTTAATTCATTGTCAGAAAGGAAGTAACAATGAAAATCCATCAACGATTAACATTATCTTCAAATTATCATCATTAGATGATATTTATTTGTCTTCTTTAAAGTAACAGATCTTTTTTAAACACCCTTTAATCATCTTCAATTGTATTTTATGGAAAAGCCATTTAGAGTTATCAAGTTTCTCTGTGAAATAACGATTCACATGAAAAGGTGACTATTATCAGATGAGGAAAACCAAGCAAGATAAAGGACAAGTCAGGGCGGAAAAAGATGAAGATGATAACGTAATGACAATGCTACTTGAGACCAGATAATCAAAATGAAAGGTTACTCAAAGAGGAAAGGAACAAAAGTAAAGTTGAAAGGACAAAAGGGCAAAAAAAGTTACATGAAAAAACATGGATTGAAGGAGGAAAAGAAACAGATGAAGAGACAAAAAATGACAAGAAAAATAAGTTGATAAAAAAGTGATGAAAAAAGATGATGATTATAGAGATGATTATGAAAGGCACTTTGGTTAAGGCATTGAATCAGTTAAGATGTAACCAGAGAGGTAAACTTATCATTACTGTTTCTTTGTTGCATGATAAAGCGTCCTTTTCCCTATTCTTTGTCTTTCTAACCCAAAGACTGATATTTATCTTGTTTCAATCAATATCTAGTACAATTGATGATCAAGTCAAAGCAACCAAAGAAACAAGTTTGGCTTTGGATTCTGGTTTTTGCCCTTTTCTTGTTTTCTTGTTATCTGTCAAAACGGATCATCACAAGATGATCTTAATGAACATTTTGGATGCTGAATCAGTATGGATAAGAGAAGAAACTTATCTAGCATTATTCAGCAATCAACATTGATTTGCAAATAAATGACAACAGGAAGAGAATCGCAAAGTAAAGTCTCCAAGGAGAGGGAAGAGAGAAATGATAAGAACCTTTTGTCATGAATACCAAAGAATATTGAACCAATTTCAACCCAAAATTCCAAACATTTTTCTATTTTCTTTGCTACTTTCAGCTTCCTGTTGTTCCTTGAAAATTGTGAGCAACAAACTCACGGATTATTACAAAATTGCTGTGAACCAAAAGCTGAAAAAATAGTTTCGCCAATTTCAATCGATGAAAATTGTCATCTTTTTCAGTTTACTTAACAAACCATTGATTTGTCATGATAATTGGATGCAAGAGAAAATCATTTATTTGGAAAATCTGATTGCATGGAGTTTACTGATATTCCAAAGGTTACCTTGAATACCAATGGAAAAGGCAAAACTTGAAGTTGACCAAAAATAAATCAATAGCCTGAGGTTAAGGGTGGCTCAAATGACTGCTCAAGGTCAATGTTAGTTTTCCTTGTTGAACCAGAAACAAAAAATGATAACCGGAAACGAAGCGGAAAAGCAAGCAACTGAAAACTGGTATCAACATACCAAAGATGTTTATTCATTTCAAGAGAAACATTAAGTCAAGATAATATTGAATGCAGTTGATGAAGTTACTGTTGGTCTATCAACTCATTGTAACATTGAAAAGCAACCAAACAAAATTGGTTTCTGTTAATTGAATGAAAGGGAGAAACTGACCAAACTAATTGTCCATTGACATTCCAAGAGTTTCATCCAATTTCTGATCCAGTTTGATGAATCTTGAGCAACATGATTTATGGTTATTTAATGGGTGAAGCTTAACCAACCTAATTGTCATGCAAGTTGATATATTAGTGATTGACTAGAAATGATTGAAACTACTATTTGGAACACACACAAGCACTTCGAATGGTGAAGTTATTTAATTTAATTAAAACCAGAAAAGGCAAATTTAAACAGGTTCAGTTAATTAACGAATAAAAAAGGTAATTTTCTTCATTTGGTTAATCGTTACCAAATAATACAAGAAAATATATTGATTAGTCCAAGTTGATATCATTGAAAGTTGATGGTTAAAAGTAAGAATTAAATTGCAATTGAGGCTCACCGAATGTTTGTAGTTTAATTAAATTGTTGTTTCTATTTAGACTATCTAACTAGACCAAATAAACGGATAAATTGATTGTAAATTAAAGGCAATAGTGAACAATCAGGAGTGTCTTATGAAATAAATTCAATTTGGTCAACAAGAGGTTACAATTTATTTCACTTTTTTTACTGAAAGAAAAACATGAAACTTCATTAATTAATTGTAAATCAATTGGTTGACAGATTTATGGCTTCATTAAAGATTAACAGTTGAGTGTAAAAGCAGGAAAAAACTGGACTACAGATTGAATCTGAATGTTGTTACCTTTTTCAGGGCAGTTTAATTGAACCCAATCCAATGAAAAAGAGCAACAATTTGAGTTGAAAGGCAAATGATAATTTAAACTGTTTTCAGATGCATAAAAGAGGTTAGTTAATTGAATGAGAAAAGAAGAGTTTACATGAAATGACAATGAGCTAAGAGATGAATTTTGTGCTCAAATAAGCTGATAATGAGGATGAAAAATATGAAGGAAAATGTTGATTAAAATAATGGATAAACATTGATGGGAAAGAAAAGTTGATAAACAAAAATAAATATGAAAAGCAAATGAACAATGTAACTAAATTGTGAGTGAAATTGTGTCCAGCGAACAACGGATGTCTCAATGAACGTGAGAAGATGAAGAAGATGAACAGTTTATTCTTTCATGATAATCACTACTTGAATCTGATTGTCCTGTTTATTCGTGGAAATACTGAGCTCGCAATTAACGGCCAATGAATCAACAGTTTTCATGTTGTTTTGTGATTGGTCTTAGAGAAAGATGTTTATTGTTGCCAGTTAATTATTCAGTAATTAGTTCATTGATCTATCATTTGAATAACTGGTGAAAAGGGTTGGGATCAAGAGCTTTAATAACCTGAACATCTTTTCCTGATCACTTGGAACATTAAGAAGAGTGGAAATGACGGTTAAACAAACTGTAGCCAGAATCATCAGTTAATTGTCGTTAATCATTCAATCACAGCAATAGAATTAATCTCAACTTTCACTATTTTTCTCTTTCCGAATATTAATATTGAAATTGAAAAATAGGTTGGACAGTTTCTTAATGATTATTATTGTATTTACTACTATTATTACTGTTCACTATTAATGTTATCATTGTCTATTGAAATGTACCATGCAAAGGTAATAAGACTAATCAGTGAAAGCAGATCAAATCAGGCGAAACAAAAGGTTAACAGAAAACTTGAGTGAACCGCAAAAATGAACAAAACAATGAATGACTGGTCGAGTTTGCATTGAAAGGAAAGGATGAAATTGAAAATCAATTGAAACAATTAATACAAAATGGATTATCGCTTGAAACTGATACTTTGTTGTCCATTCATCCGTTTACATACAACAAATAATGAAAAGAGAAAAGAAATTCATTCAATTTTCATTCTTCCTCATATGGAAGTAAATATAATAATATCATGGAAATGATGGGAAACCAATTCGCTCAAACGTATTTATAACGGAATCCATAAAATCTTTTTGTTTGAATCAATTGAGTGAATCTCAGGAAAACCAGAAAAACGAAGTTCATCGACAAAAGTAGAGGAATAATCGTTCATGATAATCGAATAATTATTTTTCCCAAAATTCGATTTCAATTACAGATTTATTATTTGGCGAAATTTAAACCAATTCGTTCGATTCCTTTGGAACAGTTGATTCAGAAAATGCAGAAATTCTGGTGATTTCTCGTTTTTCGCTGCAAAAACTAACATCAATTTTGATTTCAAAGTTGATTGCAAAGCTTTAATGAAAATTTTGCTTCTTAATTTGATTTGGTGATCGACATTTCACTGTAAGTTATTTCACGTAGAAATAATTAGAAGCCTTCAGTAAGATTGATGAAATGCTATTGTGATTGAGGCTAGTTAATTAGGTTGAGATGATGAAAGTAAATTGCAATAATAGAATCGAGAAAATATCATCACAATGAAGTGAATGACTCTGGATGGTCAAGTGAAACTGAACTGAAAAGGCCACAAATTAAATTAACTGTCCATCAACTTGAGCAAAGTGATGAGATTCAGTTGAATCCATGGAAACATGAAAGTGTTGAAAGATTAGTTTAAATATTTAATTGATTTATCACTATTATTAGATACTGAGATCAGCATAAGGTCAGTGCAAGAGGTTAGACTTGAATCTGAAACATAATCATGTTTTCATTCAACTATGAAACTCACTGCATGTGCTTCCATTTAACTGACATCATGTTAATTCATTTGAACAAGTAAACATTATTTGAATCTCGTGGCGGCTTCGTGTCGATGAGGTTATCTAATTGGCTGGCGTAAACTGAACAGCTAATTTTGTTTTCGTGATCAAACAGTTGATTATATTAACCATTCAATTTGTAACTTTTTATCATAAAATTTGAAGGAGATCAACTAAAAAGATTGATTCGCTTCTCAAGGAAAGAAGACGAAAAAAGCCAAATTTTTATTGATTGTGAATGAAAGTGATGATGTTTAATGTTGTTATCAGATTGGCAAATGTAGATGAATGATCATCATGATGATTGGAAAGAGAAAAGAAGATCCTTGAAGAAAAGACAGGTAAAGGGTTTTTCCTCACTTTTTTCATCCGAAGGTCGACAATAATCGATGTTGATAAATGACTAGAAAATCATTTAAATTTTAAGGAAACTCACATTGAAAATGAACTCAATTTGAGTTTCCATTCTCAGGGGATCGAGATTATTGAGTTATCAATTGAACTTGAGATTTAATGGAAAGAAATGAATATCAATATCAATGAATGATTCAATAGAGAAACGAGTTGATCGATCATCTTTGGGTTGATATTAATGAGTCGAGCCTTTAGAGATGAAGATTTACAGTTTAGTTGGTATTAACTGAGGATAAACAGGAAAGAAATGGATTACAAATGAACAAGTCAATGATCAAATTTGAATTGCTTTTAGTGATGAGACAATTGAGTGCAATGGAAAAGAGGGAAACATAGGAGACTTTTGTTTCATGTGAACATTGGAATAAACTGAGTGAAAGATTGCAAGTTAATCCAGTTAATAGTTACTCTCATATTTGATGAGGTTTTGCGTGAGTCGATGAATGAAGAAAGACAATAGAAATAACAATCGATGAAGAAACTAACATAGAAAGAGGTCAGAATCAGACGAAGAACGATTCTGGCTGTTTGAAAGTAATCATGAAGCAAACTCAGGTATGAAAATTGGTTTAATTTTGTTACTCAGGGTGTTGTCTGAATTGGCTTCAGTTTTGTCCACTTTCCAAATGGTTGGAGTCATTGGATTTGATTCATGAAAGAAGAAGGTTGAAGAAGGAAGACAAATGTTCGAATTGATCACAATTATCATTTGAAGAGGCAATAAGAGTCTGTGACTCAAAAATAGCTTCAAAATTAGTCAAAGGCTAAAGTAAATTAGAGTAACGATTCTTACCTCAACGTTGAGAAATTATGTGTTTGTTGATGAAAAGACAAATGTAAGTGAAGACTAAATGATGCGGTTATTTTCTTGTTGAATGACGGTAAATGTCCAAGGATATCCGATCAAATTTTAAGCAGTTAACATTGAAATCTGAATAATAACAGACTGAGAAAAGGTAAACATTATTTTCAAATGAAGTTTGTTGTGATTATTTCATTACAAATGAATGATGAGAAAAGATATTCAAACAGAGAGAAAAGGCGAAAGACTGAGAGAGCGGGAAAAGAGAGTTGACGGTTGGTCATTGAGAGACTCACGGATCAGGTTAAAATGGTACTCATTGAAGCAGCAAGTCCGTTAATATTCAAAAGAGTCGATATAAAATGCAGGAGAAAAGAGAAAACCTTTTCTCGATCTTTTCCTCATTTTCATCAAAACTGTAAACTCTCTCTTTTTCCTTTCTAAAACTTACTCTCTCCTTCTCTCTCACCTTCTCCTTCTGCTTCTGCTTCTTCTCTTCTCTTCTTCTCTGTCTCATTTCATATTTAGCGCTCGATATCTCACGACTGTTGGGCTTTTCACAAATGTCGCCATCTTGCGGAGTAAAAGAATAACAAATGGCTTCTGTGAATGGTAAGTCAATGAAATTTATAGCAATTTTTTATAATCGATTAATATCTAATTTCTGTTTTATTTTAAATAGATTTTAACGTATCCCAGAAACGAAGAAGCTCATCTCGTAATATAAAGAGAAAAAAATTTGATGATGAGTTGGTTGAAAGCAGTATATCGAATCCCAGACAAGGGAGATCTCGTACCTCTTCAACTTCAATGGCCCCTGGACTTAGTTTACCAGTTTCTGTTGGCCCTTTATCAGTGGCCATCCCCACACCTACATTATCAACAAATGAAACTCTGAACAAACGTCCTAAACCCGAGACATCATTCAATAAAAGACGGCTTCATCGGCAAGCTCACAACAATGCAGTCAAGGACATAGGTCGATGGAAAGCACAAGATGATCTCGCCCTAATGTTAGGTGTTCAACAGACCAGTAACTTAGAAGATGTGTATCGTGGTGTCAAATTTTCATGTAAATTTACTTTGAAAGAAATAGAAAATCGTTGGTATGCTCTGCTATATGATCCAACTATAGCAAAGATTAGTGTTTCATCGATACGTCAATTACACACAGATGTAGTTGCATTGACTCACAGGAAAACAATATTCAGTCAAAAAGAAGAAGAAATTTTAAAGACAGTCCCATCCACATCTTTACCAACAGTTGAATTATTTGATGAGATTCTTTCAAAGAATACCGATGTTTTTCTTCCTTATCGTACTGCGAAGTGTTTGTTGAATCATTGGATTCTCCTCAAGCATCACCATCTCTTACCTGACCAGCCAATTCAATATTTTTCTCGTCACCAGGATTTGATGAACTTCTCGGATGGTGAAGATTCCATAGAAAAAGATGTTGAAGCTCGCTTGGGCTTTCCCTGTAAACAAGATATCCATTCGGAACATATCTTATCCGACCGTAAAAATAAACGAGAAATTCGCAAATTAGAAAATGAAATACCTCGTTGGCAAGTGTTAGTAGATTGTATAACTGGTGTTGCACCATCAGATTTTGACAACCAAACTTTAGCAGTCTTGAGGGGTCGTCTTGTGCGATATTTAATGAGATCCAGAGAGATAACCTTAGGAAGATGTACAAAAGATAGTGAAGTTGATGTGAATCTCTCACTGGAAGGTCCAGCGGCAAAAATATCTCGGAAACAGGGATTAATTAAATTGCAGCCCAATGGTGATTTTATGCTGGCCAATACGGGCAAAAGACCAGTCTATGTTGATGCTAAACCTATTATCGGATCTCTGCATTGTGCAAAGTTGCATAATAATTCGGTGGTTGAAATTGCTGGACTTAAATTTGTATTTTTAATCAACCAAGATTTGATAGCAGCAGTCCGCACCGAAGCTCTTAAGAATCAAATGTAAATAATTTTTACCAAGAATGAAAAAATAAAATATTATTTTCCTAAAAGCTAAATGATTTATGCAAAAATCGGTATTGTGTTTATTTAAGGGAAGAGAGCATGAGAATGTCAGTGAGGTTAGCATTTGAGCTACAAGCTTTTTTGATTTGAGTCCAATCATCAATAATTTCAGAATCTTTCAACATATAAACAATATAAGGTCCAGAAACAGAAACAGGTTTTCTTCTATCAATCAAATGTAATTGATCTCGATTAGGTCCAACTTCGTAGTGGCCATTATTGCCCGTTCTTCTTTTTTTGCTCGGATTGTAAAGAGAGTCACCCCAAAGGTCTACAGAATTACGATCTTCTTCCAGTTTTCGAATTCTTTCTTCTAAATCTTGACGTATCTGGTCTCGAAGTAAGTTTTTTTCGCTCTGAATACGTAATTTGAGAATAGATAAAGTTGAATCGATTAACTATTTATTTTTCTTTTTCAAAAATTAATAGCTAATAAAACAAACCTGAAAGTTTTGATCGACAGCTAGCTTTTCAGCTTCAAATTGAATTCTAACGTTTTTAAATTTAAATTCCTTATGAATACCGGCTACTTTCATTCTTATTTCCATTTGGTGATGAAGTTCGTCAACTGGTTCTAAATATTCTTGAGCAATGCCAGCTTTGACCTCTTCAAGTTTTTTGTCAACCTGGGTCAACTTTTCCAAATACAATTGCTCTTTGAGAGCACAAAACTGTCGCTCCAAATCCAGTAGTTCATTGATATGTTGGGTTTTCAACTTGTCACATTCTTCTTCATCTAATTCTAAAAGCAAAAGAGATAAAAAAAATAGTCGAGATTAACAATAAATAACAATAACAATAAATAACAATAACAATAAATGAAAACTTACCTGATGTATCTTCATTGTCATAATCAGATCCAGCAAATTCTGAATCAGAGCTATAATGGGTGCCCTTGAAACTATCAGGGCTACCTTCCACTTCAACCATTATTACCAAAATTGTCTAAATTACAAAAAATAATCATGAGTATACTTGACAATAACCTTTCCATAGAAAAAGTAAAACAAAATTGTTGCGATTGTTGAAAAAAATATCCAATGAAAACATATCAGTTTAAGCCAACCAAATAGTAAAGTTGAATTGACCGCGATTTTCAAAACATGACAACATTGAGAGTGAAGGACACTTAAAGTCTTGTTAGTTTTCAAAGCTAACTGTCCATCAACTTGAGCAAAGTGATGAGATTCAGGGGAATCCATGGAAACATGAAAGTGTTGAAAGATTAGTTTAAATATTTAATTGATTTATCACTATTATTAGATACTGAGATCAGCATAAGGTCAGTGCAAGAGGTTAGACTTGAATCTGAAACATAATCATGTTTTCATTCAACTCAAACTCACTGCATATGCTTCCATTTGACTAACATCAATAATTAATTTGCTTATGATCAATTATATAATAAAAAACTAATATCAGCCAATGATAATGTAGAAAATAAATCAATGAGCTTTCAATTTAACCTTTAAAAAGTGTAATTGAAATGATTTGTTTCAACCAATTTTTCCGATTTTTATTGACTCAACTTGGTTTCAACTGACCAACCAAATGAATTCCCATTTTATTGTTCTTCAAATGACCTCTTTTGTTGAACATTTAGAAGCACTTAATTAAAACTAATTGCATTCATCAAACTTCATTTTATCAGAAAAACTATTTTTATTCAATTTCGATCAATTTTTAATTATATGATATGATACATGATCAGAAGTGACAACAACTCCAAGATTTAGATAATAAATAAGTTTATTGCATAACCATTAACATCTTAATTTCGTAAAAAATTATTTGAGTAAAAATGATTAAATATTTATGTTTGATTGTCAAGTTTAGATATTTGATTTGATAATAATAATGCATTGGATCAACAATTACAAGATAAAAAATGTATAATTTTATACAAAAGTCAGTAAACACATTCATCGATAAACATTGAAAAGAAGCGTAAATTGTTCACAAAATAATGATTTGCAATAGACATTCATCTTGGACATTTAAATACAATAAAATGTTTGATATAAACGATTTAAAGGTTTAATTGCATGTAATAATTGTTAATTCGGTTCCATTCATAGTCATATCTTGCATTTCAACTAATCAGATCCTTCGATGTTCCAAACTGTGTGAAAGATGAAGTAAAAGGCGTTGATTGTCAATAACTTTAAGATCTTTAATGTATTGATCAATCTTGATTAGAGCAGCTTTACGAGTCGATGGAATGATTCCTCTGTTTGAATAATTGGAACTGGATGAGCCGTTGATCAACGAATCCAATTTCATTGGTTTACTTCGACAGAATCTGAAGGTTCGCAAAGATTGAGAAAGCATCACCTAAATTGAGAAACAATTGAAATTATTTAATTTCGACGATTATTAATACTTAACATGGATTGAGTTAGAAATGAAATCGCGCAAAGATGCATTTCGATGATTGGATTACAATGCACTTTCAATTCTTACCATTTTTTCAAAGTTTATCAAATTATTTTCAAGGTAAGTTTTGTTCCCTTCATGAGAAAATGTCATGTCTTTGAGTATTAAAGGAGTAAAGGGTATTATCGGTGCTTCCAGTTTCGATAAATAAACTCGATATTTACGGTGATTTCTTGATGGATCGATCAATGATTCGTATTGAGAAAAGGTTCGCTTCAGTTTGTTCGGTAATCGTTCCCATGTTTGTGTTAATCGAGAAACTGCAATGTTACTTAAACCCATTGTTATTGCGAAAAATATGCTTAAATTCTGATGTTCCTTGCATCTGAAAAGCAGATAGAACAATAATGAATCTTTAAAGTTGAATGAAATACGAAGGAAGATGTTAGTCAAGCGATACTCACAAACCAGCGACTTTAATGAATTTGCGCAATATTTGCACTCTTTTAGACAGACTTGTTGTTAACACGATTTCAGTGACAACCCAATATTGTATTTCATTGAATAAGCGCAGAAATAGATCCAGATTCGCTGTTATTTGTCCAAACTTGACTCGACCAAAAACATGATAAATGAACTCATACTGCAAGAGAGGAAAAAAGATGAAAACTGAATGATGAACCAAACTGTTTGGATGAAACTCGCAAGTCCATGAATACTTTGCGTGACTATTTGCTTGTTTTTACACAAGAGGTTAAAACATCACGTAAAATGAATACGCTCAATTCAAAGTTTTCATGAGGTTCAGGTTTGCTCAATTCCTACAATTTGTATCTTCACTTTATGATTTCTTTCATCTCTTAAGTCAATCGAAAGACAGGTTCAGAGACTTGAATATTAGATTTTGAAAAGCTTCGCGAAAATATTAGGAAAACATTTCTCAAAATGATTAGTGAAAAAGGTTATCAACAGTTATTAATGAACATTAATCGAATGGAATTGAGGCAGTTAATCCGAACAGATTTACAATAAAAGCTCACCTCATGAACGTTCTGAAAAAGTAACCAAGAATAGTAAGTTAAATAGTAAGCAATATCTTGAGAGGAAATATCTTCCAGTGAGGATGAAAATGATTCAGTTTTGGGTCCTTCTTGTTCAGGCAAAGGCGTCAATGCATCAATGTGGTCAATCAGGGAAACAAATATTCGCCCGTTGACACTTAAACCAGTCTGTATTGAAACATCTTGATTGTCGAATAGAACTCTTTCTCCAGTAGACTTGACTTCGGCCAGAATCAATTCACCATCTTCCTTGTTCAATCCCAACTTATCGGCTGCAGCAACTTTAATGGCACCAGCAGTTGAGTCAATAGTCATCTTCAGAGTTGTATAAGTATGATCGGCACAATAAATGCGAGAAATAACTGAATGGAAAGAATGAAAAGAATCCAGAAGAAACAAAACGATCAGTTAAACAGTTTTGATGAATAGAACGAGATTTATTGATTGAGAATCGACTGAAGCAGATAACAAAACAATAGGTAAACGAACAAGTAAATAATATTCATAACATCAATAAATATTATAATATTAATAACATACTTTACATGAAATATTCATAACAGAATAATAACCTTTTCATGTTTAACATTCAAGGATTTAACCTGTTATTAACATTACTATTAAACAAAATTATCATCACTGAAAGACGCATAAATTTGAATTATATTCCAGCAAATAAATGCTCTGATTGAAGCAAAAATCGAGTTTTAACTCAAAGAAGAAAAGACTAAATGTTGATGAATGTTTAAACAAATTCAACGAAGACATTCAAACACATTCTAGAGAAGTTGGTTCAATTGTCAGTAAACTCATCAGTCCTGTGTATTCAATGACATGAAGGCACCAAGATACTAATATTTTGCAAAACTCAACTCAAGAACAACTATTGATACAAAGCATATTGGCCTGAATCATTCAATAAAAGTTGAAAAATGATGGACCGAATGAATACGGGCTGATAACCTTTTGCATGGAAAGTAAATTTGTGTCAAAAAACCATTAAATATCTGGTGGAATTGAGAATCGAGTATTAATATCTACTGATTGAATCTTTTATGAGTTTCAATGATTTTCCTAGTTCCTGTGAAAACATCATCCATTTCACCTTATCAGTCGTAAAATAGATTGAAGTAAGAATGAATTTCCATCCGTTTCCCTGTAGGAAGAGCTTCTTTAACACGAAAGTTATCATTTTGTTTCAATAAAAGCACGAACTTGACCTTTCTCCAACAAAACTACACTTTTACTGTTAACTGGTTTGTATAGCTTTCTGTTTTTGAGCAAGAAACAGCAATAAAAACATGAAGTAAAAGTTACTCAAAGTTACTGGACATAAATTCATGTATATCATTCCAACTCTGCTTGGAGTTTTAGAGAGTACAAAGTAATACAATTTGCCAAAGTTTCACTTGTTTTCCTCTTCATAAACTTCAATTAAACCTTTTCTAACTTTGATACCTTTTGAGTTAATGAAACTTTTAGACCAAACAAAATACTCGAATCAAGTCAATTTTGACCAACAAAATTTCTTGCTTCTTCAAGGATTAGACGCAAATCACAAGTAAATGGATAAATTATCTTGAACAGATTTAAGTTTTGACTCGAAATGCGTCAATCGTAAACTTTTGATTTCGATCGCATTCGAAATCATAAAATGGATTTGATCGAATCAATTCTGACTAAAAGTTGGATGAAAAAGAAAGACTGGAGTGAAAATTATTCTAATGTAAAGCTTCTGTATTATCTGCTTTATTGGTCATTAAATAATGTAAAACAGTAATCAAGGAAAGTATTTCAATGATGAAAACAAAAAGCATGTGTCATAATGAAAGTTTCATTGTTAGTTGAATTAAAAAATTCTGCAGAATAAGAAGATTACTCGAAAGGAGAAAACATTTTCATGATCATTCAATATTAATGTTATTATGTTGATGCATTTAAACATATTGTTCAATATTGTTTGTGCCCTTTGATGGTAATCTATTCAATATTTAATGTTTGCTCCAGATTATAAGTTAACTAACTCATAATAGTCATTTGCATGATAATCTTGAACAGTAATTTAATTACAAGAGGAAACAGAATCAATCTATTAATGATTGAACTCGACTAGGAAGTAAATTCACTTTTGTTTCGTCAACTATTCAAATTGATTCAGAATCGAAAAGAGAAAAATGAGGAAAATTTTCAACTCTAATTGAGTTAAGTTTTGTCACAGTTCCAGTCAAATTGAGGCAAAACTGTCTCTTTTGATTCGCATTGAAGCAACTTTTAAGCAGACATCATGAGGCTGATTTTATTATTAATATCATTATAAATATGCCATGAAATTTGTTCAACTATTTCTTTTGAAAATGTTTCTTTTGCTTAAGTCGATAATAACATGTCTTTCAAAATGAATAATCCTTTTCTGAGCTTTTCCAATGAATATTTCAAGACCTGCAATCAATGTTTTATCATTGTCGGTATAATCATACTTGAAGAATTGCATTTTTTGATCAGAATATTTGCATTCAAAATGAATTCTAATCAAAGCAGTTCATGATCTGTATCTATTAAAATGTTCCTCGTTTCAACCCATGAGAATAAATCATTAGACAGATTGATATAATCTGAACTTAATCAGAGTCCTTAGGCAATAAGAATTAGAATTGTAGAAATTATTTTCAGAAGATTAATGAACATGAAATTGATAAGGAATTTCTGGTTATTACATGAATTATTCCAATTTAATCGATGCAATATATAAAGTCAAAGCATGAAATGTTTGTTGGAAGATTATGCTCAAACTTGAAAGAAAATTTTTACATTCCATGAAAAGCGTGCTCATGTGATATAGTTAGAACTATCTCTGAATTCAGGTTACCGAGGAATTCACGTTTTAGCAGGATAAGGCAAAAATGCAGAATCCGCATGAATTGCACTCAAATGCATATTTAATTGCTGCAAGCAGTATATATGAATAGATACTAGCATGAGATTCTAAGGTTAGTCGACTATCTGACGACGCTGAGGTCGCAATGCAGATGCACTTGTATTGAAAGTACAAATGGTAGCTATTTCATTCTGTTAAAGCAGAGCTAAGAAAGTATGGCAAATGGCAAAATTTTGGGAAAACATTTTTGCTTTAAATTGATTGTTCATTTTTGTTTCAGGAGATTAAGTTAAACTGTATCTTGTAAGGAATCTGGGTGGGAAATGCTTCCTTTTTATTAGTACACTTTTCATGTTCATTAAGGCTGATATAATGAGAACTTTTTGCTTACTTTCATCTTTGGGTTGAATTGAATTAAAACGAAGATTGATCAATAGCCAATCGTCAGGAATATTGGTGAAGGCAATTAAGTTATCGGTTAAACCATTGGTCGACAGTCGACGAATAGGTCCGGGAAGGTCATTCTTCCACTTCTGGGTTCCCCGTAGAACGAGGTCGTCTTCGAATCGATTTCTGTCCTTACAAATAGACTCTAAAAGGGCCAGTTCATCTTCGAGGAAACCTTCATATTTAATTAGATCTGACTTGACCAAATTATAAAGTTTATCAACAAAAGTTGTCACATAAGAATCTCGATAAAGAACTTCTGAAATGAGATTGAACCAAATCTTAACGAAGCGAATCACTCGTTTCTTGTTGCCAATAATAAACTCCTTTTCTTGTCGAGTATTAAGTAAATCAATTTTATAGTGTTTCAACAGGTAAACACAGAGTGCATCAGTTTTCAAGAAGACAATGTGAGTTAACACAAAATCCTCGAGAAAAGTGTCAACCGAATAAATCAATTCCAATGGTCCACCTGCTCGAAGTTGAACAGAACTGGGTAAAGCACAAGCAACTTCAGGTGGTGAAGTAACATCTATTCTGGTTTCCAAAAGATGTTCCAACATTTTCTCAGGAGTTCCAGCCAAGACCATGTACTTGTAATGTGAACCTGAAGATGAATATTTCGAGTTAATCTTTTGTTGTTCAACTTGTTGTTGACTGTTGACTAAAGCTGTGGGTTGAGTTAAAGATGAACTGGATGTTGCAGGTTGAGAAGTAGGTGGATAGTGATGACTTGAACCATTGATTGTTGATGAGCTCGAAGATGGAACTACCTTGGGAACCATTTTACGCAACAATAAAACATCACGTCCATGCTCCTTCAAATGGACAGTGTTTGCCTCGACATCTCTCAGGATTCGATTGAAATTATCTTTATCAACCCTCAAGAAGTGGCAATTGTCTTCATTGGTAATTATCGTCGCTGCTCTCGGAGCATCATTGACCAAAGCCAATTTGCCAAAATCATCGCCTTCACAAAGAGTACAAACAACTCCTTTACCAACAATGACAACATTAACAGTTCCTTTCAATATAATGTACCAACTTTTACCTGGATCGCCTTGATTGAACACTGCAATTAAATAACATAAATTGGAAACGATTGATGAACAAAGGGAATCTTGAGAAAGTGAAAAGGTTGACAGAAAAGGTGGAAAGCTGGAAACAGCAAAGATTTCAACTCATTTCTTTCCAAATGCTCAGAATAGCTATTATATTTATATCTTCAAGGTAAGATTATTTGTTTGCTTTATCATTTCACAAATAGAACTTTTCTCATCATTATTTGGTTAAATAACAGACTTGTTGTTATTGCATTGAGATAATGCACCAAACTGGAAACTCACCTGGCCTTTGTTATATACTCAGCAATTCTCGTCATTTTCAACTTTCGCTAATAAATTGAATCCTGAAATGCTTCTTTAGTTTTTTCATTGATATTTTACGAAAGGAAATCAAATGAAAATTGCTGAAACTCAAATTAGATTTAACTCCTTGATTAGGTTTGTTGTAATGAGTCCATTACCTCGATGTTCACTGTTGAAGATTTGAAAATATTTTATTCGTTTTTTAATATTTTCTTGTTCAATCCTACGAGTTTAATAAACATCAACTGTTTAACCAATTAACTATTTTTAATCACTGAATTAACATCTTTTCTCTTCTTTCCTGAGATCGAAAGTAATTGAAGAATTTCATTTTTCATCTTCTCTCTTTTTTTCCAGATTCAACAATGAAAAGGAAACAGAAGTTATCAAAGGATATGAAAATGACAAGCGAACAATTGATGAGGGAAAATTTTCTTTTCATGCTATTCTTATAGAAACGTAACAAAATATTGAAGAGAGATGAAGAAGTGCGGAATTATACTGAACAGCGTAAAAGGAATGTTCAAGATAAGGAATAGTACATCATGGGAATTGAAGGAGAACTTTTATTCAAAATTGAATTGACTTTCAGGTTAAGGTTTACGTTGGAATTGCTTCTTTCCTGTTTTTCCAGAAGGTATAACATGTTGAAAGGTTGGATCAGATATAAAATGAAAAGTAAAGTAAAGAGTAAAAAGGTTTTAAACATTTGCCTTTGAATAAGAATGAAAACTCAGTTCATTTTCAGGTGTTTTGTTTGCTTCAATTGTTAAACAAGATTAATTCCCAAATTGAACTAATAAATTAATCGTTGAAGAGCAATAATTAGCTTTACTTTTGGTGAAAAATAGAGAACAGAAATTCTTTTCAATTATCGCATTCAGATTCACTAATTTGACATTTCAAGTGATAAAACAAAACCAGAGCTAATTTTTGATTGACAAACCAGAGGATTATATCGCTCAACATGCAGACATGGTAACACTGAGAATGAAATGAATGTTTTCGTCTCATTAATTGGATTAGATTGAATGTCAATTTAGCTGAATTTAAACTGTAAATGCAAATTAATTTGTAAATTAAACTTTAAAGTTTCGAAATCATTATTGAAGATTCTGAGCATTTGCAACCAAATGAATCTCACATCAGAAACGTGCTAAAAAGTTCAATCTCATGAAATGAATTATTCACGTTCTTTTAATTGTTGCCTTCATCGACTGATATCATTTAATTTTTATCATTCTTTATGCTATTCCTTTCAATGTTTCTTATTCACTATTTTCATATCTGCTTTTCATGTCGGAATTTCAATGAAACTTTCATTTGGTTGGAATCGAAGCTTCATGGTTGATTTATAGCTGTAATATTACATGACATTGTTATGATGTTAGTCTGAATGGATATCATTTTATCTTTTACATTATTCTTTGCGTCGCAACAAAATGAAGAGAAACAAAATGTATAAAAGAATTTAAATTCAAAACTTTATATGGAACCGAATAGTGGTAACAACAGGTAATCATGATAAATGGCTCTTGTAGTTGCTGGAATTACATTAAAAATCAAATGAAACAATTCCTCTTCTGTATATTATTCAAGATAAAACTATTTTCTCATTCACTTCAAATTCAATTTGTTTGCTGTTTTTGTTTCGCCTTTTCATTGAATTAGAAGATTTGTTGAAATAAAAAATATAACGAAGATCAAAATGGAAAATCGATGGAAATTCATTTATTCAGAAAAGCTTGAAAGCTGACATTCAATCTTGCAGTTTCATTCTGATACTTGATGCTTTGCCAGTGAAAGAATGAGCAATGAAATTAATTTCAATTAGTTTAAATTGAGATTGAAATACTTACAAACTGTTCCTTTTCTTGGATGCTTTTCAAAGGCAATCACCGAAGCGAGCTCTTTGCGCACTGAATTTCCCAAATGTGATAGAGCCTTGATGTGCATCAACTCTTCATAAACTAGATCGACTTCTTCCGCACTTCGTTCCTTCGGACTTTTGCACAAGATGAGTCTGAAGTTGGCTTCGGGTGCAAGTGAATGGAGGGTCGTTAAACAATGGACAAGGGCACTTTCGGTTCTTCGTTTACCCTCGAAACTCGGTAAACTGGGCAAATCTTCTGAACGCAGTGATTCGTCTTCTCCATCAAAGATGAATCGATAGAACAAGTATTTGTCCCAAAACTGGGAATCACCCGTCGGTGAGGTTAGAACATTTTCTTCCAATAAAACTTGCAACATTGCTGCTGCTTGAGATCGGGAATGGATGCGTTTAGGTGTAACAGAAGAGGCTGATATCAGCCAGTCAACCAACTCTGAACCAACCAAGCAATTGCGATAAACAAGGCCAACATTGTATTTACGATCTCGGATCATTGAAGGATCATGCGAAATGATCAAGGCTCGCAATATGCGCCCAATCTGAAGCAGTTCGACGGATTGATCCTGAAAAAGAAATTGCAATACAAGAATTAGTCTAATCGCTTAAACATGAACACAGATCGATTTATTCAAGCATCAAGTGAAGTTGTATCAATAAATATACTGCATTCGGCTGGATTGCTAATCCTTGGATATTTCTTGATCTTAACCAATTAATGTTATGAAAGTTTCACTGAATTGATTATTGATTGTGTTGCAACTGAAGCAATCCAGTTTGGCTCTTGATATTATTTCTTCACCAACAATTGAAATCACCTTTCATCATTCTCATGAATACAAAGTAACAAAAAACTGTTCAACTCGACTGTAAAGCAACTCTGGGAATAACAAAAGCAATCATATTTTTATCACATTATAAGGAATTATTAATACGACAAAAGAAATAAGGTTTCCTCTTCAATCTATTATCATTGTTATTCACTGAATAATTGCTTTCTTTCTGCTGAATAATTTGAATGGAAATATCATTTCGAATACTGTTTATCAAATGAAATGATGAAAAGAGTTAAAGTTTGATGTTTAAATCATGCAATTAACGTCCAAATAGAAGGAAATTGTTCTACTTTCAATAAATAAATCTTATCGAATTACTTCGATTAATGCTAGTTCAATGGTTGTAATTAAATAAAAGACTGAAGAAGCAAAAATGAATGAATAAGAACAAGAAAATTCATAATCAGATAATTGCAACTGAACAAGCTAAAACCCATAATAATATTATCCAGAGAAAAAAACAAGAATTATTTTCATTCTCATTGGAACCATTCCTTGGGCTAAACAGTATATTTAATTATGAATATTATTTCCTTAAGGAAATGACTGCGATCATCAAAAGTATCATTTCGCATTTATTAACAATTAGATGAGCATTGAACGATCTCGAAGGGACGATTTCGAACAGTTTGACTTCATCTAACGGAACATTGCATTTCTCAATGCAAACAACTTGAACAACATTTAGACAAAGCAAATATTTCGTTGCAATTAGTTCGACTTTTGTTTAGAAGATGATCAGATTTTCGCGATTGAACTCGTGATTAGTCTAGAACAATGCTTCAAATCGATTAACATTATTTTGAATAGTTTTTATACTTTTTAGTTCTCAAACGAAAATCTAATTTTGCTGAATCTTGATGGAAATTTCTGTTTACTTGGTATTGTTGATTCAGTTGTTCATTGAAGCAAAAAGATTTACTTTTAAAGTTCTTTCAAAGTGTTCTGGGTTTGAACTACAAAAAAGGGAAAATTGTGTTCAAACGAAATCCTGAACAGTTTGAATATGCTATTTTCAGTTGCAACCGAATTGAATTAAATGATGAAAAACGGAAATGATTTAGTTGCTGTTGACCTTTGTTAGAAACTCTAAAAGTCTCTTCAGTTTTACTTGCAACTTATCCACTTAATGAACAGAATTATTGACTGTTAATGTGAATAAAGTAAAATATAAGTTTATGAACGATTTCATTGCAGAAATGATTAGCTTCATTACTACCAGAAACTGGATAAGCAGAACATTTAAGCTTATTTTGCAGTAACATGGTAAAGAAGGAAGATGAAGACAAGACGAGAATAGCAAACAAGGCAAAAATAACGATAATAATAATAAAAAGTTAAGAAGTGACATTTTTTCTTGTTATTTAGCTTAAGACCATTTTCTCGAGGGAAATCAATGAAGTTACCTGTTCAAAGTGAGCGGATAAAGATGGAAATTGAATAAAGAAAGATCAAGAAAATTATGATCCATGGCAAAGTAAACAATGTAATGTCGATGGATTCAGTTAATTATTCAAATCTCGTATTTAATTGAACAACTTCATGCAGACTTCAATTCACAAGTCTGTTAATTATCCGTGTTTTTATTATACTTAACATCCATTAAAACAATGACTAAATCTCATTGATCGTAATAAGATTGAACTGACGTTCACTTCAAAATTAATAGCAATTCAGTTCACTCCGAGTCTGACAATCGATTTTGCAGAATGAACAAGAAGAATGAAAAATTTCATTTATTTCCTTCTTCCTACGAATTATCAATTTTGATCAAAGTCTATTTTAAGTTTGACTAATTCTGACCTTTTAAAGTGTCAGGTTGAGCATAAAAAGTTCAAGATTATCATGGATAAAGAAACTTGCAAGAATCAGTTAAATATAAGTTCAACAGCTGGGATTGATTTTCCAGTTTGGTTCGACACTTTTCATTGTATTTGCCATTCAACAAGTTGCTATTGTAAATGAGAATAAAGTTTAATGAATTTTGTGATTCCCTCATTATATTTATAAAGAACTTTGTTGTTTCATGGAAATCATAAATAATGTTCATTATTCTCCTGATGGGTATTTAATCAAGAAAAATTTAACTTCATGAGGTAAATTAAGGTGAAGACGAAATGAGGTTAAATTAGATAAAAGGAAAAGTAAAAGGAACCAGATTGTCAGGTGCAAGTAAAGTAGAGGTTAGAAAATTGTAAGAATGCTAAACACATAAGCATTATTATTAAAAAAACAGTAACCAGAATAGCTGCTGATGAAGATGAAATAAGAAGATAAGAAAATGGCGAATTGTAAGAACTGTAAGAATCATGATATTATTACATGAGTAACTACAACTATTATTACTTATCTCATCTCTTTTTATTTCTTCTCAAAGCACCTTTACCTGGAAGAAGTACATGTTTCCATGGACACTTAACAGGGAATGATAAAAGGGAATGATGAAGAATGATGGATAAAAAGATGAACAAGATGAAGAGCGATGATAATGATGATTGAATGAGTCGAGGAAAGGAGCAACACTCACCCGTTGGATGGACTTGAATCGATAAGACAAACTGTCAAGAGAGTTGTTGCTTTTAGTTGAGTTTTTGCTTGTGATGATGTTACAGTTGTTATTGCTGCTGTTTTTACTGCTGCTATTGCTGTTGTTGTTGCTTCCAGAACTGTGGTTAGTCGAGTTGCAATTATCATTAGTTGAAGTGATTCCGTTTGGTTTTGTTTCCTCACGAATACTCAGCGACTTATTGAATGAGGCTTTCTTCAGGCAACGCAGACCCACCAAAGGTGTAACAATGTCAGTCATTAGATGCGAGTTTTGATCCCATATTTCTTGAAACTCGTCCTTTCGCACTCGAAGCAGAGTACAGGGTTCATTGGTTATGATGGAAACTGAATGCGATTTACCTGTTAACACTGATTCACCAAAAGCAGTTCCAACCCCAAGAGTGCAAAGAGTAACAACCTCCTGATCAATTAAAGATGAAAATGTTTCGCAATTAGCAATTTCATTAATGATATTGATGGAATATTTTCATGAGTCGAAAACGATTTTCCTTGAAGCTAGTCAGATAATGAACATCAAGGGAATGATAAGATGAAACAATGAAGAAACTGAGAAATTGAAGCGAAATTCATTAGCTGATTCAGCGAACAAGCAAAAACACGAAAATTGATTCAAGATCAATAAGTCGATAGTAGCTACAGGTTGTCCATTAACATTCATTTTTGTACCTTTGAGCAACAACATGATCAGTAGAATGCTTATGCTTCAAGTTCTGTCATGGTAAAGAGTTCAACTTTTGTATTTTATTCAATTTAGCTTTTGTAAGAATTTGGCTGAAAATCAATTTGAACAATCTTGAATGGACTTGAAATCTGGTAATCTTTCAGTTAATAAACGTGAATTTACCTTAACCTTGCATTTTAAAAATAATGCATTTCACTTGAAGGTGATATTGTCATCCGGAAAATTCATCTTTGAACAAAAGTTCTGGTATGATTAATCTGAATCTTACTTACGTTTGACTAATGCAGAAGTGGAAAAGCTTATGCATTATGACCTTTAGTGTGATCTTGTTTCTTATTCAAAGTGCATTTCATCATTTATCTTTTCACATTTTCATACAAAATGCTCAGATCTAAACACACAGTTTTGAAGAACCATTCAATGAGTTATGTCGTTGAACGATAAAAACTTTCTCTCAACTATAAACCATTATTAAACTGAAAAGCAAACTCAAACAGCAAACACAAATAAGTAAACAGTGTTTAGTTTATTATTGAACTAAAGCCAAAAATAGATGCAATCAGTTTCCTTTTCTACCAACATTGAAAATAAGGAAAACATTCAAAGTAAAAATACATTATTCGTTTCAAAACTCCAATCGATTGTGTCGATATTGGGTCTTCTAGTCGATATTAACTTGGAAATTTTGAGGCTAATCACAAAATCAAATGATCCGAAAGTCAGAAGAAAGTATTCATGGTAGAATAGAGTTTGAGTTTGATTCGGTTTCTTTCAAGAGTTGCTCTTAGCTTTGAAACACTAATGAAGTACTAGTGTCTTGAAATGACTGATCTTGACTCCGATTCGCGAATTATTTCTTTAGTATGACTGAACAATTTTAATGATAACAAATACTTGCAGCCATACTTCAAGGCAACAGTTAGAAATTAGCTTCAGCATCAAGCGCAAGGCGAATTGCGAAGTTAGATGCTTGGATGCGACTAAAGATTTTATTGCTGTAATTAAGAACTAAGTTGAATTAAGGCATTTTAATGCTAAAAAATAACATTTACACACTTATTTGTAGCTTAATTGCACGAAACTAAATAAACTGAATAATAATAATAAGATAACTTTATAAGCACAATACTTTATACTAGCTCATTACACTATGCTTTTACCATTTCAATCGATTTGCTTGCGAATTGAATCAAAAATAGAGTTTCTTTTTGAATTTAACCTTTTAATGCTGTAAGATGCTGAATGAAATCAATCAAACTGATCTTATGAATTAGGAAATGATTTTCTTACACTTCGAACGTTTCAGAAACTCGGTTGAATCCATTTGCTTGAAGGTTGAGGCCAACATCAAGTTCATTTGATTATTACTGCATTACCTTTTCTCGTTTCATGAGCAACTTCTTTTTCATATCAGAGTAATACAATATTCATATTATATTATTTGAAAGCATTGAGAGTCGAAACTAACTCTACTTTACTCTTTATCAATATGCTTTTCGAAGCATGCAACTGAAATGCTTAGTTGAGTAAAGTATAAAAGTATCAAAAATAAGAATTGGCAAAACATCTTCATCATCGTTTCGAAGACATTCAATGCTTTCCAACGAAAACAGAAGCTGATTGAATTTAATTTGTTTTCATTCATGTCAGCAAATTCAACCATTTGAATTGCAAATTTGGGTTCAACAAGACTTTAAGAAAAGACAAGAAGTCATTTTGTTTTCCCATTTTCTGATTCAATTCTTGGAACTCTCAATTAGCTTTATTAACAATTCTATAAACAAGGAAATAATTGTTCAACTGATAATTTCAATAATTATTATCAATTCAGTTGAAGTAAAAGCCATTCTATCGATTAGTTGGTTGGAAACAATTGCGTTTCTCTTCGCCTTCTCTTCAAAATTGATTCGCAATCAGTTTGATCAAGTTTAGTTTAATTTATGTGATTACACAGGGAAAACAATGAGACAATCAATAACAGTGAATTGAAACGGATCGCGAATTGTCAAAAGGAATGAAATAAGTTATTCAAAGTCAACAAAATGAAAAAAAGTTATTTATTTGTTGACTTCAACTTCATCCATTTACAGAAGAGAGTGGAAAGTCAAATTGGAAGTTAATTAAATGTTCAGTCTTTCAGAGTAGTTATCATGTTATAAGTTGATAAATGAAAAAATCTAATGAAAAAAGAAACAATTTCTCAACAAGAACAACATGAAACTACAAAAGAGATGAAATTTTCAATAAGCTCATGAAATTTGCATGAGCAAAAGAAAAAAGTTGAATGTCAAATCCCTAATCACAGACTGAAGAGCAACTTGTCAATTCATCGCCAGTTGTTTCATTAAACGATCAGTTGATATCTCGAACATTCAGTCAATTTATTTTCACTTAAGTTATCATTATAAATACATAATTAAATTCATGTTTATAATCACAAGAATCTGCCATCAATAAATTCACAGCATCAACAACAGACCACTGGAATTGGAAACAAGCTCGAATCAAATGTTGTGATTTTTTGTGATTATAAGGTTCAAACCATGAACTCTCACAAGCAGCAAATTGATGAAACGATTTGAAGGTTTCATTGTCGCTATCGGCACATCGCGTCTTCTCAAAGACCAATAGCTTGCCTTTTTAGATTTCGGTCTTCGATTTTTTCTAAAAACATTTAAAAGTTATAAACATTTGTGAATTGCGAGATCAGTAAAAATAAAAGTTCAATTATTTTGATTTGTGATTTGATTCGACTTTTGTTGAGAGAAGAAAATCTTGAGATTGAATAAACTTCAATGACCAATATCTACCAATGAGTAGAGCTCTGTTCATTCTGCATTGAAAGAAAATTTCGAGAGTCTAGTTGTTATTGATTACAATTGACAGAACTTTAATTTCTTGTTCTCTCGAATCAATACAGAATTTTGACCGGAATTCATTGCATGACAGATTGACAGGCAGACATTATGATAACTTAGCAATGAAAAAATTATTCCCATTTCAAGTCATCATAACGTAGCAACTTTTTGTGAGTGAAAACATTTTCAACTGATTCTGTTCAATAATCAATAGACGAAATGGCATTCAGTATCTACGATGGAAACATCAACTGAACAGTTGAATCAAGTTTTTCCTGTAAAACCATAACAAGCTTATGATGAATCCATCAATAAATAGCCTGACGATTAACCAAAAAGTCAATCAACTCAGTGATGAGTTGAAATCGCCTTTAAAAGGGAAAGAACAAATTATTGACTGATAATTGAATTTGAAGCAATAACTTGTGTTTGGTGAAAAGATAATTGTTATGTTAACCCTGATGACGATGAAAATCTGGTTAAACATGAAACAATAGATTTACATGTAAAATCATCTGTAACTACAGAAAACGTTAAATCATAATGACAATTAAAGTAAACTTTGTTCTCATGGAAGATGGAAAAAAAACTGTTGAATAAACAGAAAAGGTAAAAAAACAAAAGGTAATCACAATAAATAAGTAAAAGCAACGCGAATAAAGCTGAATAATCAAACATTTAAACTGAAAAACAATGGAAAACGAAACCTTGATCTCATTTGATAACTGAAAATAAATAAATGTTTTAAAAGTTGTTGACGGAATGGAATTCATTTTTAGCCTGAAACACAACTCGAATGTCCATTCTGTTTGTATAATATTATTCACAGTTTCCTGTTTCAAGACACTCAATCTTGATGTGGCTTACAGTTCACCGAGAATAATGTTTCCCATCTGATTAATTCAAGTTGAGAAAAGGTTAACCTGGTCAATTTCATTTATCGATTTACTTTTTTCTCTCTCTTCTGTAAATTACTCGACGAACCATGAAGATATGGCTTGGTAAACATGATAATATTGAATAATCAGATCAAGTCACAAGTGATGTTATCTGTAACAGATTAAAGCATAATAATGATGCAAAATGAGAAGCTAAACTCGGTGAACATGAACCAGGTAAGGAACAAGATTCAAATTGTTAACCATGAAAACAAGTTGATTGTAGTCATGATTGAATTATCAGAGGAATCATGAAAGTTGCTGTTTACTAAACTAGTGTTAATCTTATCATGACCATTGCTAATGTTTTCCTTCATCAACATTAAAGCGACTTTTTTATTTGCACTTTTCATGACAACCTGTAACTCGGCGAGGAGCGATGATCATGAGCGATGATCAACATTTTATTTCATTTGTAATTTGCAAAACTAAATGCGAATCACAATTGATGGAGAAACTGAGAATGGAAAAGTTTACCTGAAAAGATGTTTATTAAAGTGAATGAAAGGATAAATAAAGGTTAAGAACAATTGAAGAGGTTTCATGTACTTATGTACTTGGACATCCAATAATATTGGAAAAAGGATTTACCCTGAAATGAAACAGAAACAGATAAATAAAAATGCTATTCAAACCTTTCGTTTGCTTTTCCTTTTACTGTTGACCCAATACACTTTCCTCCTGTGAAGCATAATTATATGATTTTGTCAACATTTGATTAAACCTTTTGTGTCTGATGAGTTAGCATAACAGCGAAAAATAAATCACATTCAGTTAACCAGATGAGACAGCTGGAGACACTTTTGATTCGCTTTTCTGTTAATTACACTCAACAAGTAAGGTTAAAGTCAAACCGAATTACATGACGATTAATGGTCACTTTAAATCCAGATAATACACAGCCTTTCATGTAAATGGTTATTAATGTCTTTCCAGTTGTAGTGACATTTATTGATGAAAATAGCGAAACAATTTATTCAAAAAAAAAAGAAAACAGATTCAACTCAATGTTGCAATGAACAAATGTCAGATTAATAAAGCTCAGTTATGGATTGACTGAGGAAAGAAAAAGAATTTTTTCTCTTCAACTTTATTTTTTCCAATGATGATGAATGAATGAAGGGCGGTTTATTCAGACTGTTAATCAAGTTTCCTTCTGCTCTTGGTGTTTGCCTTTCGTTTATTGACAGATTTTCATTCCCATTCAAATAATCAATCAGATCAAAGATGAAATGCTTTCCATTTATTTACTTTTAATCGTCACCTTGTTACGTCTCCATGACTTTTTACACGTGTCTTTCCTTTCCCTGAATGTATCAATTACCTGAACACAGTCATTTGAAAAATAATTGATTTTCTGTTTTTTTCCCTCAAAATTGTCAGCTTGTCCAGAACACAAGTTGAACTTTTCATCCAAACTCAACTCCCCATGTTGAACATGAAAAGGTTGAGTTTAAAAGAAGAGCCAACATAACTGAACAAATCAATTGAAAATAGTAAAGTGTTATTTAATCAAATTGTTCAACTAGGCTGGTGCTCTCATTATCCAATCTAGTTAATCACCATTCAATGGAAACTCTTCTGCAAACACTGTTCACTCCATTCAAAAATCATTCAAATATTGCCATCAATTTTGCTCTCAAATCTCAAGAGTTATTGCTTTTCACTTCATATTTAATTACGTGACTTGATGTTTAACCAAATAAAAATTATTTCAAACTATTCTTTGCTCTAATTGAAACGCAATTTTCAAAATGTGCGTTCATTAGCATCGTTCGTGTAAAGTTCATAGAGTCGTGTCTAGTAGCAATCAATGACTTTACGTTGAGGTTCGAGTTCATGTTGAGTAGTGTTCATTGCTGTGCCATCAATCGCCTTATTTGTGATTCTTTCAAAGATTAAACATCTTTGATCGATCAACATTTTACTTGAGCATAAAAAGATTTCCATCCAATATTATCATTCACTCTGAACATCTGGATTTGAACCACAATTCCCAGAGTATTTCATTCTTTAACTCAACTGCGAAGGCAGATGAATAGATAAATAGTGCCTTAAAACGAATCAGATGAAATAATCGCTGAAATAATCGCCAATCAAAGTTCCGATTTCATTATTTATCACCAAGAATAAGCTTCATTTTATGGTAAATAATTTTCTGAATCGAGTCTACATTCATAAATAAAATGACAACGATGATTGAAACTCTTGATTGAGGCCATTAATACTAAAATCCTGGGTTTTTGTAAATATTCGTTGTCGAAACAAACTTACGAAAACTATTGAACAGATTTTTCCTCTCGAAAAGTCCTGCAACACTCGACAGTAACACACAGCGAGCGCCAATATTTGCTCAAAGAGGTTAAGAAAAAAGAGCAAAAAATTGAGATTGGCTTCTGCCTCACAAAAGGCTGCTAAATTGACATGATGACAACCGGAATCTCATGAATGAATCGTAAAATCTTTAGAACCATTACATGACAATGAATTTAATTGATGAAATCGTTCTACTTGAACTAGCCTTGCTTTCAACTGATCACTCGAATCAAGACATAACCATGAATCGCAAAGAAACGAACTGACAATGAATTGTGAGAATCAATAGCACACTGAATGGTTCAACACTTTTTCCTGATTCATCAAACTTTTCAAGTTTCAACTATTCATTGGAAATGAAATGCATCACTAATGAAAATGCTTAAGCAAATATTTACTCAAAAGAGAAATTATTAATTGAATGAAACTGAAATCGAATGAAAGATAAATGAAAAAAATTAAGTTGATCATGAAACATGGAATATTAAAAAATTAGAAACTCCATTCAATGGGAACTGGTGAAGTTGGGCAAATTATTGATGAAAAAGTAACCATTTAAAGGTTAATCCGAACACAAATTTAATCAAAATGCTAAAGCATTTCATGGAACGAAATTTGACATTAGAATGAAAAAAGATACAAAAAAGACTTGAGGCATTCTTCGAGTTATCGCCTCTGAAAGGTTTACAAAGCGCAACTTGATTCACTTATCAATAAATTAATTACATTGAAATTCAAGTAATACATGAATATGATTAATTAAATGAAATGATGAAACATGTTCGATTTCTATTCATTTTATTCTTTTCCTTTGTTCCGCTTTCTGATAACATTCAATATATATTGTGATGAACGAATCAATTGTCAAGTGCCATTGGAATACGCTTCAGGGTAAATTCATTAGAACTTGTTTGCTTTTCATTTATTTTCCACTCAACAGTCAAAAAGCTTGCTACACTTAACAGCTATTTTCTTATTAAATTGTGAATGAATATTCTGCTCAACGATATTCATGAATCACACAGTTGGAAGATCATTCCATGATATTGATGCGGAAAAAATATCTTCATGAAGCACAAAGAAACAGAGAAGATATGGAATGATTGATCAATTGATTGCACCTCATGTTATTAGTTTTGATAAAACGAAATCATTTTTCTTCTCCAAACCAAATCAACTCGAGATATTCTTCTCTATCAGTATTAATATTATTCTTTCCATGAAATTGGCCAGATTTAAAATTCAGTCAATCATTAATAGAAGATAAACTTGGAAATTATTCTTAAAGCACATCAACTGAACTCTAAAAGCACAAGAAACTTTATCAACCTGTTTAATGAGCTCAAGTAATGAATTTAAAACAGAATCGAGTTCAGTCTTTTGATGAAAAGACGTTGGAATCAGCCATCATATTCATGAATATCTTTTGTTTGCATCCATTAAGAAGTTTAGTTTTTTAATTTTCCAGATAAAAGACGTTCTGAATATCAAATGAGTTCAAGAATGTCATTTAGTTTGATCGATAATCTTTCATCAATTTTGATCCAATTTTTAAATTCTTTTCTCAACTGATTCAGTGATTAATTGATACTTATTTGTCTAAAACTGGTTAATCAGTTAATCAGTCAAACGACAATTAGATAAAGTCTAATCAACATTTATCAAAACTGACTAAACTGAATGTTGAACAGAAAGATTGACTTTGACCTCCAGACTTGAAGGATTAGACTTTATAATCTGCATTTAATCTCATTTAACGATTAACAATGAAAAAAGTTAACCAATTAAATCTCATGAGGATCTGATAAAGGCATGGAAGCATCTAGATTTGAATGTTTGTTTCAAAACAAGTGTAATGTTCAGTTGCTTTTAGTTCAATTTGTTGCTCTCGTTTGTGTTACACTTTCAACTCTTGCCATTTTAAATCATATGCTTCTTTGAATTGTGGAAAGTTATTCCTGAAAATGTTCATGAAATGTTTACAATCACATGTTGACCCTCAAGAACTAATTGACTGTAGCCTTGGAGAATTTGTTTCCTTTTCTTCATCCATTGTGAGTATTTTGTTTTCATGTTATTCCCTGACCTGCTATTCTTTCAGGTCCAATGTTCGTTTAAAAATTAATTGACTTCAGACTTTGCTGCTCTTTCAATCATTGATCTTGTATCAACTCCATGTCAGCCTGATTCTTGATTCTGACATTTTCCATTATTAGTTATTTCGATTTTTTCGAAGCTCAAATTTTCTAAAAAGATTTTGAAATATTGTCAAGCCTGCCTGTTGCTTTGAAATGTTTAGAATGGAATGAACCTGATTGAACTTATCATGTTGCAAGGTAAAGCTACATCAAGTGCCATGAATCTGACACAGATTTGAATAGACGAAATGTGGATTCGAATTTCAGGAAATTTAAAAATGAATTTTGAACGGTTGCTGATATTACCTTTGATTTTGCGTTGACTTGAACATCCAAAGATCCTGTAACGACGGCATACCAATTGAATGCTTTATCTCCTTGTCTGAAAACTTGTGACGAACAAATGAAGAGCAAAAATGATGTGAAAAGATGAAGAAGATCAATAGAGATCGATTTGGATGATGAATGAAAATAAAAGGTAAAATCAAAAGTATCGTGAAAATTTTGACATAAAATGGAGAAAAGAACAAGAAAAGGATGAAAAAGAACCATTTCTGTTTTCTTTTCCTCAGAATAAGATGAAAGTTATTTAATGAGAAAAATATGGTTGGTTAAATTGTTGTAAAATTACATTTCGATTGACATTGCGTTGACTCGACGAACAGTCCAATAACTTTAATATCATTCTTCATTACTTTTCCTTTCCTTTAATCGGCTTAATAATGTAAACCTTAATTTAATCTTAATAAGGTTTTATCATTTGTTGAACGTTAAGAAGATGAAGAGAAGAAAGAAACGAGAAATGATGATGATAATTGCAATCATCATTAAAGTTTCAATTTGTGTCATTAAAACTGTTTCCTTGAAAAATTCACTTTCATTCAACAATCATTGTCACTCTGATTATAAATTGATTTCAATTCGAATGGTTTGCTTTTCAACTTTTCTCTCAACAGTTAATTTTGATCAACTTACCCACAACTGATTTGTCGAGTCTTTCAACAATTGCATGTTTGCATATTTGCTGGAGTAAAGATGGATGCATTCGTTGAAAGAATCGAGTTAATTTCAATTTACTAACAATGTTATCAACGTCATCCATGGTTTTGAGTTTCAAGTGTCGATGAAACAGTAAAGGTTCACAATGGTTTACACAGTTGGAGTCAACATTTTGCTTGGTCGAGCATTTGATCCACAAACTGAAGAATAGGAAACATTCAAGTTTATTAAGCGAATTAACATCAGCATATCATGATTCTCATGATGAACTGTAACCTGAAAAGTGTAGATATTTGAGTAAGTTTAATGCTCGAGAGCGCATGTTGTACCTTTACAAGTACATTCAAGTCAGTTTAAAACTCGATTAGATGCTTATCGCCATCTATTGTGTTCATCTTATGTCGAAATGTAGACCATTGAAATTGTTTCGAAATTGATTTTATTTCAATTTTCTATTCTGTAGGTTTTCAAATCGATAAATTACATAAATTCGCAATCATTTTAAATCCAATTCCAGAAAGCATTCAGTTTATCTGGTTTTGGGATTCATTTGGAAATAAGTGTCAATAAAGATCGGTAGATGGCAGCAGTTCCACCAAGTCCACTGGAGGAACGAAAGCGACACCTGGTGAGTAGAGGAGGAGGTTTTCTTTACTTCGGTTGTTGGCTAACAAGTAATTTTAGTCAAGTAAGTTTAGGTTAAGTGAAGTGTGTCTAACCATGGATCTAAAATATGTTCATGTATCAGTGTTTGTGATAATCATATTGTTTGAATTTACTTCATCGACCGCAACCTTTTCTTCACACGATGATAAGCTATTCATTGAAAATGTGATTGGAGTTGCAGGTGGTAAAGTTTCCTTACCCTGTAACATAACACCGCCAACTTTGGACGACGCCGTTTCCCTTATTTTGTGGTACAAAGATGAGTCCACAACACCAATTTATAGTTTGGATGCTCGTAAAGGCAAACTTGATCAAGCTCGCCATGCATCCAGTGAAATCCTCAACTCACGGTCTTATATGAACATTGACCGAAAGCCAGCAACTTTTTCACTTGAACAACTTCAAGAGGATGATGCAGGAGAGTATCGATGCCGAGTGGACTTTAAAAAAGAAAGGACAAGAAACTTCGTCGTTTATCTTAAAGTCTTAGGTATGTTTGCAATCATGAATTGTTCTACTTTCAGTGATCCTGTGAAAATTAACGTCAACTTGATACTGTTTCTGTTAATCACACAGCTGACACCTTCGTGTTTACTTAAAGCGTTTTGATAGATTGTTGCATCAACTGTTGCATAAACTATTTTTAATTAAAGTTAACATTTAGTTGTCCAAAGGTTTCATAAATGGATCAACAACAACTTAACAATAAATTTGTTTCTCATAGTTTAATTTTCAAAACTTTTAGTGATTGGAAAACTTGATTAGAGAAAAAAGTCGGTTTTATTCAGATTTGCTTGACTTTGAATAGACATTGCAATCAACCTTTTACTTTGATCTTGACCTGAGATTATATCGCCTTGTCTTCATCCTTTGCTGTCTCCTATTTGTTTAATGATTACGATAACATGCAATCAAGATTGTCATTTAATATTCACTTTATAATACAATGACTGTTACCTGACAAAAGCAATAACTTTACATTGACTAATATCGTGATCCAATGTCAACAAAATATTGTAACTGATGAAAGTGATCAACATTTTTGCACCAAATCTCAGTTTTTGCGCTTCTTTTTCTTTCATCGCCATCAAATTGATTCAAATGAAACTGAACATTTTTAATCATGATTAAACCTTCAAATCGAGAATCGCTATTCCTTGCAAAACCAAATTTTAGGTCAACATCTATTTAAAATAGTTAACTCAATCAATACTAAGAAAAAGTAATAAAGAGTGAACATAATTTCACCTAATTAGTGTTTTAATTGAACTTTTCAGATTAAATATTTATTCTTTCCAGTTGATTCAGAATTTATTTGAAAATAAAGTCCGAATAGACAGTTGATAAAGTGAAGCAAATGGTTTTTATCTTTAACTGAAAGTCCATTGAGAAGGGTCAAAATGGACTTAAGTAATAAAGAGACAAAATAGAGTTGAAAACATATGAGACATTTCAGACAGTGTCTGTCATAAGTCAAATAAATGAGCAAATTTAGTTAATTCAGGTAATCATTTGGTTTGCAATGTGTAAGAGGACAAAAGACACTCCAAAAACATTTCCCTTGAGCTTCATCCAATCTCATTTAACTCATATTCAATACTGTCCTTTATCCATTTGTCCTTTCATTTGATCAGTCTTTTTGCTCTTCGCTCTTTCGCTCTTCTCTCCCCAAAACTACCCACAACCATCGATAATAATTGCCACTAACTCCCACTTGCTCCCATTGATTCATTAATTGTTGTTCCCTGCAACTCAATACTCATTCCTGTGGCTTTAAACCATGACCCTTTTGCCTCCCTTTTAACCCTCTTGGGCTTTAGTCTGCAACAACTACTCGACTCTTTCCTCGACTCTTTACTCGACCATTATCAATGCATATTTACTGTAATAATAGGCATTTACCTTTAGCCTTATGCTTATATTGACCTTGGTCAATGGAAAGGCAAAATGAATCATCCAAGTTGGTGATAAAAACGGAAAATAAGATGAACCGTAATAAAATGAAAGGCAAAGAGGAATCCATATTGTCGTGTTGTAAAAGCATTGAGTAAACATTTTCCTTATTTTCACCATTTTGTCCATAAAATAGGAAACACTGAATTGCATGAAAAGGTGAGAAACAAGAAAAGGCCGCAAAACGAGGGGAAACTGGGTGGAGTTGGATACTCACTGGTATTAATAGTAATGATAATGATAATCAATAATTGCAATTGTAATCATAAAAGTAATAACAGCAATAATATTATTAGCAAAGTAATCTGGGTAAATCCAAGTTTTTAATAACATTGAAAGCGTGTAAATTTGATGGACTCGAGTCAATCTTTTACTGTCTATTACATGAATACTAGACTCCCGTTGTCATGAACTTATTGTTTTTGGTTACAATGTTAAACTCACAGAAGCAGATAAGTTGTTTATGATGATCATCATTACAATGATTACTTTGATTATTATGATTATTGCTTTTGCCAACTAACTTGGCTTTTTTAAAGCGCAATCAAAGCTTTCTTTTCACTGTAAACAGTAAATCAGACAAAGAAGCTAAATTTAGCCCAATTGAAGTTGTCCATTGATAGCATGCGACTAAATCGTCCAGATTGGTTTGTCTTTTAATATGTCAAGAGTTGTTGACAAGTGAAAGTGTATTTTCACTGAATATATCATTGATTTCACTTACAGTAATACTGAGTAAAGTTAGTCAAGTTTAGGATTTCCGTTTTATCCATTTTCATGAAAAGACAGACAGATAAGAAAGTTTATGTTCATTTAATCATCTCGATGCTATTCACACACACACACAGAGTAAATGCAATGTTAATCAAAGTATCGCCATCATCTTCTTGCTCTTCATTATAATTAGAAACTCTTCTCATCATTTGAACAGCAGGGAATCATGACTATCTCCTGTTGGTTAATCTTGCCAGTATAACCTTTACTCTTTCAATTCCAACACCTTCACTGTAATTTACAGATTTTCACTTCTTTTCCATTCTTGTTCATCTTCTTTACTTTATATTGTATTACGTTATTACAATATTTATAATCACACAATAATGCGAAATAATGTTTGCACCATTAGCATTGATAGTAACTGTAAATATAGATTTGTATTAATTCCCAAATCTCTCTTTACTTATTACTATTATTATTACAATTTGATCAATAATCTATTTCATTAATTCTGTCCATGTGTGAACTCTTGAACCAAAAACTATTCATTATTTGTCACAATAATAGCTCACAAAAATTGGATGGACAAAAAGTCTTTTTGGCCGATAATCATTTTACCGATTCTCAGGTGAAACTGTTCAAGTATTTCATCGATTATTACCTTTCAATGTTTATTCAATTTATCATTTCAAAGTTGAACTGTTTTACCAATTGGAATGCATTGTGATTGAAGATTGAAAATTATGAGAAATTTGTTTCAAATTTTGCTCTCGCAGTTCAACTCAGTTCAATTTCATGTTTAAAATATCAATGACTATTCATTGAATCTGTTTTTCACTTATTAATCTTATTTATCAATTTTGAAACATACAAATTCGATTCTCAGTTTGCTCGAATTTTCTCAATTTTCATTCTTATCGATTAGCTTTGAATTACGTTTGCGAGTTAATTTTATTTCATGTTTTTTCCATGTTTCTGGATGTTATAACATTTTACGTATTTCGGTGACTTTCTGCTAATTGAAGATGGCTTGAAGTAAACTGATCGATAAATCGAGGATAAAAAATGTCTTTTCATTACATTTGACTTGAAACCTGTAAAAGTTGCTAATTAACTTATTATTTCCCTTGTAATCATCATTTACTTTTATTAATAGATCGATATCAATTTATTCAGTAAATTATATGCTAAACTCATGAGGACAAAAGGCATCTAGTGACGTTTAAACCATGAACAACATTTGTTATTGTGTGAATGTTAACACTCTTTGAACAGCAAACCAATTTTATCAGTTTATTAGTTACGCTTATTTTGATGAAACAATTTCATTTCAATAGTATTTTTTTCTCGAGGAAAGTGATGAAAAGGAAAAGCAAATTACTCTCGAAAATATTCCACTATTTTGCCGATTCCATTGACAAAAATTCCGCATGAAATTGAGAAAAGGAAAATGGAATTACAATTTTGTTGCTTCCCTGTTAATCCAAGTTTACCTCCCAGTAAAATGTGATATAATTGTGATGTAGTCTTGTTAAGTTAAATCCATTGACATTGATTCTGAATTCTTTTTCTTCTCATCTCATTTGATGCTGCATCTTCTTCCTTCTCCTTCCTTCTTCCATCATCACTGAAAGAAGACAAAATAACCTCAAAAGTAATGAGCCCCAAAAGCTGACAAGCTACTGATTATCTTCTTCTCTTCCCTTGCGCCTTGTGTTATTTTATTAATATAATGTTGCTTACTCATGTTGAGATAATATCCAACAAAAGTGATTTAACATACAGTAAATGTAATCTCTTGCCACATTTTGCCTTGAATTTAATTTCAAATTAATCAAAATGCGATTCTCTTCTTGACGGTTACATCAGTTTCAACTTTTCCTGATCAATATATACTTTCATTGCAGCCTCCATTTGCCATTAAATTAAAATTATCCCAATAACAATGATACGCAATCGAAAGCATATGATGTATATCATGTATTTAATCTAATTGTAATGATACAGTTTTGGGTCAATAAAAGTAGTTTTGTGAGTAATGTGTATAGATGAGTGTTAGACATGGAAGGAGAAGAAAGTTTCCAATGATTTAAGGTTAACCCTCATGTAATCTTATTATGTAGTTTATTGAGTCATAATGATAATTTAATAACTGATAACAATCGATTCTTTAATGATGGCCTTACATGAGTCAATTTTTTTCTTCCAATAAGTTCAACTTGTTGGCATCTATTTTGGCATCGTATTGAGTCTATCGAGTTGAAAGCGCTGTTCGTTTAGTATCTTCAACTACTTCTTCTGAAGTATTTTTTCAAAATGTTCATTTCTTTGGACAAAATTTAATACGAAATAAGCTAAAGAATATAAGCAAAGTCTTGCGATTCATTTCTTCGCATTCAACTGTTCAGACCTTCTCGAGCAATGAAAGTGACCGTTTTGACCGAATCAACTAGTCGAGTTGTCTGTTGAATGATAAGGCAAAACAAAAGCAAATATCTGATGTGAACCAACTTCAATCCTTGTCCTGATTGTCATCTGATAATGAAGTGAAATAAACTCTTAATGTGATATTTTTCTCTTCTAATAACTTTAAATCTGTAATTCATGATGAGAGTTGACAATAGGATAAATGGATGATACAGAATTGAGAGATTGCAAGATTCCATGTTGAGTTTGTTAGATTTGATATCAACTTTATTTCCCTTCATCTTTGCGAATTGAACTTTTGTTTCTTCTCTAAACGATAATCATAATGATTATTATCAACCTTCTCCGCCTTTCCATCATTATTATCATGTCAATAAGAACCTAACTAAGGTAGATATGATATTGATTATGATTGAGAGAAGAATTATCTGGAGAGAGAAGAAAAAATGATATCAAACTGTAGGATCTGAAACCAACAGGATGCAGAATGTCGTTTATATTTGATTTGATTCATTCATTGCTCTCATCCGTTTGGTCCTTCATTATCCTTTGAGCAACATCAGAATTTCAACATGTTCCATGGAAAAGAAGAGAAGAAAAAGTTTCCATGGAAAGGAAAAGAGAAAAGTATCGATCTCTGTCTTCTTCAGACAAAACCTTTTCTCTTTCAATGTAAATAAATTGTCTGAGCATAAAAAGTATATGTGAATGAGGATTGAGCCAAGAAAGAAACTTACCTTTTAAGAGAATCTTTATTTCCTCAGAAATTGATCACAAGTCAACCAGAAGTCATCATCTCACCTTTTTTTGCCTCGTTTCAAGCTTCTTCCACCATTCAGTTTGCACACTTGCAACTTGCACTTTGATTGCATTCATAAGCAAGATAAAATGTTGATAAAAGATAAAAAGGCGAGAGAAAAATGTTAACCTCAATAAGGCGCCCAAAACCACAGGGAGTCTTGAAATTATTTTTCATTTTTTCTTCTTCTTTGCTCAACAATAAATTCACCTTCTTGGTTACTCATTTCATTCATTTCTCATCTTTATACCTGTTAGATTTATTTCCATTTCTTGCCTTCACTCGACTTAACAGAGTTTCCAGTGACTGATGAGAAAGGATTATATTCAGATGAAAGCAACATACATTTTCTTTTCATATTGAAATTCATTTCAATCTAGTCTTCACAGTTTACTGATTGAATTATGATGCTGATAAATTATTTTGAGTTTAATGAAAAAAGCTGAAGCAGTTGAATAAGGCTTGATTGCGCCCAGATAAGGCATGAATAAGGAATGAGAAATTTTGATTAGATTTAAATGATAAATTTTATTCAAAAGTATTGCAATGAGAAATTAACACAAAACACTGTTAGACAACTGTGATTATGTCTTAAATGGGTGAAAGTGAATCAAGCCTGAGGTTGTGTTCACAAAATAATGGTCACATTGTTCACCAATTACTGCAAGATGAAGTTTACTTTGAATCTGGAAAAGGCAGAACTGATTAGAAGAGTTGAAACAAACAAAAAATGCATTAAATGTTTCTGTTGACATTCAACTATTGAAACAACTGAGAATTCATTGTAACCGTAAGGCAATTCTTATCTGTTTCATGAATACTGTTAATAAGAGTAATAATAATGGTAATAATGAGAATCACAATTGTAATGGCAATCATTAGCATGATAATGGAAAGCAAATCCAGAAATAACTTGGATAATTGATCGAATATCATTTGTATTGTTAATGGTATTCAGTGGTTTAAATTGATCATCTGTCGTTTCGCGATCGACTAATCATGTTTACCATGAATCTTTGCCATTCTTTAAAAGTTCAATAGCAATCAGTTGATGAATTTGAAATGAAAAATTTTTCTTTCTCAATAAAGTTGATGATTGAAAACTTTTCTCGGTGAAAATTGAGTTTTTGGTTGCTCATTTGGGCAAAGGAAAAGCTGCAAGTCTGGAAAGACAATCAATTGACATGAATTGAGTGAATCTCGAGTTAAATGGCGTTTCCATCATGATCATTATCAAACTAAACATCTTGCTATATTCATCTTACTTTCTCAGAGTAATAATATGAAGAGAAAAGTTATCTGATAGGTTTGAGGGAAATGATTATTTAGGATAAACAGAGGATGAGGAAGAACAAGAAAACAGTATGTTTCTTGGTTACCTTTGATTTCATTTTACTGATTGTTGTTCATCTCAACCATCATGAAACTCCATTTTTCTTACCTCTTTTCTTCTTCTGTTTCCAAGAAGAAGAAGAAGAAGAAGAAGAAAACAGAAGAAAGTAACGAAGATGCTAATACTGAAGATTCTGATGATATGGTTTTGTCTTGAATCTTAAACAAAATGTTAGCCGAGAAAACAGAAGACAATGAAGATAAAAAAGTAAAGCCAAGGAAATGAAACTGCATTTGGATTGATTCATTTTTCTTTCTCTTCATCATCAACTTTTCTTGTGATTCTCTTACCATTTAATCGCATCTTATTCTCCAGTGAATAAAGTCTCAATAGACAAAACAATATTAGATGAAGATGAAGATGGAAAGAAGCACCTTGAACAATACAAGTCCATTTCCATCATTTACACATCATTTTACAAATCTTTATCTTCTCTCTATCCATCAACATTCATCTCGAACCTTTTGATTAACCTTTCCAACCTTTCATGGCTAATCAGGGTTAGAAAGTGTCGATTTGAAAGACTATTGAAATGCTTTGAAATTAAACTTGAAACCAGATTGCAAAGTGTTGCTGAAAATATTTACAAATTAGAAGAAAATTATCGCCAAAACTGTTTGCTCATTGATAATTATTCTGCAACTCAATTTCTTCTGAATAATGATGCCATTCTGTTGATTATATTTTATGTTTACCTTTTGCTTTTATTCAACTAAACCAGAATAAGATTTTTGTTGAAAAAAAAGCAAGTAAACAGTTCACAGTTTTATTTTCTTGGTGTATTCAAGTTGAGCTGTTAGTTTCATTTTTCTTTGCATTTCTATTTTCCAATGTGCTCAGAATGGTGTGTTCAAGTTAACTGAATCGTGAAATAAATTTGATTAACATGGTGAAACCAACAACGTTAACAATTTAGTTTTAAATTTGTGTTCTCAGTTGTTTGAGTTTTTCTCTCCATTTTATACATAAATTGATTACCAAATGTGTTTCCAAGTTTACAAAGATTTACATTAACATGATGATGCTGATGAAACTCAATCTATGAATAAATGATAATAAATGCAGAACAACACAGAACATTTAACCACAGAATGATGAACGCAAATGGCGAAGTGTTGATTCACTAGTTATTCATAAATTGTCATGATTATCATTGGTTCAAGTTGAGATTTCGCTTCAATCTAAACTAACGATCAATATTGAACAAAGTATATTTGAAATTGTATCGAAAGCAGCCAATTATCAACAGATTAAATGGTTTATTTAACTCTTTTAAATTGCAAGTTAATATTATTAGAACCATTAAACCATATTTTCAACTCTGAATATTTTGGTTCTGCTTAATTTAATTTACAATTAATCTAATTTTCGATGCAAACTTTGCATTAACTCGTTTCTATTATTATTAACTTATCAATTGCATATGTTAATCAGATTGTCTGAGAAAAGACGAAACTTTGAAAGCAAGTTATTTGAATTTGCATTTGCATTCCAATTGAAATCGACAAAATTATTCGTTTCCAGGAATTTAATTGCAGATTACTTTTGATTCTCAGCTTGACTGATCTGTTAATTAACCTTTTGCTGTTGAATAAAGTTGACCTGAGATTATATCGCCTTGTCTTCATCCTTTGCTGTCTTCTATTTGTTTAATGATTACGATAACATGCAATCAAGATTGTCATTTAATATTCACTTTATAATACAATGACTGTTACCTGACAAAAGCAATAACTTTACATTGACTAATATCGTGATCCAATGTCAACAAAATATTGTAACTGATGAAAGTGATCAACATTTTTGCACCAAATCTCAGTTTTTGCGCTTCTTTCATCTGCTTGATGCAAATGATGGAAATGAGAGGAAAAAAAAGGAATGAAACTGATGCCTTTCCCATTAATGATAATAGGTATGAATAGTTACGAAATTAAGACTAATGATGAAGAAGAAAACATGAGATAAATTGTTCGGTTATGATGTTGACAGCAATATTATCATGTGTATAACCAAGGCTCATGTAAATGACAACCTGTGAAAGGTTTTGACCAACGTTCATGTCAATCTCTAGTTTCATTCATTTCCATTCTCATCTTCAAAGAGTAATCAACATTATCTTCTGGTTATAAATTGTAAAATTTCATTTCGATTACAACGTTAATACTGATTAATCTCTGAGCAATGTTTTTTCGCCATCTTTCCATGCTTGGCTTAATTAAACTTATAATTATTAAAGTGATATTTTCTTTCAACTCGTAAACTCGTAAACTTGATCATGATTTAATGCCATCACAGAACCGTTATGTGCTGTTGCCTTCTGAAAATGATTTTAACGTAAATTGTTTTTTTACTCAACGCTAATTGAAAGTCAATGTTGATTAGATAATTTACTTGTTCATCCAACATTAGCCAGTCAATTGAATTTAAAATTGACTTCGTGATTGGAATCAGTTGAATTTATAATTCTAACTTCAAAGTGAACATTGAAAGAGTAATTGATTAACTGACGAACAAATCATTTAAAAACATTTCTATTGCCATGTTTTCTGGTCAACTTCAACTTGGCTTCAACATTCACTCATCAACAAGCCTGGTTTCAAGTTCATAAACTAGAGAATGAAATCTATCTAAAAATGTTAAACTCGCCAGCCCTCAATTGAAACTCCATGAAACGCTCTTCTCCTTGATTCACCGTATTTCCGATCAATTATGAAATTTCAACTTTTCCACTTTTCTCAACTAATTGTAATCAACTTTCTGTTGCGCCATTGATCATCATTACTGTTAAACTCATTTCTTTAGTTCATTTAGTTGTGTTATTAACAGCCATTTGACATTCATTTGATTCGCATTTTGCATGTTAAAAGGTTTTCCTTTTTATTTTGCTGGAGAAAAAAAAATAACAATAAAAATGGCGATAATTAATGGAATCGCATAAATAGAAAGTAAATCAGGTGAAATGCTGTTGATGAAAGTTTCTGTTGATGTCATGAAGAGTAATGCAAATCAAATAGGTTTCACTATTGAAACAAATGGTAAGAATAAATCATTTTCATAATCAATGGCACTAATCAATATATTGACTCTGGTGGACAAATTGATTCTCTTTTGGCTCATTTGATGAATGAATGGTTCCAATGAATAGGGAGACAAAGCTGAATGGAAGAGTCATGATTATCATGAGGATAACAGACAAATAGTGTTTTATTAGAAAAGATCATTATTCATTCATATTAAGTAACAAGCAATCTTTTGTGATTTAATAATGTTTAACAGTAAATTTACACTTAACCTTATTTTGTTCTAATGATTACTTTTCAATTTTTCCTCTCTTTTCCCATGTTTATCCGAATTTTACGAGTTTCAAGATTCATGTTCACCTTAATCTTTAAACACGCATCAACTTAATTGTTGAACATCGACAAATTAGCACATTTCACCATTGATTCTGTTTAAATGAATGATTGATGATTTGCAATGTTTATTGATTTTCGCCATTTTCTGGTTTCTCCAAAAATGCAATTCATTCCAATGGATTTCATCTGTTTTCAGGATGAAAATAGCAATGAACCAAACAGACTCAACATTAACATTTGATTGCAACCCAAAAACAATATCATTTTCAAGCGACTAACATTCAACTCTCAATGGACAAATCATTTACTCTTCAATCTTGCCTCAGTTTGATAAGATTATTGCTTTACCATGTTTTACCTGTAAAAGTTAATTAATAAAAATTAATGAAACAATTTGTTCTCCTTTTTCCATGTTGAATTACTTTATCGATTCTCTGATCATTCATAAGGGTTGACTTTCATTTTGATTGCTTTCCAACTGGAAAAGAAAAAACTTTTCATCTTTCGCTCGATTGAACTTGAACTCAATTAAGATGGAATCAATTTCAATGTTCATTTAATGCTAATGACAATCTAACAATTTGCTTGATTAAAACCTTTAATAGCATATTAAAGGCATCATTATCACTTGAACCCAAAAATATTCTGACCAATTAATGCATTAAATTGACCTTACACTTTGACTTATCGATTTTTTCCTTTCAAGTTTTGCCATTAAAGAGTTTCAAGCAAAGTCTATTTTAACCAATCGTAATTGAGTTTTCAAATTATTGTTCCAATTTCAAGTCTGATTATTGGAAATTTAAATTCAATTTTCTTTTAAATTTTTGCTCCAACAATTCCAATTGGAAGCAAACAAATTGAATTAGAATGTCATTCTCAATGTAATTTTCATTCTGAAAAACATCTACATTTGACCACAATTGAATTGTCATATTAAATCTGTTGATGAAAGTAACATTTAAAAATGATTTGCTTCATCAAGTGAAAGGGTTTTGCAATTTTTCCTCAACTTCATTTAATAATGAAATTGGTGCGAGATAATGATTGGCATAAATAACATTGAAATAATGATTTGATTACTTTGCTGAGCAAATGATTTTCTTGAATTGGTTGAGCAAAAGAATCGACCAGAGAATCGTTTTGACGACAATTAAAATAATTACATTTTCTCAATTGTTTTACCTCACAATATAAGGTAACAATTGGCAATAAACATGACCAAATCAGGAGTACATTTGATTGTCTTTCATCCACTTTCAATGTTACCTTTACATTTGGTAACAGTTTACTGTTTGCTCAGTCAATTGTTACACTTGTCTGAATAATTATTAACACATGGAATGTTTTGATTCGCGTTTAAATAAAGATGATAATGATGAACAATCAGATAAATGAATTGAAAGATAGAAGGATGCAGGATGGAAACAATGGGATAACATGGATAATGAACATTTGCTTGATAAAGATTGATAAAAGTGATTAACGAAGTAGAAAAAGAAGCGTTTAAGAATTGAATGAACAAGTTGGTGTTGAAAATGATGAAGGTGAACATGTTATTATCTCCAAGACTTGAAGACTATATACAAGTGTGAATGAGTGTGGATGACAATCGACATTAGAAAAGAAAATTTTGCCATTTTTCTCTTTTTCCCTGTTCCATGTGTGTTATAATTGGTTTTGGTGAAGAAGCGAAAGTAACCCTCAGTGACCAATCCAATGATCAAGTTAATTATATTTTTGATAAACATTACATTATTTATATGGAAACGTTGATTGTTCCCCTGAAGTTATTAAAACCGATTCAATGGAATACTATTTATCAGAATGTTAAGAAAAGAAAATGCTTTTTTCTCTCTTTTCTTCTAAGATGCCATTTCCACTGAATCATTCAGATTCTGAATATTGAATTATCTGTTAACATAATTATGTTTAATCTTGCCTTTTGTTCAGCATTTTGTGATGAAATTTTCATCCATTTGAAATTGATTCTGATTAATCATTGTCTGTTATCTATTTTTTGGATAAATTTTCATTCTTGTTGGGAGTTCGTTAATATTGCAATGAGGTTTTGTCATTCATGAACCGTCAATATTTGAAAATTCAAATTAGATTCGCGATTCTCTTGTTCAAATAAATGAATAAAAACTCAAACAAGTCAATGGAAAGGTCGACTAAGTAGTTTCAGGTTTTTTTTCAATTTCATCTTCTGTTATTGATTTGAATGTTTCACTTCTTTTTGTGTGTCATTACGTTGTCACTTTAATTTCATTGAAATGTGTGCAAACAAGCAAAGTTTTTTGTTATTTGGTAATAAAAATAATATTATCATTGTTGACTTTATCATCACTGAACAATATGAAAATAATATTCTGGATTATTTAAGAACCTTTTTTCTTCTTACATTTTACTCCTTTTTGCCTTCCTCTGCAAAGGTTAACTCATATTTTATTAATAAATATTTAACAAATAACCAACATAAAAACACTTCTCATTGTCAGTCAATTTATTCTCTATTCATTTATTCACTAATAATTTGAGAGTTAAAATTCATGGCTTTTTGATGAATTTTGTCAGAATGGAAACAATATTAATGAGCAATCAAGATGAACAAGAAAGACTTTGTTTTCAGGTTTTTGCTTCTTAAGTTGCTTCAGTCTTTAACCTTTCGCCAACAGAATTAATTTCAAGCAAATGTGATGTAATTTTTTCTTGCAAGTTTCTGGTTATGGATTCAGTTGACGATCAGTTCTTCATCTTGAAATTCATTTTGAGCAACATCCATCAAAATTATTCTCAGGTTAATGCAAGGGAATGTATGGGAATGAGCGTAAAGACTAAGAGCATCACGCAACAATTGATTTTAATTGTAACAGTGAAACAATTAAGATGAGGAAAGAATAAAAGAATGAAAACTATTGAATAATTATTTTTGACCAGAAAACTGTCTTTTGGTCATTCTCAACTAGTCTGAACAAACTGTCTTTTGTTGATATCGTGTGCACGCTGAATACGCCAAAGTGAATGTGTGAATCCATCCGTGATAGTTGAAGCTGCAGTTTTGTCAAAACTTCATCTTAACTCGACGGACTTCAATTAACAAAAGATACTTGCACTGCCGTGTGTTCAATCAATCACTCAAATGCACAATACAAGCTGAGAAAATCTTTGTTTAGTCAATTGCTCTCAGCTTTACCTTGAGACAAAACGTTTTGTTAAATTTTTCACATAAATTCTGTATTCAATATCACAATGAAATCTTGATTAAATCTTAATAAACAGAAAAAACTTGGATTTTTTGGTCGAAACATTTATAAATATAATCATCTATTTGCATTATCCGATTGTCAGAATGTGACTGAATATGAGTTTGAATTTGACAAATCGTGAAAATTTGCGAAAAGCTCGCGACTAAATTTTCTTTTCACCTTTGATTTCGATTTTCATTGCAATTTTGTAATACAAATTTTGGTTTAAATCCTTGAACATATGTTTTTCGGTTCAACTCGAATGAAGAAAATGAAGAAACGAATTGTTGTGATTGAAGTGACATTGTTTCAATTGATTTTCAATGTTATTAGTTTTAGGCTTTAGGCAATTGCTTCGACTCAAACATGACCATGACTAGTACATTGTACTTGTTGGTGAAGTTAGCCAAGTGATTGACCGTAATCATGCAAGTTAAATATTGAACAACTTTGTACTTCAACTGATGTTCCAAGCTTCTGATTGATTTTTCACTTTCCATTCTTTTCTTTTCATCTGTAAATTCCTCGACTTCTCTGACTTCCCTTTTCCAGTTGATAAATATTTCATCAATATTTTTGTATCACTTTTGTTTATCTTTTTTTCTTCCTTCATCAAACTCTTTTCATTGAAAATAACAAAGATTCAATTTTCCATTTTCAACTTGCGAATGGAATTTTGGACAATATTTCCAGTTTATCCTTTGATCGTCACTTCAGCCAACAATAATGATTCCCGGGAAATATTTCCTTTGATATTGACAGAATGGCGATAATCTTGAAAGTCAAAAGGATTTCCAATAACATGAAGTTGAATCATTGACCAGCTTCAAATCTCAGCCTAAATCTAATCATAAATATCATAATAGAACTCAGTAATTGAACTGAAATCTGAAGGCAAAATTATCATAATTACTTCAATTATGTTATCGATTGAAAGAAAATCTGAAAATGTTTTCAGTAATAAATTGATATTACCATTAACTAACTTATCTTGATTAACCATAAATGAGATAATTTATTGAAAAACTATTATTTTAAACTTTAATCAATCCTGAATTGGTAATTATGAGCATTATTTATCAAGAATGAAATATTGAGAGAAGAAAAACTATTCTGGTGAAGAAGAAAAAAAAACTCGAGCCCAACTAATGATATAATTGCTTTCTTCTTCTTAATTGTAATGAGCAATAATTTATCCTGTTGGCATAAAAAGCAACTTTAAGTCCTGAACTAGTTTAATATTATAACATCATTATTATTAAATTCAATATCATAATTATGCTAATTATCAAATTTACGATGTTTCCATAGAAACTCTTGTCAGAACCATTTTCTTGTTAATAATATCAACTATAACAAAACATTAAGCTTTCCTGGTTATCCAGAGTAACATCTTTATCGTTGTAATTAACCGAAACACACAGAGAAACTCACACAATATTCAAATACAATGCACTCCATTAGCATCACTTGTTAGTGAATATTAACACATTGATAATTTGGGTTGTTCGTTCAACTTTTTTTTTCTTCTTTTCTCTTCTTCTCTTTTCTCCCTGAAAAGGCCAAACTGAACAAGAAGAAGAAGAAAAAAACGTCTCGTTTTGTGTCATCTTTTCACCATTACTAAGTCAATGACATGATTCTAAGGAAGACATGATGATCATAATAATAATAATTCATGGAACACAATAGAATGATAAAAATGTTTGTTTTGCTTATTTCACCTTTTAATGAATGCAATGGTGAAAATTTCAACTGTAAATTACACTAATTATCTCAATCATTTATAAACATTTTACTTTGTTCACTAATAGTTCTGTCAAATTACGTTTTAATTGTGTTTTTGGACATTTTTTTTTGTTTTCGCCTTCGCCTGGTAATGAAAGGCTTTAAACTTTTGGCCATCTTTTGACCTTTACTTTGAGATTTTTGGTTTTCATTTAACAAATAAAATTGGCTTTTTCATCAAATTGAAGACAATCTAATCAATAGAATTGCATTTTCATTTCAACCTTTATTGAGTTAAGCATGATCAACTTGCTCTGATTATTTCATTTGAAGAAGAAGCCAAAGTTTCCAAAAACTTTCTTCTCATTTATTTCTCATGTTATTAGCTTTTAAATTCACTTTGCATAATTTGATTTAACTTTTACTCTGATTATTTTATTCGCATTGTACATTAACTTTCATACAAGTTTCAATCAAAACAAATACTTTTAGCTTCAACTGCAAAGCCAAAGAGTAAAATTGAAAATCAGATTGAATCGAGAATCAAATGAACTTTAAGAGCAACATTTTTTGCTTCACCATTTCACTCTGTTTTAACCAACTTTTCATCACAACTTTCAATGTAATCAATTTGAAGCTCGCAATCGATCCGTAATCTAGCAATTCTCACCTCTATTTATGCACTTTTCTTAATTATCTTCTTTATCTTTCCTCATCTTCCTCATTTCGTTATCCAAGAAAATGAGGAGAAAAGAGAGAAAAAAAACTTTTCCTCAGCTTCACCCTGAATTTGAACTAACTTTTTGTCCTTTTCCATTTACCTTAGCACATTGTCAATTACAATCTTCTCAATATCTTATCTTCTCACTTCTCATCAAGCCAAACTTTCTATTTACGTTTTCTGTTAAATAGTAACTCACAGATTCTCATCAAATTCATTTTTGCTCAATTTCCTGATCCATGTTGAGACAAGAAGAAAAAACTCTTCACTTATTCAATGTTTCAACATGAATGAAACTGCATTACTTATTACCCTCATTGCCTATTACAATCGAAGCGAGTGAAGCACTTAAGCATTGGGTTGATCATGAACTTGCTTTCACTGAATGGTATTCATGATAAACTGATCTTCTTGCTGCAAGTCAATTCACAATCTGAAATGTTGAAGTAAAAACGCCAATCTTATTGGCAAGTTGTAATTATGCTCTGTTCACTTGTTTTGTTTACACTTTTGTCTCATTTGGATATTAAATCAATTTTCATTATAAACTGCAATTCATCATTATTATGATTATTGCATTTGAAATAAGTGAAACCTGAAAGAAGCAAAAGATTCCCCTTTAGGCTATAAACAATCAAAAGATACTTGAGTTACCTTTTTTATCCTCAACATTTTGAATAATGTAAGGATACAGCGAAAAAGCTTTGAGCATAAAAAATATTGAATAATTTAGCTCTTGAAAATTGGTCCATTCAATTAATTGAAGGTGAAAACAAGTTTAGTTAGCTGTCACTTTGCACATGATAACAACACATCAACAATGATTAAAGCGGATCAACGGCAACAGCAGAAAGTGAATCAGCAGCAGGATTGACAAAATGCTCTTCAACTCTCTTCTCAATTTCATCCTCATTTTGTTGATGGAATAAAGAAAAGGCATTTTCAAACAATCAGTACATTAGACTTGATCTGATTTGTATCATCAAAAAATCGAAAAAAGGTTATCATCATTACCTTTTGTCCATCATATTTTACGATTTACAAAATTACCTCCAAATGATTGTGACTCTTCACTCAATGATACATTGAAAATAAGAGCAAAAGATATAAAAGTAAAGGTTACGTTTTAATGGGAAAATGTATCAATGAACTTGATAATACGAAAAAAAAGCCTTTTCATGGGTTTAGTTGAGGAAGCATTTACCTTTTTTTTACCAGATTTTACAGCTTTTCTGGTGAAAACCTTTAATTTAACTTGAATTGAACTATCGATTGAAAAAAAGTGTTTTGTTTTCCAACTAATACTTCATTAAACGAATCCAAATGAAAAGGTGAAACATTGCATTTCACTAATTAGTATTCATTAGAAAAATGTCGATTCAACAATTGATATCATCAAGTTTCTCAATCAAGACGAAATGAATATCATTTGAAACAAATTATCGAATATTCATTATTGAATGACATTGAAAATTTGAAAAACAATTGTAAAGTGAATCGATATCTTTACCTTCAAGAGAAGACTAAAGGTAAATTGAGCGTTGCGCTATCAACCTGCAGCTTTCCTTTTACTGTAATCATTTCTTCTTCTTGCAACTTTCAGTTTTTAATTGGCAGCAAACAATTTAACCTGCAAAATGATTGACTGTTTAATTCGTGATTTATGATGCTTCTCTGTGAAAACAATCAATCTCTTCAATAAAATTTCTTTGTATTCGCGTTTATATATGTGCTATTTGATGAGCTTGAAGGCTTCATTGGCACGCTGATTCCTTGTTTGTTGTTTACAGTTTACATTGTTGTTCATTGTTTGAATGATTTTGTAAAAAGTAAAGATGATGATGATGAAGAAGAAGAAGAAGAAGAAGAAAATTATTGAAAATAATAAACTAACGTTATTCATACCTAAATTGTTGCAAGTTTTGTATTACTTGAGGTTTTGCTTGCAAATTAAAATGAATTGACTTGCATGTTCCATGCATGTCGATGAACTATTAGAAACACACACACATAGAGAACATTTTGTGTTTAGATTATTTTTATTATATTATCACTATTGCCAGATGAAAGATCATCTCGATGTAAACATATAACTGCAATTTTCACAGACAAAAAAGAAACCATCAAATGTATTGGATGAGAAGCAAAATGAAACAGGAAAAAGCAAAGAAAGCAACACATTCACCATAAAATGAGCTCATCATGATGCAGTTTCTTGTTCACTTTATGCACGCACATACATTTTACTCTCATCATCATCATCATCTTTTCTCTTCTACAGACCCACCAAAGATAAGTTTCCTTCTTCCATCTTTCCTTGCTTTCTACAAATTGCTGCTAATTATCGCTAAATGCAAGTTACTTGACCAGTTGAAAGCGTTTGTCATCAGTAAACCGATTGATCAAAAGCCTTTCACAGAATCAAATTTTCGTAAAATCCAAACATTCCAACATGAATAACAGTTTTATGAAGCTTGTCATTCCAATTCTAACAGAAACATTTATCCGTTCACAAATTGATTACAAAATTAGTTTTAAAGTTTACTTTTTCTCGAAGCAATTATTGAACATTGAACGTTAAAGACGACCGAACTTGGAACTGTTATCTATTGAACAAATTTTCAGTTTTGTAGATTGAATCAAATCCATATTTTGGCATCAATTTTATCAAAGTGTTTCCTGTTGACAGATGCAAAATTGAATAACAGTTGTTTGCCGTCTTCTTGCAATTGAATGTTTTATTGATTTTTTCTTGAACTTCTCGTCTTCGATATTTGAACAATTGGATTAACATTGAGTTGAACCAAAATTAAAATAAGCTAATTCAAGTTGAATGTAACTTTCAATTGGCACAATGTAAGTTCATCTTGTTGGCTCTTCATTTTGCTCTTCAGTTAACATCATTTATCCTAATCTAAATCATTAGATTGTCATAAAGATTAATAGTTTCCTTATGTTTTGACCAATAATCGGGTAAAAGAAAAGAGTAAATAGTCTCTGGTTTTCAGATTAGCTGAGAATCTAATGTTTCCCTTTGGTTCATTTATAATGGCCTTAAACAAGTTGCTCTTTTCTGCTCCGTCAACTGTTATTTTCAACTGAAAACATCTCACGATTAGATTGATTAAAATCGGAAATAATTAGTTACAATGTTAATAAATGATTGCCCTTTTTTACACAGTCTTAATTAGGCTTTAATGAACATTTCATATTGAAACAAATTTAATCCCTTTTTGTGTACATTACAAAGCTCATCAATTATCAAATGAAAAATTCATTACAGTTAAAGAGTAAACAGAATCAGCTAATTTTACTAATTATGATTGATGCAAAAATAATCACAATCCATTAATTCATCATAAAGCGATTAATAATTGAAACTGGAACAAGTTGACAAAATTGGAAAATGTTCGAAGAAGAAGAAAAAAAGTTCGAATTCGCTGAAAATGGAAATTTAATTTTCCAATGAAAATGTGAATGCAAATGATTTGATGAAGTTAACGATGTGCTGAAGCGACAACCTGTAAGTTGATAGTGGTTCACTTAAAATGTTATTAATATTATTATCGGGAAACTTTGTTTTCTTTCCTTGTTACTCTTCCTCTGTGATGACCTGTAAATAGCCTTAAGCCATGGACAATGAAGGTAAACCAGCCTAATGATTATTCTTAGGCAACTTACCTCAAGTGCGAAAGAGAATGAAAAGAAACTTTCTTTTTCCTCGGTAATATCATTACATGAAAGCTAATTAAATCTTCTTAAAAAGAAAATCTCTTCTGCTCAGTTCTTCTTCTTCTTTCCTTGATTGTATAAATGATTATTTTCACAACTCGCAGCTTAAGGTTTCGTTTTTTTTACATTTTTTGCCTTCCATTTTACCTCTCATCACTTGATGGTGATATAAGTATAAACTGGTTAGAAGCTGCTTCTTTTATCATCATCATCATCCTCATCACCAACTTAATCTGACTACTTATCCTCATCATCGACTCTCCTTGCCTTTAACGCGTTTACCACTTGAAGATTATCATTTGACTTGCATTAAGAATCATAATTTTTTGCCTCTTCTCTTGTTATTAAAAGTAATCAACTATTTAATGAATAAGTTATGGTGAATCTGGAAACTCACGAGTTGGAAAACTTTCGATATTGATTTGCAGAAAGCATTTACCTTTCCATTCTGGGTTCACTGAAGCGCTGATTAAGCTGATTGCGCCTTTTATTATCAATTTAAGGTTCTCTTGTTTTATCAAACTTTTTCACTCTTCCATGTTCAACTTTTCTCAACTTTTTCACGATAAATATCTTTGTAATCAATTTTTCTCTCACTTCAATTATCATGAAATTAAATTATGCTTTTTATCAGATTTCATGTTTACTTCAATCAATCATCAGGTTGAGATGAACACTTTTTAATGTCATAGCTTGTATTAACATGAAATTCAATTGCATTTGAATGAATTTGAAAGAAGAGAGGAAATGCTATCAGAATTATTCTCTTGCACCATGAATCCATTAAAGGCATCAACTTTTTCCTTCACCTTACATCAGTTTACTGAATTACTGTGTTAATCTTTTTCTTATCATGTGTTCATGTTAATATGTTTTGAATTTTTTCATTCATTTTTCATCTTGAAATTGCGATAATCTGTTAAACCTCAATATTTCATATTTTTGGCAATTCTGTTGAACCCAAAAGATGAAACAATTCATTAATTACTGCAATCTAATAGTTATGGACATTATCTCCCTGAGGCTTTATCCATTTGCCTTGAGGATGAGACGACGCTATGAAGTTTCACTAACAATGTTCACAATAACTATTCATTAAAATATCAGTTTACAGAGGAAAAGCATATTTGATCAATTTTTCGTTTCTTTACTCGGATGAAAGCGTCAGTTGTGAACGAGAAAATTAAATTTCTTCATTGATTCAAAATGATAATGAATATAAATGGACCGCGATTAAACACCTAAAACTGTGGATCAACAGTCAACATAAAGGTGCAATCGCTTTTCATTAATTTTTTCAAATGAATCGCCTTGAGGTGTTAATTAATTTTGAATCTGGTGAAGCAAAACGAGAAACTGGTTGAAAACCTATTCAGTGGCAATCATGTGATAGTTCAGGTTTGATAGAATTTGACATTTCAAATAGAAAAGATCAAAGGTCGAAGTAGATGATCTTTGGAATTGCATTAATTGTTGAAATTGAAATGACGATTCATCATAATTTCCATCTTTTCGAACATTTCAATTCTTTTTTCCTTCTCGCTGACCGATTGAGCTTGAAAGCTCAAATGGATTCAATTGTGATTCAACGATTTTCTGCAACTTCTTGGATAATATTTCTTTTCGCAAACAGCTTTCAACAAGTTGCACCAATGATGGAATCTATTTCCATGATGATCACCGAATTGTCTGTTGACTGGAATTGTTAATTATATTTGCTTAGTTGGTGGTTGAATTTATAAACAATTCATGTGTTATCGTAGTTGCTTTTTTACACCAAATTATCATGATGATGAATAAAATAATTATGCAAAATGTAATGTTGAAAAGAAGTGGAAGAAATGATGAATCAAATCATAATCAACAATAATCAACAATAATAGTCATTTGCATTTCAATTATCTCTTGTTTCTTGCCTTCTTTCATCATTATCATCTTATTTTGAAATGCATTTATTGTAAATGGCTAATAATAATGATAATCATTTGAATCATGTTCACGAATTGAGGACGTGATAGCGATCATTCCAATGATAGAAATGTAATGATTTCCAAATTGAGCGTAAACGTTGAAAGAGCCATTTGTAAAGATTGCGAGACAAATTTGCTTTCAAAATTGTTCTCTGTCAACATTCAACGCTTTTCCGTCTTTCTCACCTTGAGAAGCTTTTCTGGTCAGTAAGTTGGATAATCAAGTTAAATGAAGACATCATCCTAAAGTGACCATCTTTAAACAATGTAAAACTGTTGGTCAAATATTTGGCAGCTCAAAGTAAAAGGTAAGAAGAAACAAAAACAAGAGAAACATTTGGTTTGCATTATTCTTGGTGTTGCTGGTTGCAATGGATAAAAGGTAATGGTAAAGGTTAGGGCTACTTAATCACGATTGTTAAACTATAATTTTGCAGCATCTTTTCTCTTCTTCATCCTCTTCACTCTCGCACAGATGAACAGAAATGACCAAAGTTGATATAATTTGAAAATGCAAATAACCAAAAGCAAAGGCAATTTTTCATTTTTACTGTACTTTTGTAGTTTCTCGTCTCTTTCCTCTTAACATCATCTTTAGGAACCACAGAAAGAAACTAAAAGTAACTTCACGCAATTTTGTTTACATGGACCACAATAGCATGTAACATCATTTAGGTTAAGAGTGATTAGATGAGGCGTTAGGTTTTGGTGTTTATACTTGCTTTATGGAGTTGCAATTGTTAAATGTTTACTTGAAAAATACTCGATTCACACTGATTTCAACAGTTGCTTATAATTAATAATTTTGATGCATTTAAAGACTGAGAATGGGCAACAATGGCAACAGCGAGAAGATATGAATGCCACGATTGAGCTCGTTGCTTACAAAATGTTGACACCAACTATGCTTGGAATGTTTGTTAACCCTAGAAAAGCTATTAACAGACGATCATCTTTTATGCAAAAGAAACCTGTTTTTTTGCTGTTGTTTACTGAAAACATTGAAGGTTCAACACAACAAAACATGTTTAAGCTGTTCTTTTTTTTGTCACTGCCTTTACCTTGATTCACCTTAACAAAATGAATCTCAATTGTTGAACCTCTAATAATCTCAGATTAACCGTCGATTTGTATTTGAATATCGATTCAATTCTAACAAATGAATACAAAACTAATACTCTGTTGAATTGAAAATAATATCTGAATTGGTTAAACAGCTTTGTTCATCTTGTGAAAGCCATTGTACGGCCAACTAGAATGGCTTGCAATATTTTTAAATTTTTCATTTTATTCCATTTAATTGCATCTTAAATGTTACAAAAAGGTAGAAACTGTGCAATTCTGGCTTTTATTAACGCCATTTTATTTTCAACTTTCATCATTCATCTTCTCAAAAGTGTTCAACTGAATCTTTTACTTTTCTAATTCATCTCATCTCTTTTATCCCTTGGTGAATACAAGACTAAACATTAACGGTTAAAACTTTTTTTCCCCTTGTTTTTTATTCCCAACAAAATGTAAATACAAAAGGGAAAAAAATATATTACAATAAACTCTGTTAGGTAAAGATAGTTTCTGTGTTTACACTGATCACATCCTCATCACTTTTTTCCTTGCAACCTCACAATATTATCTGAAAGCTCAATTTCCCGTTTAATATTGATCTTATTCTCTGTTAACATTTTATCAAAAATTTGCCTATTTATATGCATTTTCATATCTTTTCCAGGATAATATTAACATTCTCATGTCTCGATGTGTGTGTGTGCAAGAAGCAAATGTCCAAAGGTAAAAGGGATAACAATTCACGGTTAATAACATGCTTATTCAACTGAAAATTGCACTCAATCTCATTCAATTTTATTTTTCACTTTACCATTATTGCTGTTGTTGTTATTATTATCAATATTATTTTTATTGATTATCATAAAAATGTGTGTTCCTTTTGACAGACAATGTTTATTTTGAGAAGAGCAGAGCATCCAGGAAACATTTCACGTTTAAATATCACCTTCTCTTTGTGCTTCTCACCCACTGTTATCTTGCGTTACTCGCTTTCATCAAAATATTATCACAATATTATTTAATATAAAAGGGAGTGAAAACACGTGATTATCATGTAAAACAAAATTGAACCGCTTCTTCAATTTGTTTGCTCATTGTCAACACAATCAGCCAGAACAGCAAACAATTAGAGGTTCAACAATGGTGTTACATGAGCAAAACTTATGTTACTTGTACTCATTGAAACTATCTGTCGAGTGAAAAGACAATTAAAAGTTGAACAAACCAACTCAAACCTTATTGGAACATTCACTTTCTTCCGAGACAACTTTTGCTGAATCAATTGAATTGAACTTTTGCAAGTCTCAATGGTTCATATTTGCATTGAAAAAATGTTTGTCAATTTGTCGAGAGAAAAAAGTTCAATCGATGCTGCGCTTCGTAACAACTGAAAAGCGTCTTCGGAGATTCTTTGTTTCATCATGAATCTTGTTTGTTTTCTGAATTTCTATTGATAATGAATGGCTGCGATATGATAAAAGATTGGTTCAAACTTGGAGTTGCAAAGTCGATAAAGGTCAAGCTTGATTTTACTCGAAACTGTTATAAGGCATTGAAAGGTTGACCAAGCAGCAGAAGAAACTTTCATTGAAAGTTGCTATTAAAAGTCTCATAGAGAAAGTGTGACAAGTTATTCACACTTAATCAAGCAAAACTTGGAAGTTGGTAAATGGTAAATAAACGTTGCTCTTCAACTGAAAAGCATAAAGGCAAAGGTCTGATTACAAAAACTTGTATAAATAGATGATTGACAAAACTGTGCTTCGTTTTGTTGATCTATTAGCTATCGATTTGAATCTCTTTCAGTCAACGCCATCATTGGAAGCAAAATCAATTGAATTTATTTTTGCTCACAAGTTGATAAACTGGACTCGATTAACAGTATGATTGTTGATTAAACTGGTGATTGTCCTTTTTTAATAAGTCGCCCTCCATTTCATCTCAACATTTGTGGACAATTTTCATCATTATCTGTCACTTTCAGGTGAATTAGTTTTCCTTCATTTTCAATATCAACTTGACCATGATAATTGGAACATTTAGTTATGATAAACAAAATAAGATTGAAGAGCCTGGGTCAGCATGAGAAGTATGTTGTGTGACCATTTAATATCAAGTGTCATTTCACCCCATTAATAGAGTCTAGACTCGATATTTGATTTGAAAACATTTACCTTTCCATTGGATTCTGTTTGAAGAGAGAAATGCAATTTTTCGCTTTTGCACGCTTTGCTAGTTCATTTTGACGCTGCGACCATTAGACATCATTGATGGTTACAATTTTCAATTAATTGTAAGACAAAACTGAAACTGAATCGCCTTGTTCTCATAACATAATCTCACGGTTCATGATTACATTAATGATGAAAAGAAAGTCTATTGAGCAAGAAATGATAATACAATTGTTACAGAGTACAAGATGATTTTGATTGAATGATTAAACCTGATTACTGGCTGCAAAAGGTTGTTTCACCAGCATTTAGCCAACATTGAGAATGATTATTATCATGAAAATGGTTTATTGTTTCAAAGGTATCAACATACTGATGATCATTTCCAACGATATCAATAATTCATTTATGCGTTTCAATGTATCATTTGTGTGCCCATTCATCTCGACCAGAGAGGCAAGAGAAAAGAGAAAAGAGAAAAAAAGCAAATTATTATTTTCATTATTTTGATGATACATGACCTAAAGGTTAATTGAAGGTTATGCTCGTCGATTAATCAAGTTAAATTAGTTGAGGTCAATAAGAAGAAGAGATTTTGGTTAATAGCGATGCATACATTTGCCATGAAAAGGTAAATGCATTTTCACCCATTTTGTTACCTTGAATGGTTCAATGGTATTCAAGGTTGAAACCATTTTCCTGGTTCAACTTTCCCTTTGTTTTTGCTCTTCTGCAGTTTTCCTCCTTTTCTGGTTACATAAAATGTCGATGGAAGTTGCGTGCTTAAAATAATTTGCCATTGGTTTCCATTGCTATTCACTGTCAGTGAAAATATATTAACAAAAAAAAGTATCAAAAATTTTTTCCATGTAACTTCATGATGACAAGAAAGAAAAGGAGAAAAAGACAAAAGTTGAATCAAGATTGGAAGATAAACAATTTTTCTCCTTTTTCTTGTGCATTGGGAACATGAAAATGTCAGGATGAATTTCATTTATTTTTGTTTTCCTCTTCTTCTTCAAAGTGGAATTGTGATTTTGTCAAAAAGAAACATTAACAACCAGCAACTCTTCAAAATTGTAATGAACATGATTTGAATTTTTGATCAACTTTTTGCCATGGAAAAGGTTGGCCAGACAATTGATCAATTGGATCATTATCAATGACCAAGTGTTGAATGAAGAACCGTTGCAATCTTTTGCTTTTTACCTTCTTTGATCAACTCATTGGGTCTGCATGTTGGGTGAACAGTGTTGACTGAATGTATCATTTATTGTTGCATTCATCGTATTAGTATTAAATTGTTTCATAATAAAAGTTATTCTCATCGAGTTTCACCCAAATTGCTGGAGTCAATGTTGGCCAAGCAATTGCCGATTGCAATATGTTTTTATTAAGGTAAACTGCTAAGGTAATTAAGTTATCATGAAAGTTTGGATAAACAGAGAAGAGATAAGAAGCAAATAATGTAAAAGATAAAGATGAGAAGCGACAGTCTTCTTTGCTGTGAATCAATTAATGGTGCTTAAGATGTCTTTTTTTATTAATATACATTATATTTATCCAGGCTTTACTCATTCCTTATTAATCACGCCCTGAGTTTCTGACTTTTGCTTGCCATTGCATGTTTCGTTTCAACTCTCATCATCATCCTTGCTCAGCATCAGCATCTTTCCTCTTGAAACCACTCCTCGTCTTGATTCTCCTTCTCTTTCATTTTCAGGAAACACTTTATTGATAATTGAAATTTCCTTCTAATTACCTTGATGTCTTAAGATTTACCTTTTCCAAAGTTGCTCTTTTGACGTTTAAATCTCATCTTAATATGAACGTTGCGTTAGAAACGTTTGGTAAATGTTATGTTGTACAGAAAATTAAATGAACAAACCAATGGAAAGCGAAACATAAATAAATATATAAATCACTTCAAGTTAGTGTTAGTTGTAATTTGTTGAGAAAAGTTAGTTTCGCCGTTAACTTGCATTCAAAGTGAAAGGTAATGCAAGTGAAACGAAAAGATATCAAAAGAAAATGATAATGAAAGAAGACAAGAGAAACAAGTTTAAGGTTGATAATAATTGCAGTAATGAGAATGATGATGAAGATGATGAAGATGAGGAAAAGGTGAGAAGGTAAAAGGTATAAAAAGAGAGCAAACAAATTATCCTGCTGAGATAAACTCATGGATATCATCAGTATTGATGGAAGTGGAACAAAAATAGAAATGCTTCTTAGTGCCACTTTTATGCTGATTTAAGCGACTTTACTCATTTATTTATCAATAACCATTTCATCTTCACTAACCTTTCTCACCTTGCTCCAGACAATGTGAACTCTCAATCAATCAAACGCCAATGTCACCGTTAACATGAAATATTTGATTAACAAACAAAAAGAAAGCAAAATTTATTTGATTTCATGGAAATGCTTAACACGCTCTTCGCTCTTTTTCCTTCAACCTTCTGATTTCCATTTCGAATCCAATTATTATCTATGAAACTCTATCTGCTTGTTGTTGCCTTCCTTTACATCATTCCTCATGAAAATAGACTTGGAAATTAGAGTCCAATTCGCCTGATTGGCTGATAGCAAACGAAATGCATGAGTAACTAGTGGGTGTTTGGTTCACCTTTAGGCAAATGATTCCAACTCGATATTAATATGGAAAATGTTGCAATGGAAAATGAAAAAATTTCAATGTTGACTTGGAAATTTTGAAATTTGAAAATTAACGATTTTCTCATCGTAACTTGAACTTTGTGAATTTTCATGCATTGCAGTGAAACGGGAAAAGCAATTGATCTACTCTCAATTTGTACACTTAATTATGTTCGACATTTGGCTGTTTCTCTCCATAAAATGAATATCTTTGTTCATCATTCACTATTTACTTTGGTTTTATCACATTGAAATATGAAGTTAACTTTGCTCAGTTTGGAGTGAATCAAATCTCAAATGGACTGAATTCCCTGTTGAGCTGAAGTTGAGTCAAATGATAATAAATATTTTATTTATCATTTCAATTGGAATCAAGATGAAGACTAAAGGACATTTTGATGTATCCAAACCGATATGGAAAAAGGTTGCAGTAATTGAAAGGCAATAATAATCAATCAACGACAAGAGATACAATAACATGAGAATAAAAAATGAAACTGAATTTATTATCACTCATTATTGTTGCGAATCTTTTTCTTCTCTCTTTTTATTCTCTTGACCATTGAATAAAATTTTCAGGTTAACTCAAAGAGAATGGAAAATAAATGATTGAATGAATCCATTTGACTTATCAGCTGGCAATAGAAGAATGAATATCCAATTTGCCGATGAAAAAGTTATTTAAACAGTTAAAGCGATTAAATAAACGAAGTCAACGAAAAGAGGAAAAGTTGAATGGAATGAATGAAGAAGATTGTTTCATGATGATGTTTCATCGAAGAGACCACACACAAGATTGGAAAAGACAAAAAAGTAACTCAATTTAAGCCAAATTATCGCAATTAGTTTAGAAAAATAATTTACTGATAATAACAGGCCAGCAACAGGACTTGTAATTAACTTGAATTAACATGATAATTATGATTAGTTTTAAAATTTCATTGTTATTCTGTTGAAAAAGGATTTTTAAAAAGGCTCAGAATAATTCATCAATTATTTTTCTGGTAAAAGTCGCCTTAAACCATAAGTCAATGGGAAAATGTAAGAATCCAAATAATCGATGTTTTTCAATTTTCGTGTCAAAATGAAAATTAAATTTCATAAGCTCAAGACTGTTGAACTCTTTGACTTAAGACTGAAGTAAACTCATGAAGTCGATAGCAAAATGAATTTTAATCAAGACCAATGCCTCATTTCAAAGAAAATGTATAATCTTCTGAGAAATTCTAATTACGAAATTTAATTAAAAATCCTGAGCTTTATCTTCAAGTACATTGTCGTTAAACGCCCTTTCACATGCTCAAAATACTTGGAACAATATTTTCATTGGAATCATGAAAATGATCATCTTTATGAGAACCTTTCAATATCGATAAAAAGGAAAGTTCAGTTGACTAAAAAAGAAATACTATTTTGCAATCTATTTTGCTGCTAAATGCAAATGCAAAACTCAAACTTTTTGATTGAATTTCAATGTTTATACTAACGATCCTTGTTCACTTCGAAACTTATCCAAAGCCTTGGATTGTTCGACTGATTACCTTTTTGATTTAATTATCAATGGAAGCCTTTATTTTCATTGCAAGTCGTTAATGGAATGAATATATTGATATGAAAATTAGTGAGGAAACATGACATTATTAGTGTTAAGATTTACATGAGATTATCTTTGATTGTTTGATAGTTGTTGACATGATGAAGGATCTATTATAATGAAAAACTTGTTTCTTTCAATTTTTGCTTTACTTTGCTTCTTCTATAGTTTCCATGCTGATCCAGCTAACTCAACTTGAAAGTTACGTTAACATGAGTTGAGCTTGAACCCGCCTTTTCCTGACTCGGCAACTCAACTGTCTCTTGAAATGACATTCATTAGTGTTGAGTTTTTTACCTTATTTTGTTGGCCTTTCCTGCCAATGTTTCAGCTTTCCAAAGCTGCTGGTCTTATTTACACCAGAAAACATGAAACACTTTATTCAATTTGTGTCAATTTATAGCTGTTTACCATTGAAAATATCAATTCTAATTCAGAAAAGTTTTCTCTTTTTACTTTCTCTTCTCTTCTTCTTCTTCTCTTCTTCTTTATCAATCATCCGTGTTCCTCATGTATTTTCTCCATCCAACTCATTGAAATAATATTCTGCCAACAATGAAGTTTGGTAAATTTGGCTAGAATAAAAAACGCCAAAATAAAGCCAGAATTTACATGATTGAAATGATTGAAAGTATGAACCGAGAAGGAAAAACTATGCAAAAGTAGCAGTAAAAGTAGTTTCTATTATTTTCTTGTAAAGAAAAGTCTTCTTTTACTTTTTTTCTTCATTCTTCAACTGAACATTTTTTCCTTTTATCGTTTCTACTTTACCCTTTACCAATCGATTTTACATTTCAATTTGATCAATTTGAATATTTATTAGCATTATCATTTGAACAATCATCATTAGTAAGTCAATCTAAAAGTTTATCTTGCAAGCAACGGCATAAAATATACAAATATTATTTATCATTTTCTTTCTTCGAAAAACATCAATTGAATTTTTTTCTTCTTCTTTACCATGTCAACAATTATTTCTCTTGGCGCTACGAACTTGACTTGCAATAATCAATTTAAATTTTTCGTTACTTTCATTGCGAGTGAAACAAATTTAGTTTTAATTGTAAACAGGGAATTGGTTTAATCTGACTGAATAATAAGCCAATTTGTTGCTCTCATTAACATTGTGTTGGTAAAAGTAATTGGAATATGATTAGAAAATGGAGAATAGAAAATGATGAAAACCCTTATTTTTTCTCTTTCATTGAAACACTTCGCCATCATCATTTCAATTTGAAATGATGCTGGTTAAAATTGAATGATGAAATGAAATTGTATTAAACTTCATTTCAATTCATTTGCAAAGGTAAAACTTTTTTTCTCTCAACAATCAAACTCTAAATGATAAAAATGTCAGTTGAATTGTTCCCTTTCTCATGGAGTGGGGATGATAATGATGATGGTCTTGGTGATGATTAACAGTGAAACTGTGAGTATCTTGGTTTCATGAATTATATTCAATTCACATGAAGAACAAGGGAAAATGAAGAAAAAGTGAAACAATTATCATCTCTATTACCATCACGAGAAGGCATCACTTATTCACTTAAACCTCATCATCATCATATTGCAATGTTAATTTCATTGCGATTGTTGCCGTTAATTCTGTCTTCATGTTGTCTCTTTTCAAGAGCAAGTCAATAGTGTACATGATAAACACGCACAGTTTGAAGCAGGAGTGACATTTTGTTGACAGTTTAGTTCTTGATGCTCATTATCATTGAAGTGCTTGTTCACATTGTTATGCGGTTATCGTGAGAAGAACAACAAAAAAACGGAAAATACTCAACATCAACATTTAAATGCATTCCTCATTTATGCTTATAAATTTGTCCACGCTAAGTATTTAGCGATTTGTTAATGACGCAAAAATGTATCAACATCAAGTTAAAGATGAACTGTTACTTTGCCTTGTTATAGTGACAAGAAATTGATGAAACTCAAAGTGATCTGAATATTGATAATTGGCTGACAAAAGTTGAATCCCTTTAATGAGCATCTCAAAGTTAACAAGCTTAATGTTGATCGGATCATTTATACCTGAAGAACGGTTGAGACTTGCGACAATGCTGATTGGAAAGACTGAGTTTAATTATAAACTTTAAGTTGATTTACTGCAAGTTTGACTAGCTTTGCTTACGCAAAATTTGGTGTTAATCATTGGTTTTAAAGAGCAACTCTGAAGATGACAGCATTTAACATGAAGATTATCTCACAAGCTAAAATGATATCTCAAGTTGAGATAAAATTAAAGGCTTAAACGAGACATAAATCAGTCAATCTGGTGATTGTGATCAGCGCAATGGATTTCATTTGATCGCTTTGACCGAGCATTTGATCATTTTAAAGTTTATCATTAATCAGAATTATTGAGCTCTCAATCTTTGCCAATCTTTTCATTTTTTCATTTCTTCATTCATTCAATTATCTTGTTGAATCATAGCTTTTTTGCTTTACCAGTTTTGCTTCTATTATTACCCAAAATAATTCATGATAAACTGTGAAAACGAAGAAAAAGCGAATTAATTTGTACATTTCCTTCTCTTCTTTAATCATTTTTCAATTTGCACAGCTTTCAAGACTCACTTCCTACTTCCTTTGTCATCTTTTTTTCATGTTACTAGATCAACTTTGCCAACAGCAAGCAAAAGATGCAAATGACGAAGAGAATCAAGTTTATCACATTTTCAGTTAATCTACCAATAATGACTAGCAAAAGCATAATGAAAAATTAATTGTTGAGCAAATACATTAGAGCAATTTGTGTGTGCAAAGTAAATTTGAAAGTTGACCGGAAACTGAAGATGTCAGGGTTAATGGTATATCAATTGAAATTCATCAGAATCACTATCTTTTATTTACTTGAGAAACTCGAGTGAAGGGAAAAGTAAATTATGAAAAACAAGGGCAATTTAAATGAGAACCTTTTAAGAAACTGTTGAAGAAAATGTTTCAAGAGAACAATGAGTTTTTTTCATGAACACTATTAGATTACCGGGAATCAACTTCCGATGATCACGGAAAAGTGTTTACACGAAAGAAAAATGGAGCAAAAGAATACCTTGAATTTGATGAGCTTTTATGAAAATGAAATTGAACTGATGCTCGATGAGATGCACTTGATCTTCAAGTTTACAATTTGCTTAAAGTTTGCTCTTCATTTTGTTTCACTTTACATGTAAACATTTGATAAACTGAAACTGTCATTAGTTATGCCATTATTGTTATCATTTCATGTCAGCTAATATGATGAATTGGTTTGGAATGAAATACAAATGAATGTTGAAACCAAATTACAATTGGCACAAACCAGAGAGAAAAAAGGTTTCATCATTTTCTTTCCTTTTACAGTGTTTCTCGCTCTTCCCTCAACTAACCTCACCCAAAGACTCAACATGATCGGTCACAAAGATGTAACTAAACAGTGTAAAGTTGACGTAAAAGATGATTGAAAAGTATTTCAATGATCACTCACAGTATCCTGTTGTTGCCTGAAAACCTTTTGTCATTTCAATCTAATCTTTTAATCTAATTGTTTCTCCGTTTATTCACTTACAGTGCCACCTGAGAAACCTATTATTACTGATTTTAAATCAGGTGAACCCTTAACCAGTCTTATAGGACCCTTCAATGAAGGTGATAAATTGACTTTAAATTGTGAAGTATCCGGTGGCAAGCCTCGTCCCTCATTAACATGGTGGAGGGAATCAGTGCTACTCGATGATTCCTATGAAACACTAGCTTCCGGTATCATTCGAAATACCCTTGAAATAGCAAGTCTTCAACGGCACGATTTAATGGCCGTTTTAAACTGCCAAGCATCAAATAATAACATATCTTCACCTCAAGTGTCAAGTGTCACTGTCGACTTGAATTGTAAGTATTTTTGATTGCAAATCAACGTTTTCTTTTCCATTTTTTTTCTTCTTCTATTCTCATTGAACACTCAAAGTTGAATTATCCTGACTTTCAGCAATTATACCAATTGAAATTGAATATTTGCCTTTTGCTGTTCAGCAATGTTTTTGTTTTCTGCTCCTTCAAATTGAGCTTTATCATCATCATCATCAATCTTACCTTTTGCAGTCGATTGATTAATCATCTTTTCTCAAATTCATAGTTGAACCTCACTTATTATCATTGTTTGCTTTCCTTTCATAATCGCAATTTACATTTTGTTGATTCATCAGTATAATTATATAGTTAAAGTTGAACCTTTTTCAATATTATTGAATCTCTTTCTCCAGTTATCATCGAAATTATCATCGCCATCATCAAACCTTCAACAGTTAACATTATCATCTTTCTTCTTATCTTCACCTGAATCTCAGTAAAAGTTCATCAATCTCACCATCTTGTTCATAATCATCACATTTAATCCTGTAAGATTATGCTTACCTGCCATTGATTGACTTACATTTAATTGAAAACGTACAATTATAATTAAATGGTTTCAATTGTAATAGGAAAACTTGAAGCTGAGAGAAGCTCTAAATTTGATGAATAACATTGAAATAAAGTAGACATTTGGTTGAGCAAAGTTCAATATCAAATTTCAATATGAATAGCTAAATATTCATTTGAGTGCGTCAAGTCTAATAAACAAGTTGGATTATTAATGGCAAGAAATTGATTCAAACTTGAAACGACTTTTTGCTTGAAACTCACAAACTTCAGAACCAGTCCAACTCAAAGCCCTGCTATCAGGTTATTTTGCATGATACAGACTATTCCAACAGATTGCATTTGATTTCATCTCACCTTGCATCTTCACTTAATATTGCCATTTAAAATTGATATTCATTGAAATATTAATCCCTTAATTGTAATCCGCTAATGGAACCCAAATAAACTTATAACAAGATGGACATCTGACAAGTAAAGCATCTCAAGTGACTTGATAGTTTGTGCTTCAACTCCAGTTGTAACAAGTTGCAGTGTTTCAATAAACCCACTCTTTTGTGCACCAAAGGGTTGAGTGAGAAAACTGAAAATAAAGTGAAATCGGTAACCTAAGTCTTTCCGTCTCTGAATTGCTGGTTGAAGTTGCTTCCAGATAACATGAATGGAACCATACAATTCCTCAACCATCCTAGTTAGCTTCAAAATTGATCGATAAATTGAAGCAAAAATGAACTTGTATTAAGGCGTGTTTACCATCTAAACTAAGCCGCCCAGAAAATCGCTTTCATGGCAACAGGAATCTGGAAATTGGACGATTAGAGGAGTTTAGTAAATTGAATAAAAAACAGGCAAATTGAGAAATGAAAACTAATCTGAAAAGATGAACAGAACTGAATCAACATCGACTCCTGCGACCAAATTCAATAGACAATTAGCATCGTAAAGCAAAAGATTTTTGTGGTTAATTAATACTTGCAAACTTGTTACTTCGAACGGATGATAAGCTTCTAAGTACAGATTAATTGGAACAATTTAGACTTTGGATTGGAGTTCAATCGAAAGTTGATCGAGATAAATAGCTATTTCAAGTTTTCTTCAGCTTCAGCTAATGTAAAATGAATTGGCATTGCATTTGAATGAAACGTAATCTTTGACCAAAAGGCCACTTTGACCTTAAACTGTTGTCTCATGTTTTGTGTTATCTCATTAGCCAATTATTAAACATTGATTGGTAATGCGAAACTGAACAATCAATGGCCATAACATTAATATCCTTTGTGAGCAAATACATTTAAGGTCAAATGTCCTTCAATGGGATATTCATTGAACGTCCATTATTCGTATTGTTTTTGTTGCAAAAGCAAACATTAACATCTTGCGAACCCTCATGACCCTCATTATGCATTGAACATGAAATTTGAACACAAATCAATGAGAATAATAATTGATTTAAATTCGTCAAATAATTTCATTTTTATATTCAACAATCAATCAATAGACTAACATTTGTATACAAGTTGATTTGAAATCGATGCCATTGAGCCATTAATGATAACCATTTAAAAGTGAAACATTGAACCAGATACAACTAAATCAGTTTATCGATTAACAATTTTGAAAAGTTGAAGCTCAAGCTAATAATAGTTTCATCTTTACTTAATCTGAAACTCTGATTATCTCTCAACCATTACATGATAATAATGGTTGAATTAAGTTGAATGGTAAAATATGATAATTGGTTGAATCAATGATTGGTAGGAATGTTGGTTGAAAGAGAAAAACAAAAGTCTCTTTGGTTTTCCGTCTCTCACTTTTCGTTTTCACACAGAAGCACAAAAATAATGAAAACTAGCCAACAATAAGTTTCCTTGTTTAACTTGATTCCCTAAAGGCACTCATCTATCTATTGATTATTATTATTAAATCCATCATGATTACCTGTGCAGTTGGTTGAAGGCAACTCTTCTGGTGGCCGTTGCTGATACACTAGACCAAAGTATTTGCACGCAACTAGGCTCAACCTTGCCGATTGACCCGGCTATTATCGAAGCTCTTCAACTTCACCCAAACCGATGCCAAGTGAACAGCAAAAGTAACTATTTGCTCAGCCTCCATTGCCTAACTATTAATTAGACCATAAATTGGTTTATTTTGTCCCGTTGTTTTCAGTTGTACTTTCCCAAGGTAAAGCCAACAATAAGCCCATAATAACCAATCCCATGACATTGAGTCTGATAAAGGCCACCCGAGAACCGTTTGTTTGTCTCATTGGACTTGAACTTTGCTTTTTCACTGTTTGTTTGTTTACTTGTTATTTGCTTGTTATCATCGTTTATCGATGTTGATTCAGCTGAGATGAGTTTAATTTAATGATCTGTTGAAAGTCTAATATTATAAACAAAACTGCTCAAAATGCTATCATCAGAAAGTGTTTCACAGAGAAAGAAAAAAACGAAAACTAATATTTCATTTTCATGTGTTACTTTTCATTTTTTTCACGAGTTTGACCTCAAAACCATGATTTATCTAATTCATTTGTTGTTACAAAAATCAAAAACAAATTGCATCAAATGATTAATTTTATTCATTTATTTTGTTGATTATGAAAGCGATAAAGTTGTTACCATTTTTAACTTTACTGTTGAGCAAACAGCAAGTCGCGATTGAAACATGATTTGAAATTTGATTGAATTAGCTCATTTAAATTAAGATTAATGGTTTAATTAACAGTCAGCCTATTATGTGATCAATAATATTGTGCTTTTTTTTCCTTTCAAAGTTTACTTTTCTAGTTGAAATAATTAGCAACGTTGTATCAATCAATTAGTTGTTGTTCATTTACAATCAATGTTCAACTTTATGTTCAACTTTGAAAGACTTTTGTTTAAACTTGAAGAGAGCCAATTGAGATGTTTAAGGTGGATTAACCTGAGCTAATGAATTTTTTGCTTCGAAACCTTTAAGATGAAAGTCAAAGGGAAGGTGAACTTTGCTGACGGCTATTTGGAAACAAAATATGTAAGAATCTATGTCAAGAAGGTAAACTTGCCGTTTACTAGGTAAGGTTAAAATTATCATTTCTCTGCCCATGAGAAGGTTCGGGATGAAGATGAAGATGAAAATGCATTTTACATTTTTTTCTCTTGATTCTTTCTCTTTCTTTCAGTAGACCTTTCTGTCTTCTCATTCATTCTCAACGAAACAAAATGCTGATAACTTGTGAAGCGTCAAAAGCCAATCCCATTTCTATCATTATTATTATCACTATTATTAGTTTAACTAATATAATGTTTTCAATTTTATCTTATTTTGTATTTGAAAGCGCTTCAGGCTTGTTTGTGACTTTTAATAGTGAAAGTTGTTTCACTTTATTCATTGTAATCTTTTGTGTTGCGTTCAACTGCGAATGACCATTCATTTGGATTAATCAAATCTCACTCAGTCTAGTCTTATAATCTGTTAATATGCTATCATTTCAATATCGATACTGAAAGTGAACATAATTTGAATGGCTGCCTAGTGATTACATGGCATTAGTCTCACCTTGAATATCAACATTTAAACTTTAATCAAATCTTAACCAAGCTTAAATGATTTACCATTTGCTATTAACTAGTCATTTAAATTATTAACTTGGCCTCCTTTTGGCTCATTTAGACCAAACCTTTATTTAATAACAATTATCATCATTTAAATAATTGTTGCCAAAACAATTTTCTTGTTAGTAAATCACGCTCCTTAAGTGCAACAATTTTCAAATAACATTAAAAACATTATCATTAGCACCATCATCAACATCATTATCACTTGAATTTCATGTTAAATTTCCTTCATTAATAAGCAATGGAAAGGCAAAGTAAAATAAAAATCTAGAAAATACACTTTTCTCGGTTCGATTCTTCAGCTAAACTTTAATCTTGAGCAAAGTCGATTGTTAGATTGATCCGTTTCTCGATCTTCTTTTGATCTTCCATACCAAATATGCAAGCAAATGATTCAACAGTTTGTCAATCTTCATGTTCGCAACTCAAAGGTACATCATTTGGACGCTTTCACCTTCGAACATTTGGATAAATTAATTCGAAAGAATAATTTCGAACAATTACTAACATTCCTATTGTGCTGTTCAATGAAACATTTTCACTTGATGAATACATTTGTTGGCCAATTTCAATGATTTAAATCTTATTTGGTTGAAATCTTGTCAATGCTTGAAAGGAAATGTTATTTTAGGTTAAAAATGAAATCGATTGTCAGTCCATTCAGACTGAGAGGAACATGAATGTTTCCATTTTTATTCATGTATCATTGCTATTGAAATGATGTTGGTTGAGGTAATAATAGTGATAATCTTTGCTCTAATATAAATTGAAATGTTCATCTATTTATTGCTTGAGGGAAACTTTATATTGACATGGAATCAAATCATATGTGGAATTATATCGACAATCGATAGAGAAATCATGTATTTCTATGAATACAAAATTGAACACAACTTTGATTGTCATCATGTTATCGTCATGAATGTAAATGTTGATAAGGAAAACAAGTAAAGAACGAACAATTCTGTCTTTCATTTATTCAACGTTGACATTCATTGGAATAATATTTTATATCTTATTGAATGACGAAAAAGATGAGGTTCTTGAGAGTTCTGAACAATCAAAGGAAAAAAAAGTTCGGAAAAGTCAACAATTTTAATTCTGCTTGTTGAGACAGCAAAACGGAAATGATTGCATTTATTCCAGTTGAGAGTGAATCTTTTTTTCTCCAATTCAAATATTCTCTGATATAATTGAATTTCAGTTTGATTCTTGTGTTCAAATGAAAAGGTCAGTTAATCTCAATCTGTTTAAGGAAACAGCAAAATCTCATCTTTTTAAACTCTCATGTTCATCATCAAGTTCACCTTTTCTTCCAACATCATCATTCTCCATGTAAAAATGTCTACAGGGCATTTCAAGTTACTCTTCACTTCTATTATAATACAGCGAAGGAGAAGAAAAAAAGAAATCCCAAGTTTCTTTTCAATATAATTCACAGGGAGTTGCCATTATCATTGATTCTTATCTTTTCTTTTCTTCTCTTGTGTTGCTTTTTTTGCTTCCTCATCATCATCTTCAGTATCTTCTGTTGAACCATCACCATCTTTAACAGTGAAGAAGAAGAAGAAGAGAAAAAAGAAGAGAAAAAATTCTTTTCATTAAATTGACATTAGCAGTGAAACCGAAGTGAATGAATAAACTAAATGAAAATGATGAGCAAAAAAGCGAGCAAAAAATTACAAAATGAACTTTCATTTGAGTAAAATGCTGATTATGAAGTGAAGATACAAAAACAGAAGACTTTACCAGAGAAAAAAATAAAAGCCAAAAGCAACTATTTTTTATACTATCAACACATTCTTCATGATATTTTATCGAGTAAAAGAGTTACTTTTTGTTCGCTCTATCAAATGCTCTATCTTGTTTGGATTATTCATATTGAGAACTTTCCTTCAATACATTTCATCCTCTCTTTCCTTAGGGTATTGGTGCAATGAAGATGCTCATCATTAAAACAGTCGCAGCAAGATTATCATTTCTATCTGTTATTTTGCTCTGTTCATTACAAATGTTGATTTCATGCTCTTTAATTGTTGACAACTTTTAATTAGATAAATACTCTGAAAGTTGTTAAGATGAAGAGCGAGATGAGATTCACCAGGGAAATATCAGTTGGAATACTTTTCGTCTCTCTTATCATCATAAACACCAAGATAATAATGATGATTCTCGCCTGATTCTGTGTGTTACTCTGGATTAACAAGTTTATCCTCTTCAACTGATCTCTAAGGAAACATTGAGTGAACAGTTTTTTTCTGTCCTTCTTTGCAGTTTTGGGTGCAAAAAAAGAGTTGAAAGTTGTTTATCATTATCATTAGTAAATTATACAGCAAGTTGAGTGAAACAATCAAGAAGCCTTTTGCTTCACACTGTTGGACCAAATGAGTCTTGAGGTGAAACAAAAGACGTCTAATTACAATCCATTTTTAATCCGATCCTTTGTTTTCCTGACATTTAATAAGGAAAGGTTTGCTGTGTCGAGACTAATTAGTTGCCTAAAGTATCGTCTTGTAAAATGGCTTTATAAGCGATAAGTTGTTGAATAACGTTGGTCTGTTAATTAAACAGATCATTCCAATTGCTTCAACAAGCAAAACCAGAACTTTCCTCGAAGCTTTTCTTTCCAAATCAACTGATAATCGAAACGTTTTGATGGACGGATTGTTTGATAAACAGAGCTTCCATTATTTGGACTTTAAATTTTCGAACAAAAATTTTTAAAAATTCGATTTTCAACTTTTTACTATTTCAAATTCGCTCTGTTAGGGTAGTCATTAAGTCTTGACTCTGCCCATCAACGAGCCTTTCGGTATTTGTTCTCACCGTACCTATTCAAGAAGTCGATCTGCTTCTTTGATAGAAAACACTTAAAATATAAAGATCTTTGTTGATCATGGAATAGTCGAAATCGATTTTTCGAATGAATTTTCTCTGAATTTAATTGATTTTAAAGAAGTTGTTTGAGAAAATATTGCAAAAAATTTGAACATTGAATCGAAATTTGCGAATTTCTATCTTGATATTTCTATTTAGTCTATAAAGGCGAAGCTTGAATCATCTTAAGTATTAAATGAAATGTAAACAATAAGCTGCTTTTCTAATGATCCACGTAATCTACTGAACTGAATTTAGGAACTAATTTTGAATGAACAATTGATGATCGCAAAATGAGAAGAAAATGTTTCATTTTGAATTAAAAGAGCAACTCTTTCTTGAACCGAAATGGCAGGCAACATCATTTACTTGCTAATGCACTTTGTTTGACTCGTAATAATCATATTAATGGCGGTTGTTTCATCTTAAAGAGTAAAAAAAGAAAAGAAAAATTGATTAAAATTGAATAACATTATAAAGAAAGTAAATAAAGCGAAGGTTATTCAGTTAATTTGAAATTAACCAACGCCCAATGAAATTCATTTTTCATTCATCAATATGATGGTGATGATAATGTAATAATGATGGGTGAAAATAATCGATAGTCTATTCATATTATTATCTTAACTGAACATGATGTCGAATTCATTAGTCAAGATGAACTAAAGAAAACCTTTTTTTTCCTTTTTTTCCTCAAAAACTAATGAAACTGATATTATTTAACTGTTGCTCAAACTATTCATTCCTTGAGCCTCAACTGCTATTTATATTATTGTAATTTATGGTGAGTTTGCTGAATGTTTCATTATTTTCCATGGAATTGGGTGAACAAAAATTCGCTGTAAAAATGAGCTAATAAGATGATAACCTGGAAAACCTAAACTAGAAGAAAAATGTATTCATTTTGGCAAATTTCACTGTTCATCTTTTAAATTGTATTTCATCACTTTGGTTTAAATTCACTGTTGAGTTCATTTAGCCTGAAAGGAAAGAAGACAAAACTAATCTCATTTTCTTGTTTTTCATGGAATGTTCTTGTTCTGAATTTTTACAAATTAATGTGAATTTCAATGTCAAATTGATTGTTAATCAAATTGTTAGTTGAAGCAACAGTTTCAATTGAAAAGAAAATGTTTCATGAAGAATAAAGGTTTAGATAGTGAATAAGAAAAAGATGAAACTTAGATTAGAAAGATCAATGGATTTCGATCTTTTGGAAAGCGAATTTTGTTCGGTATAAATATCGAAATTGATTATCGAATGAACATTTTGTCGACTCGATTCTCTTTCTAATGCAACAACAGCAACAAACGAGTTGAACAATTGTGATTCTTTGAATAATCGAAGTTTTTTGCCTGAATTTCAATTGATTTCAACTTATGAAGTTGAACTTGATTGAATGTTGATCTCGATATTTCACCTGTTCTCATCATTTTAGATGAAAGGTCAAAAGTGAACTTCTTTTTGACTCATTCTACTTTTCACCTTTTAACGCTTTTCATGAACATAATAACCTATTGAATCGTTTTTGCTTCTAGTTTAGACGAAAGCGAAACTCAAATCTTGACTCTTATTCATTTGTTTTGTTTCAACTCTCAATAAATTATCGTGAAATGCTTAAAGTGAAAAATAATTCCAGCAAATAGCGTCTAGATAATAACGACTTATCAATTTTCAAGACTCTTGTTTGTCTTCAACTTGAATCACAATCATTATTAGTTTTTGATGATATTTGATGCAAAAAGGCTAATGTTCAATAAGTCAGTTTATTATTTGCAAAACTTATTTCATAATAAACTTAATGTTCTTTTTCATCATTATCATTGTTTCTCAATTCATTTTTGAACTTCATTTTACGACTTTTTGTCATCTCAATTTCAGTGAATACTTGCCACTGATATTGAAGTTTATCATGTTTTTTTACTTCTTTTCAGGTCAACTTATTTTTCTGATGGGTCAGTTAGCTTTACATTCCTTTGCCTTGCATTTGTTAATCTTGCTTGTAATCAGCATTTTGCTAAAGTTGATTGATGATTTATTGTCTTCAACTTTTGTTGTTCTTGTCATTCTCAGCAGATCCCTTTGACTTCTCAATTTCATTCAAGTTAAATTGATTGAGACATTTTTCTTCATTATCAAGCCTCAAGAAAACTACAACTCAAAAGCAACATCAACACCAATGAGCGATTCCGAAGGAATCATGAAAAGTGGAAGGAAGACTGAAAGGTAGCAGAATATGTATTTCAACTTGTCTCAAAGTTTATCATATCAATTGCAATATAAACTCAACTTCTGATGTTAGAGATAAACTTGAATTTCAACGAACCAATAATGTTAAACTTGCGCTCTACTTGCAAAGCTTAGTCAAGTTACTAACGATTATTCTTGTAATGCTGCATCAATTATCAGTCCAACTGATGTTTTTGAATCCTTTGGTTAAAAGTTTGTATTGAAACCAATGATTTAGATCATAGATTTAGATTCCTCTTCCACTCCGATCATATAAAGGTGAATTTTCTTGGAATAAAATTTTGAAAAATTCGACTGAATAGTGAAGATTAGTCTAATGGATAGAGATGATGAAATTGGTTCGAAATGAACCAGAATTACGAAAAATATTCTTGACGATCAGAAAAGTTTACGATTCGATAAATCGATAATTCATCTTAAACGTCTTATTTGATGATTCAATCATTTAAAAGCATTTTACGAATCATAACTCTTTCGTTAAACTCATTAAGTTTTTTCGAAAAGCGCTTAACTGGACATTCGCTAATGTATTCTTGCTTATCCGTTCATTTCTATCAATAATCTTTTTCCACTCAAATTGTTGATCGAACGGAACTTCAAGGAGAATGAGATTTTAAGATGATAACGTGTTTAGCAGTTACAATGATTTCAAGTTTAGAAGTTTAATTTCTTCATTCCATGAAGAAATTGAAATATCGACAGAATTGTTTTCGGTTTAATATTTTGCTCAATCTTCAGCAAAAAGATGAATCCATATAAAACTGCAATAGAATGGCAATAATCTGAAATATCCTGGAATTGAGGATGAAAATTGGAATTGCAAGTTTCATTTTAAAAGATGAAGATGAACTGGGTTTGGAATTTGCATGACTGAATCTGAAGAGAACAAAAAAGGCTATTTTATCAATTTTCATTCTTCTCTTTTCGCCTTAAAAGAAAGAGAGAAAATCTGATCAACAAACGGATAAATAACATTTAACTGAGCTGAACATTTCGAGTTTAGAATTTTGCATCTATTTTCAGAGTTTGAGGTGAAATCTCATGAGAACTTTAAAAGCGCTATTTTCAGCAGTTGAATGAAAGTGTATAAATAATCTGGAAACAAAATATAATCATAAGAGTGATAATAATAAACTGTCAGATTGAGTCAATGGATTTGATGTTCCAATGGAAATGAATTGAGTGTGCATCATGATGGAAGGTAACATGAAAAGATGATGAGAATGATGAGCAAAATGTCACACATAAATAGGAAATGAACTATAATCAGAAAAAGTGTTTTCGTTTTTTTTCGTCTTCACAAGCAAAGCAACAAGACTAACACCATAAACATATCTTTTCACATAGAAATATCATTAATCTTTCCATTGATATTTCTCAGGAGAAAACTAGCACAGAATTTCAACTGAAACCTTTCTTCAGCACAATATCATCAATACTTATTTAGAATTTTTTCTCTCTCGAAAAGAAGCACAAAATTCTAACTCGACCATTGAATCGTTTTACTTTTCAATAATTTGCAGCTTCTAATTGATTAAAAGTTGATCAATTTGCAATCTTTCAATTTACAGCCAATTTCAAGATTGACTCAGATTCATTGATAAAGGTAATCATATTAACTTGCTTATTAACAATTTCAGCTTCTGTTTGTGCTCATCGTCGCTATCAACCTTTACAATCTAAACTGGTTCACCATAATTTGATGATGAAAATGCATGAGGATTCCATTGACATTGTTAACAGTTTTTCAAATCAATTTTCTTCTTCTCGCTCCTTCCAGCCTTTCAATCATGCTAAGTATAAGATATTGAATTGAATGTCAACAGGCCAAGTTGTGTCTTGCATTAGGCAAAAGTAATATACATTAGTAAAGTAAAGTCCTTGGTTCAAGAGTCTTGGGTGTGTCAATCACAGCTGAATTGAATTTTATGCGGAACAACAGGATAAGAAGAAAACTTAACAAGGTCCATTATTACTGAAAGTATTTCTTTATTCTGTATAACCTCAGGCTTAATCGAGCTAAACTTTGTTTCATTATTTCTTGTTGCTCACAATACAAATGTTAATTATGAGAAGAAAGCATTTCTTCCAGATTATTAATATAATATTACAAGTAGACATATCAGCTTTTCCATCGAATCCCTGTCACAGTTATTAATGATCATTTCGTTTCTTCTTCTTCTTCTCATTCCGATTGTTCCATTCTTGATTTGCAAAAGCATTTTCATCCGAGCGCGTTATCAAGGGTTCAGCTAAAGGTAAGAATTGAAAGAAAGTGAAATTATTGAAAAAATCGATTCTCTTTGAAATTGATTAATATCAAATTGTAAAGGGTCAAAATCAATGAGAAAATTCTGTTTCTGATTGTTACTTTTTTCCCTGTTTAATGGACCGTTAATCAACCACACAGTTTAGAAATTTCAGTTTTACTCAGGAAAAAGAGAAAATTCTTGGTTCCCATTGAATCACAATGATTTATCGCGACTTGTTTGCGATAATTTTGCGTCCATTTATTATCATCGCTTTCAAACCATTATTGTTATTGAATGAGAACAAAAAATATTTCAATAATGAAAAGAATGGCATTTTAATCTAATCTGATCATCTGATTATCTCATTACCATTCTAGTTGAACCTCTGATTGAAATGTAAATTGTGTTCATGATAATCAGGATTGATCATTGTTAATACACTTATTATCACTTCTCCAATTGTCATTACAGAAGATTGTCAATTCAATTAACTGGAGTGGAAAAATTGTCATCAAAGACAATCTCTATTCATTCACTTGCCAATCTTAAATAATTTGCATCAACTTAATTGCAAATGTAAAGGAAGAGAGAAATTTTCTCTCTTCTAATTTACTCCTTCCCTGTGATCGGTTAATGATGAGATTTCATTTCAGGATCATTAGTTTATTGTTGCATTATGAGCACTTGGATGAAAATTAATGCAAATGATTAATAAATACAAATGAATGATTAATAATTGTCTCTCCAAAGGGAGACCAGGCTCATTACTAGACATCACTTAATCATTGCTCGTGTTTTTGTTGCCGATTTCCTTGCTTCTCCAATGTCGTGATCCTTTCCCTATTCAGGTCATTAGATGAACTGCGCTCACTCGCTCCTCTCTCCTTCCGCCGTGACTCATCCAACTCTCTCAATGGACAATTTTGTTTATTAGGAAATTGCTATTAGGTAACCTTGAGTTGCACTGTTATTCCCTTGGTGACCCTTACAGATATTTTTCCCTCCCAGTAATGTTAACTTATTATATCTTGTAACTAATATTTTTTCTCCTCTTTTCCTCTTCTTCTTCTTCTTCTTCTTCTCTTCATCTCTTCTCTTCTTCTGTTCAACTTTTACCGATAAAAGTTCAACTTTTCATTTCAGCTTTGCGTTTCTCTTGTCATCAGACAAAAAAAGTTAATCAATAAACAAACATTATTTTTTTCCTCTTTTGCTTCTTTCTGTTACTGACTATTACCAAAGGGAAACCCAATTTTTGTATTATAACTTGCTCTTAGTTGAAATAATGGGTAAACAATTTCATATTTCATGGTCAAAGACCACATCATTTACAGTTCATTTGCTGGTCACTCGAAAGTGAAATAGATCAGTAGGATTAATTTCTCTTCTTTTTCTTCTTCTTCCCATTCTTTCCATTTCAACTGACTTATCAAACTCACCAACTCACGCCAATTATCATCACCAGCATTTGATACAAGAGCAAGAATGTAATTCAAACAAGATAAGGATTAGCTTTTCAGTTCGTAAATACACTGAAGGATTTGTTGTAAACAGAATAGAAATCAAAGTTGAAGATGCAACTTTTAGATTCATGTCAATTCCATTCAAGTTCAGTCGATTAGAGAAAAGATATTCAATAATGTTCATTTTTTCTTTTCTTAATTTACTCTCCTTTAATCACTGAATACCCAACCTGGTAAAGAATCTCATATTTCATCTGCAAGCATCGATTTTGTTAAAAATTGAGTTTTTAAAGTTATGATAGAATCCATTAATCTGATGGAACTCGACAAAAAATGAACCTCAGTTTGCAATGAAATGACAGATAATAACATCTCTAATTAAAACCTGATCAAAGGTGAACTAGTGATCTATTGACCTGAGAAGTTGCATTAAGGTCAAGGCAGAACAAAACATTGGATTCATAGCCTTTTCTATTTCAATCATTCAAAGTTAATTTGCATTTTCTATCGAAACAAAAATTCTGTTCTCTCAAAGTTTCGCATCGAAAAATTGCATTGGTTTGCAGGGAAACTCGTTGATCGCAACACATTGAACAGTCTTAATATTTGGAGTGAAAGTTGTTACAATGATTGTATTGAGAAACATTTTGTTAACCCAATAAATCCATTGATAACTTTTCTCATCAAAGAGTAAGAAAAGTTTTACTTTTTTATGTTACTCTTTCTTTCCTGGTAAACTTTGTTGTTACTGTTATTGATATTGATGTTATTATTGCATTGTTCACAGAACATCGAAAGAAAAAGTTCATCTGAAGAAGGTTGAGATTGATGGAACCATTGGTCTCAATCATGTTTTATGAGCCCAATGAATCTACACTTTTCTTCCTTCATAATCATCTTCCAACTACATTCTGCTGATACAAGTTTTTATATGTATTTATATTTATATTTATTATCATTATTATTATCCACATCATAACATAATATTGCTCTTGAAACAAAAACATGATATCAAATAGAATCTCTTTTATACCTTTTCTCATTCTTCATAAATTTTCTCATTCACTTTCATCTTGCTGGAACATCTTAAACATCTTTTATCCTTTTATCATCACTTCGTTTTAACATGCATTTCAAGTAACAACACACACACACACACCAAAAATGTGTTTATTTTCATGACAACTTACAATATTAACTTCTCACCAGTTTTACATTAACCAAAGACTAATGTTAATAGCAGCAGCAAATTATCTTTACATAAATGCATAATCTTTTTTATTAGCATTTAATTTAATTTGCAATCTTCAAGTGAACATTCAAATCGTAAAATCTTATTCTTATTAAAATTTGATGGAAAAGATTTGCGATAAATGAAAAGTCCTGTTCAATAAACGGTGAAAACACGAATGAATCAAGTGTTGCATCAAACTGATGAGTTAACTTTTGTTTTAATTTGCCTAAACACTTATTATTCAGATAATCTGATGGTTGACATAACTGAATAGAATTACCTTGAAAAAGAGTTTCGAGTTTCGAGAAAGGTCTGCCTTCCACTCTTTACACCTATTTACATTCCCAATGGATTCATGGACAAACTGTTCATGTTTTCATGTTCATTTCTTTCCTTCCTTCCTTCTTCATCTTATCGCCCATTTCATCAACTCGTATTGAACACCAACTTTCAGTTCAATTTTACTGTTATTTTTACCTTTTTTACAGATTCTTTCAATTTTGCTCAAAGATCTTTTCCGAACAAACTTTCAAAATTTTTCTTCAATTTTTATCAACTTCTAGAGTTGAAAGAATCGTAATAAAATCCATATTCAGTCAATTAATTTTCTTACCTCGAAGTGTCGATTAAAAGGTTTGAAGTGAAATGGCTTAACTCGTTTGCTAACAATTTAGTTATTGAACTCTTTAGAGTTTGTTTTAAATGTAAAATTGAACGAATCGAAGCATCTTTTGTTGACCATTCAATGCTATTGAAAAGACTTGACCAGAATTAAGGTTCAATATCAATGCTGAGCTTGACTGGAATCTCAGTTGGCTTGAATGGAAAATGTCGTTTCTCTTTGGTTAACCAAGAATCTTTCTCCTTGTGCTTCATTAACATAAATATTGTTGGATATTTCACCGAATTTCACTTTTCATTCATTCAAATAAAGCTATTAATAGAAAGCTGGAAACTTTCATCTCTTGTTTTGGGTTTCATTTTGGGTTTCAGTTTGAATATTTCATTAGAAAAGGTGAACTTGAACTTAATCGAAGTTCACCAAAAGATAACAATTTGAGGATAAAATATGTCACCGAATGAGGTCAATATATTTTGATTAAGCTTTTGCTGCGAAGATAATATGTATTCGGAATGACGATTGAACCATTGGAATGAAATAACAGGAAAAACAGAAGCAATTTATTGTTCTCAAAGTCTTCTTGGTGAACAAGTTGAAGCCTGTAAACTATAATCATCATTATCGTTATCATCATTGGTTTTTCATCTCTGAACAAATATACAGTTGCGAATGATCGATAAGCTTTTCTGGATAAATTTACTTGCAACTGGACGAGAAGCTGAAAAGACAGAAAGAAAAGACAGAAAGCGGAAAAAGTGAAAAATGCAAGTAAAACTGAGTAAAGAAAGTGTTGAACAAGAAGAACCAGAAAAGGACCAAATACACCAAAGAAAAGGATTGATTGAGAATGTTGAATAAGAATAAAGTTAAGGGTCATAAAAGTGATGATAAAAGCTTGGCCTGTCTCTTCCTTTGGACATCTTCTCACTTCTAAACACTTGGCTTTCCAATGGTCAAGGGAACTGTTGTGTTAACAAATAATCTGAATAATGAAGTGAATAAAAAGTTGAACTCTAATAATAGCAAACACAACATTATTGTTCTGATAAAGACTGTAAAGTAATAAAAACTATCCAATTTTGCTTTTAACCCAATGGCTACTGCAAATGAAAATCTCAATCATTTTATTTCCATGTTATTTAAACTTTCCATTTTTTCTCTTTTCTTTTTCTTTTTCTTTCCATTTCCAGTGATTCCAACTTTCTCCACTTTCCACTCATTAGATTTTCTGTTCTTTCATTTACTGAATTAAAAGTTAAGGTTACACAAAATTATTAATAGCTTCATGTTTCACTTCCATGATTCACTTGATTCTTTCCAGGTTTCAATCAGTCAGATTAAATTTTCTAATAAAATTGCAACATTTCGTTTTTTTCGAAAAGCAAAAATTCTTTTTTTCCCCAGAAAAGAACCGAAATCATGGAATCCATTTTTGTTCAGTTGAATCCATTTGCATTTTTGTTTAGTTAAATATTCATTCAATGAGGTTAATCGATTGATGTTGCGTAAAAATATAATGAGACAAAAGTATTATTAACAATTGACTTGTCAATTTGAATCCATTTGAAAATTTAATGATAATTTTGGAGAAGAAAAAGTTCGCGATTTAAATATTTTGAGAAAAGTTATTATTCGAAGGTCCATTGACATGCAGTTATTTGAACGGAACGCTTTCTTCTGTTGAATGCTGTTGAATAAGAAATAAAAGGAAAGAAATAATTTGTTCAAGTTCGATAATTGCTAACCATTCATGGAAAACTATCTAATAATAAAATTTATTATTAGATGGTTTCGCCTTCTTTCAACCGGAATTTGCATCAAAATGTGTCTCGACTTTTTTGCGAATAAAATTATACTTATTTTGAGAAATTGAGGGAAAAAGAAATAAATAAAAGTAAATTTCATGGCAAAATAGCATTTTCTGCCGATTCTTTTTTTCGTGCAGAATTTACAACTTCTCATTGAGAAGCATTCTGTTAACATTTACTGTATCAGAATTTATGTCTACTTTGTATTGTCCTGAATGATGTCGAAAAATTGATCATTGTGTTATAACTTGACCATTCATGTTGATCAATCGTTAAACTTTGAGTAAGAAATGGACGAAACTGAAATGATTCCTCAGGCGAAACATTTCATGTTGTTCCATCGGTTCAATGGTCTTCAATCGATGACTGTTTTGATAATTTTAAATTCAATAAACTTTGATATTGCATTTATTTCTTTTCGTTTTTTTCTCCTTTTTTTCTTTTTTCCTCGATAAATCAGTTTCAAATCAGTTTCAATTATATTTCGAAACAATTTACATGATAACAAAAAACATTTTGAATGTTGAACTGTTCAAAAGGGAAAATAATAGCATCATGTTTTAATCATTATTGATTCAAGAAAATTATTCTTTTTCATTGAATTTCTATTTGCATCATTTTACTGGCAACTTTGTTAATCAAAATGATTCCAGTTTATAATCGATTCACAAGTTCTTCGAGGGATTTTCTTACGACTATTCAATCGTTTCGCTGATCCATTTATTCAGTTGAAATAGTTTATGTTTAACTGGCAAAAGATTCTGAGTTTAAAATCAGTTGCTTCAGGCAAATCAAAAGTTTCAGATCGTAAAAGTGTGAAAGAAATTCTGAATCTTGAAGTTTCCTTCATTGACTACAAAATGAGTTCTGGTAATTCAGTCGCACAAAGAGACTTCAACAGTTACGCAGAGTTTAAAGTTAACACATTAAAACAGTCATTGAAAGACTTTCATATTTTCACTCAAATTTACTGGTCAAGCTTCGAGATTGTCATTCAACTCATTGAAATTGTGTCAAATAACTTGAAACATATCAATCCAATTTCCCTGCTTTGCATGAAATTTCAAGAGAAACTCTGATGAAACAATTTTAAAAGAATTTGGAAAAACAATATTTACTCTGCGAATGGACATTGTGTCGCGTTGGGAACACAGCAGATCGCTTCACCTTGCTCGAGCTGTGGTTAGTCTAGTAGCTATGAAATGTTTGCCAAGGAAAAGGATCATCGATTAAATGTTGAATCGAGTTGAATTTTTATGCAAAATTTTGATGATAAAGAATGAAATGGACAGCGCAAGAAGAGAAAGGTGAGGAAAGAAAAGATTAGGATGATGAAGAAGACGACGAAAGAAGATGTGAGGAAAGCATTTTACTTGAGCAAACGCAAAATTAGATTATCAAGTGAAGTTTCATCTCTTTTTACTAATAGCAACTAACAATGTAAGTCAACTTTTGTTTGTTTCAAATTGTTGTTGAAAATACTCAGGAATCAGCATCAAAAAGGAAGGAAACAGAGAGAAGCATCAGCAAGAGAAAGAAGATGAAGAAAAAAAGTTACAAATAATTTAATTTGATTTAGTTTTGTTCTCATTCTTTTTCCCTTTTTCCTTGATGAAACTCTATTCCTTTGTATTCTCGATCAACCTTAATCTTTTGATTTTACCTGGTTAAGCTCAGCATCCGCATCACTTTTAATTTTACTTTTATAAATCACAATTTACCTTTTTTCCAGCATTTATTTGAAAAAGAACATTTTCCTTTTTTCCATTTCATTTTCAATCAACTTTAACATTTCATCTCGAACCCGTCGAGTATCACTGAACTCTCGATTACACCAGACTGGATCATCTTTAAACTAATGGATAACCTAAAGATTATCAGAAAGTTGCTAAATAATGAAAAGCAGAAAACATTGATTCATTCTACTTTTAATTCTTAAAATTGAATTGGAATCTTGAAGATTGTTCCAAACTGATCAAGTTCATTTGTGATCCTTGATAACATGCTTTAGGCAATCAATTAGTTTTCAAGTGAAAATATCACAAATCGAATTGCAAATTTGATTGAAAATATTTTGTTTCAAATTTGAATCGTTGCGATCAATTAACTTTTATTAATAGTTTTACAGTAAAAATGGATTCACTTGATTTTCCATCTCATTTGTTCCTTGGACTGTTATGCAAGTGAAAGGTCAATGTTGAACCGAAATTTGATAACTTTAAATTTTGTAACTTTCCATGAAAACCATTTGCTTTGTCATGGAAACTCGGACAATCTTCATCAATTTGCAACATATTCCTGAACAATTTTTTCTTTTTATTCTCTTTTCTCTCCATCATAATCTCAAATCATTGAACAACTCATTTATTTCTGTTCTTTCCTTCATCATTTCGATTCACCAAAAAATCTCGAGTTTCAATTGCGTTGACTTTCCTTAATCTCACAAATCCATTTGCTCAATTCCGAGTCAAGTTTCTTGTAACTAAACAAATGCAAAATTAACTTTTCAATTGTGTTGAGCAACCAAAGAAGAAACAAGGTTTTAAAGTCATCTTTTTGTTACCTTAAAAACCTTTATTTGGATTCCCGTTTCGACGAAACTTACTGTTAATCCTTTCAATTTGCTGTTTAACCAATTTGTTTTTTTCCTCATTTTAACCTTTTACTTTGAAAACCTCATTTCGCTCAATTATTATAATAAGAATAGGAATAATAATATCAGGCTATTTCATGATTACATGAAAAATTGTTACAAATCCCAATGCATTTAAATGTGAACAGGCAACAATAACAGCAACGACAACATTAAATCAACATGGCAACAAAGGGATTCAACTGAATTGTGTGTGTGTGTGTCTGTGTTCAACATGGAAATTGCACACAGAATCCATCAAGAAACTTGATTTTCTTTTTTCAACTTTTTTCTCTTCAAATCAACTTGTAAATTACAACTGGAGAAAGTTTCTTCTTATTTTTACTGTCAACTCAAGTAAAACAAATTGTTGGTTGCAAATGTTTTACAAAAGTTTTCCTGTTTTCAACCAGTAAAATGAATGTTGAACTGCATCATTGTTATAAACGGACAGAAATTTCTTTTCATTTACATGAATTAATTTCCAACTTATTCAGTAGAAATAGAGGATAAAAATCAGGCAAAATTAACAACATTTTGCTACATTTCAACTCATCAAGTAAATATAAAATCTCAACTTACCAAAGTAAAATTGTGTTCACTTATTTGAGTTATTTTTCATTCTCTCATCGCAAACCTGATAATTCAGTTAATATCTTTACAAAACAAGGTGAAGCGAACTTTGCTATTCCTTCATGAAAAGAGAAAAGAATCAATCGAAGTTTAGGATTATTTTCACGAAAATGATTAGAACATTGAATCGATGAAAATTGTTCTATTTCTGTAAACAGAAGGTTCTTCAATCGAGCGACAAAGTTGACCAAAATGAGAATTAAATGTCAATGGAAATGAGAGATTTGCGAATTTTGCCAATAATTCGAGTCATGATTGACACTCTAATTGGATTGAAGGTGCAAAATTTAATAACGCTAAGTGACCTTCCATTGGCCAACAAGCCACTATTTTGCTTCGCTTAATCATTACTCTTGAGTCAAGAAGAGTAACCATTATGATGATTAAAATGGACAAAAATAGATTCGCAAGATTCTCCTTCTCACTGACCATAACCACAGCCACCCACCTTATCCTGCCCTTGACACCTCACCCAACCTGTGACCTTTATCACCTCCCTTTTGCCTCATTCAATTTGACTCATCATATTCTCGTTCCTTTTCACCTTCTCCTTAATCAACCTCATTGCCTTGAGGCTTTTAATCTGAAATTATTAGCTTTTCATTTATGTTATCATTACAACAGCTAATGATAATAATTTGACCATTGAAAAGATATTATTTTGTTTTTGTTTTCAACTAAAAGTTAAAATTAGTTATGGATCAGGCTTAACCTGTAATTGCTCAAGGATCACTCAAGTTTCGCATTAAGAGTTGTTCGCGTTTTGAGTAACCAACAGTTGAATGGTATTGTTGGTCAAGCATCTTGTTTTAACTTCAAGTTTATGCCTTTTTCACGCTTCTTTTTCCTCTTTGCGATAATCGCTTTTAATCTCATCCAAGTTTTGTGATGCGTTATTAGTGTTGTTAGCTTCATTTTACCTTTGAAAATGTTGATCACTTTTTACCTGTTTAATAAATAAGCATCTAAAGAGAGACTCATTTAGCGAGAAAAACAAAAGAAACAAAAGAAAAATATTTTCCTCTCTTCCTTTCACCAATAAATCAATTCTTAAAGTCAACTTGAATAGTAAAACCAAATTATCTACTAATCTGATAACTGAGCACAGAAGCTGATCTTTATCAAGTGCATAGTCAGATAAGACTTGCTAATATCATGAGCATGAATATTATCATCATTTTCATTGATATTTTCTTCTCTTAACGTTACTCCAGCCAATTTCGTATTATAATCCAATTGCAATTACACTTGATGTTAATGCTTGAAATGTATTGATAACTTTTCATGTTCAACATGAACACTTAAACATGAAAAACAAATGTTAATCTGATAATAGAAGCGGCCATCAGCACTGATTGTTGCTTGCAATTTTAAAACCATAATTATTCAAGTTTCTCCTTTTATGGTTGCGTTTCCCTGAAAATGATTCACCAAATATTATTTAAACTGATTGCAGTTGCTATTGAAGATCATTGACACGATCGAGAGACGACCGAACATGATAACATTCGTTTCCAAATAATCATGATTTGTGTAGAAAGAAATACCAATAGAATCAAGTCATCAAATTCATCGCCAACGATGCTTTTGATCGACAGTTTCTCATCATAAAACCATTATTAGAAGCCCATGATACAAAGACTTTGAAAAAAGTGTTCAACTTCGATTGATTCATTGAATAACGACAGTAAAGTCTGTTCTTCAAGTTAATTGAAACGTAAATTTGTGTGCTTTTCAACTTTCATTAACCGTTGTTCAACTTCTCAGTAATAACTTGAATACAAAGCTGGTTTAAGTTGACCAAATGAAGAATCCAAATCTCAAGAAATTGAGATTCAATGGAAAAAGTTTCACCTCAACATTTGTTGGTATTCATTTCATCTTGATGTCTGTTACTGAAAAATTTGTTGTTTCTTTATGAAGCGTCGAGTATCGAATTTCTTTCCCTTTTGTTCATCCTGACTTGATAACATATTCCTTTTACCGTAATCATCAAAATGGTTGACACAGAATGTTGAAATGAGCTTTTCAGGTAAACTGGATGACAATCTAAACTCATCATTTTGTCGACATTTTACTCTTTCAATTATCTCTTCACTTGAATAGTCGTTGAAGTAACATTTTGCTTTGTCTAAATTAATCTGTTCCATTGAAAGGCAAAATGACTGGCAATATTGAACTTTACAGGTTTCTGGTTATAAATAGATATTTGATGATTTACTTTGAAACATTGCATTAAATTTGAGTGCAAGAAGTTAGTCTTATTTTGAAAACAATTTGATACTTTTTATTTTCGCCATTTTGCTTCTCAAATGTTCATGGAAACCAATTTGACTCGTTGTTTTCGCATGAAACTGAAAATAGCTGATTAAATCAATTATGTGTGCATTTGAACCCCTAAAGTAACCATCTAATTCATCAATTGAATAACCTCCCAATTTCAATGATGAACTTAACTCTGAAATTGTGATTAGTTGAGTAATGTTTAACTGAAAAGGAAAACTGGAAAAACGTTAATGTGTAACGTTTCATTAAGTAAACTTATCGTGTGTGTTTACTTGTCACTTTGAACGTTTTTTTCACCAAAAATTAACAAAAAAAAAGTTCTAAACCTTTTGTTTGTTTTTTTTCAATATGTAAGACTGATGATGGTAATGATGATTATGAAGATGGCAGCAGAAAGCAAGGAAAAGATGATCATCTTTATGGGAATCATCAATCATGGGCTCAATCAACGAAGGGACACAAAATAACAACAATCCTTGTTTCTTTTTCATCGTTTCTTACATCATCATCATCATGTTGATTAACATCAAAAACAGTAAACTGATGATGAAGAGTAAAAACCTGAGAAGATGAAGAGAAAAGGAATAAGAAGAAAACTTGGAATTCATTCAAGTCTCAGTTATTACATTGACTATATCAATCAACAATCAGTCAACTTGAAAAGAAAAAGAAGTTTTTTTCTCCTTTTACTCATTTCGTTTCTTCTTTTGCTTAACCATCTTCACAAATCGTCTGTCAAGTTGATCAAGCTATAGACTCAAGTGCCAACATCGACTGCTATTGAAGTAAAGTCTCAACAAAATTTAAAGCGATTTATTCGCACTTTTGTTGGTTCGCAATTCAATTGATAAGGAAATGCAAAGTTATCTGAAAATACAGAAATGTTATTATCTTTACTCATCATTTCCAATCGCCAGGCGTCAAGCTATAGACTCAAGTGATCGATTGTAAAACAATAATTGAGAAGCAAATTTTAAGCGTTCTATTTGCGAGATTTTGTTCGAATGAAAAGTTATCTGTAAATAAAGAAATGGTTTCTATTTTGCCTTTTTTGTTATCCTTTTTGGTGCCAAAAATGGCGATTCAAAAGTTGAATTTGACAGAATTAGAAAAAAAGATTATATTGAACTTGAAGTGGTTTCTTCATATTATCTCATTTTATTCACTCAGTTGAACACAATTTTCATCTATAACCTGGTTATCAACAGTTCACCCAAGCCTGAACATCTTGATCATCTTTAGCCTTTTTATTGTTCTTCTTTATCTAAGATTATGATGATGATTGAGAGTGCTGAAGGATCGAGCCATGTATAAACAGAAAAAAAGTTGTCTCTTTATAAGAGCAAATATATAACCACTTGACTTTACTTTTATCAATATTATTATCACTTTATTTTGTCTTGTTTCACCTTCGATAGAGAAGATAAATATTGGCCATTTTCCTTCTTCTCCTCATCTCATTCCCTGTTATCAATTGCTTTCTTCATCTCTTTCAATACTATTATCATTATGATTCCAGGAGAAGCAAGACTTTCAAATAAACCTGTCATTTGGTTCCTTAACCTTTGCTCATCATCATCATCTTAACACACCATTTTTTTGCATAAGCTTTGCATCAAACTTGAGTTGTGTTTCATTTTTCATCAATCATCCAACAGGAACATTATATTGTATCAAAAATGACGGAAATAAATATTCAACGAAATATTGAATCATGTTGATGATGATGGTTATGATGGTGCGAGTGAAGCAAAAAATTGAATAAACTTTAATATCAATTGAACTTTTAATCCTTATTATATTGATCATTAAACCAAATGATGTGTTTACTTTAACCAAATCGTCTCAATTGTTCAACAGCAAATGTTCAAATTATCATAAACAAAACATTACGAAACAGCGATGAAACCAATTGAAATTGAAAACAATCTTGATCAAGTTTCACCATTCTATTATCATGACAAAGTCTCACTGCATCATTCAAAGAGATTCATCATTTCATTGAAACTCAATTTTTTTCTTCATTTCGATTACAAATTGAAACTCGTTCTTTATTGGCACAATCAGGTAAACTTTGGAAACAAACAAATGAAATGCTGGATAATTATAGCTCATGAATATTCATTGACTTCAAGATTGCAGCAACAATTCAATCATAATAGATTTACCTTCGAAAAGCAGTATAACTTGGAATTTCAATGGAATTTTCATTTTAACTTTCAATACTAAATTTATGTGAAAACTTTTGAAACTTTCAATTTCTATGGTTCAGTGAAATGCGATTCAGGAAGCTGATTTATATTTTAATCATTCTGTAATATTTGTGAATCTTTTTGACTCTGAAATAGTTTTTCCTCAGTTCTTTTCAACTCGTTGTTAAAACTTGAGGTTTGAGCTTCTTTGTGATATTATTTCATTCAACTCTTGGTTAATCATTTTTCGATCCAATTTTACATGTAAATCAACTTTCATTTCAACCTTTAACCTTTCCATTTAGCGTTTCTTGTTTCAGCAAAGTTGGTAAATTAAATTTACTTTGTTCCTTTTATTTACCTTTTTGACCAGAAAAAACAAAAGTTAAATAAGCTAAAAGAGAGTTTCAAGTGAACCTAAAAACCAATTGTAAATGAAGAAGCTAAACAATGTAATAATGTCGAAATGAGATTCTGGATGAAACACAAAAACTGAACACAACTTTTCTTTACTTTTAATTGGACAACAGAATATTCACAGTTTTACTTTGATCTATTTTACAATCAATCGACGCTTGAATTTAATTCAGTTTCAACTGTTTCAATTGGTATAATGAGGCAAGAATTTTGTTTGAAATCAATTAATTCGTAATTTGTTCAATTTCAGTTCGCCCTTTGCTGGTCAAAATTCAAGGCGATAATAAAGCCTTTTCTTCAGGCAAACCTGGAGAAGTGACTTGTCAAGCTGCTGGCTCTCGTCCAGCTCCAACCATAACATGGTGGTTGGGCACAACTCGATTAAAAAAGACTCGAGAGAAGCACTCGGCCGATGGTAACATCACAACAAGTATATTAACATTCAAACCGAGTCCTGATGACACAGGCAAACACTTATTCTGTCGAGCTGAGAATCCATTAATACCTGCAAGTGCTCTTGAGGATAGTTGGAAGTTGACCATTCATTGTGAGTAAATATTTACCCTTCAATTACCATTGTCATCATTTTAATTATTAATTTGCAAACAATTATCTTTCCATTCAGATGTTCCTCAATTAACTCTTCGTTTAGGAAACAAACTTCGCCATTCTCATATTCAAGCTGGAAATGATGTTTACTTTGAATGCATAATTCGAGCCAATCCCAAAGTGACAGAGATTCGTTGGTGGTTCGAGGGCAAAGAGCTGCACACAAACACGTCTGCGGGTGTGATTGTTTCCAATCAGTCTTTGGTTCTTCAAAAGGTCCAGCGATCTCATCGAGGAAGGTACACTTGCACTGCATTGAACAGTGAAGGTGAAGGTGAATCGAAAGCAGTGCATTTGAGAGTTCAATTTGCTCCAGTCTGTAAGGAGCGACAGAAGGCTTTGTATGGAGCAGCGCGAATGGAAGCGGTCAAGATTAAATGTGACCTTGAAGCCGATCCACCCGAAGTGAACTTTGCCTGGTCTTTCAACAATTCAAATGAAAACATTGAGTTAACCAGCCATTTATCTGAAGGTGCCTCTTCCATAGTTACTTACATACCTAAGACTGAATACGATTATGGAACTCTCTTCTGTTGGGGAAAAAATTCAGTCGGATCTCAGTTAGAACCTTGTATATTCACTGTGATACCCGCTGGTCCGCCTGATCCATTGAAAAACTGTTCACTTGCGAATTCCAGTGAAGATTCCCTTCGAGTTGAGTGCACTGAAGGTTACGATGGTGGCTTGATGCAGCACTTCACCCTTGAAGTCTACGATTCGTATTTTCCTGTTGACCTGAAGGCCAACATCTCATCGAATTGGCCTTCATTCACTGTTAAAGGGCTTCCACCGGGTACAACTTTTACCCTTAAAATATATTCTGTCAACTCAAAGGGCTCCAGTCTGCCTGAGACTCTTGTAGCCTCAACCTTGGCTCAACCTGAATCGGCCAATCAAACGGGTAAAGGTCAAGTGTGGCAGTTGACAGCTTCTCCATTCCTTCTCATTCTTATTACCATAGTGACCATCATTGTGGTTCTTGCCTTACTCATAATAATGGTACTTAAAATTTGTCCATCTTCGCCACGAATCAGGAAAAGTCAACGTAAGTTCGAAACATTTCACTTAAAAATAAGAATAAACAATTTACCTCTTTAATCAATCGATTTATTCGAACATTAAATTGATGTTCTTGACAGAATTGTATTCTTCATTTTCTTGTTTTCGATTGAATGATTTCGCGTCGATTGCAAGTCGACATCCATAAGTAGATCTAAATATTATCACAATTTATTACCAAAAAATGTTTTTAAATTCCTGTTCGAACCAAAGGATTAGAAACAAATTTTTACCGCAAATGAGTTTCATTGAGCTGATCAGTGTTGAATGATAAAGAAAAGCAATATTTTTGTTTGAGTTTCTTGCAACAGCAAACTTGCTTGGGTTGTAGACCTCACCTGGTGTTGATAATGTTAAGGGCGTGAAATGAAAGGTGCTAAAGGGGCATAAAAAGGATGAAAAACTGCACAAGTAATTTATTACATTTTTGACCAGCAAAGTGAATCGACTGAGTTAAGGTTAAAAATTAGTTACAATGTTATTGCCGTGAATTTAATTAACTAGTTGTCAACATCATTAAGCGCTGTTCCTCAACCTTTTCCCAATAATTATTTGACTTTCATTTCATTTGTTATTGCATTTTCTGGTTTTCATTACATTCGCTTCTCAAACTTTTCATGTTGCTATGGTTCTAGGGAATTAATAACTTACTAAACTATGTCATTTTATTATTGATATTGTGAGTCTTGTTGAGCAAAATGGTGCCACTCAGTGAAGAGCATCAAAAAAACTATTAAGAAAACTGTTGACCCCCTGAAGTCCTTTAATGTAGTGATAAATTACGAGAAGAAAAACTCTCCATGGAACTTGTACAGTAACTCCTCTCAACAAAATGCGTTACTTGCTCTTGACGTGAGTTAATGAAACTCTTTGTTTCCCTTCACAGTCACCTTTTTACCTTTAGGTCAAAGGTATTAATAGCTGTTGGTCAAGCTCAAACAAATTGTTACTACAAAACGAAACGAAAATTTATTTCAATCTCTTTCAAGCTTTCGGTTAACTGAGCTGCAAATTCAAGTCAAATGAAGCATTCAATTTTCAAAATAATTAACAAATTTTTCCATTTTAGCGAGCAAATTTGCTCAGCTATCAGTAAAGTTCAACATTTAAACCAACTACTTCTCATGTAAATACCAACAGAAAATGATCTAAAATATCATTGATTCCCAAAAATTGTTCTGATTTTGTAAAAGAAAAACTAGTTTTTCGAAAAATTCTGTATCCAGTTTTACATATTTTACAATTGAATGATAATAAACTCAGCTTAAAGTAAAATCTTTTAGGAATTTATAGCTTCTCTTAAGCTAAGACAACGAATCGATCAACGAACTGTGTTATAACTTAAACTTTTATGCAATTAGAGTTTAGTTTTCCGATGTTTTCCATGATTTTTATCACATAATTTCAGTCCATTAATTTGCTAATTGTTGAGTTTAGAATTTTTCGAAATGTTTACAAAGTTCGGTTCTTGCTTAGAAAGGCCTGAATTGAATCAAGTTATTTCATGAAAAGTTAACTAGTTCATTTCAGGTCAAAATTGATAAATTGATAAGTTGAGAAACAATGAAACTTTAATAATTGAATCTATTCTGATTAATAATTAACTATTTTCATCTCATCATTTGGAATTACGTTTCAATCGAAAAGAAAATTTTATTTATTTACCATCAATTTGCCAACCCTTACCATTCAATGAATTGAATTTAAGAACAAAAAAATTGTTATCAAAGATAAATATCTTATCACATCATTATTCTTGCTTTTATTCATATTTTAAACAATATCAGAATATTATTGAATTTATTATCTACTTTTTTTTCAAAGTTAATCTTTATTCTGTTCGATGTTAAGTCACTTTTGCATTTCTTATTTCAACATATTTCTTCTTGTTATCAGTAGATTTTGAAAAGGGTTATCATGAGATGAGTTCAGTTATTACTTTTACTTGACTTTATTGTACAAATAAATGACAAAAAAAGTATCAAATGATAATAATGAGTAAATAATTTTCTTATTTTTGTTTCCAATTTTTGTTCGTAAAGCACATTGATACATTTCTAGAGCCATTTCAAACTCTTTTTGCTTTTTTATTTACTATCTTTTCGCAGTTTGATTACCAAAAACAAAGTTGTTTCGCGAGTATTTATTGTTTGGTTACAATCAGTTTGAGCCAATATTTCATTCAGTCAATGATTCTAACATTGTTACATGATTATCAGAATTTCGATTATGTTTTCTTCTACATTTTAAAACTTGGACTTTACTTTTGACAAAAAGTTTCTGTTAGTTGATTGAATAGAATTGATCGCAACTAATGAGACTATAAAAGGAAATCTAATTATTGAATTGAAACGCAGAGGAATATTAATAACTTGAAATGAACTGATCAAGATTCAGTTGTCTTCAAATTGAATTCTGGTTAATTGGTTTAAGAAGTTTATAGAAGTTTAATGTTTGTTTTTTGCTTTATTTGAACATCTTCTTTAGATTATTATAAAAGTAAATGAACAATTTAAGAGTAAATTGGATAATCTTTATTTTATTGATAGTTCAATATTGATTAAGGATTAACTTCTCAGAAAAATCATGAAACGAGCAGCAAACAGATTTTCGAGTTTCGATTCTTTGATCAAATTCCAATCAAGTAAGAACAGAATCAAAAGTCGGATTTTACTGAAATGCCAAATTCTGATTCAGGTTGCCATATACATTTCAAGAGCGAAGATTCAATGAACGAACTCATCTAATAGTCGATATAGTTATTCACTGCATTTATAGTCGAACGATTAATCAAACATAAAATTACTTTTTTGTGCAAAACTAATTTCCAATATTATTTGTTAGTCGCCTTCTGCTCATTTCAAGATAAGAAACCAATTCAGATTTCAAGCATTTTCTTTGAATTTTTCGCTCTCAATTGTCCATTCCTTCGAAAACATGAAAATCCTTCTTATTTCAACGTAAATTGATTTTCAATTTTAACTCTGATTTGTTTTTGTTGAATCACAATCTCTCATCGTTATTTCACTTACAGAAACAATCGAAGATGAAAAGGAATCGAAGCTTGGCACACCTTTACGAAAAGCTGAAGAAACGTTCGACGTTTGCACATGTAATGATACAGATGATAAATGCCCAGATATAATACCAGGTATGTCATTATAAGAAAATATTTTCTTCTCTTATCCATTCATCTCTCATTCAATTACAATCCAGTCTTTTGAGATCACAAAAGTTCGCTCTTTTGTTTCTCTTTGCACTTGTTCATCTTCTTACATGGTGTTAATCCTTAATCTTAATACTTATTGAGAGAAGAAGAAAAATTACATTTTGTAGCTCATTCCTACTTATCATCACCTCATCCTCATCCTCGTCTTCTTCCTCTTCATCTTCAACTTATTCTTTTTTTTCGAAAAGTTGATCTTACAAATTTTACTCGAAGAAATTACTTTTTTCTTCTTTCTTCTTTCAACTTCGCCATTCTCATTTGAAGAGGATTAGATTCTACTAGATTAGTGAAGGATTAGATTCTTTCAAATTGCTATTAAACTTTTTCAATTCTTATCATGCATTTGCCTTTCCTTTAGCATAATCATCATCACTTGCATCTGTAAACGCACATTCATTTTAACTTTACTTTTTTTTCAACAAAAATCTGTTCAACTTTATCCAGACAAAATGCTGAAGAAGGTCATTTACTCAGCATTTTGCCACTTTTATCATCCTTTTCATCTTTAAAACCATCTTTAAATATATTTGCATGGAAATTTGTTGAAAATCACTTCAACTTGTGATAATAATGATGAAAGTATGTTCAAGTTAGATGAATTTTCCATCAGAATTTGATATTCAAAATTGAATGAGTTTACTTTTTGACACATTTTCCAGTCTTTTTGCATCCAATTTGTTTCCATCTCAGCCTTCAATTCAGTATTGATTTGATATTTTGTTGATGAAAAAGAAAAATTGGTTTAAAATTGGAAAACATTGAAAACAAATATTGAAGTTATACTTTTATCTTTACTCAATGTTTCAAAGTGAACAAACAATGTTGACCTTAAAATGATTGACCAATTGAATGTCCACTCATTTTGACAGACAAATCGAGTTTACATTTTTGTTTCCACTCAAGCATCAGATAACTTGATACATCAACTCAAAGGTTGAAACACTTTCCTTGCAAACCTTTTTCAATTTCATTTGCAAACAATATTCGCATTTGAATGGACTCAACTCCCAGTCCATAAGTCGTGAAGCAAATTGACTCATTAATGTTATCTGATTCACAAGTGAACCGTAAATTGGTTAAATGTTTAAATCAGATAGCGAATCATATTAGCTGATTTATTTTTCATGTTAAATTGAATGACAAATGAGAGAGAAACTGCAATATTAATGATTCGCCATGGAAAGTCGCAAAAAATATCAACTTTTTTCATCTCGATTTTGTTTGTGTGTGTGTTTCCAGTCTAAATTATCAACTTCCTGATTCAGAAGCAACATTCATTATTGCCGTGCTTTTCATTTCATCATGAAAAGTCCCAATTGAATTATTGGAGAGGAAAAAAGAAACGAACACATTATTTGCAGATTAACAAAATTATCATCACCTTGTTAGGAATTATTGTGAACAGAAGCAGACAAAATGTTGAAATGTTTATTCCATCAACTAAAGTCTCTTGTGAAATGCAGGATATATCATTAGTCAATCGCCTTCAGGCAATTGAATTATATTCAATGGTAATCCGCCGTATAAATATCATAAATAGATGCAATGAAAAGTTCTGTTCTATAACAAGAGTTTATTGTCGAACTGAATGCGAACCTTGGTTTAATTCGCTATTATCTGGTTAAATCGCAGTTCTGGTGATTCTTCTAGTTTTTGCTTTGAAATGAGCTTTTACATTCCACATGATGGAATGGTTCAAATTGATTGGAATACAATCAAGTTGCTCATTACTTACTGAAATTGAGATTCTCTGTTTATCGCATTCAATCGATATCAAATTTATTTATATTCAAAGCTTGCTTTCAATTTTCAGGTGCGATTATGCGATTTTATGACGAAATAAATTCCTTCAAATGCAAAGCGATGCTTATTTTTATATTCATTCAGTTTGTGAAAATTCATTTAAGAGGAAAAGTAGAGTGCTTATGATTCTGTTCCTGACTTTGAATCAAATTTTGCTGTGAAAACCCAAATTGAACCCAAAATGCCTTTTATATCTTGTTCTACTTTCCCATTCATATGCATGCAAATGTGAGTTTTTTTTCCCTGAATCATCAAACTTTTTTCATGTCGAATCTTTAATTTTTAGTTTTCTGTTTTCATTTTCAGCCATTCCATATCGTTAGCCATCAAAAGACAGTTTATTATCTCATCCTCGAGTTACTCAAAGATTTTAAGTCGCTTAGCTTTTGTTTACTTCTTAATCTAACTAATTATCCTTTAGTTTCAGCTAACCTTCAGTGAATCTGGGAATCAATTGAACAAAACAATGCCTTCAATGTTGTGAGATGGCTCTTCATTTGACAAGAATTGCGTCGTGAAACTTCAGTCAAGATCAAGTTGAACCAGTTCATGTGCATAGTTTTTGATCAGATTCTCTTTTCCATGAAGTTTCGAGATGAATTCGAATCTTTTGAAACACCAATTCCTTTATTAACTAAAACCATTAATTTGAAGCGTTAGAGCTCAGTGAATAAATGCCAGTATTTTCGAGAATCGTTGTCTGCAGCATTTGAACGAATGAAATGACGAAAACCTTTTCCTTCTTAAAATCGTCAAAACTCAGTCATTCAGAAAATTGGATTGCTCATTGCAAATTAAGCTTTTTACATTGAACAAGCTGAATCAGTGAATGATTCATTTAGTTGCAAAAAGTATTCTTAAAAAGGTTGATGAAAAAAAAAGAAGTTTTGATAAGTATTTTCACCGCAAAATCAGTTATTAAATCATTAATAATAATGTTCTGTTAAAGTCTTCAAGTTGTTTGTTCATTTGGTTCCCATTATTACTGTCATTATTGTCTATTAAAGTTGTCAAATGAATTCACTTTTTTGTCTTCTTGTACAAAGAGAAGTGAAAAAACTGGTGAAAAGAAAGGAAAAGAAGAAAGTAAAAGGAGAAAAAATGAAAATGAACGCAAAATTGTGCAAAAACAAACACAACTAATGCATTTGAAATGATTTCTGAGCAAATCAGCAAAACGAAGATAATTAATGAAATCATTGTTCATACAAAAGAGGAGAACAAAAAAGTGGATGATGAAAGAGAAAAGAAAGAAAACGAAGAGAAAAAAAATGTTTCTCCTTCAAAACCATAAGAGTATAGTTTATATGGAAAGATATTTCAAGTCTCATAATGACAATTACAACTTGATTCAGTAAATCATGGTTCATCATCATTACTTATCTTCAATCTTGAAGTTAAAATTGAAATTAACCAAACTCGCCTTTCGCCAGCAACATTTGACATTCAAATCAATTGGAACAAATTATCGATTGAAATCAGCTTTTCCCATCAATCGACAATCAACTATCCTCAGAGTTGATCATGATTCGATTGTTGAACCTTGTGCTACTTTAACGACACTTTTTTTATATTCACATTTTGCACGCAATAATTGTTACAACAACGTTTATTATCACTATTATCATTATTATAAACATCATGTTTCAACCTTTTCCATTCACTTTCAGATGAATTTTAATCAAATTTTGCTTGATAGAGAAACATTCTTGTATATTCATTCTCACATGAATACCTTACAATTGAATGTGAATATATCTTTACAGATTATAATTATCATTTTTTCGCTCAACTTTATCATTCCCTTTCATCTGACTGGCAATGATTGTGAATAACTTTTATCTCGCCTTCATTTTGTGGTTAAATGTCTATGTGTCTGTGTTTAATTGTATTTATTAGGTCAACCATTAATTTCATCTTTTTTTCCCTTCTTTCGTTATCATTATCAACATTTTTTAATTTAATGTCAATGTTGCTACCAAAAATGATTATTTAGACTCAGCAAGAGTCAGTAACAAAGTCATTATGATTCTGTTCTTGTTGCACCGTAATTTTGACTCAATCTTTTCTTCTTTTCTTCCAGATATTGGGTTAACTGGTTCGGAAGTATTAACACGAAATGGTGACCTTAAAGATGAAACAATCAATGAGAAGCTTGATAATCCATTGACCACTCCACTCTTATCCAATCCATGTCAACCTTCTTATAATAATAGCATCAATTGTCATTTAATGGAAACTGGCCATCAACTTAATCATTGGCGATCAACATGTAATCCCAATACAGTTTCCAACCTTGTTAGTCCCACTTCACAATCAAACAATTTAACCAACTCAGGGTCAACACTTGATAATAATGGTCAAAGTTTGGTAAGTCTTTGTCACAATCAATTGATTGCTTTTTCTCTCTTTCTTCCAATTCGCGCATCCAAACACATCGTTAATCAAAATGTTTTTACTAACATCAAAGATCAATGCATATTCATTATAAGCTTCAATGTTTACATCAATTTTCAATGAGTTTCACTCGAAGGAAAACTAGCAAAGTCAGAGATTTGCCTAAATCTCCATGAAAAAAATTCCAAACACAAATTTCAACCTCAATATTCAAGCAGAAATAATGAAGCTTTGGCTATAAAAATTTGCTTCGCTTTAAAGTCTAAATATAATTTGTTTTTAATTCAATTTCATCACTCATCAATATTCATGTGAATTGAGTAAAGTTCATTTTAATTCTCATTGTACTTGCTAAACATGGAAATGTTTGTTTTGCCATGAATTCTCCTGAAGCTTGGACAAATAAAAAGGTGATTATCAATCATTGAATTCATTGTCAAGTTTTGTGTGAAAGAAATTGAATTTCAACTTTTCCATGCAAAGCAAGGTTAAAAGTTTCAAGAAAAATGGTTCAAAACAGTTTGGCAAGACTCGAAAGGAGAAAGTTGAGCTTGTTGGAAGGTTTTTGATGGTGAAAAGGAGATGAAACTTATGTGAAAAGGGAAAGAAAAGTAATGGATTTGAAAATGAATTTGCCTGAGAAAACATTCTGAAAAAGGAATGTTCTAAAAGTTTGTTTATGCGAAAAGCACAGAATGAAATTGAGCTCAGGAAACGGTCACTTACCATATGAAAAATCATCTTTACTCAGAGAGAACTAACCATTCCATTCTTTGGTCAAAACTTTTGCTTCTCAAAATGTTATTCAAGCTTCGCCTTTAATCATTCACATTCATCAATCTCACTTTTATCTTTAAATCTCTCTCTTTCTTCGCCGCTCTTCTTTATTGCTATCATTTTCACAATTTTCATGCTCTTATCATGATAACCTTTATGAATGACCAATAAAACGATGGAATATTGTTGAAATTTTAGTTGAAAATAGCGCAGCAAATAATAAAAAACTCAGAAAGGTTTACTTGAACAAAGAAAGGATAAGAAAAAGAAGAATGATGATGATGATGATGATGATGATGCGGATGAAGATAATATAAATAAAAATAATAAGCCTTTTGAGGGTCAATGAAAAGGTTGACAGTTACTTTCAATAAGAGATTTTGTGAGCTTGATTCCAGTTCACTTATCTTCATCCCTGATGATAAATAAAATGTCATCGCAGTTGTGAACAGAAGAATATGAAAGAATCTTTTTTGCATCCTTTGACCATCTTTTTTCATCTTCAACTTTTATCCCACCAATTCAGGATAATATTCATTGGTTGAGATGAAAAGCAAAGCCAAAAACGTTCTCATTCATCAGACGTTCACCAGTCGAGATTAGTGATTGAATGAAATGCGAAACTTTTGTCTTATCAACAGAATCACCAATAAATGTGCACAGAATTTGAATTCCAATAGGAAACCTCTTTGTAAGGTGAGAATGTCTGAGAATCCAATTTATCATGAATCGAGTGTTCTGTTAGTAAATGAGCGAACCAGCTTGGAACTGGATGCTAGCATAAAGTCGCTTTTAAATCAGTGGCCGCACTGGAACAAACGTTTTGTATTTTTGGTAACATCGCGATTACTTAGACACTTGATCATGACTTTTTAAATGGTTCAGAATCCATCGGATTGTCTGTCCTTTCAACGGTCGACTTGAATGAAAATGAAAGGTTGATCAAGAAATGAGCAATCAAATGACAAAAGCACATCAATTGGATAGATTTTGACAAGAATTCAATGAATCAAAAAGAGAATGAAATAAATTTCTTGAATCGCTATTTGACTTTTGATTGCGAATAACATTGTTATTCTGTTATTTGTATTTTCAAACGTGGAAACTGTTTTCAGTTCAATAATAATAAATGTAACGATAATTGAAATTGTTTGTTGAAAACAACTTTTTTATTGAACTATTTTCGTTGGGAATTGAGGAAACAATATTGTTTTCCAATTCAACTTTTCTTCCGACATTATTTAATCATGTTATTAGGTTTTTCACTTGATGAAACAAATTTGCGCGATTCTGATTCACATCTGCCAGAATAGAAACTTGCTAAAACTCTGAACAGAATCTTTTTTCTTTCACATTTCAAACTAATAAACCAATAAGATTGAAAACTTTTCGAATAACTTTTCAACGAAAAGTAACTTGGAGTGAAAGAAAACAGTTTGTCCAATCAGCACTTTCAGAATTTTTGATTCCACATGGATTCATGAATTTGTTTAAACTTTAATGCCATTTCATGAGAAGAATTGTTTCATTTCTCAATCATCGATTGTTTGCAACAATTTTTCAATCTTTTATTCCAATCATAAATCAATGCTCATTCCGCTCATTTCAACTATCAAACGATTCCTCTGTTCTAATCGAGGTAAATAAATCAAGTTCACAAAGTTGACCTTAAGCAACACAAAAGATTGAAAGTTTAATTGTTAACGTTTTTCTTCTTCAACTGTTCTTAATTGTTTTCATTATGATAAATCAAGACGATAACCTGGTTTTCCTTCTTTACTTGTTATTTCCAAGGAAATTGTTATTCTTGAAATTTATTGACTTCCCTGTCAAGTGACATTAGAGAGCAAAATTGTTACTGAAAAAGATACAAAAAAAGGTTAATTCAATCTGAAAGACTCAAGATGAATGTTGAGACTGTTTCAAAATGCCTTTTCACAGTCATTATTCAATATAATAGTGGTGAAACTGATTCATTTTGGTAGATCGATTTTGGATTCATTTTGAGACTGAAATGAGCAAGAAAAACAAAGATGACGACGAAGATGACGAAGAGAAGGAATGCAAACTCAGAGCAACATTAACAGAGACTTTACATTGAGAATATAATGGTTGGTTGAAAGAAGGAAAAAGTGTTTTTCGAATGGAAAAAAAGTGATGCTTTCTCTAAATAAATAATGTCTTAACCCTTTCTTTTGCCTCCACGCATTCATCTTCAGATTCTTCATTTTATTCAACTTCTCTTTCTTTGCCTTCTTCTTCTTTCTTTTTGGTGGAAGCGCACATATTGTGATAATAATGATACCATGAGGATAATGATGATGATAAGCTGAGTATCTGAACAGACAAAAGAAATAAAAGCAAGCTGATTCGCGTTTTGATATCTTTTCTTGATGAACTGCATCTGAAGAAAGGCTTCATTGAGTGCTTCTCATGATCATTATTATTGTTATCAGTATTTTCATTTGAAAACACTTTACAGAGTTTCAATCAATTCAATGAATAGAAAGTAAACTGATTTTAAAAATCACACAATTCACATTGAAAGTTGATGATAATTGGGTTTAAAGATTGTGAATAATAAAATGAAAATAGACTGTTAAAAACACACAGAGATGAGATCAGTAAGATAAAGATGAACTAAACAGGGAAGAAAGGTTAATCATGATAATAGAGTATTCAAGTTGCATTTGCAAACCTATTCTTCATTCGCCAAAGTTTTACCGTCCATTTGTTCAGCATTTATTGCAACAAGGCGAACAGTTCTCAGCAGCTTCTTTCATATAGAAATTTGAATTATCATTGAGCTGATTCCAAGAGTTCAGATTAAATAGTTAAATGATAGTTGAAATCGATTGTATATTTAGCTGGTTAAATGACGAAAAACCTTGAGATTCGTCATTTGAACGATGGCTCTTCATGCATTGAAACGTATCAAACTATTCAGATACATTTAAGCAACGAAATTTAAAAATATTGTTGCTCATGTTTTCCGCTTGATTTTGTATTATATGCTTTGGAGTTGATTGTTCATTATTCTGTATTCATTTCGATGTTGAAACTTTTCGCTTCTGTTTCTTCAACTATGAATCTTGAGAAATGCATTCAAATCTGATTCAGTCGCTTACTACTGTTTGATCTTAACGTTTTTCTCAGGGCATTTTGTGATTCTTGAATTATATTGAATCAATATCTGTAAAAGTTGAATTGATAGCCAAATATTCGCATTTTTATTCCAATGTTTCAATCCTCTTTGGTAATCAAATAGATTGTCTAAAATTTTTATATCTTTTTGCAACTTTTTGCGATCTTCTGAATAATCGAAATAAAATGAATCGTGATGATTATTTGAAATTGATCAGGTTTCAATAGCCAATGGCTTTACCTCGGGTTAGATGTTGGCTGTATCAGCTTGCAACTTTTAAAATGCGTTTTCAATCGAAACATTTTCTAACGATATTCATTCCTTTCAAACTGCTAAATAAGTTGAAATGATATTCCATATCCATTTAATAACTTAACTTTCTCATTTTGAGGTAAATTAGATGCCAATTTACCTTTGAGCAATTCTTAATGGATAAACTCTTCGTTTTCCATGGAATCATCTTCATGATTTCCATTTTTGCTGAATTCATCTGCCGAATAACTGTAGAAGAAAAAAAGGCAAAATCAAGTTACAGGGCAACTTTGATCTGAATAAACATACTTTTATTAATGATATACTGAATAAGATTTTGAATGAATTTTTTCCATCAATTTATCACTGAAAATATTCTTTATCTCTAGTTACTCCATGATTTCTCTCTGAAGACTTGGAGCATAGAATTCATGATATCTCAGATTTCGTTGTTTTGATTTACTCCTTTAATAAATTATCGAATTTTATTACTTTTCCATTTTGTTGCGTTTCTCGCCCATTTCACCGATTGATGTTTTCTTTTATCGTTTAGTTGGCTTCATGATGCGAATGAATCATGATGATTATCATCCAATAAGTTGAACGAGAATTTTACAGATTTTAAAACTTTGACTGAAGATACGATCGAGAGAAAAGAAGAAATGATTTGAATGTTATTAACTTTTCGCTGTTATCAAAGCAATTCATCTGTAAAATGCTGTCGATATTATTTACTGAGAAAAAGGGTGAAAATTTATGAACAAAACTGATTCACAATTATACAATGGCAGAAGTTGCAATAGAAATAATATTATCTCATGAGATCAAAAATGATGTTATTACTTGTTGTTGTTGAACAATAAAACAATGAAAAAGAAAATTCAGGTTAAAATCAGTCTTTTTGTTCATATCAACATGAAACAAGGTTCAGTTACAAGTGATCTTGGAAAAAAGGTTAGAATAAAAAGTCGAAATGAAAGAGGCTGAGAAGATGGCGAAGAAGAAGAGAAACAGTAAACCTGAGATTCATTCAATCATCAATTTTATTATTGCCTTACTCTTCATGACTTTTTTACCTCTTCCATCCTTTGACTTTCTTCTCTGCTCATCTTACAAAAATGAAAATCCATTATCAGCAGATTGTTGGATGAAGAAGAGTGAAAAAATGCTCTTTATCATCATCTTCATCTTACCTCTTGCTGGTTCCTCCTTGAGAATCAAAATTATCTGTAAATTTTGGACTCTTCAAAACTATTATTTCTCTCATTTCGTTACCTTTAACTTTGATAAGAAACAAGTTGAAGATGAACAAAGGACGAGAAGAAGAAGCGAGTGCAAGAAATTGCTGATGATGATGATGATGATACATTTTGAAATTCTTTATATAACACAGATAAATCATGTTTCAGTCTGAAGAGAGAGAGAGAGAGAGAGCGACAGAGAGAGAAAATGATTTCTTCATTTCATATTTTTTACTTTTTACTCCATTCGAAGCAATATTACTTTGTAAAGCTCACATTGAACCAAATTATCAAATATATATTTTTATTTCTGTCGAGTTGGTCAAATCTAGTCTGCCATGTTATTTGAGTTACAATTTAAACCGCTGATTCCTCATCCTGACAACATAATTTTTTTCCGGATATTTTTCATCAAATAACTTCCATCATGTTGTCTCACACAATATCAATTTCTCATTGTCTTTGTCCATTTTTCTTTTTTTCCTTTTTTCTCTTCTTCTCTTCACCTTCAAACCTTGAGAAGTTCATTATCACACCGATTATCATTTTATTTGAAACGCCAACTTGAATGCTCAGCATTCTTTTTGTCTTCAACTTTCATTATTCTCACAATCTGATTTTAATTCGCTTATTTTTCACTTTATTTAATAATCTTTCACCAGTCAATCATAACTGAGATAAAAGCCTTTTACTGGATGAAATTTCACGATAAAAGAGTAAAATTTTTGGCCAGAAAAAAGGCTTGAAATTCACCAGAGAAATGAACTTTAATTAGGTTTAATTGAAGATTAAATGAATTAAAATTTCTTGTTCGTTGACTTCAAATGCATAAAGTGTTAGAATGAAGTTGAAAACAAAAGTCAGAACACAATTTCAAAGTTAAAATGCATTAATCTGTCATCATTTTCAATTTACTTGAAAAACAATATCGAAAAGATTGAACCTTTAATATCATCATCTTTACTCATTGAAATGAAAAAAGTTGTAAACCTTTTCAATTGAACTAAAGCTGGAAATGATTATGACCAAAGATTGAAAAGGTTCAATGTTAACATGATAATGTTTCTCATCGTTTTGCCTCAACTTATCCTTAACTCATCTTTCAATTGATTGCTATTTGCTTAACGAATATTTTCCGTTAATCGGTAAAAACAAAAGTTACTGTTGAACACTCAGCAACTGTCATGAAAGAAGAAAATGATTTGATTCTTTAAACTGTTTCCTTTATACACTTTCATGATGATGATGATGATAATTCCCTGATGATGGACTTTGTTAATAACATTTATCTTGATGGTTTCTTTGTTTTCTCACAAACAACGAAAATCGCTTCATACTTTTTTTGCCATTCATTGTTAAGCTCAATGTTTCATGTTTTGTTACCTGAAGATGATGAGAATCAAGAGGGAAACATTCTGGTTATCCTAATGATTTATCTGATGATTACTGACGATGTTAGTTCTGTGGGTTTTCAGAGGCTCAAAATTGAACAAGAAAAAAATGGAAACAAGAATAAGAAAATGAAACAAAAAAAAGTAAAAGTCATCATTTTTATAATAACTTTCAACAATTGATGATGATAATGGTAATAATGATGATAATAATGACGATGTTGATGAGGTTTTACTTGCTTCCCACAGATTTTTTTCATTGTATTAAGCTACTTATTTTATTAATACTTAATACTATTATAAACTACTGTTGTTGATATTATTAACTACAATAACTCAACATTGTCAACTTTGATTTTGTCAACTTGCATTTTCAATTTAATTTTCATCATTTTTCTCTTCCATTTGTGTGCTTCTTGATTGCTGCTAATGTTAATGGTTTTTTGTTTTTATTGTTTGAGAAACGCTTTTTTCACTTGTTTTTGTGTTTATAAACACAATCAACTTTACTTTCAATTGTAATCACTATTACCATGTATCGTGTTGATAATCAACAAAAAGAAAATGAATTTCTTTTTATCAACTCCATTAAATCATAAGCAATTAACCAAACCAATTTAAAACTTTTACACAAAATAGCAATTTACTTGTTATTGGAACAGCTACACAAAATGCTTTCGTTTCGAGAGATAATTTTTTGCTAAATTTTTCCCATTCCAAGTGAATTTTCAGCACGTTTCTGTTCAGTAGAAAATTTAGTTGAAATTTCTGGCCAATAATCAGGATAAAATTCACCAAAGCAATTCTTATTGCAGAAGCTCCAGAAGTAAAATTGACACGATCGATCGATGTCTCGAAAGACGCTTTTTTGTTTTGTGTTGAGATGCTTGGTGTTGATACCACACTTTAGAAATAATTAAATAGCTATTGTAACATAATTCATTAACAATTGCTGAGTAATTATATAGATTATCCAAGTAAACCAAGTTTACCTAACCAACTCATCTCAGAAATCAATGCAGAAAGGTTAAGATTCCGAGAAGCTTGAAGACATGGCACACAGAATTGCAGATTAACAGTTGATGATTACAATTGAGTCCCAAATGTGACACTTAATTAAATATACAAAAGAGGATGAAGTACTTACATAAATTATAAGGCAAATGACAATAAGACAATTACATAAACAAGAAAGGTTTAGCAACGCAGTTGCTAAGTACTGCTGTTGTATTTTAGCGCCTGATTTGAAAAACATGAAAATTCATTTCATTTAGATTTTGTTAAAAACGAAAATAAAATAAAAATTGAAACGCCAAAATTATTAATACTTTCTCAATGGACTGAGATAATTCCATTCAATGATTAAACTTGATAATACATATTCATTCCAAGCTCGACATGAAACCATTACAGTTAATCAGGCAGCAGTAAATAAGAACTGAAACAATATTTAATTCTAGAAATGAAATTGCAATATGCAACTCATGAAAATTTATTACCAAAATTGAATCAGGTAAACACTAGACTCTAGTTTTTGGTTGTTTTTTATTAAAATCAACTAACTGAACAAAACTGATGTTTCGTTTAATGAGATCCCAAGAGTAACGGAAAAAGTTATTTTAAATGAAAGGCAATGAATTGGTTAATTGGTTTACTTTTTGGTCACCAATTATGTTCATTTTGATCAAGTTTGTTATTCTTGGTTGATCATCATCACCACTCGATACCTGTTGTTTCAAGGTGAATTTAATTTTAATTCAATTATTGGTTAGAAAGGTTTACAAATTGAAATGATTTATTTAGCCTTTTGTTTTTATCTTGATGAATAATTTGTATTCAATCTTGTTTATCCATTACATTTAAATGTTGAATGTGACTGAAATAATGATAATGATAATGGTTCATGTTTACCCGAATATTTAGCCTCGTCATCACTCATACCATTAAATTATCATTATTCAATTGGAATGGTGATTATTACCATTATTATTATTGATAACACACATCATGTTTACACTGACAATCCAAAGCCAAACAGATTTTTTGCTCAAACTCATCTCATGTTGACAGGATCAATTTGAATCACCTTTTTCCCCTTAAACTTTCAGTTACAAAGCAATTTATTATTGATCAATTATTACTTGACTGATTGATGCAGTGGCTAACCCAATGTTGATCATTTGTTGAAGGTTAAAAGAAACGCGAAAATTGACAAAAAAAAACGAATGATGAATTAGTGGATGAAAGTGGTGAACCATCATGAACGCTGCTAATGATTTATTGTAATATAATATTAGTTTACTGAAATGGATCAGAATGTTGAAAAGTGTTCAACTTTCTCAACTCCTTTTTGTTCGTGATTTATGATTTTGATTCAACTTTCATCACAACGATGATAATGATGATGAACAAATCATCATAATCATTTCCATTTGGCAAGAGAAAAAGGATTGAATAACATTTTGTTTGTCCATTAAATTACAGTTCAGTTGAGCATATTGATGATATTAATATGAGAATGAAAAGATCAATGAAGAGTGAAGATGAATAAAAAGTTTAGGTGAAACTGGAAAAGTAAAAGTTATCCGAATCCATTAAATAAGCAAAATGATTTGGCTTGATTTGATGATGAAATGAAAATAATCATTTTGTAACCTTAATAAGTATGTAATGATAAAAAATGAACTTTACTCAATCGAATGAACGCAACATGAGAAAAGGTAAAACAACTGAAAACGCAATTATGCATTGGTCAACAACAACTTTTAATTTCAACCTTTTTTTTCCATTTTTTCATTTTTCGTTTTTTCTTTTTCAGCTTTAGATAAACTTTTGTTTCTATTTATTTTTGCAACCAAATGCTATGCTCAATCCATTCCCTTTGCACTTGACCATTGCATGAGACTGAACTTGGAAAACATGAAATTTGCATCGATAATTAATCGAACCTCAATCAATACAAAAGAAGACCAGAGAAGCTAATTTTTTGCATTCTTTTCTCTTTTCCATCATTCTCTTTCATCTTCACCAATTGAATAATATTCAGTCAATGAAAGGAATCATTATCAACAACAATAACAATAACAGTAACAATAATGCTAATAACAATTGTAACAACACTGGTCAATCAAATTACTGTGGACCAATCAACTCAACTAATCCAATTCATTTAACGGATTACAATAGTTCATCTTCAATGAAAGTGCCTTTCTCCAATCATCCTTATCTTCACCATCAACAAGCTCATCATACAATCTCTCAATCACCAATTAATCGTTTATCCTCACAACAATCAATGACCAGTGATTCTCCTAGTCTCTATCAATCTCACAACAATAATCATTCACTGCAATCAACGATAACAAACAGTAACACTGTGACCATATTAACATCATCATTATCATCTAACCAGCCCATTGTAACATCGTCATCATCATCATTATCATCATTAACTGGAAACCCAACAGCCACTGTAACCACAACAGGAACAGCCCAAGGATCCTCTTATTATGTGAACAACTTGACTTCACTCCAAGGCTCAGGATCGACAGTGAATAATGCCAACTTACATGCTGATGTTTATCCAGTCAACAACTTGTCTCACCAACCGCAACACTTTGCAACACTTTCATATCCACGGCGAGTCCGGGTCTTACCTTCAAACACCTTTACAATCAGATCAACAGATGATATCGATTCTCATCATCACACTGATGTGTGATGAAACAATGTTCAACTTACCTTCCTAACATTCAGATTAACATTGTTTTCACTTATCATTTTACTTTGCTACTAACTTGTCACATGAACCGTTTGTGATAAAATAATAAACTATGAAAGTCATTTTTTACAAATTTAAATGTATTATAATGAAAATTGTACATTAATATTTACTTGACGATTCAAATTATGATGACAATTGTGTAAAATTAATAACCTTTTTTTTTCCTTCACTTATTTCATGTTCTAATCTATTTTGTAAAATTTCATTCGCATAATCATTTTGAGTAATTTTTGCCCAATCTTATGATAGTGATGATGGTTTCAAAGAAAAATCACAATTCTCTTCTGTTTGGTTCGCCATCATCGCATCATATTTTTCTGTCTCAACTCATGATAATTGTGAATAATTTTGAATCGAGAAAACCCAAAATTCTTTGTAAATAAAATTTGAAATAAAAATGATAAACGATTGTGTGTTCAATGAACAAATGAACTAAAGTTTTGCAAGGAAGAAACTTGCATCTGAGAAAAGTCGAAGAAAATCAGAAATACAACGAAAATCTAGATTTCAAATCTCATGGTTAATCAGAGCAATCAATAACACCGAACAAAATGAATAGTATTAACTGATAACCGAAAGAAACTAGAATAAGGTCAAAACGAGCAAAATTGCGTTTCCATGAGAAGAAGCGATTTTAGAAACTCAGAGTTGATCTTCATATTAAAATCAATCAGATTGATAAATAAAATGGAAAAGAATGAAATTCTCTATCCTGGTGATCAAAAGAATAGCCGTTTCACCTTCGAACCAAACGAAGCCAAAGTGAGGTTAGAAGTTTACAGAAATTGAGAGTTGAACGTTTCCATGAAAACTCATCTTTCAACATCAATGTTTGAAAATCAATTTATGCGTCAATTGAAAATGAGAATTTATTGTGTCATTACTTGATTATCATTAGTTAAATCGTTGTTACGTGAAACTGTAATAAACATAATGACTTATCGAATTGAAAGGAATGTAAACTCATGTTCTGCTTCATTATTGCTATCTGTAGTTAAATGTAAATTTGAACTGATCTGTAACGATAAAGGGCACAAAATCGCAAAAAGCATAAATAATGTGAGTATGAATTTACATCTTAATGGTTAATCAGAGCAAAAGTGGAAGGCGAAGGAACCAAATGTCCATTTAATAATAATAAGCTTGGAGTTAAATTATATTCGTTGCTAATAGTTGTTCCAAATATAATCAAGATAATGATTATCAAGGAAGGTTAACAATTGTTCCTAATAATATTTACATTAATGAAGCTCAGCTTTTTTTTTCATTTTCATGATGAACAAGATGATGACTGAAAAACGATTATGAATTAAAGCGAAAAATTGGAAAAAAAATAATTTCCATGGAAACTGAATGACTTATTTTATTGTTATTTTTACTCTTTCCTTCCCATGCATTCCCTGTCCAAGTCTCAGTTTGACTTGTTCCCTTGCTTCCTCCACATGTTATCCAGCTTCGTGCATCGTGAAGCCTCCTATTGGCCCAGATTTATGTTCAAGATCGATAAGTCTAACCAGGAAAAAAGATCATTATTCACCTGATTAATAAAATGATGAAACTGAATAAATGGTTAAGGTGAAAATGTAAGGTTAAAAGAAACGAAATGCCAATTGAAATGAATATTTATATAAACATATTTCGAGTTGATTATTCAGTTTGATGAAATGTTGTAATTAACCAAGCAACATTTGATTTCATTTCAATTTATCTCAACTGATCTCATGTCAAACTAGAAGATTGTCAATGTTTCCCTGCAATTATTATCAAGATCATAATGAACCTGAAAAAATATTAATTGATATTAATGCTAATGTATTCTGGTTTACCTTTTATTCCTTGCGGATTGTTAGTAGCTTTTTGCTGTTACCTGATCGCGATAATTATGATAATTTAGAGTTTAGTGTTTGTAATTATTACTTATATCAATTTTGGTTATTGAAATGAGAAAATTTTTTCGTTTTTTTCTCTTCAATCAATTAGGTTTCCTGTAAATTGAGTCGACTTTTTTCAATTATTGATCAATCGAAAAATTATTTCTTCTCTTTTTTATGACTTATGAGTTTGTTCATGAAATGAATTACTTGTGATATTTTTTAGTGGCTTGTTCTTTCCACAACATTTGGCTAATTAAAAAGATTGTATTTCGATTTCAGTCAACATCATAAATTATCAGCAACTTTATCCCCTTCGAATCTCATCACACTTTGCAATCAACGAAAGCAACATTAATCAAATCTGGTTCTTCGAGTTAAGACTGATGAACGGATAACAAGTATGAATGGCTTCTGAATATAAGAATAGCTCCTCTTATGAGTGTAGCAAATCCGATGAGAAATTAAACAGTTTTAACAATCTTTAAGTAGCAATTCTTTCTTTCGTAAACGTTTCAACGAAACGTTTATAACAAAGTCAAGCAGTTGGTAGCTGACTTCATTTAGTTCGACTAGTCGCTAAGTTCGTTGTTAAATCGAAATAGTTCAATTTATTCTCTGTAATCTGAAGATATTCTCTGTGATCGCTGAAGCACTAGCTATAAAACTATGCAAACATCAAAGCAACTAAACCTTTCAGCAAAAAGAGTTCATCCTTATAAGGCTGCAGCAACGGAAGACTAGATTTGGTTTGATTTCCTTTCATTTAATTCCTTTTTCTTGTTATCAGGTTCTCATTAACCATTCTCTGAGTTATTGAAAGCATGTTTCGGTGGCCAAAGAATCGCACTGAAGTTAGAAAAACAATTTTTTGGTCATAGCTTTGGACTTTGGGACAGTATCGACAGTATGGTTGAACTAGGAGAATGCTTTGACTGGTTTGTTTTGAATCAATTGCTCTCAATGAATGTTTATCACCTAAACAAAACTGCAAATGCTTTGAGTCAATCATCTTTGTTGCAATTTTGTTCATTTCATTTTCTAGCGATTCTCTTCTGAAATAAGTTCAGTATCGATATTAAACCAGATTAACCTTTAATAGCTGAAAGAAAGTAACTTTATCCAGATAAATATCAGTCTAATGTTTTCGTGTTATTAACCTTTTTTATCACTTTAATTAACGATTTATGAGCGTAAGAGGACAGCAAAAATTGAAACAAAATTGACCAATTTGATAAATAACCTATCATTTTTGAAGGAAAGAAAAGAAAGAGAAAAAGCGATAAATTTCTGTGAAAAAGTAGCTTTTATCCAACACTTTTCAATATCATTAGTTAAACGACAGTCCATTTGCTGTTAGACAATTAATTTTAAAATCAATCTCTAGTCCAACCATTTGTGCCATTTTGCAAACACTCACATCGATCAAAATAATGCTTCGAACTAGCCTTTAAACACAAGATTCAAGAAGATTGGACTAAACACTCGAACAATCAGTTTGTTTGCAATGTTTAGCATCAAACAAACATTGCGTGTCATCATTGAATAGAGAAGTGTTAAAATGAAAATTAATCAAACGATAATAATGATTTGATCAATTTGCGAATTTTTCTCTAGAGAATTTTGTGTTTCAATCATTTTTCCATTTTTGAACATTTCCAATTTGCTCGGCTGTTCATTCAAATCTGCGAATTGAATTTAACCAAAACTTGCGTTATTCATGAATGAACAACCATAATCTTAATTTGGAGACAATTTCAATAGTAAATTATAATGTCACGAAAGTTTATTAGTTTATAACACGATCTAAAAGGTTGAACCTTTTTTGTTTCTTCAATCAAACAATTGCAACTGCAAATTATGACTGTTGATTATTAAAACAGAAATGATTAATGAACTTCTAACAATGGAAATGAAATTTTCAATTTTGTTCGTTTTACTTTACTCTTTAATTTTGATCAAACTAATTGTTAAACTTTGCAATATCGACAATTATAGTTATTGTTACAACTACAAATTCAAACTCCCAGTCAATTAGAAATATTTTCATCACTAAAATGGTTTCCTTGCAACATGATAGTCCGCAGTAATTGTTGTTTTCAATTTGTTTTTTTCCTGTCAAACTGAATCAATTAATCTTCAAACAATATTCAATTGCAATGGAATGGTCATGCAATTGCTTATTAGATAATCAATAATGAAGTCGTATAAAAGTTTCTTAAAATTTTCTTACAAAAAACTGGGTAAACTCATAATTGGGTAAACCAGAAATTTTCATTGATTTCAACTTCCAACAATCGTTAAACATGACTTTAGTTTAATGGTTTGGACCTTAAAAAGTTGTGTTTTAGTCAAATAAAGAACATTTTTTCTCGAGAAATTCAAGAAATTATTTTATTCCAACTTGAATAATCTGAATGTAACAAAATATTGAATGTTTTCATTGTAAATCCTCTGTTTTATTGTCATTTAACCCAAAAGGCACGCATTTATCCGCAACACTTGCTGTTTCTACTTTCCACAGCAATTTATCAACAGTAAAATGCATAAATTGTTGTTTCGCATGAAAATGATTTGAATTTAGTTTTGAAAATTATTAAGTTTTGTATTTGGTTGACATGAAGTTGATTCGGTTTGAAGGTTTTAGCTAAAGTTGGTGAATATTTAAATTGATTCATCGTGATGAACATGATTCCAACTGTTTCATTTGTGCATTAATCGTTATTAATTTATTAGCGTTTCTCTTTTTTATTAAATGGTTATTTCTCGTGATGTTTACTGTTTAAGAAATGATCAAATAGCAAAGCTTAAAGACGATGAAAAATGATATTTTTTACATTTTTTAATGTTATTTACCTGGAGAAATGTCTTTTGTCGAAATCAACATCAAGTAAAGTCTTCTCTTCTACAGAATTGAACCAACCTTTTACTCGACAGAACCGGTGAGTCGAGTTGAAATTAACCTTCCTATTAATGCTGGTTCAATCGCAATGACAAGGTTTTCGGAAAAATCAGAATCACTTCTCAGCATTTTGATGGAACTGAATTTAACTCTTGAAGGAGTTTTTGATGGCAAACTGTACAATGAAATATGACATTTGACAAAAAATTTGACTTTATTAGCTTAAACGATTCAAAAAGATCAACTGTTTTCAATTTCAAACCAAGATCGGCCAATTAAAGCCTGACTTACTTCCCATCTCTATGTAACTTGACAGTCATTTCATCTGCGATCTCTTCAATGATTCTTGAAGTACAACGACATGGAAACAAAAAATAGATTCGAAGCTTAAAAACTGTTAAAAATCAAGTTTGATCAACTTGCCGTACTAAAGAGTCACGAAGAAACGAAGGAGCAAACAATGAATTTTAGACAATTTTATGTTTCGTGGAATCACAAGTCAAAGTCAATTTAAAACTGAATGTTAATTAATTTATTTCAACATTCTTTGTACCTTACAATTACCTGGAAATCTATCAATAGAACTCAAAGTTTGTGATGAAATAAAATTGGAATAACATGTTTCACCGAGAAACAGTTTTCGTTGAGAATGAAATTACATTTTCACTTGTCAATTTTCATTTCAATCTACATCAAAGCGAATACGCTTTTTTACCCTGAATCTGCAACAACATTTATCATGTCATCTCTTTATCCATCTCTTGATCATCATCATCATGCTCATCATCTTTATACCTCATCTTCAATTTTTTTTCTTCTTCCTGGTAACTATTGTATCTACTTTTATCCGAAACTTTTTCAGGTATAAAACAAGTTACTCCATCATCTTTGGAACAAATTTTTTCTTCTTTTCCAGAAAAAAAACGTTGCCTTACTTAGTGGTACACAACATTTGATAACCTTTCGAGTAATGCAAGTGTAATAAGAATAAGAAAGCGAAGGTTAAGGTGGAAAAGAAGAAGAAGATGAAGAAGAAAAGAAGAAAAGTTTTTTCTCTTTTGACATTCAATTTCTTTCTTTTCTCTTCCCATCATTATTCCCGTTTTCAGGTTGATGTCTAGTACAAGGAAAGATGATACTAAAGATGACAGGTTTGATGCCAAACAAGAATGATGATCAAGTTGACACAACGAAAACATCTTGAAATTTGCTTTGGATTTGACTAAATTCCAGGTTCATGAGAGTCAGCACATTTGTGTAAACCCTGAACACCATTAATGGAAATATCAGCCGAGAAACGTTGAAATGGCACATTCGTTAAGCAGGTTCATTCCGACACACGATATCTGGATTACACAGACATTTTCAGTTCTTATTGCCTTTTAAAGTTGCTTCGGTCACTCGGTTCAATTAGTTTATTTGTTTGGTTAATCGTTTTGGCCATTTTCAGTGTTTCACCTTTTATTCAATGTTTAACTTGATAACTTGTTCATCCTAAAAGTAAACCCGTTTTATTAGAGCTTCAGTTTTCTTGAGTCAAAACAAACACTGGCTTTGAGTAAACGGAACTATGGTCCGCCCAAATTGTCTTAATTTAATTTTAGGGTTCCTCATGTTTCACTGCCTTTTGTGATCAACTAAACCATGTTGATAAACAATTATAATTAAGGATCAACTTCGGGTGGAACCTGAATCCTTTTAAAATTGACTTTTCACTTTAAAATTACCTTCAATATTTGATTTATACGTTTGTGTAGCAAAAGTTTCGGGTGTGTTTCCCATTCAATCTTCCATTGTAATTGTTCATTGTTTCCTTTGTGATTGTTGCAATATTAATTGTTAATCAAAGTATCATTTTTGTTTTATTTGTTTAATCAGAAACTAGAATCACTTCAGTGAAAGAGTATCGCCATCTAACGAGCCTTGCAAACTTCATTCCCTTATTCTGTTCATCGACTTGACTTTCCTCTTCAACAGTCTATCTGTTTTCCTGATTGCTTTTCAAATTGTCATTACTTCTGAATTGCCGTCTAATGCTGGCCTGGGAACATTCGTGAACTGTAAATTCTCGATCATAATTAACTTGGCTCATAGTCTTTACAATCCTGAGTTTAAAACCTGAATCCCTGTGAGTTCAACTGGTGACTTTCAATTAAGCTAAGAATGCATTAGCATTAGACTTTACAGTATTCAGCTTTGGGTCCATAATGAAAAACAAACTTGTTTGATATTTTGTCGTTTGGTATCGAATTTTTGTCTCACAAAAATAAACATTAATATCTGAACAAATATACCTTTGTAATTTACAAAAGTTTTAATTATTCCTCTTTTGGATTGACTCCTAAAATACTTTAACTAATTGAATCATCTGATTACAATATAAGACGTAAAACAAGATCGAATCATTAAAATACTTTGTTAAACATTTCAAAATGAAATTAATTGCAACATTATTTTGATAATTACTTTATTTATCGTTAATTTCAAGAATTGCTCAGCTATTAATTTGCGTTTCATTCAAATCATTCACTTTTCAAAAAACTTATTATTAATTTAATCAATGTACGTTTGTGCAAATATTAATAGCTATAACATAAACGAGTAGGATAAATTTGCAAACAATTAATTTTGAAGCCTTTTCACAATTTAGGCTCTTCATTTTAATTAAATTAGTTATTAGGTTTTTTTGGTTCAAGATTGTACACATTTTATCACAAAACATTTACCAAATCGATAAAGATCTAAATAAGAATCAAATAGAGCTGTTGAGTGATTGTAAAATAATTCAACTATTAAAATACATTTCCATTATGGACGATGTAGCCTATCATAAAATCCACGTGTATAATGTCATCAGGCTGCATGTGTAATGGCATGAATTTGAGAATCAAATTTAAATGCAGCTGAATTGTGTTGATTATTTATGATCAAGTTGAGAAAATTTATCCAGCATTCAATCAATCTGCCTGCAAAAAATAGTCGCTTCTTTATTTTGTTAGCAAAGAATCTAAATCAATATCAGTGCATCAAATCCAATTAACTACACATTAACAGTTTCAGTTTGATTAACTTGTCATCAAAATGAATTCCTTTCTTACTGAAACGCCTTTCTTAACCCTATCGCTATGTATCACAAGTTTAAAAGCTAAATCTGGTGTTGTCCGTGTCGGTGCTGCAGGAGGTGCAGCTTTAGCTTCTTCAAATGCTACAGTTTCTGCTGGTAACTCTGGTGATAACAATCCTGTGAGTCCGAATCCATTGAACCCTTTGGGAGGTTATAACTTGGATCCCTATAAAACTTTTATAACAAGTTTTTTCGTACGTTTAAGGTTTTTCATTAATGCACTTTTCTCGATAATAGGACCCTCTTCAATAGATACGTTGTTTCCGATAATAATTAAACTTTTGCAAGATCTTGGTACCTATCTAAGTAGATTAATAATGAGTTAAACTTGTCGTATAAATGAAATTATTGTAATTCCTATTTCCTCAGAATAAATAACATTTAAGATTATTTCATGTTTAAAATGCTCATTCCTGTTTCATCTATTGTTTCATTCTAAGTTATCTCATTGATTGCTAAATCCAAAAATCTCTCTTAATCTACACTTTTTCGGAAAAACATATTGCGATAACTTTGACTTTCAAGTTTAGATCTTTGAAAGACGTTGTGAGTTTGTAGAGGATTGCAATCGAGTCCATTTGCGCAGTTAAAAAATTTTTGATCAGTAGTTTAGTTAGTAGTAAAACTTATTGGTGAATCGATTGATCGGTTGACATTTTAAGAATCATAAGATTTCTTCTCAATTTGAAAGGGTAAAAAAAGCCTTTCTAACAATGAATTTAAAGACTAAAACTTTTCTCGTGCAGTTTTATAGATGAAAAAATGAAGCAAAGTTAAATCTGGTTGAATTAACTGCCACCTTTTCGATTTCGGCATTTTATCGGCTTTTTTAGAAAAGTTGCATGCTTGTGCATGGAATTTATAATTTTATTTTCTATCTGGAAAATGTTTTAAACCGAAAAATGTATTATACTTTTCATTGCACAAAAATGAAAAACAAATACAAACTGCCATAGAAAAGAATGCAAATTTTTTTGAAAAAAGCCGATAAAATTCCGAAATCAGAAAGGTGGCATCTAATTTCATTATATTTGTCTGCAACAAAGCCTAATGTACCGATAGCGACCAAAAAAATCTCGATATCGATTTATCAATTCTTAAGGTTATTGATCGTAAGTCAAAGCAACTTTTTTCATTTGCTTTCACATTATTATTTAATATAAACCGATGTTTGTCCAAATTTAGAAACTAAAGAATGATAAACTATATTTTACATATACATGTACTTCATTTCCTTGTCTTTTTTGAACCCGAAAATTCAATGATTTTCACCTTCATTTCTTCATGAACTGCTAATCACTTAAATCTCTAATGAATTACCTTTAAAATTCTTAACTCGTTTCAATATAATCTAGGAAAGCATGTCAAAGTAAAATTTACAATAGCAGCAGTGAACTAGAAGCGCTGTTTCTGCATCAAACTCTAATACAGTTGAATAATACTAATTTAGTTGAATAGAGGTTCGACCGATCATTTTTCAGATTTTTTATAGTTTATATTTTCCTCGCCAGCACAGTGCTAATAACAAAATTTATCATTTCACTGAACAAGATGATTCAATTTCCAGTTCTTGAAGTATTTCGCTTTCTGACTGATAAAATTTGTTTAATCAACTTGCAAAGCAAATTCAAAGTAAAATCTGTCATAAATTTCTTTAATTTGTTAGACAATCAAGTGTGTTAATAGATCGAGTTCAGTTTTTTTGTAGATTGAGCGACTTGAAAATTGACTTGCTTCAGAGTTCACCATATCTTCTAATGGAAGTAACATGTACTTTATTGATCATCCAGGTAACATGTAACTGCCGTTAATTTGGATTAACATCATCATTTAACTCATCTTTCAACATCACCTTTCATCATCTTGCCTTGGTTGCTTGGCTGCAGTAACAGCGACCAAAAAGATTCAGAAAACAAATATTATTATTACTGTTGGCATCTTTCAATGTTATCATCGATGAAATGTTATATTGCATTTATATCAATCAAACCAGCCTAAGCTGTACATTTATATCAATTGATATCAAAGCTTTTGCATATTCACTTTCAGTTTCATGTTTTTGTTAAACCTTACTTATCGATAACAAAAAAACATCTCAAACAGAAATGGCAACAGACTCTCAACTGGAAACATCATTGTAATCATCAGACAATCAATACTAATTCAAAATCACAAAATACATGAGATTGTGTGTTACAGTAAATAATGATAGACGCAAACATATATTTTATGAGAAACTTTCAAATTATTCATATTGATATCTGTTGCCATTGAAAAGATTTAATGTTCGATTAAGATTAAGCTACAAACGTAACCATACAATTGACATTTTACCTCAACAAATGTCATTCACTGCTTACTTTGTTATGCATTCACATTTGACAACTTATTCAAGTTTATCATCAAAAATGCATCATAATTTAAATGATAAAAAGCATTTCTAAATTGTTACATTTCGCAGTCAAACTGATGAGATTTATTTTGGGTCAACATTTTTCATTCCATAGCGATGAGAATCAAACCAAGTTTAACCTTGCTTTTTCATGGAACCTAAAATTACCAGAAATTAATCAGCTTCTTTATGGAACCAATCAAGTTCCGTGTTTCATGTCGAGTATAAATTATCTGAATGTATCCATTTTCGTTCTTTTCTTGTTCTTTCCTCGGTTTAATCTCATAACATCGATTGTTATATATTTTTCCATGTTTTTCCATGGCTATGTTCATCAGTTATTATTGTCACTATCATTAGTTATTGAATAAGGTTGAAAGGCGTTCATTTAATGATTCATTTTCTCTGTAATTTTATTGTTATTTAATAAACTTACATCAAATTAGATTGAATACTTAATGATTAAGGAGTGGTTATTAATTTCAGGGTTTTACTTGAAATTAATCATCTTATTATTTGAAAATTAATCTTCAAGAAGGGAAATAATCAGATGAAAAGGTTGCAATTTAAATCATTGTATTTTCTGATGTAACATTAATTCAATTGTTCACTTTTTCACTTCATTATAATTAGTGTTTTCACAATTTCAAGATTATCTAATGATTACTATAATTACACTTTCTTTCACAGCAATCAGTCCAATGCCTCATTAGAGCTTTAATTATGTAAATTTTTGCTCTCTTTTCAGTGAAATTCACAAATTTACTTCAGTTCTTGATAAACGAAAATTCAATTCGTAGAAACAGATGATTCAATTTGCTTGATTGAAAAAGAAAGCAAAAACAAGGCACAATCAAATTAAATCTTGATGAGCTTCTCAAGCTTTCTTGAAATATCAAAACTAATCGAGAAAAAATTCCTTTCTTTGGATTCTAAAAATCGAAAAATTTTCATCAAAATGATAAATCTCATGTAATTAATGATAAATCTCAATTTCAAGACTAAAATGTCTAACATCAATTGCTTGTAAGCCAATGTTTTTGAATAAAAATTTTGTTTAGATTCTGTCATTTGCCACCAATGAATTAGCTGTATGCAGTGACCTTTAAGTGTAAATCAAACTGCATCCAAACACAAACCACACAATGAGCAATTTAATTAACTCTGACTTTACTGAAACAGTTGACAATTTGTTAATCAAATAGTAGCTTAACAGCTTTAGAAAGATAATGAAGTGAAAGCGATGAGCGAGTGAAATATCTTGAAAATCTGTTGGTGGTCATCATGTTCATCTTCATGCTATTTGATTTGGCTTGACTCAAGACTAGCAATATGAGGTAACCTCATCATTCAAATTTGAATAATTTGCTCAATTAAATTACGATGAACCAGAAGCAGAGTGAATTTGTTGAAATCACTTTTACACAAAAAGGTAAGTGAAGAAGAGCCTTTGAATGTGTCCAAAAAAAGCTGAATGTTAATCAAGATTTATTAGCTTTTACAGTTTTTTTGTCATTTTTTGTCAATTTAGGTTAAAACTACCTTTAATAATAATGAGTCGGAAAATGGCAATTAAATGTTGGAATTAATTGAAGCAGAAGGAAAATGAGAAATGTTAATGGCGTTAATAACAAAGAAGATAACTTTCAATTCAACTGTAGTTAATGTTTTCATTATCAAGAGAGTAAAATTGATTAACTAATTACAATTGAAATGAAACATTGAGTTAGATTAAAAATATTGGAAACAATGATAAAAATGAATGAAAAAAGCAAAACAATTGACAATTATGGGAATGATAATGATGTAATTATGATCAACTTATTCCTACACAATTGTCAATGAACCAGGTTTAAAAGTCGATGTTAAAGGTGGTCATCACTTTGATTAGGAACAAACTTACTGTCATTGTAATCATTAATTCAACCTGAATTGTAATTACAAGTTAAATCAATCCATTTAATGGTAAATTGCGGGTTCCGTTGTTAATCATAATAATATAAATCCGTAAGGAAACTCCTTTTTGTGTGTTTATTCCCATTCCCTTTGAGTTTGCATCTCTTTACCCATTCTGGTTACAATTAGACTTGCAATTATGGTTAAGTTTACGCTTTTTTGATTAAACTGGATTAGGATTTTAACCAGAGTTGTTTGTCTGTTTAGCTTTAATCATTCCTGGTTTATGTTTCCACTTTGTCTCACTTCAAATCAGTTTAATGTTTCAGGTTCGATATCAAATCATAATACTTTTCGATTTTTACTCTCTTTTATCATGTTATTATTCAGATGAAATGAAACGAATAAAATAAATGTTTCCTTTTTATTCTTTTTTTATATTCTGATTTTTAGGCAAATCTCTCGTTTTCTGGTTCAAGATTTGCCTTTCAATTTAGGTCAATGATTTTAAAATGATATTGAAAGGTGAAAGGTAATGATATGTAAGTTTCAAAATGTTTCAAGTTGTTGCATATGCATGTTGATTCACGTAGACAAATTGAAACTCAATTGGAGCGGCAAGGAATGGAAACAATATCAATTATGATAAAAGGTGATGCCGTTTACCTTTCCATTTTATCTTCTAATTTAATTCGACTGAGAGAATCGAATATTTAAAGTTAATTGATTTAAAACATTTCTTTTGCGCTTCACTTGGAAGATCAACAATCAGTTCATCAGTACATTGTTAAAGCACAGGATTTTAAATAGTAAAGAGTTTTAATCAAAGCATTTTTGAAAAGTTCATTTTCCTATCGCTTCATTCTGCATGCTATTCAATTCAGCCATTCACTGCTTTGATAAAATAGCCCAGTCTTGGCCATTAAACTCCAATAGCATTATTATGGCTTTTATGCTAAGTTATACAAATGCCAAACGCCTTCTTCTTGTTATGATAAAAACTCTTCTTAAACCCATAATTGAACTTCTCAAAAACATGATGAGAATTGAATTAAAAGGTTTGATTCAATTAAGCTTTAGATGAAGTTCAGATCACAAGGCTTGGTTGGTCCAGAGCGAAAGCTGGTTTAGATTAAGACATTTATGGATAAAGAAGCGTTGATTACTTTATTGCTGGTTTGCTTTCTTCAATTTAAGTTGATCTTTGATAAAATGGATTTATTTTTTGAGAAATTTCTTGGATTCATTTAAAACGGACATTTATTATCCAACCTACGCTGAAATGTTAAGGTCAGAGTTGAAAGTTTTGATTTTTCAGTGAAAATAAGGTCAAGTATTGCTCATTATTCAAAAGTTTAACCTTTTTTTTCAATTTTTCCCAAGATTCTGTGAATATATTGATAACAATGACAATATTATAACATAATAATATGATAATAATAATAGATTTCAATGTAAGGTCAAATAACATGTTCATGTTTAACATATGAAAAGGACATTGAAATGGCAATTGTGTTGTTAAGACGAATAAAGGTTTAGTCCTTTTTGAGAAAAGGTTATTTTTTAACTTTCAAGTTGAGGTAACCACACCTTGACCAGTGGGCAGTTAACCTTGACTTGATTTTACTCCTTTTTGTTCAAACAATTCTGGTTACACTAAAAAAGGTGATAAAAGATGATGAAGATTAGATTTTCTTAATGTTGATGCTTTAGTGTCAAAAGTATAAAACCTTTATTGTTATTTGATTATTTCACTATTAAATTGAATACAATTTGTGCTTTTCAGCTTTTATTACTCCGTCAATGCAAATTGTTTGTATTTGTTTTGATTGTATTGAGGTTTTTACTAACAACTTGAGGTTTGGCCTCAAGTCTTCAATGGCAAATTTGTCTTGTTAATCAAAATCTTGATCATCTAAATGATTAGAATGCGAATGATGGATCGCACTCATTTCAAACTCAATCTTATCTGTTTGCTATTTGTTAGTTAATTAATAAAGTCTGAGTTTACTCTGATAACCAATATTCATCATGTAATCAACCTTAGATTTGAATCTCATTCTTCATGGTAACATTACAAATAGCATGTTCATAGACGGACTTGTTAACTATTGAAGTGAAGAGTTACATTTTTGGTTAACCACTACAATCATGTAGAAAAAGAAATTAATTCAATCAAAGCGAATTCTTGTTTCAGTTGGCAAATTTTATCTATTATATTGATGGTAATAATCAGAGACTTTCTTGGTACCTTTTAATTAAGAGCATTATTAGGTTGGTCAAGAGGTTTTGATACAATTAATTGGATATGATTATTGTTTCAGTTGATCCTTGATAATTATGTTCAACTTTTCTGCTGATTTAGCTTGATACTTTAGCTAATGTAATTGTATATTAACCTGTAGCCTTAAGGTTAAACAGTATTCCTGGTCAAGATTATAACTATCATCACCCTTATAATCATTGTTGTTTTTGTTATTGTAGTGGCAATGGTGATAACAATTAATTAGGTTAATCAGGTTAATATAAAGATAAAGCCATTGGATGAAAGTTGTTTTTGAAAAACATCAACATATAACATAATTGACCAACTATGCTGATGCATCAAGTTTAATTGAAATTGTTATTAACAATGTCCAATTAAATAGGGTTACAATTGATTTTCTTTATTAACATTGATCAACTGCATCAAATGGATTTTATTATTAAATTAAAATGCTTCTATTGTCAACAAAATTTATCCTTGTCTGTCAAATTGAATTTCCCTCTCTTGTGTTTACAGTTGTTGGACTATAAACCTCGCTTTTTCAAGTTTATCCTCCTTTTTGTGCCTCATCTTTAATCGTCTTCATTGATCAGCTAATATAATAAGTATCTAGATAATGTGATTGGTGGTTTTTCACTCTATTCTTAATCTGTTAGAATGGATTAGATGAGAAAAAATGACTACTGGGTAACTGGAGACTGGATTAGCTTAGGTAAGTCTTTCAAAATGGTAACCGGTTTGTCTTTGGTGCCTTTTTAATCAACTTTGTTTGTTTACCTCAGCTTGACACTGATTTATTAACTTGATTGTCATCCGTTTTTAGTGTCGTTGATCGCTAAGTTGATTAGATACCATTTGAGAGCATGATGGTCTATGTTGGTTGAAAAAATATCAAGATTTGTAGATTTTGTTTCATGTAAATATCTGAATTATTTATAAAAGATTTACAATCTATTGACTGCCAGTCACTCATCTTGATTTTATCCTGGTCCATTGAATTGTATGTGAGGCAAAGAGAGTTCAAATAAATCATTGGTGATATTTGATTTCAATAGACATTTATCTCCAATCTGGTCAACTAATTAATTGGTGGGAAATGATTGAAACAAAATATCACAACCGATCGATGTAATCAAAAAAGAAAAACATATTATGATATTCGAAGTATAATTAGCTCATAATTAAGATTAGTGTTATAACAAATATGGTTTTATTACGTAATTGCAATGATAACATTTGATTGTATCAGATATGAAATGAGTTTTCCAGCCTTGACAGACCAGTAAGGCTCAACCCAAGTTTAGGTGCACTTGTTTTCATAGCGACGAGATAAACGAAGAATTTCTTTGTTTCATTTCCGATTTCATATTAACTAACTCTAATTATTTGCTATTTCTAACTCACTCAATTTGTATTAATTTTATCCGTCATGTTTCGTGCTCTGTTATCATCATCGAAGATTGGTTATGGAACAAATCTCTATTTTGGTAGATCAATTTGTACAAGTAAACAACTGGATGCCATGAAGGTTGAAAACATGTTGATTATTGGAAGTGGTCTAATGGGATCAGGAATTGCTCAAGCCTCAGCTCAAAGTGGACCTCATTTCAATTCAATTGTTATTCAAGATGTTAACCAAGGTGCTCTTGATAAAGCTGCTGCTAGAATCAAATCTAATTTGGAAAAGATGAAGTCTAAAAATTCATCCATAAATGTAGATGAAATTATGGGACGTATAACATTCTCAACAACTCTACAGCCAAAGTCATCTGATAATCTTTTGGTTATTGAAGCTATCACAGAGGTATTGGACATTAAGCAAAATTTGTTCAAAAATCTAAGTGAACAATTTAAAGATTGTCCAAATGTCATTTTAGCTACAAATACTTCATCATTGCCATGCAAGGATATCGGTATCCATGTTACTAATCATTCACGTTATGCTGGTCTTCATTTCTTCAATCCAGTTCCTTTGATGAAGCTTGTTGAAGTAGTAAAGCTTGATAACACGTCCGATGATACTTATGATTCTCTTGTTGATTATGTTAAATCAATTGGTAAAGTCTCTGTTAAATGTAAAGATACACCAGGATTCATTGTAAATCGATTACTTATACCTTATATGTCTGAAGCTATTCAAATGCTTGAAAGAGGTGATGCTACAGTTCGTGATATTGATACTGCAATGAAGTTGGGTGCTGGTTACCCTATGGGTCCTTTTGAATTGATGGATTATGTTGGATTGGATACTGTGCAATTAATTAATGAAGCTTGGATGAAACGAGATCCTGACCTCATCAAACCATCGAAAATTCTAAAAGAATTAGTTGATTCTGGTCGCCTTGGGAAAAAATCTGGAAAAGGTTTCTATGAATACAAGTAGATTGGTGATTCTGTTGTTGCAATCAATTTTGATAAATATTTTTGTATCAATATTTACTTATGTTGCACTTTTTCTAGCGGAATTAAAATCTTAATGGGAATTTTATATCAAATAAATTTAAATAATTACGAAGCGATAACCTTTTCTAACTATTGCATCTTCCCAATATTTTGCTTTTTAAATATTTGCTTTTTATTATATATGCTTAGTAACTTTTCACAGAAATACGAATCCTTCAAAATCGGAAATTCGCATTCTATCAACATTTGTACTAACATTACTTACAGCATCATTGACTTATCGATGTTTAAAAACCGCGCTTCATCAGTTACCATTGGCAACCTCGCAAACACATGTTTTCAAATTCAGTTTTTTAACTTTAACAAATTGTGATTATTTGTGGACTGTTATATTATTCATTATGGTTCAGCTAACTAGAATATTGTGCAAATATACTCCTCCTTGGTTCAACTTAGAGCTTGGTAATGGAGGTAGATATTTCAAAAAATATAATTTATTTCGAATGACTGGTTGGTTCTATGGAAGAAATCGTAACACTTACAAGAATGCTCGAAATAAATGGCAGAAAAGAATTGAATATGAAAATCGTGATCGTGCAGCAAAAAAGATTCAATTCAGAGATTTAACATCACAAAGAGTTCTCGCTGCTTGTCGTGAACATGATTATCCCTTCCATTTATTCATCACCGCTTTACCTCAGGTAATTATTGTATGAAGTGAACTGCATTTTACAATTCAGTTATAATCCTATCGTATTAGTTCTGCTTCTTGTAATCACTTTGTATTCATTGCAACATAATTTTTATTTCTTTTCGCAGATGGATATTGAACTAGACAGAAAAACTTTGGCAAATTTAGCGATTTGGGAACCTCGTACATTCAAATCTCTTATCGAATTAGCTAAAGAATTTCATCACGCTAATCCTGGAGATCCCTTAGTGGATAGACCCAAGCCTGTTTCGGTGATTTCAAGAGAAATGTTGAATCAATCATAAAATATTTTAACTCTTTTCTCGAATGGTTATAACTGCTTCACTGCTGTTGTGAAATAATTTTGAATTTTGTTCATACTATAATGTAGATAGTAGAGTTTATTGAATCAATCACATTTGCAAATTGCGCCTGTAATGTTTCGCCTCAAGCAATTTAATATCCTTAATTTAAAGACAATAAGAATAATTTTCCAAGTTTATTTTGTCCTTATTTCTTATTGACGAGTTACTTTAGTGATGAACTTTATTTTTGATCTGGTTCTGGAATTTTGGTTACTAAGGTAACCGATTCAAGGATAACAAAACAGTATTCAATCGAACTAGTATAGTTTTTAATCAAAAATCTAAATAGTATGGTTTCAATCGACAGTGAAAGTCTTCTCAAAGTTAATGGAAATCTTAGTAATCTAATCAGTGAAGAATTAACTGTTAAAAAATCTAGCTCAAATCGGTTTTCCTCAGCAACCAGTCAAGTAGTTATTTTTGGTGAAATAGGTAAGTTTATTTCGCAAAATATTCTAGATACCCTGGATTAGCTCTATTTGATCAATTTTTTGTTAATTTTCAGCTAAATTAACCAATTTTGCAAATAAAAATGTGCATATTGAATTTTGGTTAGAACCTTCTCGTGGATGGTTTCCTTATGATGGTGATGATCGATCACTTTGCGGATTAACGCATAGATGCTACAGTTCGACATCCACTACCTCAGTTGGAGCTCCTTTCCAATTTTATATAGCAGAATGTAATACTAAATCAAGCGAATCAGAAATTAGTAATGGATTCACGCTTTATTTTCGTATAGTGAATAACCACAGTTTGGGTAGATCATCCACGGAAGCCTTTGGTATTTTTAAGTTTCCTTTTCGACCCGGAAATTTTTCTAGAGAAATCAAAACGTTTCGCCCGCATTCTAACAGAATTTCTGACAAATTGATGGAATACTTTCTCAATTATTCTTTCGATTTGGATGAATTAGAAGAAGTAAGAAATTTAATCTCTTGCATTATGTTTGGACTAACCTTTCACTGTAATATATTCTTGTGTTTCTTGATTCTAATAAGTTTAATTTATTCCAAAAGAACCATTATGAACCACTTGGTTTGATCTATACTGAATCAAAAGGGACCATCAGCTTGAATGTTAATATAATAATACAATCCAGGTAAACAGATTGACTGATTAAAGTAAAATTTATAATTTTAACAATTCTTTTTCTTTCTTTAGCCAATTCGATGCCAAACTCGATGAATCAGATGATATTCATGATCCTTTATGGAGTGACATTTCACAAATTGTCGCAGCATTCCGAAGAGCCAGACAACGAATGATATTTTTACGGATGAAAGCACTTCAACTTTTTAAAAACTCAAAAAAGAAATAATTTAATGATCTATCAACGTTTTATAATAGCGGCACTAGTTCGTAATTTTTGTAGATGGGCAAAAGCTTTTTGAACGAAAACTTTGATTAAATAAAGCTCTGCTTTTGTAACGTTATGAAGGGTCACATCACTTATAATTAGATTTTCCGAGTTGTAAGCATGTTTGAAAAGAGCGTGAACTGAACTTTTTAAGATAGCTTCTCGGCGCTCAATCAGATCGGCACAATCAGGAAGGGAAGTGATATGTTGCTGTAATAATTTTATTATTTCTCTCCAGTACTCTGAGGGCATCTCAAGTAATTGAAAGCTGGTTTCTTGTTGTTCTTGTAAGTTAATCAACTCTTTAATCCAATTGGGAAGTTTAAGGGAACATTTATGTTGTTGGTGAAGATTTAAAGCTAGCCAAACAGGAACCTTGATAGGTACATCTGGCTCAAACGGACCAAAGTCACCAGATATGAGGTTCAATTGCTTGTTGAATTTGAAATTAGGGTAAATTTCGACAAGCTCTTCTTCGGCAAGAAACTCACATAAGTCCATTTCTGTATGAGAAATAAAAAATATGTTTTATAGATCAAATTGAAATGTGATTTGTTATTTAATCAAGAAATTCACATAAGACATCAACATGACAAAGAGAATAAAGAACATGAACAAAGAGAAAATTTTCTCAAATAATGCATGACTTACCTATTCTTCTTGTATTCTAGAACGATAGAATCAATCACAATATCTATATTTGATTATTTAAACTAAGAAAAAAACAAAATTAAGTTGATTAAAATTTCATTTGAAAACAAAAACAATTGAAGAAGGTTACTCTTGGCGCTCAATTCAATCCATGCTCCAAGCTGACATCACTCCAAAATAACAGCTGTTTGAATCCAATAAAAACAAAACATTACAATCAGCTTGGTGAAAATCATCCAATATTATTGCTGTTTAATTATTATGGTTATATTTTGTTCTTTAAACAGTTTATTAATTAATTTACAAGTTTGTGTAGTATTTTCTTAGTGGTCGTGATCCAGAAAACTAAATCCAATTATGGTAAGTTATCGAAAAATCTCAAAACAAGCTAGTTTGTTTAATTGTTGTAATTTTCCTTCTAATCGTGCCTCTGGTTATTTTCAGGCTGAAAGAAAAGCAACAAATAAATATATACCAGCGGATTTCAATCCAGCTAAACATAAAAGCGTCAACAAGTATCGTAAAAGTCACCCATTGCGGGAAAGGGCTCGAAAACTAGATCAAGGAATCTTAATAATAAGGTAATTTCCCGTTATTTCCATTTGCACTACGTAATGTTTAAATACATGTACACTCATACTGATCTTCTTCATTTTACTTTATCTCTCCCTATAAGATTTGAATTGCCGTATAACATATGGTGTGAAGGTTGCAATAATCATGTTGGAATGGGCGTCAGATATAATGCTGAGAAAAGCAAAACTGGCATGTATTATTCGACACCGATTTACAAGTTTCGGATGAAATGTCATCTTTGTGATAGCCATTTCGAGATGCAAACAGATCCAGCCAATTTAGACTACGTTATTTTATCGGGTGCCCGTAGACAAGAGAATCGCTGGGATCCAGGTGAAAATGAGCAGATTGTTACAGAAGACAAAAATGATATTAAAAAATTGGCTACTGATGCCATGTTTAAACTTGAGCATGATACTGAAGATCGAGAAAAAGTAACGAAACTAGAACCAGTTATTGAACAGTTACATGATTTACAAGAAAGATGGAAAGATGATTTTTCAGCCAATCAACTTTTAAGAAAGAGTTTAAGAGTAGGTTTTTTAACTCATTTCATCCTTCAACTCAATTAATTGCCTTACTGTATTAATTTTTCGTTCTCGTTATAGATTCAAAAGTCCAAAGACAAAAAAGATAAAGAAGCAGATGATGCGCTTACAAAAAAACTATCATTGGGAATAAAATTATTACCTGAATCCCCCATTGACGCTAAGCTTTCATCCCTTATTAGATTGGAACCTTCTGAAAGTAAACAATTACTTTTTATATTTTCACGTTGTTTTTCATAATTTTTGAATAATTCCTAATGTTCTCTTTCTTTGTTTTTCAGCTTATTTGGAAAAGAAACAAGCTACTAGGGATAGAATCGTTAATGAACCAATATTCAAACCAAATGAAGATCCACAACTGAGCAATAAAGTGAATAAACAATTTCTTGAAATTGCTAAATCATTGGCATTAAAAAAGGCTGAAGAAGAAACTGTAAGTTTGGATAAAGACAAATTAGGAATTTCGTTTTGCAAACCAGCGACAAGCTCATCTCACTCTACACCGCAAAGCTCTCTTGTCCCCTACACTAGTGATCAAAGTGATTCGGATTAGTCTTTATGGATCTAAAAGTCAAAAAATGGGACAAAATAATTGCTTTTCAGGATTCATTTTCATATCTACATTGTATATTTTATTTAATAAAACCTTAAAAGTTAATTTATCAATTTATTATTTTTCAATGCTTTAAACTTTTGGGTTTTAAACAAAACATTTTGTATATGAGCAATAAATTTAATTTGTTTTTGAATTAAACATAGATTGGCTGTGCTACAGACCAGCCATAATGACAATGAGATTGATTCGCATCACTAACAGTCTCTTGATATCGTCCCATCAAACATATCAACGCTGAATCAATAATAAGAAATCCAGAAGTTAATTGAAAAACTGCAATAACATTTGTTTGATCAGAAGTGGAAGAGGTTTGTACAAATAATCGACCAAATATAACTACTAGAGACCAAATTAGGGGCAAGATTAAACAAATGATTAAACCAAATATGAGGATCCTCATGAAGCGAATCAATCCAGGCCACTTTTCAATTAACGTAAGAAATAATATTACATCTAGAACAATAAAAAAGGCACATTGATAAGTAACTTTCGAAACTGTTGACATCATAGTAACAGTCAAAACAGTCACAGTAATACAAAGTTTCATAGTCATTGCGGTAACAATTGCCACAGCTTTGCAATTATCTTGACCAAAATCTCCTCCTCTTTCTGATAAATCCATGATTGAGGCGGAAGACTAATTAATACAAGTTGTAAGGAAAGTAAAAGAAGAGGTGAAAATCACTTGAAATTCATTCCACTTTCATCAACTTCTATCCAATCACAAATTATTGGAGTTGAACCTCATAATTAAAAATCGAAGAAAGTAAAAGGTAAATAATCAACATTTCTGTTTATTCTTTGAATGATTCACAAAACATTATCACCAAGGACCAAGAAAACATTTTTGGGGACAAGAAAGGGCAAAAAGGCAGAGCATCCTTTTTATCGTTCAACTCATCCTTGATGCTTTAGTGGTCCTCCTTTTTCCCATCATTTCATCTCTTTATGTTACTTGAGATTTGAGAACAAAAACTCCCACAAAGTTCCAAATAAACATGGATCGATAAAGGATGCTCCAAAACGTAAGCTGGAACCAGCTAGTTCATTCTCTCTTATGCATCCATGAGTCTTACCATGATCAAAGAAACAGAAAGATCTCACCATTTCCATTCTCATCTTCTTCTTCAGTTGATATTTACTTGTTTGTCTCTTTCCTCTTCTTTTGTCATTCTCTTTGTTGGTCCATCCATATTCATCATCAACCAATTTAATTAAACTGACTCTTTGTAACACTTTCATCCAATACTTTGTTGTCCATTTTATCTTTATCCTGTCCAGCCCATCATATAATAATATCTTTAAATTTCTTGAATAAAAGCAAAATCAACGCCAATTTGAATATCAATTTCCAAAAATGAGTAAATTCTTTTAATTTAGAGTTGAATTCAATGACTCTGTGGTGTTAACTGTGATCATTCCAACCTGAAAGGGCTGTTTATGTAACTGAATTAAAGAATGTACAAGACTTTAGCTGAAGCATTAGATCGATCTCAATTTCGATTTGGCCCATCTCGTCCATTCCACCTAAAATGTTGGTTGCAACTAATCATTATATGATACAATGTGAATCCAATCCTTTACAACCATGTTAATGTTGTTCATTATTTTACCAAATATTTTGAACTTAAACTAAATTGTAAATAATATTCATCTTTAAATTTTGTGAATCTAATACTATTTATAATCATTGAGCATAAATCGTCTAATTTTAGAGTGAAACTGCTGTAATAATTATGGGCATCAAAGTTTGTCTTAAAGTTAATTTAATCTTTGCCTTAATTATTTCACTCTTTTCCAAGATTACTCTGCTTAGCGTGATCAATGGAAACATCAATGATTTTATCATAGTTAAAGTTATTATTCATTGCGCCCTGGTCTACAGTATTGGTCAAGAGAATCTGTTATTGACAGTTTTCCTTTTCGTTCTGGACATAACACTCTATGCTTTATACGTTGTTTTTGAGTTGATTTTTGTCATTGCCATGTTATTGTCATCAGCTCTGTTTGGTCCAGATTCACAACAAGCAATTATTGGTATAATTGTTTGCCTCACAATTGCTTCAATTGACCTCATGATTCTGGTTATGGTGGGCATTTCAACTGAACAAATGAAACATCGAACAAATGATACGTCCGAATCTTCATCAACAACTCAACAACCTGATTATGTTTAGTTTTCTTCTGATCTGTCTTCCTGTCCATCTTTAATCTGATTTATAATTGGAGAATAAATTCGTGTTAAATACGTTGTCTGTTTTATTTTATTGAAAATTATTTGCGGAAAACTTTAGTGTGATTATAATGGAAGATATCAGTTTCACTCATAACATGAGCTGTCAATTTATTGTCCACCTGTTAGACTAAGTAATGAGATGAGTTGATCTCATAAACTTGATGATAAGTTACATTATCAGTTTATCAGATTGTCATCTCTGATGATCGAACAGATGAATTGCATGTTCTTGGATAATTTGTCATTTTCATCCGAAGTGAAAGTTCCCAAGACTAAAGCAAGTAGATCACGATATTGAATAAAATATGAAAAGGTTAATTGAGACTGCAAGTGAAAATTGTTATTATTTGTTATTCATCAGTGATGAAAATTACATTGTTTAGTTAAATAACCTTGATAAGTAAAAAGAAGTGGTGATTCAGATCTTGTAACAATAACTGTAAAAGTTGTGTAAAGTTTACTGTCATAAAAACTTGCCATTCATTTTGGTCATTAGTAGTCATTGAACTAACTCATTTATGTTAGAAAGCAGACTCAAAACGCTTTTGTTGCCTAAAAAATCAGAAAAAACGATGTAATTACATGTGTGCTATACTTTTGAAACAAAATGTAACATCACTGCTGCATCACTCAATTTGGGTATAAGAGCCAGTAGAGGTCTCTCTTGAATAGGATGAGCTTTTGCTTTTCAGAAAAACACATTTTTTTATACAAATAAATTTTCTTATAAGAGCCGAGAGCCTATCAACAGAACCAGCTGATAACCAATCGGTTTTCTATACTCACTTTAAAAGTTAATAGTTACGTTTAAAATTCTTACAACTATTAAATATGTTTCGAAAAATTTTATCTGCATCTTATACCTTGCGAAACCAATCTTGTCTCTATTTAGGTAGATCAATTTGTACAAGTAAACAACTGGATGCCATGAAGGTTGAAAACATGTTGATTATTGGAAGTGGTCTAATGGGATCAGGAATTGCTCAAGCCTCAGCTCAAAGTGGACCTCATTTCAATTCAATTGTTATTCAAGATGTTAACCAAGGTGCTCTTGATAAAGCTGCTGCTAGAATCAAATCTAATTTGGAAAAGATGAAGTCTAAAAATTCATCCATAAATGTAGATGAAATTATGGGACGTATAACATTCTCAACAACTCTACAGCCAAAGTCATCTGATAATCTTTTGGTTATTGAAGCTATCACAGAGGTATTGGACATTAAGCAAAATTTGTTCAAAAATCTAAGTGAACAATTTAAAGATTGTCCAAATGTCATTTTAGCTACAAATACTTCATCATTGCCATGCAAGGATATCGGTATCCATGTTACTAATCATTCACGTTATGCTGGTCTTCATTTCTTCAATCCAGTTCCTTTGATGAAGCTTGTTGAAGTAGTAAAGCTTGATAACACGTCCGATGATACTTATGATTCTCTTGTTGATTATGTTAAATCAATTGGTAAAGTCTCTGTTAAATGTAAAGATACACCAGGATTCATTGTAAATCGATTACTTATACCTTATATGTCTGAAGCTATTCAAATGCTTGAAAGAGGTGATGCTACAGTTCGTGATATTGATACTGCAATGAAGTTGGGTGCTGGTTACCCTATGGGTCCTTTTGAATTGATGGATTATGTTGGATTGGATACTGTGCAATTAATTAATGAAGCTTGGATGAAACGAGATCCTGACCTCATCAAACCATCGAAAATTCTAAAAGAATTAGTTGATTCTGGTCGCCTTGGGAAAAAATCTGGAAAAGGTTTCTACGAATACAAATAAATTACCTACTGACATCTACAATTCTTTACTACTTTTTTCAAGCGGCCAAAATCAGGCGAATATCTTTCCACTAAATATTTTTTTACAAGATGTACTTTATAAATTTTATTGGCTTGTATTTTAATCAATATGGCTGAAATAAAAGCTTTATTGTAATCAAAAAATGAGTAGTCAGATTAATGGTAATAGCATGAAAAATGTTACCAAATAATTATTTAAATCAATAAATTTTTTGTAATCGATTAGACATATAGAATACATGCATAAAGTTGATGTTTTGTGGAAATTATAAATAAATTTATTGTTATTCAACTCTAACCACTTAAGTGAAATACCAAACTTTCAAAAAAGAAATAAATTCATAATGGAACTTATGAAAGCGGTTTGTCAAGGAAGGAAAACAATTTTAACCAAAATGTATGAATGAGGGTAGAAATGGATTAAATTTAACAATTAATTTTACCAGATCAACAATGATACCAAATTCTAGGTTCAAGAAAGATAGAAAGAATAAAGCAGTTTACGATTTTTTCAGTTTTTTTAACTTCTTAAAGTTTTGAAACCGGTGAAAACAGTCAACAACCAAGTTTGACTCGCATGTTCTCTCCCAATTTATCCATGAAAGCGAAAGTGTTGAGATAATCAGATGGAGTAACATTGGCCATTCCTTTAATACTTATGGCCAAATCTTTGGTCATAAAACCAGATTCGATTGTCTCAATGCATACTTTTTCCAAAGTATCAGCAAAATTTGATAATCGTTCATTGTTGTCCAGTTTAGCTCTATGTGCAAAACCTCGGGTCCATGCAAATATAGAAGCGATTGGATTGGTTGAGGTTTCCTTTCCTTGTTGATGTTGTCGATAATGACGAGTTACTGTGCCATGAGCAGCTTCAGCCTCAATAGTTTTACCATCAGGACAGATAAGAACAGATGTCATCATTCCAAGACTTCCATAACCTTGAGCGATAGAATCAGATTGAACATCTCCATCATAATTCTTGCAAGCCCAAACAAAACCACCATCGGATTTAAGAGCTTGAGCAACCATATCATCAATCAACCTGTGTTCATACCAAATTCCTGATTATAGAAATGAAATGAATGATAAAGAATAAATGTTAAGATTAATGCAAAAATTTCCTGACTATAAAATGCATATATTTCCTTTTAAGACTTGGGCGTTTCAAAGTTGGCTACGTCAACAATTTTTGACGACAAAATAGCTCGTTATGATTGGTTTAATAAACTAAGCTCACTGATTACGTAGGTAACACGAGTAGCTTATTAAACCAAACCATAAATTTAATTGTAAAGGCGATCCAATAATAATTCGTCAAAACATAAAATTAGCATTATGGTAAATTGGTGCAGATAAAACTAACAAACTGTAGTTCAAGTTTGCAATAAAGACAAATAGCCATAAAAAATCATTAATCGGGAGATTACCTTTTTCTTCATATTGGCTTCTGTATTCTTTCTCGTAAATTTCTTGGAAAATATCCTTAAATCTACCATCATATCGTTTGAGGATAGTGTTTTTGGTACTCAAGTAAAGAGGTTTTCCTCGCGCAAGAGCGTATTGGAAAGAACTTCTGGCGAAATCAGAAATACTTTTGTCAGTATTGTACATTGATAGAGAAACTCCACCACCATCTTTGAATTCGAATACAGTTCTTTCAATGGTTTCACCACCATCAGCAGGTGTAAATTTGATTTCTAATTTTCCAGAGCTAGGTACGACAAAGTCAGTAGCTTTATATTGATCACCATATGCGTGACGACCGATAATAATGGGTTTTGTCCATCCAGGGACTAGTCGAGGGATATTTTTACAAATAATCGGCTCACGGAAAACTGTTCCACCAAGAATATTACGGATAGTTCCATTTGGCGATAACCACATCTTTTTCAATTTGAATTCCTCCACACGAGCTTCGTCAGGTGTAATTGTAGCACATTTAACACCAACATTGTACTTCAAAATAGCATGAGCACAATCAATGGTGACTTGGTCATCTGTACGATCTCTTTCTTCGATTCCCAAATCATAAACATGGAGTTCAGGCTCTACAAATGGGAAAATCAGCTTATCCTTGATCAATTCCCAAATAATTCGAGTCATCTCATCTCCTTTCATTTCAACGATGGGTCCGCACTTGATCTTTTCGAATGACATCTTTCTTAGTGCTGATTGATTAGGTACAGAAAAAGATTAAAAATAGGATAAAATCAAAAAAGAAAGGGCAGTAAGCAAATGTATGAAAATGCAAAAATGTAATAGAGTATATCGATTATGATTTGCAAAGATAGAGATTGTTGTTATCTAGCTGGCATGAACAAGAGAACTAACAAAGAATATCATGAAGAATGACCCTAAATGGGGATTAGGATAGCCAGTTACTGATGATATGTGTTGCGTAAACCGGCTATAGAGTTGTAAATCAACTGAAGGAAATAAATTGTTAAACTAGTTAAACCAGTACATATAAACTTTCCCAGAAAGCAAATGTATGCATTGAATAGGGTATACAAAAGCAATTCAGTGGTTGCCTCATTCAGCTGAGATGGAGCAGCTGATCGAGCGAGCATGTAAGTTTAATTCAATTTGGTACAGGAAGTTGATATCTAACACTGTCATGAGTCTGTTGCATTTAGAAATTACGATATTGATGGAACTCACAATTGAAACAGATCGATGAATTGTGGAAATTTGATCTAAAAAAAATAGACGATTGTCTAACCAGGCAGGATATCATGATTATTTTCCAGGTAACTAAGTATCACACTTTAAATCAATAAAATCCAAAGGATTAGTTGATAAAATACACCTAACGATTGTTGATCAGTAATTAGATGCACAATATTTAAAGATAAGCTCAATTATAAAGGTTTCACTTGCACGGGTTGGAATGTTAAATGCAGTATTTCAAGAGATCATTTGTTGTGATTAACAAAACATTGTAATAAAATGGAATAATAAAGAACAGTTTCAACACGTAATGCTAGATAATAGAAAAGATTAGAACATAAATATGCCGGCAAAATTGACCAGAAATTCACAGAATAAGGGTTACAAAAAATAAACAAAACAAGACTTGGTCAGACAAGGCACATTGAAAAAGAGAAGAAATAGGGGAACTCAAGCTCCCAACTGCTTAGTCATAGCAAGGAACAGATTATGCTTAACTGATGTCAAAACCTAATGACAAGATGATAATTTTGAAGAGCAAATAAATGGTAACATTGTTAATTGATTATCAGGATTATCCCTGAAACTTACTAAGTGCAATCAGATAAAACAATCGAACAAAAATTAAATTAACACCTCATACATTAAGAAATTGTACAATGTAGTGTAAAGTACAGGTTTGTATAATTCGAATTGGAACCAAAGGATAGTTGATGTGATACAGTTAAAGCGAAATAAGACAAACAAAAATCGCTCAATTAGCAAATGACTATTGTAATTGTAATTTTGAATGATTTGTCAAAAAACACACCGAAACATTGAATGCAATTAAACTTACATTTAATTTAAAAGGCAAATGACAATAATTAAAGGTAAATTTGGTGATGAATAGCAAACACTTGTCGAACGAATTGATATTTCTTTAATTAAAATAATTTAGAGACTGTTTAGAAAGTAAATCACAAAATAATTTTCAGTTATAACTGTAAATTTAACCACAGATGAAACCGGCTAAGCTGGTAAATGTTGGTAAAAGAAAAATCTAATGATTGGTGGCTAAAGGAGAATGGAAGAGAGAACAAGAGAGACAGATGGAGAGACAGAAAGAGAGACAGAGGTGGAGAAAGGAAAAAGTTGCACTTTTATTTAAACATTTTATTCTGCATCATCAGTTGATAAGTTGATCACAATTATCAACCAGTGCTTAATCTAGCAAGTTAATTCCTAACATGGTGTCTCATTATCTACTTAACAGTAACCTCTTCTTAACCTTGCTTCTTAGTCAGTTAATTGCAACTTCAACCTCTTTGTCATCACCAGAGATTAATGATTCAAGTTCAAGTTACCTAAAAAAGACATTGCAAACATTCAAATCGATCTATTATCCGCACAACCAGTTAATTGTTGATTACTTGGAAACTATTGTCAGCGATGTTGAGCTCAATTTAACTCAACCATGTGTCCAGAGTTTGGATACATTAAAAGAAGGACTTAGAGCCAATGCAATATGGGCAATGAAATGTAAGTATGACAATTGAATCAAAATTCATCGCTTTTTTAGTTCCATTCCATTCTGATTTATTTTCTTTAATCTATTGCAGTTTTAGACGCCTCTGGTCATGGAAATGGAGGTTTTTTCAATTATTATATCGTTGATTTAGGAAATTATGATGAGTGTCTTTCTTTGTCTATTAATGACCAAACCCAGTCAGGATCAGTGCCATTTGATGGTCAATACTGTCTTGCTAAGCTACACATTCCGCCAATTATGGATAGTGATATAACTCAAAGCAATTTAAATGGAACTCTAATTGAATTTTTGAAAAATTCAGAAGAACAATTAAAATTAAGTTTACCACAAATCGGAGTTTGTCTTCCATCAACATGTGAACCCAATCAAATAGCTTCAGCCATCAACAAACGTAAGTTGATTTCTTGCCTCTACCCCATTCTGTAATTCAATCCTTATTTCTGACCTTTCTTTTGTTTGTGATTTTCTCATCAATATAGCTTTCAATCAAACGAATACATCAGATTGTTTTCTTAATTCAATCTGTATGCTTAATTAGCTCAATTGTTTATTTGACAGCTCATTTTTTCGAATATTTCATCGATTTTGATCTGTAGATTAATCTCTGATATTTACATTTTAAATCATGAATTTTAATGATTCTGAATTTAAAGTGTATTACGGATCTAGATACCTGATTATATGTAGTTTATCTCTTCAATATTTCCATATTGAATTATTTTTCTTAGATACTAGACTGCTTTACCCAATCTTTCAAAATCGATAACCACAGCAACATCAACTCTTTTCTATTATATTTATTTATGGATATTATAAATCAAGAACATATTCAAGACAATCTGATGAAGATTGAAAAAAGATTTATTCATGACTTGACACAGCTCAATGTCATTATTCTAGTTGCCTTCAAAGGAAGAATGCATTCATTATCTGAATCTGAATAATTGTTCTCTTTCTTCGATTTCTTCAGTTAACTGTTTAATTTTTGATGGTCACTCAATCCCCCTTCCAACCAATTGTCGAAAAACTCTAATTTCTTATTTAACATTCCCATTTTAGATGCTCATCGAAATGGCCTCACAGTTGAATTAGGACCGTTTTGTGATACCAAAGATGTTTACCAAAAACCTTATTCAACAATTGAAAAGATTGCCTTGTAAGATGAAATCAACTTGACTATACAATTTTATTTTTTCATTATTTATCCCTAAATAATTCGACTTCATGTAAACAGAATATCTTGATCATCTTGAAGTTGTCCATATATTAGGCCAGCACAATTGCTTTGGTTTGCCTTGAAACTTGAGAAATATAAATTTTCAAAAAGCAATGATAAAGCTTTCTTCTTGCTTCCTAATAATAATTTAATAAATTTTTCTGTTTTATTCACTACTCTATTACAGTGCGATCATTGGAATCTTCATCGGATTAACAATCCTTGGAACGATCGTCGATCAAGGGTGGTTATCTCATTTTTCCGCATTACGTAACATAGAGCGTCTCGTCAAACAGACAAACAACTCAGACAAATTGACACTCAACTTTATCAACGGAGGCAAAGTCTATTATCTCATACTTTCCATTGCTGGTCATATTTGGTATATTATGGGCACTTTAATACCTCCAATGTATAGTAAGCGAACTTGAGAAACCCAAACTGAAATTGAAACTGGACAATATTCATAACTTTTTCTTTTGTAAACTTCACAGTGGGAATCTATTCGTACAACCTATCAAATTATGCAATACTTCGTGAATTGACATCAAATTGTCTTCTCTTCATTGAGATTATTATTTTTGTTGGGTAAGTCAAGTTTTTAGGTAACAATAAGGGTCAATATCCAACCGAAACAGCAGTCTCCCTCTCCAAGCTACTCTCGAACCGCAAGGTTATCGTCCAATAACACCTTTATTGTTCTTTTAAAAATTTTAATCTTGATTCACTTGTTTTTCATCACATTTTTCTATGTTCTTTCCTCAATAGTGGAGTTCTCACCATGTATACCTGTTATCAAGTTCTGGAGAAAACTCGAGGACGACTCTCTTTCATTCAATACATTGTTGTTCGCTATTTAAGGTATGCCAATCCTAACAATTAACCAATGAAAGTGAATGATCACAACTTAATCGTTCTATAACCCGTGGAGAGGTTTACTCAAAAAGCGTCAAGTGTCATTGAAAATTATGTTGTCCATTTTATCCGATAAAAATTGAAGTTTACTAATATCAACAAGCTTTAAGATGTGAAACATTGTGAATAATGACAGAAACTCAATAAGAAGGGTTAAAATATTGTTGATGAGGTTGACATTTTAAATCAAATAATCTCATGTGGGTCAACCCCAAGTCAATGTATCAATAGCAACTCATATTTCGACGGGACAATCAGAAATATTTTATTGATCCAATATTCTCACAATTTATTCGTTTAGCTCTTTATTATATTTAACTTTGATAGTCTACATTTTTTTTATCATTAAATAGTAATTTGGAACTCAATGACAATTATATTGACTTAAACATGATTGATAATATAGTAGAGTATTTCCTTTTTCCAGTTATTTAATACGGAATCAACTATTGACTGTTGAGAATGCCAAGAAAACTCAGGCTAATTAATGAAAAGCCACAATTTATCTTTATTTCCAATACAGTGATGGTCAGGGTTAAGTTAACAAGTAAAAGTGATTTTTTAAAAGTCGCCTTCTAACAAATAAAATTACCAATAAGATCAAAGGTTATTTTGTTCAGTTTTCTATTACATTTTACACTGTTTTTTTCTTTGCAAATTCAAGATGCTTGAGATGGTGATACCTGAAATCATTAATTTAACTCTGACTACTACTTTAGTATATTCAATTTCATACGCAAAGCTCATTGTTTTCGTTTGCATTTTCAAATTCATTTTTACCCTTGGCTAGAGACCAAAGTTATTAATTAACTTTAAATATTGATCTAAGGAAATAAATTTCAATGTTTTACGAAGAATTTCCATGAATATTATCCCTCACCAATTACTTGATAATTCGATTTGACCATCTTCATATCTACCTATTATTTACATTACTCAAATACTAACAAGGTTTATATCAATAGATTCATAACTTGCTTATCAATTTATCCAAGCTTTATAAAAATTAAAATCTTTATGACCTCAGTTTACCTGATTTTTCGGTGAACGGGTAGTTATTTGTTAAATGCTATAATTGACGTCAATCTACTTCTGAAATTTCATTGCCAAAATAAATCCATCACGAACTTTTCTGCGTTTGCTGTCTTTCAACGTCTTTACAATGTCTAAAATAATTATAATAATAACAGTAACTATTGGTTATAAAACCTTGAACTAACAGTATAATAATAACTATAATAATGTAATAATCTCAATATGAATCCCGCAAAATTTTCAAGGTGTTATTCAATCAATTTATTGAGGACCTTTCTAAGATCTGATTATTTGTTTTTTTTAAACATCAATTATAAACTGACTCATCATATAGCGATTTTTATTTTAATCAATCGATTATAATTATTTTCTTATTGTCTTATTCACAGGACGACTCCAACAGTTATTGCCTCAATTTTATTGATATTTATATGGCCAAGACTTGGTTCTGGACCACTTTTTCGTGAATTAGCGACCAAACAGACTGATAATTGTATTAAACATTGGTGGCGCAATTTGCTATTTATTAATAACTACCAACACATTTTTGATATGGTTAGAATCTATTTAATTACTTCGGCTGTTCAACTAATTTTCCTCGCTATTTTTACAGTGTTCACCTGCAACTTGGTATTTGAGTTCAGATTTTCAATTATACGCTATTAGCTACTTACCAATAGTTTTACTTCATCGTCGTCCTAAACTCGGACTTTTAACCTGTTTTATTTACATTTTGGGCTCTGGTTTGTACATGATGTACGATGCAACTCAGAGAAATCTCAGACCCTTGATTGATATGAGAGAAGTAACTATGTAAGATAATTATATAAACTCGATTAGCTAAAATTATTTAGTTATTATAAATCAATCATCATAAAACTTTATTCGTTCATTTTTTTTCAGAACTACAATCAATGGAATTTCTGATCTTTATTTCCCATTCCATTTGCATGTTCAAAGCTATATAATGGGAGTTTTAGCTGGTTATGCAGTTGCCATTAAAAAAGAGCCTTTCTCAAAAGTATCTTCAAAATTTTTAAACATAAATATCCTAAGAATAATCAATTTTGGTAATCAATATTTACAATTTCACTTATTTTGTAGGACATTTTCACGATTGGATGGGTCGTGAGCGTATCTATGGGTCTATCTACTCTTTATTTTGCTTATATCATCAAATTTGATCCTAATGTTTCAAGACTTGGTGAACTTTTATTTATTGGTTTCCATAGGATCCTGGTTGTTGTTGGTTTTGCATGGGCTACTTATGCTTTCTCCTTTGATTCTGGAGGTTTGGAAGCTTTTGATAATTACATCCACTAACAGAGTTGAAGTCACAAATTCAAATCGTGATAAAATCTGACATCATAACAACAGACTTGAAATTATCCAACGCGATTGATATGTCTAACAATCTGGTTGTTTTTTGCTAATTAGTTTAGAATCATTACAATAGTTTTCTCTGAAAAATGATATTATTTGTCAGAACAATCGAGAATTACGCTTTTACCAGTTGTCATTTACATTATCACTGTTGTCTCATCTAACCTTGATTTTTGTTTTTTTTATTTTTGCAGTTTGGCTTAGGAAATTTTTTGATTGGAAATTTTTCACTCCAATATCAAACATGTCACTATCGATTGTCTTGATTCAATTTGTATACATGTTTTATGATCTTGGGACAAAACGCCAACCTTTGGTTTTTACCAATTATAACCAGGTAATAAACCAGACATATCTTGCAACTGTAGTCACAATTATGTGCGCTTAATGATATTAATTTGATTACCTTTTTACACACATTGATAGATAAATTAAGATAGATAATCAATCAATTAATTGAACGACTAATTTAACAATTCATCGCTTTTTTTCTACACTAGCTAATTTATGGTGTTATATCTCTAGTGATGTGTGTTATCCTTGGCGGAATATTACATCTAACGGTTGAAGCTCCAACATCTAATCTACTCGCGTCTTCGATGAGACAAAGAAAGGACCAATCAAAGAAATCTGGAATAAAATCGCAAATGGAACCAAAGATTAAATCAGAAGTAAAAAACGCTAATCTGAATAATAATAACATTGATGGATTAAAGTCTAAAAATGAAGAATCTAATCATGTAAAGCAAGATTGATTCTGTTGAAAATTTTTGCAATTTTTATCTTAGAATTAAGATCATATTTTTCACTCATGACATTTCCATTGTTTTTCTAAGAAAAAAGAATTTACTTTTAAAAAATGTATTTATTTATAACTTTTTTAAACCCTTTTTCTATGTAAATTTAGTCTGATTTCATTGAAATAGCAAAAAGCTACGAACAAAAACAAAACTCGATTTAACTAATTAACAACATAGGTACAAAAAGATTTAAAAACAATTGAGAATAAGTTTAGGCACAAGTTATACAGTATCTTGAATAAAAAACTGTTGATTGAAATGTTGGATGAAGAAAAATTATGGCGATAAATTAATTCAGTTTGTAAAAATAGGATTTCATACAATCATCACACAGTCCATTGGTATTAATATTTACAAATTCTGGAAAATAGAATCATCATTCTTAGTAATTAGTTGGTTATAATTTCTTATTGGAACGAATTGTCATAGCAATACCAGCAGCAATCGCCTAGAAAAAAATAACAAAAACAGTAAATTAGATATTAATACTTAATTTCAAAACATATTGTTTGATACGCAATAAGAGCGAAATCAATAAATTGAATCGGAAAATTTCACTTTCAAATTTTTCATTGTTTCAGAATCGTCAACAGAGTTGAGTACAATGGTCCTCGTTCATATTTCTCAGTTATCTGAGAATGGTTATCATTTTTACCCAGAAACGTTACTGGATAATCTATTGATTTCTATTATGACTTATTGTTGTTTCAAGTACACAATAACATAAATTGCATTTAATAAATTACAAAACTCACCATAACAACTGAAAATAGAGCCATAAATGAAGAAACCATAGAAAAGGTCACAACATCAGTTAATGAACCACCAAGAATAGGACCCGTTGCTTCCCTGAAATTGAAATATGTTAATTATTACCAATTTTCATCAGGAAATTGAAATCTTATCCGACAACTTTACATACCCCAAGGCAAACATGGTACTCCAAAGACCAGAAACTGTTCCATAAGTAGCTAAATTATCTTCCATTCCACGAGAAATAGCAATGGATAGGATATTTTCAAAAGTTGGTAAGAAAGCGAGAGCATAACCTAATGCGACTACGACCAGCGAAGTTAATGACAAACCTAAAGATGGACTTAAATTGAAGATATCAGATGGACCCAGAAGAATCAAGCCAGCAGCATTTATTGTCAAACCTAAGAACATGCAAAGAAATTCATTCTCTACTCGTTCAACCAGTTTGCTGAAGAAGGGCAGGAAAATGCAAACAGTTCCTGACATGATGAAAAAAGCAAGGGAAGCGTAGTTAACATCTAAACCAATTGAGCGGTAAAATGGTTCCAAAGTTGGATCCAGGAAGCTTAAACTTTGAGCTAAGACTAATACAATTAAGCAAATCATTGCTACTTTGGGTATCTTTAATAGTTGCCAATAGCTTGCACTGGATGTCATATTTCGTCGAGCTTCTGCAAAATATCAAGAAAAAAAAGAAAATTTAATTTTTTCATTTTAGGATCAGATAAACCAGTTCGAATATGATTTGATAGTAAATTCATTTGAAAAAGAAAGCTTATCTATAATCTGGTTTTAATTTTATCTAGAATTTTAACGCTATTATGGTGCATTAGTCAGTCAATCAATATTATCAAATGTACTAGTTAAATGATTCAAAATTTTCCTTTGCGATAATGTATCTATTAGCAGTCCAAACCAATCAATTAAGGCAACAAACATCTGGAACATTTCCATTTTCATCTGTTTTCACAAAATTTAGGCAAAATACAATTTGCGCAAACAAGTAAATCTTGAGTTAACTAGGTTGATTATTCTCTAATCAGATACATCTAATAAATTGCAAAGCTTATTATAAAATCTCAATACGTCTATTCAGTAGAACAATTTGTATAATTTGATAGTGCAATCAAAAAATGTACCTGATCAATGATCATTGTTTTACTAGTCAAGAAGATATCTGCTCAAAATTAAAAAGCAATCAATTTACTGATAAAAACAATCAATGTGATTGATTTCAGACGAATGATGAGGAGAAAATTTGGTCTAATCGAGAACTAGATGAGAAATCAACAGATAAAGCAGTTACATGACAAAAACATAATTTGATAACATTGCAATTTTTCTAATTCTAATGAGATCTGTTTTTCAACTCAATGCAATACAACATGTATTATAAACAAAATAAAATCATTGGAATAATTTTGAAACATTACAACGATTTCCTGTTTATAAAGGTGATCTTACAAAGATTTTCTATTTTAATCTTATGGTGATTAAGATTATTCAATAGATCAAGTAAACGCTAACTTTTTGGCTATCAAAATTGTTAAACCTCACAAACTCCGTATTAATGTGATCTAGTTTATCCTAGAAATAGACACAGGTATACATATGCCCGGGCCGAGAACAATTTTCATTATTGCAAATTATTTCTCAGTAATTTGACAAGATAATTTAATAAAACTTACTACTAATTCTTGGTAACTTTGAAACACATAAAGGTATCGTAATGAATGCAAAAGTGCCAAGAACGTAGAAGGGTAAACCATAGCCTCCCCAACTATAGAGTAAGCCACCGATTGCAGGACCTAATGTGGTTCCAAGGGTGGTAAAGGTTTCTGTCATGGAGAAGGCATAGCCAACGTGATCAGGAAATATTTCAAATACATAAACCAAGCTGGCAGTGTTAAAAGAAGCTGCACCAATCGCTTCAATGATCCGGACTATGAAACACAACGCAATGAAAGTTGTATCATTTGAAATGTAATCTAGGAGACCAAAGGTAATATTGGATATTCCGGCCACAGTAATACCCGTTACTAACATAAATTTGGGCCCAATATGGGCTGAAAGTGGACCAAAAAAAACAGACGCTATCACCACTGTTAATGAATAGATTGAGAAAACGAGACCAGCAACATAAGTTGTTTGACCACGGAGATACAGCTCGTATGGGAAGAAGGGTGCGATGATGGACATAGAGGCAAAAGCCGAGAAATCGACTAAACACAAACAAAGTAGGATCCATTTTTGAGAATGATTTAAAGGTAAAGTCACATTATCACAGGAATCAGAACTTTCACTGAGATGACCTTTTCGACCTATGGTTGGTACAATTAGCTCTGAAGAAATTTTATTATCACAAGATAGTCCTTTTTCAATCGATCTACTCAAGTTAACACTGTTGCTGTTCAAAGTTGTTGAGTTGTTATTAGGTTGATTATTACTTATGGCTCGTAATAAAGGTTGCCTCTCCAAATAGCTAATGTTTCTCTGAAGTCTACTTACTTCAGAACTTGTGCGACGAGCTGGTTTCATCCTTTTGTTTTCTTCGGTTAACTTTCAACAGATGATCAAAATGGTGTTGATATGATGTAAAAAAATATTGACAGTGACGATAATGATGACGATGAAGCGTGTTCCAGTCTATATTCCAGAAATATTTTATTTTATTTTTTCTTTTATTGCACTACCATCAGCTACATTTGATTGGAAAGGTGTAAAACTATCACAAGATTAAAACGTATTGTTTAGAAAAGTTGGAAATAAAAGAGTAGCTACTTTCATTACTTTTGTTTAAAACACCAACCTGCAGAGAAGCTTATTAACCTGAAATAAAAGTAGCATTACCTGTAGGCTCCATCTGTGAGAATTAAAATGCACTTTCTGTAAAATTTTTTGTTAATTTTGTTAATTTAATAACACAAATAATATTAAATAACAGTTTTCTATAAATTTAATCTACAATTGTCAAAGTAAATATTATTAACCTTGCAAGATTTCAATCAGAAGTTCTTAATAAACCTTCAATATCTTTTAATGCGAAGACAAATTTTAGTAATTATTAATAAGTTAAAAAGTTCGAGTAATTGTCAAATATTATTGTTATATAATATTGTATAGTATTTAATATCTTTCATTTGAAGAGTTCAAGGATTATAACATAATATTTTGACGAATTATCGACGCAGGGCCAACAATGGAAGCTGATGGTTAGCATATTGCATTTGTTGGTCATTCATCAAGATCTAAGACATGAAATATGGATAATTTCAAGGCCAGGCTGAAAATGAACCTATGATTAACCAGACACGAACCGATGTTAGATACTATCGACGCTTTCAATTTTGCGGCTTTATGTTTAAGTAAGTTATCTGAAAATGTCGTTTTTCATCTTATTCAAATTGTTAATTAACAAAGATTTTTAATCGATTACTACCTACCCAGTAAAGCCAAATTTCGTATTGTACAACTCTATTTTATTTTCACCTTCGTATTAACATAGTAACCAAAATAACATGCTTTCAGTTGTTCCATTGCTAAACCGGTTTTTTTGTTTACATTTTACTTTCCTCATGGTCAACCTGATTTACCAACCCGTCTAACCAACTTCAAGTCACTTGGACCTAGTCATTTATTTTCTTTATTAGATCGGAATTTAAGCTTGTTCTTAATCGTCTGGAAGATAAGATTGTAAGTATACACAGTTAATGTGTTGAAGCTCCTGATATTTAGTTCATAAAGGATATAAGCATTTGTGTCTGATCACTGTTACCATTTCCAGGATCCTATCAAATTCATTGACAAGTTTCATTCAACAATTAATGGTTTAACCTTTGTATAATAGTTAATAAATCATGGTAGCTTCTCCGAGAAACTAGAGACACAAATAGTTCATTGTTCATAGCGACATTGTAACCTTTCATAACAATTTACACCAAAGTGAATTATATGTGATATTGATATGTGAGTTACTAAATGAAATGATTAAATAATAAATCGGAAAGCAACAGACATGTATGTTGTCATGGTGTGATAAAGTCTTCCCTGTTTTGTAAAGCAATGTTGGTAATGAAATGTTGAACTAATCAAGGGAATTGAATATTTATAGCAATGAATAGGCTCATAGGAAGTATTAAAAAACAAATTTTTAATGGGTAAACAATTTCTGAACTAATAATTAAGATTACAATTGTTGAATACTATTGTTATTCACGTAATGGTAAATTAAATTAAGGTGAGATCAAAATGATTAACCATTTGGTGACTTAAGTATAATTTTAATTTAAATGTCAGTTGTAGGTGAATAAAAAGCATTTGGTCTATGAGACTTGGAAGAGGAACAAATTAAGATGTCAATGATGGTTATGACAATGATTTTGATGATAATTTTGAATGGTAATTTGAATGGTGATTCTGACGAGAGATGGAATTAAAAGGTTTGAGATTTTTGAGTATTTGGTCAAGACGAATCAATTAATTAATTTGTGATCGCCAACAACAGCAAACTAAATGAAAATTAATACAAATTGAAAATCAAAAGAAAAGTAAAAGCATTTCTGTTGATTTTTGTTGATGTTGGTATTTTGTTGATTGTTTTTTCTTTTAATTAATCCTGCTAATACACAGTGTTAAAACCTAAATGGTAACAGCAAAGTCTGTTAAGTATTGTAACATCACAATCAACAACAATAATAAATTAAATTCAAGTTAAAAAATAAGTTGGCAAAAACAATAAACAACAATAACAGCAACAACAGTAATAAAAATGGGTTTAGGTTTCGGGTTTTGGGATTGGGTTAAGTTAAGGTTTAGGATCAGTTTTAGTTCTAGGTTTAGGTATTTTCATAGATTTGGGTAAAGGTTAAGGTTTAACTGTATGGGACAACATGGAGGATCTTATTTTTAGAAGCTTGACTTAAGATGTGGACAATTTTAAAAGGTAAAGCAGCATAATCCTTATTAATCCCATCTCTCATTGTTTCAAATTGTCGATAATTAATTTTCCAAGTGTTGATTCCATCTTTGCGAAATCTCAAATAATCCAAAATTTTTTCAACATGTTCTTTAAGTTCGCTTGAAGCTTGAACATCTTTATTTTGGAGTAACTTGGTTAACACTTTTTCAGACGAGTCAATCTTATTGTTGAGGTCTTTAATCTCGGCTAACAAGGATTCATCATTCCGGTCAATTAATCCAAGTTTGTCACAGTTGACTGTTTGAATAAATAAGAGTGACAAGATAACTGGTTAAGAGAAGAAAAAAGAAAAGAAAATAATCCAATTAAATTGATGATTGATTAAAATGGTGACAAAAGGTTAACACTGGCAGTAGATATAAGCATTTACACGCAATTCACTATCTATGGGAAAGTTAACAGTTAACCTTGGACTATCATCTTTTCCAATATTTTGTTCAAGTTTTCTCACCAATTTTCATTATCTTAATATCAGCTAATCTCATGTTAATTATGCTTATCAACAATCCAGGCTTGCATGATAAATTCTGGTAACTTTGATATCTTTAGTTAACTGATTAACATCATTCAATGTTAACCTTTTTTTCCCCTATTGTTTTCACAAAGAAGGTCTTAAGTAACCTATTTTCACCTAGATTTTCATTTTTCTGGTTTATCTGTTGATTGTGGAAGGCTGACAATTTAAAGCTCATTTGTTCATAAACTCACATGCAGATTTGGATGAAATAATCAACTGTAAAAGTAAACTTACCGGCTAATAGTTTGATGTAGTAGTTAACTGATCGATAGGTTGAAGGTATTGATGGTTGAGGTGTTGATGTTATTGGTTGATTTTGATGTTTTTGATGATAAGAGGAAGAAAAATGGTTAACATTATGATGATTTTGGTGAAAATGAGAATCGATGAGGTTTGCAAACATTTTAATGTTTGTTAATGTTGAGATCATCAAGACAATTGGTAAAGCCACAAAATACAAAGGTAGAGATCGTAGGCAATTGATGATGAAGATGATGGTGATAATGATGAGAAAGGGAAGAGATTTAAGCCTTATGCCGTTAATGGCGTTGGCTGATGATGATGATGATGATTACTTGTTCGTTTCTTTCAATGTCACTTCACTCAGATTATAACTCAGCTACAAACTTGACTTTTTATATGAATTAACAGTTAGAGAGAGTGAGAGTGAGAAAGGAAGATGGAAGAGAGAATCCGAAAGAGAGAGAAACAGAAACAGAAGGAGAGAGAGCGAGAGCGAGAGAGAGAGAGATGAAGATGGATGGAGATGAGTAAGAAGATGATTTTGATGATTTGTTCCGAGCCGCTCTAAACCAGAGACTAAATTGTTATCACTTAATAGTTATGTAATTAATCCTCTTGATGGGGAAGCAGCTAATTAATTAACTAATAATGGTGAGATGATGAAGACAACTCTTTGAACAATTTGTTTACCATTAAGATGATCATCAATTTGTACAGTATAAAGCAAAATAAATTAATTTTCACAGTTAACTTTAACAGACTCACAGTTTTGATGAACTTAACTGTTGATGTAACAAATGAATTCGGATTTAACCAGATTTGGATGATAAATATGATGAGTTGAATTGCAATAAAGACGATGATGATGATGATTATGATTGATCAATTTGCAATGATTAAGATACAATGATACCTAATATAACGAAGGTTAAGGTCAGTGTTGTTAAGGTGCAGTTGATTTTAATTGTGATTGCATTGACATTTGTTAATTTACCGCAGTCAAGTCTCTCTCCCAGGAAGATGTTAATTAATAATGTACAATTGGAAGTAAAATTATTTGCATTTCCAATAAAAAGATATTTACTTTTGACTTGGAGTTGATTGTTGTTAGTGAAAAACATTTTGTAATTACAGTGATTTTGTACTTGTAATCGTTATGTATTAATAGATGATGATTAGATGATTAAGAAATGATAAAATTCAAGTATTAATTGTTATTATTATTATTATTATTATTATTATTGATCTTTGGGATCAAATTGCGATTAATCTACTTCAACTTCATGTGGTCAATTTGACTGTGAGTTACTCGGTTGGAAGAAACAATTACAATGAACAATTTTGTCAACTAATTTTGACTCCCTAATGTTTCAGTTTAATCTATTAATTACATTTAAGATTCAATTACTTTCTTAATCAAATTTAAATATGAAGGTTATTCAATCAAATTAACCTCGGATTCTGATTTTAATTCAAGTTTGTTTACCGATGATCAACTCGAGGTTAGAATCAAATTAATGGGTCAAGTTTAGAATGAAGGTTTTTGTCTTTAATCATTTGCCATGATTTATTGATTATTACATCAATGACTATTTGATTGAAGATTATTAAAATAATGAATTTTCCACAAATGTTCTCAACGAATTTTCGCAAACCTTGAAATGTGAAACATTGCATTTTGATAGACTGTTAATGTTTCCTAATTGTCAAGAATCGATTGGAAAAGAATCGAAGATTTCTGTTGATTTATTCAATTTTGGTTACTCAATTGTGATAACAAGTTATATCTTCACTGCTAATAGCATACTTAGATTGAAGAAAATGTTGAAAAGAATTGAACTGATTGAGTTAAGGAATCAGGGTTACAATTACTATTATTATTTTGTCTATCATTTAAACATCTCTTTCATCTTAATACAATCAGCCATTGATGTAGTTACCAAATTGATCACCATCGTAACAAATGAGCAAAGCTCCATGAAATTGAAAGTAAATCTTGATTCAGTGAAGATGTTTGCAGGGAAAAGTAAGAAAGCAATTTTTTATTTGTGTTTAATATAGAAATATCTGAATCAGTTTGATTCTTCCAAGTTTTTCAGAACTCAATTTATTCCTTTGTGTTTATTAATAGTATCAATAAACACCTGATTCAAGGTTGTTAGGTTCAGTTAATTAATGAATATCAATATCGGTCAAATTTAATTGCTCTTTAAGACTAATTTTTGACTTTTAGTCTAATTACAAACTTCAACTTTATTCGCATATCAAACCAATTATTATCTTAGGCTTTAGAAGGAAAGAATATCATATTTCGCGATAAAAACGTTCAACATGATAATGTTTCAAGTTTCATTCAGTTTCATCTTCCAACTGAATGGTCGCAATTATTAATAAGATAATGATTTGCTATTATTTCAAGTCAACTTAAGTTATTAGATTAAGTTTTCATAGCAAAACAAGATTATTATTTACAATTATCCAATGCTAGTATTGGGTTAACTATTGGAAAGTGTTTTTTTATCTGGTTTAGTGTTCAGAGACACATTTTATCCTCGTTTATCTCAACTCACAAATACATGTAAGCCATCGATGATGAAAATTTTACAGATTTAAAACTCAAGTTTAATTATAATCGGTTGTTTATGATTAAACTGTTTAGATTACGGTAAAGATTAAGCTTGCTCAGAACTCGTTGCACTGAATTACATTATTATTGGGACAAAAATGACCCAAACATTTGAAGTTTTGTTTTAGTGCTTAAAACTGAATCGCTTAAAAGCTCAAATTCATGTTTTATACGAAATTGTTTCCTTAAGTTGGTTAAAGAGTTTTCAATCGACGGAATTAACCAGACAAATCACTCAACTCTACGCTTTTGCTCAAATGATCAGAATGATTAATTCGGTATTTGTTTTATGAACGGTAAAGTTGTTTTTTTCCTACGCTCGAAGGTTTGACTTATTATGACAATAAATTGTGAAAGACAAGCTGGACTGATGATTAAGGTTGATCTGGTCCTAATAAATGCTTCATTAAACCCAGTTTTACAAAATTGAAACCAATAACAAATTGTGTCTAAGAATTAATTTGGATCAAATTTAATAATTGCTAATGGTTTGTTCAATTAGCTAAATCATTCTTTCCAATTTCAGACGTTTGACTGTTTAAGGTGAATTCAAAGTTAAGAAAACAAAACCCAATTTATCCGAGTTTCTGGACATGTGCTTGCATGAACGGCTGGAAGTTTTAATTGTCTCCTGCATCGATCATGATTATGATGGACGATATGCTGATGAAGAAGCTAATCCTAATCATGTCTCTTTCCCATGATCAATTTTTACTTCCGATTTATTAGATTGTTGCATTTTCAGTGTTGGTGGATCAGCAAAGTAAATAATGAAATGGGAAGAGAAATGATTGGAATGATCAGAATGATGATTTAACTTTACTCAAACAGTTAAATCACAGAATGGATTGCATTGATCTTGTAATCGAGAGTGAGAAGTAAAGGAAATATTATTTAATAAGGATTGATTCAAATCTCATTTAATGATCAATGAAACAAACCAATGAGATGGTTTTGTTTCAAGTTGATTCTTTGGTGGAGGTATTAATGTTATTTGATTGTCACTGTTATTAGTTAGAAGTGAGATAATCAACAGTTACACCAGAAATCTACAATCAGTCAATCAGTCAATTATCTTGCTTATTTTAAGAAGAAATGTTATTATGAGTTATCAACAGAATCAACTGCAACCAATTCAACTTCGTTTTGCTAAATTAGAAGGATCGTCTGAAAAATTTCGGAATTTTAATGGTTAATTTTTTCACCCAAATCTGTCCCAATATGTTATCATTCGTGGCAATGTTTATCAATTGTGATTACATGAGGTTAAACAATGATATTGATTTGTCAAGTGAATAAGATATTTCAGAGTAAAATCATCTTAAGCGTACTAATGCTGATTTCAACAAAGCAACCAGAAAACTTCAGACTATCACAGCTATTGCATTTAGGATTTTTATGATTCAATAACAATTACAAATCTTTTTGAGTGTGAAAAGGTAAAATCTGGTCAATTAGGTTGAACAATTATATTTATCTCATTGATTTGGTTGTTTTTTCGGTATCAATTTAATGTCAACATTGTTGCTATTCAGCATTATTGCTTAATTAATTGGTTTATTGGCTAAGATTAATCAAGTAATCGAGATTTTGTCTGATCAGTTGAATTGATTTGAGAGTTTTGATTGTTACAATATGAAAAACACTACAATAAAATTGATTGAAGTTTCCTCATATTGATAAATAATGGGTTGAATAGAGTAAATTTGATTGAAATTATCTCATATAATAACGTCTAGTGTATCAACATGCTTTAAGACCGTTATTAAATCAACTAATAAAACTGTTTTTATTTATTAAGAGACTTCACTTAGCATGATAAGGGTAAAAATAGCTAAATTAATAATGATATTTTCATTTTGAAAGAATCGTATAAACCTAAAAATGTAAACATGACACTTAAATATTGAACACTTAATTTGTTATCGACCATTTTGACCTGTCTTCAATTACCTTGATCTATTAGTATCTTGTTGATCATTATTTATCAACTATCGGATTATCAATAGTTTTATTATGTTCGCAATACTTTATTTGATTGAGCGATTGACCCTAAAAAAGTCAAGTAATGAGAAGAAACAGCGACATCAGTGAGACAACTTTCCCGGTGGTGAAGAGAGATAAAGCTACTGTCTTGTTTTGATATCAAATTATTTTGTTGTTAATTGTATTATATCTTTTTTATCTTTGTCAATTCCCTGGAAATATATCGATTTGAATCAATGCCAACAAGATTAAAAAGCTGGAAAGATAATCACGGAGGCTAAGGTGCTAACAAATTGAGTTGCAAACAAGGAAAACTCAGGCAAAAAGCTGATTCATAGAGGGAGACAAATCCAAGTGCTTGTTAACTTGTAAACAGCTCAAAAGATATGTGACAATCAATTGGTACAATAATTTGTAACATGGAAGCAGATTCACTCGTTACCATATTTTTCACGATTAGCTGTTCAGTTGGTATCTGAGGAAACTCAAGATGATGTAAACAGTCAACATTATCGTTTTTTGTTTTCATTTTCAACGCAATATTTATCAAACAGTTAAACAATGGATTTTCAAACCTGGGTGTCTCACGGGTTTTAATCAATGTACAGATTTAATCCATGGAGTCTGGTGGATGATGGTTTACATTGAGGATAATCGTCTACTGTTAAACTGCGAATTTAACTATCTTGAGTGGTTATCTTGGAAGAGATAGTTACCTAGCCCACTTGTTACTTGCGTCTCTAAATCAGGTGAGAATCATTTTCTCTTTTATGAATTTCTTTTAGAACTAGACTTTAATATTATAGTGTAATTCCATATTTCAAGGATTTTAATGTACTTAACCATAGTCAAGATTAGTTAACTCCTATGCTTAATTATATAAACACAAATCTTAAGTTGTCCTTGCATTATTTTCCAATCAGCTCTCCAACTAACATTTTGATTACCTACGCCGAGGCTTTAGTTGTTCAAATGAATGATATTTTTCCACATTTCGTATTGATCAAAAAGCAATCAATGAAAAGATTGACAGTTTTCTCTGTTTTAATCCATTTTCTCCACTTATACCTAATGTACATGTATTTCTTTATGCTATAGGCTTTTATTAATGCAATATTTATTATCTACCCCCAGCTGATTTTATATCAAAACACTGGTTCTACACATGAAAGAGAGTGCCGCAATAAGATTGGCAACGATGGGATAAATAATCGAACAAATGAGGTAGTGATATGAGAAGAAATTATTGTGAAGGGGTTTCCTGGTAGATGGTTTCCAGAAGATATCAAAATCATGCCAAAGGATCGTTTGGATGCGTGATAAAAGAGTCCCCAACGTGATCAGCTGATTTTATTTCGATAGAAAAGTGATCCAAAACCGGTTCTTTCGTTAAAACCAATCGTAAAATAGAGCAGTTCTTAGTCAACCACAGATTTATTGGGAAAACTGACTTAACATCTTTTCTCTGCTTTCTTGTTGTCTTTTTCCTGCTCTCTCTTTCTCTTTCACTCTCGCTCTCTTCCTTTCTTTGCATTCTTTAGCCTTCTCTGCCTTTTCATCTTCTTTCAGTCTCACCTTCATTCGACTCCTTCCATTCACCGATTTATTTCGATATTGCAGTTGTTATTACCAAGATATTCATTTATACCTAATTCTTAAAACCATCTTCTACAATTTCATATTTTGGATTTTTAACAGTTTTGTATCATGTCTGCACTTAAGAAAATTTGTCTTATTGGCTCCGGTAATTGGTGAGTTATCTCATGTTCCTTCTCTATGCTATTTTTATTCATTTTAAATATTTTCTTTTCTTTTCTATCATACTTTCGTCACATTTTCCTTTAACCTTTTTTGTTTCCGCTTAATAACGTTTGAATTTGTTACTCTTCATTTTTTATGTCAATTTTTGATAATCTTTCAGGGGATCAGCCATTGCCAAAATCGTTGGGCATAATGTCACGAGATTTGATTATTTTGACAAGACAGTTAAAATGTATGTTTACGAGGAGATTTTGGATGGTCGAAAATTAACTGAAATAATTAACACAGACCATGAAAACGTTAAATATCTGCCCGGACACAAATTACCTGAAACCATTGTTGCTGTTCCAGATCCACTAGAAACTGCCAAAGACGCCGATGTAATCATTTTTGTCGTTCCACACCAATTTGTTGAAAGAACTTGCGCTCCACTTAAAAACAAGATTAAACCTAATGCCATAGGTCTTAGCCTGATCAAGGGTTTTGGTGAAAAATCTGGAGGAGGATTGGTGCTTATATCCGATTTAATTAGTGAAACATTGGGTATCAAGGTTTCTGCTCTTATGGGAGCCAATCTAGCTCATGAAGTTGCAGATGAAAAATTTTGTGAAACAACAATTGGTACTGATGATGAAGAATCCGGTAAAATATTGAAAGATCTCTTAGATACTCCGAATTTCCGAGTAACGATTGTTCGTGATCGTTGTACAGTTGAAGTTTGTGGGGCTCTTAAAAATATTGTTGGCTGTGCTGCTGGTTTTTGCGATGGCCTCAAACTTGGTGATAACTCTAAAGCTGCAGTTATAAGATTAGGGTTAAAAGAAATGATTCGTTTTGTTAAGACTTTCTATGGTGACAATTTTGAACTATCTACTTTCTTTGAATCATGCGGTGTTGCTGATTTGATTACGACTTGTTATGGTGGTCGTAATCGCAAGATATCTGAAGCTTTTGTAACTTCCGGTAAAACCATTGAGGAGCTGGAAAAAGAGATGTTAAATGGTCAACGTCTTCAAGGACCTCAAACTGCGTACGAAGTATTAAATTTATTAGAGGCTAAAAATGTAACTGACAGATTTCCCCTTTTCTATGCTGTCGCAATGATTTGCAAAGGTATTACACCACCATCCTCGTTGATTGATTATCTTCGCAATGAACCAATGGATTGAAAGCATGGAAAGATTGAGTAATGCAGTAAAACGAACCAAGAGAAGCAAAATGTGTCCTCTTTTTAATTTTTGGCTAAGTTTCAAGCTAAAGTATACTGTGCAGAAAAATCATAAAGGATAACTAAATGGCTATTAACTATTTAAAGCGGAATTTTCATTCATCACTCGAATTCATTCATCTCTATCTTCGCAAAATTTTAATATTTTTTCGCTCTTACGATCGAATTTCATCAACTGGATTAGTTTTTGTCCTTTCACTCGAACTTTAAATTGGTTATCAAAATCTCTTGGTTATTGTACATCCAGAGTAAATCATGTTATTGAAAATTAATTTGCAAGTTTTGCAAATGTTAGAAATATTTATTTAATGATAATCTATTATTAAAATGTTTACTTAATTGACTATATATATTACTAATATTTAATATTTAAAACCCAAATTATCGTCTAATTATAGTTCTATGCAATAAAAATATATACATTTTAATATTTAATCTGTCCATTTACCTCGATAAATTCATCGAAGAATTCATTCATTCATATTTTTTTCATTCACCAACTTCGACCTATTCGATTGTTATTGCGATCTTACCAATGACTGTTAATAGTCGATGAAACAAAAAGACAATCAAATGGCAAATTGAATGACAAAAGAAATTGACCTTGATCATATCCTTTAACTTCTCAGCAATCTATTGAAATCTGAAATCAAAATTTTTCATCTAATTGAATTAGGGTTAAATTTAATGAGCCTCATTCAGAAAGTGAAGTCTTTCACGTGTTCAAAGCCTGTTAAAAATGTCCATTTGATTTAATCTGTCATTCATGTTAATTACTCTAAAGTGGAGTTTTCTCTCAATAATTAGAAAATTGCAGAATATTAACAATCAAGAAAAAACAATCAATATTATCAAACATTAATCGTTGAATTTACACCAATCATGTTCAGTATCTTTATCTTTACATCAGATAATTGTCATTTTCCTAATAATTTCTCAAGACACTTGAATTTCCTTGATTTTACCAAGTCAGAATTTTTTCGATACCACATCTGACATATCTTTTACAGAATATTAATATTAATTTAGTATTAGTATAAAACGATTTACCAACAGAACCAACGATTGATTTTTTCCAGTAATAATCAAACTAAACTAGTCAGCCGGTGTATTAAAACGATACGGTGAAATACAAACGAAATTATGAGATTATATACAATAAAAGACGCAAAAATGGCGATATTCATTGTCCCTCACCCTTGGAGCAGATGTAATATTATTCCTTTCCGCACTTATATGTTATATGTTTGTACCAAATTTCATTAAAATCGGTTGTGTGGTTTAGCCACAACCGTGAAAACAAATACAAAATTTGTTGAGCTTAGTCTTCGCTTCGCTAATACTAATTATGAAACAAATTTTGTGACCTTAATCTACCTCAGTTGTAAATTATCACTAAGAATTGCTAACAATAAAAAAATAATTGTTACATAAAAGTTTCATTTTATTGGCAATTTATCAGAGAATGAAGAAGTAAATAAAGCCAATCATGATTACTCAGAGAATAAAGCTAGATTTTATCACTTCTTTATCTGCATCAATAACTACCTCAAAGCTTTTTGAGAAGTGAACAATAAAAGGATTGGACATGGATTAAATAACAATGATTTTAAAACGAATATAGAATTTGGAAAATATCAAAAAAAAAATTCAAAGGGTTCATTTATCTACACAACAGGTTAATTAGTCAATAAAAAACTATTCAAGGCGATATAGATAATGATCCTTAATATTAATAGAAATCAGAGGGGCAGAGATTTGCGACAAAATTAACTCGTAGCAACGACCCAAGTACTCGCCAAAACTTGAATTAACCTTGAATTTAATTTTCTTTACACAAGTTGAGCATAGGTTCAAATTTGCCTTTGGGATAGTTCCCTAGACAAAGAAGTAGCCGACCTTGGTTCCAGTGATAAGTGTTTGGTTATTATTAATAGAATAAAATTTGATAGATCAAATAATATTATCAACGAGATGTGAATTTTTAATAAATACGCGCAATCAGCAAAAAAATTGGTCAACTTATTTAGGGAGATTCATAGTCGGGTAATGGGTTGATGGTGAGGAATGTTTTGGTGGAAGGTCCTTTGTCCCCAAAATGTCTCGATTCCCGATCTCTCCATCTCTAGGTGACAAACAATTGAGAGTATTATTAACATTATTGCATTTGAGACTTACCAAGCAGTTCTTACTTGGTGAGTGGTGAGAAATATTTTCACTGTGTTTATAGTAAGCAACTCTTGGAAGTCTTTTACTAGATACTGGAATGGTCGAATGAAGTTGGGCATCACTTTCATATTGCCTCATCACTCCTTCCCAATCTATAATTTAGAGTAAAAGAAAATAAAAGTATACATTATTAGAATTATTATTGTTATATTATTATTAAAAGAAAAAAATAGAGCATAAAAATGCAATAAGATTTAACATGAAAATAAGCTCAATCAAAACAAAAGTCCATATCCTAAATAGATCTCAATTCTTATTCGGTCCCTACGAAAAGGTTTGTTTTTCACTCAAATTAAAAAGAATAAAAAAATTTAAATTGCTACATAACTAAGTGATTATAGTTGGGTATATTTCGTTGAAAAGCAAACTTAGAAAAGCAGAATATGCAATATGATAAAGAAACAAGTATGATGACCAAATTCAGTAATTTTGACATGTAACCAGTCTTTCAAATAGACATGTAAAATATAGATAAGTACAATACATTTTGAAAATGCTAATGTGAAAACAAGCTATTTCAAAATATTCTCATAATGAATTTACAAGTAAATTTGAAATAATTATAAGCCTAGATGAACTAAAAGACTATCAAATTTACATCAAATTAATAGAATCGAAAAAGTTACCAAATTTTTAACCGATGATAAAAAGATGGTCTAGCATGGGAATACAGTCAAATGGAAAGAGAAGCAAAAGAAGGGATATCTGAATCGAATGGATCTGTTAGATATTAAGCTAAAACTTAGTATCGAAATTTAGCTTGATGCTTGATCGACTTTACCTAATTTCGGCGATAACACAGGCTTTTAAACTTAAGGTTACTGTCAGAAGAGATGCAAGTAACAAATCTAAGCTAGATAAAATCGGTAAAACATCATATGACAATTGCATATAGAGAAGGATCATAAGCATGAGAATGACATAATCTGATCAATAAAAATAAAAATACTGATGAATTGATGGATGATTTTGAATGTTCATGATCATTTTGTAACATACTTCCATGGATATAACTGATCATTTCCTGGTGCTGCGGACTGATAATTCTTGATTCCCGTGGGTAGTGGTGGTGATGATAAGTTTTTTTACCGGAAGATGAATTATGATAAACATGCCGTGTGGAGCTTTAAACGTGACAAAAAGGGAGGAGATAAAAGAAACAAGCGTGACATTAGTGGAATGATGACAAACCGATTATTTGGTTCACACAGAGCAAAAACGCAAAAATAAGATTTGCCGGTCATCGACAAGAAAGAAATCCACGAATCTTACCTAATATCATTAATAGGATAATTTTCACGACGATTTTTCATATTACCGCGATTCTCAAAAGCGTCCATCCTAGGAGGCAGACCTAAGATGATAAAAAATAAATAAAAGAGTTGTAGATGAAATATAAATAGAGGTTTAACATTTGAGATTCCTATGTTTTGACTAGAGCTTCAATTTCGCAAAAACAATTTTCAGACAACAAATTTTCAACGAGCTAGTTATAAATAAATAATAATTGTGAAAAACATCTACTAAGAAAAAATACTTACTTCGCCGAGATTTAACTAAAACCTTATTAGTGGTTGGTCCTTTAGATAGCGAGTACATGATGGTTCACTTGGTGGTGGAACAGGTACCAAAACAATAGTTTACAATAAGAATAGGTATGATGGACAGTGTTATTAAATTTTATCACAAAAAATATAAATTATTTGAGCAATTGTTTCAATTTTTATGAAAGATTTAAAAATGGATAGCAAAAGACAGAAGAAAGAAAGATATACAGTTCTTATTTGGTTATATTATAGATTTATCTCAAAAATACGCAAAAAAGACTGATTTCATTCAGATGTGAGATTTAGAGAAAGAGACAAAAGGGAGAAAAAGAGAGTATCTTGGAATGAGTATAGAGGACTTATGATCCAAGATAGGATCCTCCCAAGTTTGAGTCAGACAATCTACTTCCCGCCGATGTCTTTATCTTCTTGCTATCACTTCTGACTGGCTTTGTTTTTATTTATTTTTAATTTAATTTTATCTTCACATCTTACTATAGTTATTATTTGTGTGACAATTTGCTGACATGGTTCGCAAAGCTCGAGGTAAAGAAGCTGTTCAACCTGGAGAATCAGTGCCTTTACCTGGACCAACTGGATTACCTAGCACAGCTGCCCATGTTATTGATGATTCCCTTGATGGATCCATGCTAAGTGCTGGTGATGAAGGTAATTCGCTATTTTCCAGTGTCAAAAAGGGTCGTGCAGCATTACAGGTAAGAATTGAATCCTCAAAAAGGAGAATAAGTAAACAAAGCTTCATTCATCTTTTCTAATCACTTGTTATTTACCTCCTTCCATTCATTAGTCTGTTGTTGATGAATGGATTGAGTCTTATCGTCAGGACAGGGATGCTGCAACTCTCGAGTTGTTACAATTTTTTATCCTTGCTTCTGGCTGCAAAGGAAAAATTACTGCTAAAATGAAGGAGACTATGGACAATGCAAGAATAATTAGAGAATTAGTTGAAGAATTTGATGATCAAGCTGGGGGTGACTATCCAATAATCACTAATGGTCCCCAATGGAAAAAATTCAGAGCCAATTTTTGTGAATTTGTTCATACACTAATTCGCCAATGTCAATACAGTATTATTTACGACCAATACCTGATGGAAAGTATGATCTCATTTCTGATTACATTATCTGACTCTCAAGTCCGTGCTTTCCGCCACACTGCAACTCTAGCAGCCATGAAACTTATGACAGCTCTTGTTGATGTAGCTCTTACTCTAAGTATAAACATCGACAATACCCAGCGCCAACTTGATAAAGCTCGCCAAGAAAGATCAAGAGGAGATAGGCTGGATAATCTAGTGCTTAAACGCCAAGAGCTTGATGACAATATGGAGGATATTAAAACAATGCTTGGTTACTTGTTCAAATCAATTTTTGTCCACAGGTACCGGGATATAATTCCAGAGATAAGAGCCTTATGCATGTATGAAATAGGTACCTGGATGAAAAGATTCCCCAACTATTTTCTTGATGATTCTTTCCTTAAATATGTTGGTTGGACATTGCATGATAAAGTTGGTGATGTAAGGCTTAAATGCTTACAATCTCTACTTCCTTTGTATGAAACTGAAGAAATCGCTCGTAAAATGGAGCTTTTTACAAACAAATTCAAAGAACGAATTGTTGCTATGACACTGGACAAAGAGTACGAGGTTGCCGTTCAAGCTATCAAATTGATAATCAGCATACATAAGTATCACCGAGAAGTGTTAACGGATAAAGATTGTGAACATGTTTATGAATTAGTATATGCGACTCACCGTGGAGTTGCTCAAGCGGCTGGAGAGTTTTTGAATGAAAAACTATTCCAAGTAGACGAAGAAGCTACTTCAAACCTGTGTTCTCGAAGAGGTAAAAAACGTTCAGTGCACACCCCACTGATTCGTGATTTAATTACATTCTTCATTGAGAGTGAACTTCATGAACATGGTGCATATTTAGTCGACAGTTTAATTGAAAGTCACCCAATGATGAAAGATTGGGAGTGTATGACCGATCTGCTCTTAGAAGAACCTGGTCCAGAAGAAGAAGCTTTAGATGATCGACAAGAGACAAGTTTGATCGAACTGATGGTGTGTGCAATAAAACAAGCCGCCACTGGAGAATATCCTATCGGCAGAGGTCCAGTACGTAAACAAATATCCACTAAAGAAGCCAAACAGGTCGCTGATGACAAGAATCGTATTTCCGAACATTTCATTGTTACACTTCCTCTTCTTCTGGACAAGTACAAGACTGATCCTGAAAAGATAGCTAATCTGATGACTATTCCTCAATATTTTGAGTTGAGCTATTATTCACAAAACAATGATCAACTTGAATCTTTACTTCGTTTGGTTAATGTTTTGGTAGAAATTCATTCTGATTCAGAAGTCTTGGAAGCCTGTGCTAAAGCTTATGAATATTTATATGATGAGAATTTCACTTTCAAAAGAGAGGTTTGGGTATCTAAAAGCTCATTGTTGGACACTCTTGTTTTGAAAAAGCATAAAGATGCTGTTGAAGCTTATTCAGAACGTCCTAATGGTCGTGATGAGAGAGAAGCTGTTGTAATGATTCTTAAGAAGATTGCTGCTTTTATATCTTGCCACGACATGAGCTCATATGAAATGTGGGACACTGTATTTGAACGGTGGATCCGTGGTGCTGGGTCTGAAAATGCTGATAATGTTCCCGAAGATGCCATAAAATATTCTATCAGTATTTGTTATTATGCTTTAATTTGGGAACTTCATGCTCTTTCTGAAGCTAGAAATCAAGGACCTGTTGAACATTACACTCGTAATCGTTTGATAGAATTTATTGCTGAATTGCGAGATATATTGAGCCATCCTAATGAAGACATAGCCCAAGAAGTACGTATCTTATCTAACTGATTTCTTTGACATCTAGTATAAGTATTTAATTTAATTTATTAAAATTTCTTCAATTCACAGGCCTACTTCAGTATCTGTGACTTGTTGTTGATGTTTGATCATCAACTCGAAAATGATTCACCAGCTGTGGCGCAATTGGTCTATCGACCTAATAATACTCTCATCAAACAGTTGGAATCTTTCATTGTCGAAAGAGTATTCGTTCATGATGAAGAATCTGAAGGTAAACTTGCTATTCCTAGTTCGTTGACTATGAAATTTTTTAATGTGTTAATGTTATCTCTTCTTCAAATTTAGATGAACCTGGAATACAAAACTCTGTTGAGAAGTTGCACAAGAAAAGACATCTACTTGCTGGATATTGTAAACTAATTATTTATAATGTAATTCCTATGCGACATGCTATTTGTGTCATTCGCCATTATGTCAAAGTAAGTTTGATTTTCATTCATCAACGATAATTATTCATGTATTTAATTATGTATTTTATTTCTAATTCGCAGTTCTTTAATGATTTCGGAGACATTATCAAAACAACACTTGGTAAACTTAGGGAAATGAATAAAGTTATCTGTGCCAAAACTATGGCTAGTGCTTTAATTCAAGTTTTCAAGGAATTGCAAGTTGAATCGCACCAAAACCCTAATGCATTTACAAAACAAGATGAAAACTTCTTAGCTCTGAAAGAATTAGCCAAAAGATTTGCTTTGTCATTCGGTTTAGATAACCAAAAGAATCGTGATGCTGTTGCATCTCTGCATCGAGAAGGAATTCATTTCAGTTTTGAGAAACTCGATAATCCCATTGATCCTCTTGGTCCTCCGCCTAATTTACCTTTCCTTGAAATTCTCAGTGAATTTTCAAACAAGCTCATCAAACAGGATAAAAAGACTGTGTATGTATTTGCAATGCGCATTATCCAGCCACATTTTTTATCATTTTTTATATAATTATTTTACTCTTCATTCTTACAGCCTCAGCTATTTGGACAAATGTGTTCAAAGTGCGTTACCCGGTATTCACAACGATGAATGGCAACCTTTGATGAGCTATAGAAGTAGTTTGATTCAACACAATGAATTCGATCTTCCTCTTAATCGGGCCCCTGGCCGTCAGTACCGAGGCCGGAAAAGAAATCGTGATGATAATGGTAATGTACATTTATTTAGTCTTTGTTACCTTTGACCGCTAATCTTTTAAATTTATTCACTTTTTCTAGATGAAGAAGGTGCTGAAGAAGACCAAGTTGAACATGAATCTGAAGCCGGATCTGAAATTGCCGAATGAATATCTTGAATTATCTACTTTCATGTGTACAAAATCTTTCCAAATTCATCCATTACCATATTTCTCATCATTTCGCATTTTATCAATTTAATATATTTTAATCATTATTTCTGTACTTATTCAACCCTTGGTCTATTATTTTATATTAATGCACCATTCATATACCGTGTCACTTTTAATGGTGACTGTTTATGTGATGTAAAATAATTGTTCAATTGATGCCAGAAATCATCTGATCAATTGATTGAGATTATCTATTGAACTATGTAAACTTTAAAAGACTCATAAGATATTCAATTAATTTTAAACTATTCAGACCATTTGCAGGGACCTGATATATCGTATTAAGATTTTACACCAATTTTTTAGAGTATTGCATTGTATTATCAACTTGACCATTGATCATTAAAGATAATTATTGTATACAATATTGGTTTACATATTTTGATTTTTGCATAATCCAATCCTTGTATCAAAAGTCAATACAGTCTGATTTAATTGTATAACATAATCAACTAGTTTTTATTAACACTAAAAGGTATTCATGTTTTAGAAATAGAAAACAATCAACAATTACTCCTTTTTAATTGCAAGTGTTTGCATTACTTTGTCTAGACATTTAAATCATTTAAAAGTAAATCATCGGTAAAGTGGCTATAAATATCTCAAGGCTTATCCAAATGTTTATTTTTATAAGATATGTTAGTTATCTTTAGATCAAATAACTACAATAATCATTTATGCATGATTATTTTGATTCATTATATGATTTAAATATTATTGCCTCACATTAAAGCAGGAAAAAAATTTCCACTTCATTTGTATTTGGCGCTTTTGTGGATTCAACTTTTTCTAGGAATGGATCCTTGCTTGAAGATTAAGCTGGAAGAGGTTTGCTAATTTTGTCAAATGTTATTGTTTTTCTGTTTATCTTTCATCTTTTTGAGTGAATTAAAATTTTATTTTCATCGATTGTCTTTCTCACTTTGACAGCATATCGCTAATTGTTATAATTATCTCAATAAAAAAATCAAAATGGCTGGTGTAATTAGCCCTGAAACACCAACAGCGGGAATTTCACGGTCTGGTCGGATCCGAAAGAAATCGGCTAAAGTTATTGAAATGGAAGAAACTGAGAAAACTGTCGAATCAGTAGATAAACCCAAACCAGCTCGGACATCGATTGGAATCACGAACAATGGTGTAACGCCTAAAAAGACTTTCATTGAACGTGACTTAACCAATTCATTGAGCTCCAAGCGTCTTAAAATCAAAATACCTCCTATAAATGATAACTTCAAAGACACCGTGATGATGGAAGGTGATGATGATGATGTTGCTGACGAAAACATTGATGATACAGATTATGATGGATTAAACATGTCACCACTCACAAACTCTACATCTGCACCTATTAATTCAGGTAAATAACCATTTCAATGTCCCTAGAATCTCTGTTGAATTCAAGGTTGAGAATGTTTTCTTTCTACTTCAAATTTTGCCTCCTAAAACTTTGTTATGTAGTTTTGAAAGTATATCTTATTTTAGTATATTTTATTTTCAATTTGATAAATCAACCGCCAAAATTTTTTGTTCTCTAATTTGTTTCTATTTTGACAGAAAAGCTCCAGATTTTATTTATCTAGACTTCGTTTTTTACCACATTTTACGCGGGCTTTCATTACTGTTCAAACTTAAAAATGTTCTGTCTTTTAATCAATTTATGTTTAGGCACCGCTCTTGGAGTTTTACCTGTCACAACTGTCATCCCATCCTCAGTCCCCTTACCAGCTATATCAACTTTGGCTACTAAAAAACAAGATAAATCACCCAAAAAGTCTACAAGCTCAGATAATTCACTTAGTGAACTTGCGGTCAAACCCATAAAGATTAGTCGTAAAATGGTTGACAATGACTCTGCGGCAAACAAACTATTCGAACAGATTACATCTGGACAACCTCACATTGATCATAGACGTAAAGGTTTCAGACGGAAGTTCAAATATGGTATTGTTGGTAATGTTGACTTTGGTTCAGATGATAATGACTCAGACGAAGCATCTTTGGTTATTGCTAATGATCCTCAAGATTCTTTGGCATCAGCAATGGCTCACGTTAACAAGATGAAAACACCTAAAGTTGAACCGGTAACAGAAGTTGAAGAAAAAGAAGAAAAGAAACCTAAACGTCAAACCAAATCCAAACTGAAAACACCTTTAGAAGGGAAATCTCCTGAGAAGAAAAAACGTGGCCCGTTAATTACAGCTTACACACTTTTTGCTCGAGAAAATCGTTCTAAAATAGCTCAAAGCAACCCACACTTAGATTTCGCTGGTGTAAGTAAAAGATTAGGTGAAGTGTGGCAAACTCTTCCCAATAAGGAAAAAATGCAATGGAAAAGGAAAGCGGCCAAAATGGCCCAGAATATGCATCGAGCCTCTTCAGATCCAATTAGCTCTCTACCATCTAAATCTACCTCAAGTCATTCTAAATCTTCAATAATTTCTAAATTTTCATCCACTGTGACACCTAAATACTCAACAAAAAGTCAAGATTCGACCTCGACTCGTAAAAACGATGGAGGTTACGTCGATGTAGCATGTCATTTAAAACTCATTGGAGATTCACTCACCAATATAGGTCAAAGGCTAAATGATCGACCAGGTCTCGCTAGTTCAGTTTCTTTATCGGTACTTCTAGATTCAACAATTTGTGCTATGGGATCTTTGGTTGGTCTAACGAGGTTAGTTGAACATTCTAACGGATGTCCCAAAGAAGTTCACGATAAATTAATGGATAACATCTCATTCATTATGCCTGGTATTTAAGTGAAATTTCACATATTTATCGCACTTTAATTTCCTCATTTCTTTCACTTTCTCTTAATCATTGCCCATCAATTCTATCTTTTGATCATCTGTTAATATCTTCGGTGGAAATTTTCATTAACTGAATTTACTTTGAATATTCATGTAAAAATCATCATCCTCATTGATATGGATGTTTGAATTAATCTGAGAAAACTCTTAATTGTTTCAATTTTATCCTCTACCTTTCCTTAAAATCCCAATGTCAATCAATTCTATTTTATTCCTCACTCTATCACGCTTCTAATTTAAATTTATTATATGGATAATCAGTGAACATCTAATCAACTGCAAATTTAATCTTTCTAGTTTCTTTAATTGGCCAATTACTGTTGACTGTTATCCATTAAAGTAAAAGACTCATCTGACCATTTTTCGTGTTTTCTCGAAGATGTTGATTTTCTTTCAGATTTTTTTCTGAATATTCATAAATAAGTTATGTTAACAAATTAGCCATTTTTTATAAAATAAGTCAAAGAATGATCTGGTTGTCGATCATGATCAACCAATTATCAAATGGCAACCACAAAAGTTTTGTTGCAAAAAAAACAAAAACAAATCATATTTCCTTTAAATTTGAATTTATAACGAGTTTTTCATTCCCATTATCTGATTTAGTCTGGAAGTTTATGAAAAGAAATTTTCAACACGGAAATTTCATCTCAAGTTACAATCAGATTTATCTATTTTGTATCATGAATTTTCGAAGTAATATTTAAAAAACGAAATTAAGTTGAATTTCGTAATATCGTGCTTTTGTTGAAAAAGAATAATCTTCTACTCTGAATCTGTAGATTTGTCTGATGAAATTTTGGATCAAACTTTTAAATTTTAATTTTCAAGTTTCTTCATTAAAGTGATGTTTGAGTCAGATTGATTTTGCTTACAATTTATGTTGATTTATCTTAATTATTGATCCGAACTCTTGTGTAAGGGAGTTTTTTCACTTTTTAATCTGTCATGCGAATTACAAAATATATTAACATTGGATGCGAAATAATCAAGTTTTGTTTGATTATTTAAATGCCTATTTATTTATTTGCATGTAAATTTTTTGGCATTCTGCCATCTGTCACATTTCGATGCATGCCGTTTCTGTTAATCTTATGAAAGTATCAATTTGAAATCAAATGAAATGAACAAGTTTTTTAATCAAAAATGATTTTATTTTATGGTTTGCTAAAAAAGGCTCTTAAGGATTAGGACTTAGAGAAACATAAAATAGAATATTTCAACAATCGATATTACAATTAAATGATATGTGGTTTGAACCTTATATCTGTTTAGTTGAGCCAAGATAAAAATACATTAATCACTACTATTTATCATTATTAATTCGAGACAATTACCAGGCTTGTTGGACAATTGGGGCTTGTGCAACTTTGTGGACAATTGGGGCTGAGTAAGTGTATGCTGGAGCAGCAACTTTAGCAACAACTAGAGTTTGTTAATGTGTTCAATCGTGTTGGACGATTGTGCCTATTGTCAATTGACAATGTAAGGCTTAAGTTATCTAGAGTCAGTCGATATTGAGGTTAGCCGTTAACGGTGATACTATGTTTGTATCGTCAGTTAAGCCAACAGTTGGAAATTCTAACGAACGTTGACGAAAATTAAGTATAATGGGTTTAACAGTTGAGTACTGAGATTTTAAGAAAAGTATTTTAGGTTCATTTAGGAAATGTTTTTCACTTATTTGTAACGCATTGATTAGTTGTTGTCTAAGATCTATAGTGAACAAACCTTCCTGTCAAAGGTTGAGCCTCAATAGATCGCAGTATGATAACTACTCTACTAAGTACAGCACCCTGGCAGGCTCTTGGGTCGTCTACGGATCATTTTATACTCAGGCAGACCAACATAAATTCGTTTTGAATTTATGGTCGGAATAGCCGGTTTGATGTTATTATCAACCCAAACCTGAATACTTTCTCTCCATTAAAGGGTATGGTAAATATTGGTTACACCAACATAGTTTTACCTATGGCCACACTGAGTACTTAACGGTATCGTTACCGTATAATGACGGGATTCTGACTTAGAGGCGTTCAGTCATAATCCCTCGGACGATAGCGTCGTGCCATTGCTCGGTCGAGCAGGCACATGTACCATTTGTCCGAACCTGCGGTTCCTCTCGTACTGAGCAGGTTTTCTTTTGCAACGACAAGTCATCAGTAGGGTAAAACTAACCTGTCTCACGACGGTCTACTGGAGCTGAGTAAGCGTAAGCTGGGGCAGAGTAAGCATAAGCTGGAGCAGCAACTTTAGCAACAACTGGAGTGTGCGAATGGGTTCAATCGTGTTGGACGATTGTGCCTATTGTCAATAGACAATGTAAGGCTTAAGTTGATTAAAATTAATCGATATTGAGGTTAGCCATTAACGGTGATGCTCTGTTTGGATCGTCAGTAAGGCTAACGGTTGGGAGTTCTAACGATAGTTGTCGAAAGTTAAAAATAATGGATTTAACAGTTGAATATTGGGATTTTAAAAAGAGTATTTTTGGTTCATTTAAAAAGCGTTTTTCGCTTATTTGTAAGACGTTGATGAGCTGTTGCCTGAGATCATTAAATTTTGGACATTCGACGAAGAAATGAAACCAATGATTAACACCAGTATTGACTGTGGTACAGCCACATAGCTTTCGTTCGAGGTCTAATGTTAGTAGAAAAAGAGGACAAAAGCTGATTTTGTATTTGAGTAGCTTCTGATTGTATAGTAGCCAATGATTGGTATGGAAAATTCTTGGTGAATTAGGCTTCAGATTGCCAGTGTTGTACCATCTATCTTTGAGTTCATTCAGGATCAAAGTAATGGTGTCATTATTAAGAGGTAAAATTAACGAAATGTCAAGTTTGGTGAATAAAGAAGTTACTCTTTTAGTAAAATGAGGTAATTGTTGGTGGGTTCCATTAAGCCATTTCAGTGAAGTCCCGATTAAACCAAGCCAGTGAAATCTGAGGTCATATAATTGAAGAAGATCTTCAGTGTTGATGAGGTAATTGTTGTTGGTTGACATTTTGATTAGATTGGCGATTCGTGTTTTAATTATCGAAATTTTGTGATTGTTGGATAAAAGACGAACCATGATGAACGGTGAGTATGGATCAAGTACAGAAGTGAGATATGTGATGATGGTTTGTTTAAGTAGTGAGGGTGATAAATAGGAAAGTTTTTGATGTTGACCTCTGAAGGCTCTAAGTTTGTCAAGCATTTTGGAAAGGAGAGCTTCATAGTTTGATAATTTAAATGCCTATTTATTTATTTGCATGTAAATTTTTTGGCATTCTGCCATCTGTCACATTTCGATGCATGCCGTTTCTGTTAATCTTATGAAAGTATCAATTTGAAATCAAATGAAATGAACAAGTTTTTTAATCAAAAATGATTTTATTTTATGGTTTGCTAAAAAAGGCTCTTAAGGATTAGGACTTAGAGAAACATAAAATAGAATATTTCAACAATCGATATTACAATTAAATGATATGTGGTTTGAACCTTATATCTGTTTAGTTGAGCCAAGATAAAAATACATTAATCACTACTATTTATCATTATTAATTCGAGACAATTACCAGGCTTGTTGGACAATTGGGGCTTGTGCAACTTTGTGGACAATTGGGGCTGAGTAAGTGTATGCTGGAGCAGCAACTTTAGCAACAACTGGAGCTGGAGCTGAGTAAGCGAAAGCTGGGGCAGAGTAAGCATAAGCTGGGGCAGCAACTTTGGTTACAACTTGAGCTGGGGCTGAGTAAGCGTAAGCTGGGGCTTGGTAAGCATAAGCTGGGGCAGCATAAGCTGGAGCAGCAACTTTAGCAACAACTGGAGCTGGAGCTGAGTAGGTGAAAGCTGGGGCAGAGTAAGCATAAGCTGGGGCAGCAACTTTGGTTACAACTGGAGCTTGGGCTGAGTAAGCGTAAGCTGGGGCTGAGTAGGCGAAAGCTGGAGCAGCAACTTTGGTGACGACTGGAGCTGCGTATGAAGGAGCAGCAACAAGTGGAGCTGGGGCAGCAATAGCTGGAGCTGCGTATGAAGGAGCAGCGAGAACTGGAGCTGGAGCAGCAGCTACTTTAGCGACAGTTTGGGTGGTTGGAGCGGTTCCAGGTTCGTTTGTGATAACTTGAGCGCGGAAACCTGCAATCAATGGTTATGAATGATAGATTATAGTTAATGAGGCTTTTGGATCGAGTGACTGTGGCTAATCACTGAATCGAAATGGTTCTATTGAGTTGAATAGTCCATTTATCCACAATTAAAATGAATAAACTTTCACTATCATCTGTTTTGCCAGATTTGGAGTGGTTCAAATCAAATCAAAATATCGATAACTCAATCATCAATGTTAATCAGGTTGCACTTACCGTGGACTGGATCAGCAACGTAGTTAACAATTCGTTGTCTTCCATCGATAACTCCTAAACTGTATGAACCAACAACTTGTCCATAAGCGTTTCCTTGTTCCTTTCTTGAAGTTCCACCGGTTGAATGGTTTTCTTGGTATGCGAAAGCGTAGTTACCAACAGAGTCTTGAGTTCGGGTTGAGACTGATGAACCAGTGTTAGCAAGGTTAGCTGGAGCGTAACCGGCGGTGGCAAGACCAATAAGAGCGAATAAGGCAATAACCTGGCGAAATTAAATGAAACATTTTATAAAAGAATATCACAATTAGAAAATTAAATTTTAAAATCCAATTGGAAACAAATGAATGGCTCAATAATAATCGAAGCACAATTATAATGGTAAACTTTCATTACCTTCATGGTTGTTGTTGGTTGGTTGTTGGTTTGTACAAGTTGATTAAGAAATGAATTGATTGAAAGTGATATTTGATTGTCGATTAACCATTCCTTTTATATGAAATTCATCGAGGGACAATCAACTGACCATTAATTGTAGTTACCTCCCAATCAACAGACGGAAAACATAAAGCTAAAATATGTATTCAACTAATATCATTATTGATACTAATCAATATTAAATCCACCTTCTTTCACCGCAATATCAGCCTTTTCAGGCTTACTCAAGCTCCATCAACTGTCCTTCGTTACCTATCCATCCTTCGCCTTCTTATTAGCACTCATTTAATAAGTTTAATGATTAGTTAATTGTTTCATTTCGTCCATCAAACTATCTTTGTCAATTCATTAAAAATCACTTCAATATCAAAAGGAGATCAAATTCATTTATGGTCATTACTACTCTACATCAGATTATCATAAATCTAACTCCTTAATTCACTGAAGTAAACCCTAGAAGTATTCAATCTATAAATCATAAAATCATTGAAATATAACAATGATTTTAAGGTTTTTGTTGTTTACTGTCTGTTCATTAAGTTACCAAGTTGATGCAAAGAGATTTAAGATTTTCGCTTTAATTTTGATATTGAAGCATTATCAAATCATCTGACCAAGTAATAATTCATGTAAATAAATACTTTCCCAGATAAATTGTTTCCAATTTAAACCAGTAATTACAAAGGTTTAACAATAAGACAATTAATATCAGCAAAATGATTAAAATAAGTTACAAGGTTTTTTATTGTTCCATTTCAAGACTTGATATTTTTAGCTTCAAAACTATTCAGTATTTCTCAACAAAACTTGGAGTGCTGGTATTAAATTGTCCGAACCAAATTATTGAGTAAATTACATTGATTAACCAAAACTTCACATGTTGCCACAAGGTAATACATGATTTTGGCCTCAAACGAATAAATCATTGTTTTTATCTTGAATCAACTTAGATTGCGATTGAAAGCTATAATTGTTGTAAACTATGGACATGTAAATCAGTGATTGAATATGTGAATGTTTATTATCATGATTGTGCTCTGGGATCAACTAATTATGCTCATAATAATAATTAGAAGGAAAGTGATTCTAATGGTTAACCTTCAAAAAACCACGCCAAATGTTAAATATGTATTGATTTTGCTTTTCTGTCCATTTATAATTAATGGTCAAACAATTTCAGGTTTGCCTTAATTTAATTTAACACCAAGTATGAACATAAAATAAATCAACTAATAACTGTCCAGTCGATTTGTATTACATATTGAAAGCTGTAAAAAAACATAAACATTGAAGGTAAAGTGAAATGAACACCCATTTAGCATGCAAACAAAAACTGAATCAAGCCTAAAGCATAAAGACAATTAACAAATTACTACTGATATTGATTTTGATTCTTATCAACAAGAAATCAATATAATCCTGGAAAATGCTATTTTCAACTTTAAATTCAATCATTTGCCGTTTTCCAGTCAAAGTCAATGTCTATTGATAAACCTTTCATTTCCACTCTTGATTTGGACAATTAACAATGATTAAAATAAAAGGATAATTTCAATCAAGAATCTTTCACTCACGCATCTTTATCGCCAACGCTTTGAAAATTAACAATTCGTGTTAATTGCTTGTTTGATCAGAACAAATGTTCAACAAAATTTATAACCAAATCTAAAGTGAAATGTTGAAAAAGATGTTGAACAAGATGTTGAACAGCTCAATTTGAAAAGTTAATCAATTAAATGTTTAATGAATTTTTACCGATAAATTATTGATTGAAAAGTTAAACTGTTATACCTTGATCTAATTAACAATTTGATTCCACCTTTAATAAATTGTACCAAAATGATTGACCAAATAAACAGCAAATAGTCAACTTTGACTGATTGACAAGATTGTGACTCCATTGATTGTACATTTGGAAGAAACTTAATGATTGAATCTATTTCATGTAATTGGCGTTTATTGATGGGTTTAAACAAATTGATCAATCTTTCAACAATTTGAAAGCAAATAAATTGCCTTTGATCAGGACAACTTATCCTTTGGAAATGGTTTCATGTTGACCATTAGAAGTGAATTTGATTCTACAATGGATTCACTTTTTCCGATGAAACCTGTACTTTGGTGTCTCTGATGGCTTAATTGATGTAAATTTGAATCAAGGTGAATTTTGTTCACTTGAACTTTTTATTGTATTGTATCTGGTAATGCTTCAGGCAGTTTATTGGGTGTGTGTTATTGAGATTTAATTGCGGAAAGTGATCGATGATTGAGGGACAAAAGTTAAACGAATAATTTATCAATATTAGCTGTTAAACAAAATGTTAATTACTATTCAATGTATAATCATTTGTTTTCAATTTATATCTAATTTTAATGTCAATTTTGGCCTTTTGTGTATTCAAATCTTTTAAATCTTTAATTCACATTATATTTCAATGTAAATTACTTTTAATTTTAGTTGAATTTTATTTTCATCCAAAACAAGGTTGAAATATTGATGATCTTTTCTCGGCAATCAGATTAAATTGTGTTGACATAAACTGTTAATCTATCATGAAATGGTGAAAAAAAGTAAAATATTTTCATCATTCATTAATCTTTCTTCGACATTTCACTCGAGCTTATACTAATAAGTTATTAGTACCATTTATTTATTGTTTAACAGCAATCAATCTTGTTAACCAAGTTTTGGTACGCAAAGAAAGTGCAATCAATGCTTTGAGCAAATGAATTAGCATAAAGATCAGACCTCTGATTAGATAGTTTAGCAGATCGTAATCTGATTTATTAAGCTTGTAATTTCATTATTTAATGAGTCGCTAATTTTTAGGCGAAAATAATAACTCAGCTTAAGTTTTAATATTGCAGGATGGAATATTCAATTCAAGCAATTTACAATACAAGCTAAATTTATGTCAAATTTAGTCTAGAAACTCAGTTTCATGCTCAAAACTCATTGAGGAATAAATTATCGATTTTCAATTTTAAGGTTTCATTTATTTTCGTCACTTTTCCTTTACTTTTACAATCAATCAAAATTAATTCGAATCGATGTGTTTTCCTTTATAAGTCAAATCAATTGGTGAGGACTTCATAGACTTGTATTTCGTTGAATCACTTTAATATCGATTGAATTCTAAGGAAAATAATTTGTGAAGAATGAGAACAATAATAACATTGCTTTATAGTGTTTCCCTAGCAATGAAATTATAAACAATGAAGTGACATTTATTTCCTGATTGTTGAAAATTTCAATTTGCATCAATAGTTACAGTGGTAATAGAAGAAAGCTATTAATTTTTATATTTACTGTTTGCTGATTTGAATAATGAGATTACAAATGGGTTTAGACATTACAAATTATTTGATCATACGTGATCAGGTAAATTGTCCAGTGGTTATCCAATGGGCTGGATTTGGCGATTAACTGATTATGAGATTGTCCAAGAATTGTGCCCCTACAGTAATGATAGTTGTGATAGTGTTTGTCCAGGAAAAATCAACATCTAGACAAGATATTGAGTCGATAATTTATCCAACTGTTAATCCAAATGACAATAATGGTTTCGAAAATCGATCTGATATTGATTATGACTCTGATATTAGTGATGAGCCCGTGAAAAAACAGATAAATACTGGATTAGGATTGTTACCAAGAAGACGTAATTCACTTTGTGTTTCTGAATTCATATTTTGTGCCTCATCATTCTCGTGTTTAGATGTTATTTGTACGGACAAACTAATTGAAGAGATCGATTCTTGCCAATACGAGACTATATACTGTCCAGAAACCGATGAATGCCTTGTAAATTGTCCATCTACTAGTCCAGAGTTCACACCGGTAAAGTCATCTACTTTTTAAAAGTATTTAATTCATTTGGCAAATTAAACAATTCATTTGTAATTGTTTAAACGCTTTAAAAGTTGCCTCCAAAAAATCAATTTTAACTATGTTTATAGCGCCATCTAACGTGTCTCAAATTAGTTTAAATTGATCAAAATTTTGTTTCATAGCTATTAAAATATTTTAATATTGTTATTAAAAGTTAAATATCAATAACAATCAATCAATTCTGCCGTATTATTGTTATACTGTATCAGCACTATCACATTGATTATTCAATTGAATTAACTTTAACCGTCTTCTTGTTAAAATGTTCTTATCCTTTATCTTTAGACTTCAGATGGGACAATTAACTTTTTTGATCTTAATGAAACCGATGTGATCGACAATATTCCAGCTGAAAATTTGCCTGAAGATGAATTTTATACAAACTCCACTGATTTGGTGGTAACTATTCCGATTGTTTTGACTTTTAAAGATGACTATGAAACTTCTGTTGTTAATCGTTCGAGACTCTTTATCCAATCTATTAAACGTCAGTTGATGAAAAATCTAAATCTTCCAGAGAGTTCGATACAAAACTTGATTATTTTGAAGAATCCGTTTAAAATAACATTCGATTTGGTTTACTGGGCTGAACAAGATGATTTCAGCAACATAACTTTGTCTGCATTTCGAGAGACAGTATCTAAGTTCGAAGAAAAATTGGTTACAACAGGAATTGATTTTACTGGTTTGGACAATGAAACTATTGTTTCAATTAAAGATGACAACAAAAAGGTACCTGATGTTCAAGGCAACCAAAAGACAGAAACATCTACATCAAATCCAGAAAAGCCTAATGCTTCTGAGTTGAGTGATGATAGCAGTAATTTGGCGATAATTTTAGGTATAGTCGCTGGAGCTGTTTTGTTAATCTTAACTATTGTCATCGGTATAATTTATAGAAAACGAATTATTTATAATAGACATCGAAGAATTACTCCTTTTTCCCGAATGGTGAGTCCCTTATTACAAATTAATAAACACAAGTTACTAATTATTTGTTCACAATGTTTATCAAGAGTACTAGAAAAAACCTGGCTTCATCTGCAATCACATACAGAGGAAGTCAACGAATTCTTACTGGTAATCGAGATGACATTTTATCCAGAACGGACGATGATGATCATGTATCATGGTTAAAAAATAGGACAAACGAATCGAGTGATGAGCACACTACTCCTGATCCAGCAATTTATGTGCCTCCAGCTGAGGAAGAAATAAAACGCACACCAAGACCATCTACACGAATCATAAGATGAATAGATATTGCAGCCAAATCACATAATTTAGGTTTATTCATCATCAGTTATCTCACCAGTCATCAGTTCGCTATGAAAAAAAAGATTTGATTGTGAACTTTCTTGGTCAAAACATTATTTAAGCCCAGTTAATTATCTTAAAAGAAAAAAATCAAATTAGGCCAAATATTCACAATGTTATAGTGTTTTAATCGCTCTAGAAAGGACAGAAAAATCGTCAAAAAAAATTTCTGCTACAAGTTTTTTTTAAACTTCGCAAGCGACTCTGTACAAAATTTCTGCCCTCGGATGCTGAATGCTTGCCAATTTGAAACCTTTAAGTACCATGCTTTAAGTACCTGATCTCGGCTCTATGAACCTCAATCTATCTTAAAAGAAAAGAATGTCTACTCAGAAACGGAGGTCAAATCACTTTTGTCGATTTTTTCGCTATAAATTTCCGGGCTGGTACAAATTGGTAATAATTCTTAGAAGGCGAAATGAAAAATTAATATCAAATGTGTTTAGTTTGATTAAAAAAAATTTCAGTTAGTTCTTACCTAAACTTCATAACTAATTGCAAAATATATTTGACACTCTGATACATTACATTTAATCAACAAGTGAGCTTACTAGAGATCTGTTCGTTGGATTTTCTGAAAAACTGGATAAATTGTTGATGGACAGAGAAGTAAACAAATTTCTGGTACACGATATACCAACGTTAGGAGATGATTCATATATTACGGTTTTAAGTTTTGCATATTTTTTGAAAAGAATGGTGAAAGAAAGTGAAATTGACGATATTCAATCTTCTACTTAAGCATTAGCCTTTTTCTCGAAGAATGTCTAGGTGCGGGTGTTGTACAAACTTTTAAATAAGAGTATGTCTTGTACGTCCTCTTAACGAGCGGAAAGATTTGTGCTGAACTGGACTAGTGCAGAGAGTGTATACTGTATGAAAGAAACGTCAGAATTGTAATACTATAGACAAATCATAAAAATTCATCCAATTATCAAAATGACTGCAGTAAAATCTCATGTAATCCTAAACCAAAAAAATTTATCAATAGATAATGCCATATTGCATAGAATAGACTCAAGTTTAATGTGAATAGCTAGTCCGTCAAAGTTGAATTGACGAGTTACAGAAATTATCCCTAAAAACATATTGGGTGATTCAATAATCAAGCAATAAATTAACAGCAGGGATGAATAGTTTTTTATACAGCTTTGGTCAATCGGATAAACCGTTCACCATCAACGGTTAACCACTGTTAAGCTTGAAATGTTTACTTGTTTTGAGATACAGCAGCAATGCAACAATTTGGTTGAGCTAGACCAGGAAAGTGATTATTATGTTAAAGTCTTGTGTTTAACAGTCATAGGGTTCCCCTAAGTTGATGATTAACCAAACATTCAGGCTCAATCAAAGTAACTTGCACGCGTGACTCTCTTGTGACCTCAGGTAAACCTAAATACATACATGACAGTCAAATGAAGGTAACCAAAGGACGGACAGATGGTTTGACCTTTCATCTATTAACCAATGCTTTATTCCTCCAAAACATTGAATAGACTTTATTTCGGTGTTGTCTAGTAAACCTAAATCGTTGTTTCCTTCAACTTGATGGTCTTTTCTTTCTATTCCTTTCTTACTTTTCTCTTCAAATTTAACTTTCCTCTGGAACTTATAAAATAAGGTGATCGCCAAATTTACCTTTGTTGATAATTCACCTGGCTTTTAAGAATGCAGAAAGGTTATTTCTCCTGTTGCAGTGTAAAGGAAGAGGAAAAAGAAATGGGGAGTATTTTGAGTCAAGTTTAAAGGACAAATGTATTGTTAACAAGCATACTTATTGGAAGTGTAAAAAGGGCTCATTTTCAAAACACAAGTATGGGCAAACTTCAAGTCCACCTTACAATATTAATCACCTTACTTGGTCTCTTCTCTTCCTGTGGCATCTCGTAAAGTGATCAACACAAGTATAAGGAATATTGTAAGACTAGAAACCATCGACTCCGGAAACTCGGAAACTTTTCATTCAACTTGAGTTTAATTCACTCGTTTAATTTCAAGCGATAAGATGTTTAAAAATGACTAAAACTAGAAAGAAAAGAAAAAAGAAACAAAGAAAATAATTTGAGCAATTATAATTTTGTAAAACAATCCAAATTATACAATCCCATTATTATCTTTCTATTGGCCTTGGTTAAAGTTGAAGAATCCATCGAGGAAATTGTGTTCACTTTACCATTAATTATGCTATTATTTCATTCATTAGAGATAAATTAGCTGTGCAACTAGAGATGTGACAATCATAGATAGCGAACCTTGACCAAACCAGTTTCTTGGTTAGGTCAAATAGCGCATAAAAGAGGAGCTGAAGAGCCAAGATGATCAAGATGAAATGGTGATGACCCAGTGTAATAGTATTTATAGTATGGTCGACTTAAGTCTGTGGTTGATCCTCCAAGGCACGAAAAAGCGAGTTGAGGGACATCAACTGGACTATTTTGAAATGTTTAGTGAAAGCTTTGAAGAGAAAGCAAGGAAAGGATCATTAAAAGTTGGCTGGACAAGTTTAACTCGTGCTATGCAGCTTTGCACGCGCAATGAAAGATGATGGAAGAAAATTAGAGGAGAGAGAAGGGAAACGAGACTGGTTTAGAGGGCCATTTATATACAATCAACATACACACACGCGTCCTCCATCTGGATGAAAACTGTTACCAGAGATGAAAATGGCTTGGACTTTGTAGACTTGTAGCTCATCTATGGTGAAGATTTGTATCTCCATATGTTTTTGTTGTAAATTTCCTGACCCGTTTCTCCTCATCTCTTCTCCTTTCTTCTCTTTACCTTCCTCCTCCTTTGTATTCTTGTTTTCGTATCATTGTTTACCTGTATAATATAATCAAGGATAACTCGTGAAGATTTTCTGGTTCCTTTTTTTCCTCATTTGACCTTAAAATTGTATCATTCAATCTCTTGCTTTGTTTCTCGATTAAGTACTTTATCATATTGATGGTTTCCATCTTTCGATTAGCTAATTGAATACCATGGGCCTTCTTTTTTCTCACAACGCTTCATTGATTTTCATATTTGCCTTTTTAAACAAACCAAGTTAAACTTATTCTTTGTTGATGCTGCTTTAGCTCCTTCATTGTTCAATTGGTAAATTTGTTTTTTCATGTCAGTTTCATCTTCAGTAATGCAATCAATTTACCACATTGATGGCTAAAATTGCAAGCGAAAACCTTGAGGAGCAAAAAAGGAAAAACAAAACATTATTATTTGACCAATCTTGATATCTCATCGATATTGCCGTGAACAAGCTAACTTGAGATGGAATTTTAACACTCATGCTCTAATGATTTGAAAACAGGACATAATTTTGAACGAGTAAACTTAATTTACAGCAGTTAATTTCCACTTCCGATTATTCTTTAGACTTTACTCGGTAAGAGTAGGCATTTTTGTAGATCAAATTGTCTTTTGGACAACAAGTGGGCCTCTCTTTTGATAAGGGTCAACTGACAATCTCGGAGACATCAACAACCAAGTCGCTATTCAGAGTTACAACAGGAAACAAAGCTTCCTTCTGTAACAAGTTTTACATGCCAAAGTAACTTCACATTGAAAAGGTTAAAGGTCACTCTCAATGAGTTTCCATTTCATTTCCGCTTCTCAGATGGGACAGATAAAAGCCGAAAGAGAATCCAATAAATAACAATTTGAAGAGGAAAAATAATTAAAAAAACATCTTTAACAGCAAATATGGTAAAAATATTGAAAGTCAACAAAGGCTCAAGCCTGTCAGTAGCAACTTGTGGTAAAAACCAATACTAAATCAGCGGGACACAAATTAAATTGATAATTATCCAGAAAAGAGGCAACACATGGAATCAAATGTTTGAGTTAACTGTTGGCTCGATGATTGTAACATTAATCCAATTTCTTTTAGCATTATCAGTTGATCAGCATAATTAAAATTAATATGGTGCTTGTTTGCATAATGTATATGCATAAGTCAAAGCACATTTGGTTCAACAATTAATCATTTGATCAGTTCTTTTCCATATTTCCTTCCAATCAATTGAATCTTGGTGCCAATTTGGAGACAATTAACATTTACAACTACAATAGAGATGAATAAAAACAAACTCAAAGTCGATTGAAACGGGTAATCAACACAATTAAGGCAAATAGGAATACAATACTTGCACTTACAATAACAACTACTTTGTTGAAGGTTGGGTGAAAAAGAGCGGAAAAAGAGTTACCTCGAGATTGTTTCTCTTTTTCAATGACTAACTTTGATTTGGCAATGGAATTATTTTCCCATTTCAATTATTCATTTTTATTAATCTAATTTGACAATTAGTACAATCTATTCAGATAATACAAGAGATAATTCAGGTAAATTAAAACGGTATTGAAGAGCTGAGAAAGTTTACATTACATTTGCAATTGAAGGTTGTATTTTATTTCGCATATTTAACTCTTAATGTGAACCTAATTTTATTCTTTCATTGTAACAGATTTAAATTGTAATCTTTTGTTTGTTGAATCTAGTTTATTACCTTAATGAACTTGTATTCAATACACAACTGGGTAAATAGTGTTTGATGATGTTCTTAAACCAATTGATTCAGTTTATAGCAATTCTAAGAATCGAGGCTCAACTGAATTTTATTGGACTTGTGTAGGCCAATTAATCAGAAATTAGTTTTCATTATCATCAATTTACCGAAATGAAGTAATGCATTTAATCAGTAATTGGCAGAAAGTTCCATTTCTCAATTAAGCATTACATCACGCTGTACTGCAATTTTCAAGTCAACCATGAATAAAATGAAACAACAATTAATATTGATGAATAGAAGAGTATCGAGATAATCAGAAATGCTAATAACAGCCTTTAACAGAACAGAAAGTAACAGTGAAGACAATTATTTTAACAACTTTAATGTGACTAATAATAATGATAAGCATCAGTTTAAATTTACCAACAAAAAGGTGAAACTAGTCCAACAACAAATCAATTGATTAACCAATTGAATTGATGAAAAACAGGGAAACTTGAACATGATTATAATAACAACAGTTGAAATTATCATTAAAATAATTAGGAAGATTCAAAAAGATGAGTCCAATATGCATTAATCTTAATCTGCACACCAATTGTTAACTTTGAATTTGATTCATTGTAAACTTGATTACTTGAGGTCCTCAATCACCCAATCTTAACCTAATTCATTTAGCTGCAAGAACTGATTGAGGGTGGAAATAAAAGAGTTGATGAAGATGTTGCTAGAATCTTCAGCACTTCATAAGGTTCAACCGTGTTGTTAAAAGATAGTCTTTCATGTGAATTAGCATTGAACAAAATCTGGTTCTGTTTTTGGGAAAAGCATCATCATGTTGAACCGTAAATCAGGTCAACTCTGGTCACGGGCTCAGGATAAATGTAGACACGCATGAGATAACAATTTAGGCTTTTACCATGAGGAGTGCCCTGAAGATGATAAAGAAGAAAAAGGTTCATTAAGCTTGAAACAATACCGCAGGACAGAATAAGATGAAGATGATGAAGTGAAACTCTGATTTATCCATTATTTTGGTTCAGCTTTTTTTCCTTGTTAACTGGGCCAATTTATGGAAAACAAGTTTCTCTCTTTCCAGTGACTTCGCCCTTTGTTAATGTATCATCATTATTATCTTCATTATTAACCATGTTTGTGTGTGGTTCACATTCAAAATTAGCCGATCATTAATCTGAACATTTGGAAGAATAAAAACAAATTAAGAATTAGAATCATCAATTTATTCAAGAGTAATTTAATTGATTAGACTTACTTGCATGGATTTGGATTAGAATGGAGGGAGAAAAATGAAAACAAATTATCAAGAGCTAAGGGACAATCTACTAATTAACCCTTGTAAGAAATTGGATTATTTTTAGATTTATTTGACTTAATAATTTATCTGTTTACTCTATCAATTAGCGGTGGACTATGGTTATCTGTTCTTAACCAGAATATCATCTGGAGATGATTAGTTGAGTAAAGTATGAATATTAGTAATTGAAGTTACCAGTTTTGTCATTAACAGCGTTTGGATGCAAAATTTACAATAACAATAAACCATTTTACAATTAACTTCGCTAACAGGAGTGATGATGTGAATCATGTTTCTACTTGTTAGTTTTATTAATCAACAGGAAATTCAATTTAACGATTCATTGATAGTCTAGATAATGAGATATGTTCAACTTTACTGATTAACAACCAATCAATTTTATCACTAACATCTACATGGTAATTATGATTATTCAAACTATTATTGAGCTTAAATTTACTCAATGTTTTTTCAATCAGCACCAACAATTAAGTACAAGAATTAATGCTGAACAAATATAACCATCAATAAGTCACCAATATGGCAACAAAGAGTAATGTTTATCGTTAATCTTAACCTAACCATTTCCTTTGATTTAGATAAAAACAATTGCTAAAGTATTGAAATCTTTTCGTTTTAATGCAAACAATTTTGTAAACATTCTCAATAACACAAGAAGTAATTGATCTATCAAGTTTTATCACTAATGCTGGTAATTAATTCGCAATTTGAAGCCTTAATTATCTCAATTAAATTCAACTAACAGTTTCACTTTAACTTTAACATTTCTTGCTTTACCCAGTAGAGGGCGCTTTTCCTTGCTTACTGTTAGTCTGGTTATTACATTAGGTTTAGTTGAAGAGAAAGCTCGGATGACTAAAGATGAGAAACCAAATCTTTTTGGTTACTTTGTTATGAACAACTTCTTATTTCATCATTTTTAACTGATTTGTTTAAACAATTAGTTTCTGTTTCATCGTTGATTATTTATTAATCTTAATCAGTGTCAACTAACTGTCAAGTTTTATTGTTTCAATCCTTACCATTTTGTATCATTTTGGTTGCCATTTGCATTCACGGTGTTCATCTATTATAATTCTTCGCCAATTGGAATAATTTGTTAACTGTTGAGTGTCCAGTTTTTATGACAAATCTGGTTCCTGTTTATTTCTCAAGGCTTGTGTAATTTGGCCATTTTATACAACTCTTGATTTTCATCTAATCTTCTTTTTAACATCGAGATCCCTTGTGATTGTCAACTTCAAGTTAACCATCAACAAGTGAATTATCCATCGATTTTGTTACTTCTTTTTTTGACACTTTTTATGTTTACTTGAAAATCAATTCGGATGAATTAGAAGTGATGCCTGCCATAAATGAATCGGATCTGTCTTTAGGTTGGTAATTTTCAATATTTTCGACTGTGTCGTCAATAACTGTCACTTTGGGTTTCATCACTTTGTGCATTAATAATAATCAAATTATCAACTTTTTGTCAATGTTTACTCTGCAAAACCGTTGACTGTGTTGAAATATTCTGTGAAACTCGCCAAAGCATTAATTATCTGATAGATCCGAGAACTTGTCAATTGAAGGTTTACTAACGTTCCTGGTTATTTTCTTATCAGTTTTTTGCAAACTTCATTTTTCTACTTTCAATCCTCTCTCTTTTTTCTTACCATTTTTCAAAAAGGTCTCAACAACTTTTGAAATTAAAATGGTAGATGGGAGAGCTTTGAAGAAAGGAAGTTGAATAGAAAGAAAGAAGACTAGCAAAAAAAGAAAGACATTGGCTGATGAAAATAAACATTTTCTTGGATCCATTAAGTTCCCATGAAGTCAAAAAAATCCTGAACTTAGAACAGAATGAAATGAAGCAAGAATCTTGAATAAAGAAAGATCATCTTCTGTATCCAATCAAGATTCTATTGAAACTTTTTTCCTCTTCAAATTGAGTATCCCTAATTTTCTTGTCTCTCTTTGTCATGTCTATCTTTCAGATGCTTGTCCAACAAACTTTCAAGACGTTTTGACCAATGAAACCAATTTGAAGCATAAAGAGGAAGAAGTATTAGGACATATTTACGAAGATATTGATAAATCTGGTCCACCAAGAATCGCACCAATCAGTGGAGTCCTAGAATCATCCAATGTAAGATAATAAAACTTATATCTAAATGTTTATACCCATCTCTTGACCCTTGACTCTCTCCTCTTTCCTTTTCTCTTTCTTACCAAACCCTCCTTCATTGCATCCTTATCATGTAAGAAGCTAACCACAACCAACCAACAGCTCAATATTTGCATCTTTATCATTTCATTACTCGATTAGTTGTTTTTGGTCCTCAAAATGATGAATTACATTTGATTAGATTGATGTTGCATTGAATATAAAAACGAGATTTTAAATAATTTACAACTTGTTTTATTTTCATCAAGAATTACTTGATTTTGATCGTCCTCAATGACTTTTTTAACCATTTTTTAAGGTCTAGACAAGTCGTTCAGTTATCATAATCACAATAAATGAATTGCTTATCCCTCGTTTCATCAATGCATCATCAATATCATTAATTATAATTAAAAAAGTTTGAACATTGATATAGATGGTTTAATGAATTGCTTAATTGCAAGGAGACCAAAGTTCAATGAAACAAAAACGGTTGTTGGTTGGTAATGAAGTTTATGTTTATATTGTTTAATTGTTACAATCAAATGTTTATTCGTAAGTTGATGAATTGTCAACAAAAGTGTTCTTGACCTTTGAACAAAAGATGTAAAAAAGTTGCTTTTTATGACCAAAATTTAATGACATTATTATGGTAATAATAGTTGTCAAATGAACCCTTCAAAACGTAACCCATCCTTCAATCACTCAGAAATTGGGATAAATTTTAGTCATCCTTAGTGGGAGACAATTGAGGATGATAAAGATGGCTACAATGACAAAATTACATCTTGTATTACCTATTTAATTGACAGATCTGGACTAATCATGATCATTTTCAATCATCGATCATCTTGTTCGTCAAACATGAAAAAACAACGGTTTCATTGCCTTAAATGAAGACTCAAGGTTTTTTGTTTTTCACAATAAATTGTGCTTCAACAAACTCACCAAACAGTTTGTCATGAATCACAAATAAATTATCATCAAATTATTATCATCACTGAATCATAAGAATCATTGACTAAGAAGTAATCTTTTTATGGGAATCTTCAATTAATGAAAACTTGTTGATTGTAAACAACTTTGATACATTGTAATGAAAATTGTAGGCTGCACTCACTTTATCCCTGTAAATTGGGTTAATTAGTTAATTTTTTAATTACTTCAACATAGTGTTTAATTAATAATCAAAATGAAAAGTGTTCAATCCAAAGTAAAACCTGTAAAAGCTGATTCCTATTTCCTTCTCAAACTCAAAATTTTTTAAAACAGAATAAACCATTCAATGAACTTTCCATGTAAAAGCTGAAAAAATTATTCTGAGGTTAGACTTTCTTTTGACTCATGATGAGTGTTGAAAAAAGCTGAATCATGAGAATGATATAAAGATGATAATCAAGTTACAGGACACTTACAGACTATGAAAAATGACCAATGAAGATGATTTTTATTCTTTAATTTAATTTTTTCCCTTTCTTTCTCCTCTTTCTAACTCTGAATCCTCACTAATGATACAACCACGAATGAAACTTTCATTTTTTCACTTCTTTTTTTCTTTTACCTGTTTTTTACCTTCAAAATATTGCCTTTCTTCTTCTCTTCAATGTCCAGTAATGAAAATATTTTTCATCTTATTGTAATTTCAACAGTCCGAAACAATATTTATGCCCACTTTCACCGGCAAACCTTATCATTTTCTTCATGTATTCATTATCATCATCATCAAAATAACAACAACTTTATTCTGTTCGTTTCTTTACTCATCTTTACTATGAAAAGCGATTTATCTCAAGGAAGAGCATAAAATGTACCAACAATTTGCCAACAAGATGATGATCAAGATGAGATAAAGCTATGAGAAAGAAGCAAAAATAAACGCTTGGATTCATTTTGATTGTGGTTTTGGTTACAAAAATCAAATTTGATGTTTTTGTTGATCATCATCATCGTTGGTAAATCATGTTAACAAAAATTGGCATCAGGGTAATAATTCTTGCCGTTCAACTGATAAATCTAGTTTTATTATTCTGTATCTGAGTATACATTTTATGATCGACTTTTGAGTTTCACCCAATCAAACAATAACATTGTTTTCCCAACTTTTAGTTACTTTTTGATTAACCATTCAAAGTGTAATCACATTAAGCAATTACATTTTTCATTTTAGATTAACTGGTTTCAGTTTCATCACGAAAAACATTTAATTAAATTAACGGTACCTGTTTATGTTTATAATTAATTTTATTCCTAATAACTTTAAATTATACATAAATTGAAACTTTCACAGAAAATTATCGTAAAAAACATGGTTTATCTTAAACAGTTAATTGCAAATTATCAGTAAATTGTTGTTAAAAAACTTTCTCATGAAACCAGAAACAGTTTAACAGCATCTTTACATTAGTCTCATGATGAACTGTGTTTATCTTTCAAATGTTTCTAAATTGTTATTTTTCATTTGCGATTGTTAATTATTCATCAAAATCAACAATATTTTTGTAAAAAAGGAAAAAGTAAATAGTTGATTGTAAAAAGAAAGTTGAATTTCAACAATTTAACCAGGAACCAGCCTGTTGCTCCGTCAATTTAGTGTCAAATTGTCCAAATATTTATGATTAGTTTTGAATTGATTTTCATTCCATTCCAATCGATTTGTGATTTTTATCCATTTCTAATTTGCTTTGAATTGCTTTAACCAAATTAATCCCAACCTTTCCAAGAATCATTGGCATCAAATTTATTATTGTGTGAGGTTTGCTTATTGTGTCCTGATTGAAAATGATGATCACCTGATTTAGCAGTTTTATCCCAACCACCCAACTTTTTACCTTGATTATTAAGACAGTAAGAAAAGTTAATTGTCAATTTATAATAGTATCATCAGTCAGATCAAAATTTGATCCATTCATTTTTAGAATCACTTTTTTTCTTGTTTTTGTTTCTTCAAATCAATCAATTGTGATTAACAAGAAAAACTAAATAAATAATCATCTTGATCAATTGAAGTTGTTAGATGATAGCCAAGCCTGTTTACCTCAATTTCAATCTTTATATTTTTTCATTTCTAAACATTTACTTTTTTTACCTGTTGATCAGTTTGCATAACTGTCTTCAATTCACCTGCAATTAATGGTTACAAAGTTTGAAATAATAATTGATTGACTCTCTCAATTAACTTGATGATCATAATTTCTCTCCGTCAATTGTCATCTAAACAATCCATAACCAATTATTGTAGCAAACTGTATTAACCTGTTTTAATTGTTGAATAATCAGTCAACTTGTAAGAATAATTAAACGTCAACTTAAACTCTTTCATTGTTTTTCTTATAACTTTAGATTTATTATCTCTATCATATCATTAAAAGTTGTGATTCAATGATAAAAACGGTTATTATTACAAGTTGATTAACTTTTGAAATTTTTCGTTCACGTTCATCATTTAAATTATTCATTTTAATACTGTTCAAACTCCTTCTAAATTACAATATTATCAAATTAAATCTCTTGTCAACAACATGAACACTTTTTTGACATGAAACAATCTCAATTAACATACAACATGTACATTAAAGAGTTAATTCAATCCATGTTTAATTGTTTTAGACAACGGTTAACCGTAGCTACTAATTTTTACAGCTAACAGTGGTTATTCAGTCACAATAAAGTTTAATTGTGTTAAGTTTACTTTTTATTGCATTCATCAACTATATCATCATCTGCGCCATCATTCAGCCACACTTTTGATGATGAAAGCGTTTGCAGTGCAAGAATGGCCTCAACTTTACTTTCATAAAGATTCTGTTAGTTGCTAGATGACATCAAACTTATTTATATTTGCAATCAACCTTTTTCTTGTTGTTACAAAACGTTTCAATTGTTTTAACTGTACAACCGATGACCTGTAATTAACCTAAATCGGAACTCTTATTTCTAGGAATCAAGTAATGATTGAAACTGAAAAAGGGAAACTTAAAGGTTGCTAATTCGTTGAGTCATTTATTAGGTAATCATCAAACAAAATGCGACTGTGACTAAATTGTCAACAAATTATCTACTCACTTAACTATTCAATTGATTCTATTTAAAGTGAATTTAATTCTTTTCTTTGTGGTTGACAGACTATTCAAAGATAAGAGTTTCAAAAAATGAAACTCAAAATGCACCCAAAAACTGGAATAACCAAACAATTGAGATCACCACAGGTCACCTAGGATCATTTAGAGCATCTTTTTCCAACAAAAAATCCCAAAAAAACAAAATTACTGAAATCTCATAAAGCTAACAAAGTAAACAAAATTATAATTCAGATGATGTAAAAAGCTGACCTCGATACCTTTATAAGCAAATGTATCACTAGGAAACATCAAAATCATTACGATTAAATGGATTGTAAACATCTTGGTTCCTTTTTTCTGGTATTATTATGTTGTTTTAGTTGTCTATTGATTTGTCTTATTGGCCTAGTTTCATCCTCAAAGGTGCATTAAATTGAAGAGCAACTTGAAAAAGTTTGGGAAAAAGGTCAAAAAAGTAAAACTTGCGTTTTCAATTGGTAACCAAAAACTAGTACTTGAACTTGACTCTGCTATTAACTTGATATTCATTGACGTCAATGTTGTTTTTATTGAATCAACTTTTGCTTGACCCCATAACCACCCAACTATGGGCCAGTCTGTTTTCCTTGTCAAATCACCTCCGAAGTAATTCACTTTTGATGCTAAATTTTCTTATAATCAAAATTATGAGCAATGTTACTCACCATATTGTTGGTTCTCTGTTTTATCCTCATTTTGACCGGTAACTTCATCTAATTCATCTCCTTGGTTAGCATGTTCATGGTCAGCAAACTTTTGATGGTACTTTTCAAATTTACCAAAATCGTGTTTCTGTCCATCATCTGATTTCTTTGTCCAAGCACCATTAGACTGAATAAAAATAACAAAAAAGGCACAATTAACAAATCATGTTATTCATGTTTGTCAAATTTGTTTATTTAGGTTGATAAACTTCATCATAATGGTTGAATCAATTTTGATATTCATTTATAAACGCTGATCAGCCTCTAAATTGGAATAACAATTAGTCCCATTAATGCGACAATTTAACTTCTTTATATGTAAATGCTTCGAAACTACGGAAGTTGATTGGGAATTGCTTTTTTCAATTAATAATTTCATATTTACCTTAATATTAACTGCCATTTCAATTACATTTCAATTACATTTCAATTATATTTCAATTTGTTTAATTTTGTTTCCATTATAATTAATAAATTTTTACCTCTTTATCCCAATCCCAACTGGCTGGTGTGTTACCATATTTTGAACTGTCCGAATCTCCTTTACCAGTTTTAATGGATGCAATTTGCTTGTTATGATTAACATTTTTATGCTCATCGTTATGATCTCGACTTTGATAATGTCCACTATCGTAACGACCTTTATATTCATCTTCATTCTCCGATTTTCCTGAATCAATTTTCATGTTTTCATTAATAGCATCAGCCAGTTCATCTTTAGCTTTCCTTTCCCAATCATCGACAAAACCTTTCCAGTCCTGTTAAATTAAAATAACAATTTATAAATTTAATTTCACTTAAATCAATATATATTTAAAAGACTGATTTGCATGATGAAAAGAATAGCCCATTGAATGGAAAAGCTTTAAGGCTTTTGAATACGCAACAAAATAATCAATCTGATGATGAATTGAAAAACAAATCTGATTAAACAATTGATTGCGAGACTTGTAAAGATGATCATCAATATGATTAGATTTAACGTCAATCGTATTTCAACTTGATGGTTAAAAAATGGAAATAATCAACTGGACAATTGATTGCAATGATTTGCATCATCTCTTGTTGATGATTCAGTTGTATGATAAATACCATCTAACTGAATCCACATTTATCCCATTCAATTTCATCAACCTTAATCATAACAGTTTCTCTCGTCAATTGACTGGTGAATGTTTCTCATTATTGATGATTAGTTTCGCTTGCTTCTAAATTGTTCACACAACCATGATTATTGAGTTTTAAATTGTCATGAAACAAACAGTGAATGAATAAGAAAAAATCTCGTTTTGTTGCTCATCTGTGCTTTTCAGATTGAAATGATTCACTTTCATCAACTAACATCAAGTCAACAATCTGAATATCTTATTGTCTGACTAACTTGCATTCAATTTTATCAATTGATTCAGAATAAGAAGAAAAAATGTTTCAATGAAAATACAAAAAAACCAAATGCATTTGTACTGCTATCGCATTCATAAGCTGCTATTATTCACTAATTAACATGAGCTACTGAAAAAATGCAATCTTATAAGTTACTTGATTTCAATAATAGTCATTAACATCATTTTACTTGCATCAATGAAGGAAATGGAGCATTAAATTGTACAATAAAAAGCAATATTTTGACCTAAAATAAATCACCAATCAACTATTAGTATACAATATGTTTTTTCTGTTTCTATTATCAACAGGATTCTTAAAAATAATTATATCTAATGAACACTAAAAAGATCAAATGCTTCATTTTCATCAAAAATAAACTGAACATCAATGATTTTTGAGAATTGAATATTTCTGAATCCAACACAGACTTAACAGTTTTCAGGTGAAAATCTGGTCAATTCAAACTGTGATGATAACCATTTGACTATTAATTTATTAACCCTGAGTTTAACTATTATAAGCTGTTTATCATGATTTAATACCAAAAGTTGTCAACATTGAAAATGATCAGTGTGAATGAAAAAAAGCGTAAACACGCAACCTTCAAACGTGAAATAGATTGTAGCTGATTGTTGAAACTGATCAAGTTGCCTTTTTTGGGTTTAAAATTCTTAGAAGTTAAAAGTAAGGTGAAAAATTGATGATCGATTGGTTATGGGGTTAACATGTTATCCAGGAAAAAGATGAAGATGACTACATTCTGAGCGGTAAACAAGGTTTCTCAGGTGAAACTTAAGAAGCTGATAAACACTATCGAGATACAATCAGTTAAAATCAGTATCGATTTGAAGTGCGTTTCGGTAAATCAACTAAATCAATTAGAAACACACAGGATTATGTTGGCTAAAGAAACAATTTTCATGTCAAAAATAACGCAAACAAAATGAACAAGCCTTATAACTTCCTTGTCATGTTAACTCACAACCTTCACAATGGACTGAATATTGCAATTTTGATTTGGTTTATAAACAAATTAATCAATCACCCGAGCTTGTTGAAATTCAGCATCAGTTAAATGGTCTCCTTTAGGCACTTGTTGATTCGCTGTTGATTCATGATGATCGTCATTGGTTTCCATGTATTGTTTACCTTTCCAATGAGTTGACCCATGATTTGAATCAACACCATTTTTGCCAAACTGACCATTACTTGATGATGATTTTGGTGATTTACCTTGGCGAGATGATGATGGTCGTTCAACGTTAAATCCATTGGTATTCATTATCAGGTTAAATGCTATTACTATCATAATTAAGGACCACCGAGGTATCATTTTCATCTTTATCATCATCATTATCATTTACACGTTTCTATCTTTTTCTTGTAACAATTTTTCACACAACAGAATAGTTTCACTCAATTTTATATTACTATAACTATAATTATGTAAAATAATGAGCATATACAAATTTACTATCACAACCGACGAACACAAATTTACACAAACAACAATTAACAATTGACAATCACAATGTGCACAGTTTTGAAGTTGATTTCATTTTCAGCTCTTAATACGATTCTGTTAATCAATTTATACAATATCGTGATGATCAATCAGAGACGCTACCTTAGGGTTGATTAAGATGAACATCTAACAATTTGTACACATTATCATGATACTATTCATCTGGTTCCTCCTCCTTCAATCCTGCTATCATTAAGAAAAAAAGGAAATTATGAGTTAGTCAGACGGAAATACTGATGAGAAGTGCGAAAGTAAAAACATTGATCATCTTTTTCTTCAAGATTTTTCATTCTTTTTATTCTTCCTCTCTTTCTTTCTCCTTCAAAATGTTCAAGAAAAACAAATTGTTATTCAACTCGTAATTGCTACTTTTCATGTTTAAAGCATCAACTTACACAAAAAACAAGACTAACCAAGCCTTGCAATTTTTTGCTGTCCAATTGTATTGCTAAGCATAATCTTGTTTTTATTCAAACTTCAATCACTTCTACTCACCCTTTGATCCCATCTCCTTTTGATGCTCAAGCATTGTGATCATCTTAACAATAACAATTAAACGACGGGACGATCAGGAAATCATAGATAATAGCTTGAATCGACAAGAAACAAGTTAAATAATAGTTAACATTTTGCATTTAACATTTTAGACGCAAAGTTGAAAGTGCCATCTATTGTTGAGTGAATTGGCCAATCGACGTTTGCTTGTAAAATGTCAAAAAAGGAAAAGGTGACAATTTTTAAAACAATAGATGGCGGGCAGTCTAAAATGTCGAAAATTTAAATCCTTCGATAACCCTGGTAACAATTGTTAACGCTTTTTTCAAATTAGTGCAATCTTTAATTGTTATTGGCCATATTTTGCTCCGGTATTAAGTTAACCATTAATTGTTGATTTTTTTGAAGGGGAAACAAGTTTGTCTGTTTATGGTCATTTCCTATGGATTGTGCAATTCGTTGACTGAAATGTTAAAGTGTTGTGTTTAAAAAATCACCGAAAAGCGAAAGTGTACAATTCCGGTTTTAGTTCCACTTTGTTTTGTTTACTTGTTTTTGTTTATTTTTGATGACTCAGATTCAATCAACCCTGCTGAATCTTAAGATAACTTATTTCTTTCAATTGCGATTATAGTTCAATCGTCGCAATTCAATTGCATCGATTTCATTCTGCGTTTTTGTACAGCTTATAGCAATGAATCCACGTTTTTGATTAATTATTGTCATGAAAACTTGCACTTCTACCTATAACCCTTTTTTCGTTTCTGTTAAACTGTTTATTTGCTTGTTTACATTTTTATTTGTTTGCATTATTAGATCCTTTTACTAATCTGTTAGATTAAACAGCTTAAGTTTATAAACATCGAGCAACTCCACTTCCAATGTTTCTTCATTTGTCAGTCTTTACTTTTTCTTGTTCTGTTTATGATCAAACAACGTGATTTTTATTTTGTTTCAACACATTGTACATAATTAAGTTATTTTTTTGTCAAATGCTGCTCAAAATGTTGATCAATGGACGATATACTCTCAACTCACCAACTCCGATGAAATCAAAGAATTTCTATGCAAAGGTTAATCATCATTTTTACTACTTATTCATCAATAATTTTCTTGCAATTGTTCATTAAGTTCACTCGATAATATAATGCCATTAACTTATTTCACCCGATTTCATGTCACAAGTTGTCGAAATTTCATCATTGAAAGTGAACAATTCGACACTAGTGCCAACAAATTTGACCATCAGCTCTTGTCTCCTTAAAAAATATTCAACTTGCAAATTTTATTTGCATCATGTTTCAATAACCTATTCAATTCAGGGTTACCCTTAAGATTTCATCATAAACAATAAGAGTGAGACACTTACGGAATATGTTTAACCTTGTCGCTCTTGTGTTTGAAGATGCAAATACTTGATGCTGATTATTATGATTATCAGGAATACCTTTTGTCTCTTTTATCTTTCTGATAATCAGGCCATCTTCAAGGTGTGAACCCGTTAAGCTAGAATTTTTTTACTTTTTATGAAAAGAAAAAGAATCTTGCTTGTAGGTTCTTGAGATTCAATTTTATCATCTTTTTGCAGCAAACTCATACAAACATCATGATTGAACCTTCATCAGAAGCTTATCAAAAAAAAGATGAACTTTTGTTTCTATTAGAATGAAGGTTCTTTGATATTTAGTTTATCGTTGTTAGTGTTGATGATGATCATCATCATCGTCATTACAAGTTACACCAACTTATTTTGATATTTTTTTTATCCTCAACCTTACTCATTTAACTTTGCTATAACTTTAGATTCTACCCTCCCTTATTCATTAATTTAAATTTTTTTAACCTTTTTATGCTATTTTCGCCTCTTTGCCTTGCTATTTCAATTTGATTAAAACTTTTTTCTTTCTTCTTTTCTTTCGATAATTAGTTTCGAAAAATTTTGAAGCCTGTTGCTTTCAAACTTGGAATCGGATCATCTGGACCAATAATGTCACCTGTTGAATTGAAACACGCATCTCAAATATCGTATTCAAATATACAGACTGCACAAGTACAATCTCAACCACCACCGCCACCTCTACCTTCAGTATCAACAAATAACAATAACAACCATGTTCACGCTCTTCAGCCACCGCCTCAACAACAGTCACAGCCACAACAACAGCAACAGCAACAACTAACAGTGACATCACAACAACCGCAACAACAAACACTTCATCCACATCACCATCTAACTCTGAGTAGTCATCATCACCATCACCACCACCATCAACACTTACACAATGATTATCATTCACCACGGACTGGTTCAGTTTACTCAAGTCCATTTTCATCTATCGACTCCGAAACTGATTCTGGAAAATTGATTGTGAACGGTTTGAATCGTGTGGAAACATTAACAACTAAGTCAAATTTAAGCCAAAGTCAAGCAAGTCTTTCCCATTGCTCAGGTCTTCCTGGAGATGATGATCACTGGTACCTTGATCCGCCTCCGCCACCTTCCTCAGTTCTTAAAATGCCTTCACTTAACTGGGACTTATCCAGTTTAACGGCTGCTCGTCGAAGACCTTTAATGTACAATTCAAGTGATTATTTAAGTCAAACTCCTTCGCCCAATGATTCAGTTATTGTTGAACTTGAAGCACTACTTAGGGAGAAAGATTCAGAAATAAGTTACCTAAGAGAAACCTTGGAACGCAATGAACAGGTAAATACATTAATTCATTATTTTCATCTCTTAAATGGCTCTAATTGAAAGTTACAATGTCAAACTATCAAATTTGTTCACAGTTATTTCTGTCGAAATTCTGTAGACCCTGAGACAAGAAAAGTTCATCAGCTTTTCAGCTATCATCGTCATCATACCAGTTTTTGTTGCTCAAAACGTATCATGATGATGGCTATGTTGATGGAATCATTGATAAAATTTTAGATTTAGTTAGCATGATTTTTAAAATTTGTTCACGAACCACCATTTCTTAATAAGAAGCAGTGTACTTAATTTATTATTATATCGCTTGTGATATTGCAATTATACTATCATTTTTTATCAAATCGTGGCCAACAAAAACTTTCTTAGCTAAAACAAGTCTCTTTATCATCGGATTCACTTGAAAATGCTTGTTTGAAGTTATATATGTTTAATATCCTACCAATTACAATAGCCGTAATCTTCTAACTACTCAAGCCACGTCCTTCCATCAAAAACGAAATAATCATAATCTTTACCTCTTTCATCTCACTTCTTCATGAACTTTACCGAATAACCTATTTGAACTTTATATAAGAAGTTAGACGGAGAAAGTCCAGTGAGAGTTCCGATCAATTTCAAAATCATCATTTTTCTGTAATCCTATTCAATTCAATATAATTTAATGCAACGTAATCTGGTTAGATAAGACATTGTTTTGTTTTTATTGTCAAATATTAATAGAAAAGAAAAAGGAAAGCTATATTAGGCACAAGCTATTACTTTCAATCATTGCTTTCAATTTTTTCTCCAATCATCAGGTTCTTTATGAGCACAATAGTTGATCTATGACAACCTAATAGACTAATAACATATATTAAATTTTAATTTAATTCTTTTTTTCTCTTCCATTTTAGGTTATTTTCAAAGTTTACGAAGAGAAAGGCCAGAGTTGGGAACGAGAGTTTAAAAAATTGAAGTCACAATACGAGTTAAACCTTAAAAATTATCAGCAAAGAGCAACTCGAGCAGAACAAATGATATCTCTTCAAAATAAACAGGTAAGAATCTGGTTTCATACAACAATCAACAAGTAAACAACATTTACTCAAACAAGTAAAAAAATATTGAAACAAACGAGCGGAGCAGCAAAAGACTACAATTTTTTCTCTACATAGAATCCACTAAACTTTCAAACTTCACTTTCTACTTTTTCATAGTTTTCCTCCTCATACTTTCACTCTATTTTGGCTCATCTAATAGCTTCTTTTAGACTGAAACCATCTGAATTTTGCTAGCTATTCTTGTTTCACTGAATAATCATGACATCTAACAAGCTTCTCTATTTGGGTGTAACCAGCATTTAAAAGGTTAATTACATTGCTTTATTTGTTTACCAAGAGAGGCTACCTGAAAATTGACCTTACCCTCAGCGATTTCATCTAAATTTAGTTAAATTATTATATTCCATCGTTTGTTAATGATTAATATTTGTTTGAATACACATCAGCTATTTACATTGTAACAATTAATAGTTCAAGCAATGATTTTCTTACTGTTTCCGGCATGTATCGGTAAATAATACACAACCTTTATTATCGTAATTATCATTATGCCTTTTGAATGAAGAGGTCATCATTTAAGCTGTCCACTCTGTTTTTAGATTGTCGTTTGGATTTGATTTGTACTTGCTTATTGTTGTTTACCAATTGTCTATTAGATAATCACGTCGCTGCAATTTGAATGATTGTGTTCATCCTTGCAGTATCATGATTATCTTTATCCTCTTCTTTCACCCTGTAATCCTTCAACTTACACCTACTTATACAACTTTTACTGATAAATTTTTTTCATTTCTATTCACAGAATCAAGCTGACCGGGAGTTAATTGAACAAAATTATGAGACAAGCAGAAAAAAGGTTGAATCATTGGAAACTGAAAATGTTGGACTGAAAAGTGAATTGACAAATCTTAAAGAGATGGTTGATGAGCTTAAATGGACTTTGTGTGAGCGAAATGGTGAGATTGCTTTGCTCAAATCACAAATCCGTGATTCTAAAGTAGATCTCAATTACCGGTCAACCGAGTTGGTTGGATTGAGGGCCAAACTGAAAGAAACTACTGAAGCTCTGGAAGAAACAAAGTTTAAAAGTAATTCCCTCGAAAAAGAATTGGCCTCATGTCAGGATAACTGTAATTCACAGATTCAGAATCTAGGTCAACGGTTATCCGATTTAGTACGACAGTTGGAAGAGAAGAGTAGACAGTATGATACATTGTTTAATGAGAAACGTGAATTACAAGATCAAGTATTAACCTTGCAACAACAATTAAATACTGAGAAAACTAATTTTAATAAGGAGAGAGAAACCTGGGCCGATGAGAAGGATAAAGTTCTCAGATATCAACGACAATTGCAATCTAATTACAGGAAGATGTTATCAGCTAACAAGATTCTTGAAGATCTGGCCAACATCCTCAGGACTAAGGAATTACCAAAAACTGAAGAATCTTCTTGTTAACTATTTTGAATTTTCCATTTACATTTTGACTTATTCTCTTTTCTAATTGATTGATTAACTATCTTTATAATTGATTTCCAAGAAAACAGATCAACTAAAAAATGTGATCTTTATAAGAAACAAAACAAATCAACTTGTCAAAATTTTTTATTTCATCATTTTTCCAAATCATGTAAAATATAACTCTTTAAATGATCAAATGAAATTTAATCTTAAATAAAACTTTTCTGGTCTTCTAAAACATAAATTGATTAAGTAACAAAAGTATGTCAAAATGATTATGAGCTAATAAGTTTAAAAAAGTTGTTAAAATGATGATTGTGATTATAGATTAAGCTGATGAAATAGTGTGGCCAAAAACCATTGCGAGTAATGCCATCCTGACAAACATTCCATTTCTCATTTGACGGAAATAAGCAGCTCGAGGATCTTTATCAAAAGCTGGGCTGTTGAATGAATAATTGAACAAAAAGTTAGTTTAAATTAATCAATTAATAGATTAAGAATTTGAATTATGTAAACTCTATGCAAACTTACCTTATTTCCTCATTTCGAGGCAAAGGATGCATAACTATCATCTTCTTCTTAGCTTTAGACATTAATTCAGGAGTAATGATAAACTGTTCTGTCCAAATTCGATAATCAAAGTCTTTTGTGATCCTTTCCTTTTGAATCCTAGTCATATAAATTACATCGGATTCCGCTAATGCATTTTCAAGGTTTGTGTTTTCCTCGAATGGAATTTGTTTTTCGAACAAATAGTTTTTTACAGAGTCAGGAAGTTTAAGGCTTGGAGGTGAAATAAGCTTCAAACGGACATTGTAGTGGGTCAATAGTTTTGCCAATGAATGAACAGTTCTTCCATTAAGAAGATCTCCAACCAAAGAAATAGTTAAACCATTTACAGTACCAATTTCTTCTCGAATGGTGAAAACATCAAGTAAAGCTTGAGTCGGATGTTCACCAGTTCCATCACCACCGTTTATAACCGGAATTTGAGCAGCAGCAGCAGCATTTCGCGCTGCTCCTACTTGCGGATGTCGAATGACCAAAGCATCATAATACGATGACATTGTTTTCATAGTATCGTCAAAAGTTTCTCCTTTTTGCTGAGATGATTCACTAGGGTCAAATTTTCCTATTGATCCCCCTAATCTAATCATGGCTGCGTTGAAAGAATGGAAAGTTCGACTACTTGGTTCATGGAAATATAATCCAAGAGTCCGACGCCGAAGTACATCACAGAGATCAGCCTTTTTTTCGATCAGTTTCTTTATTTCTTGGGCACAGTTGAACAGAACATGGAGAGTCTGTGCTGTGAACATGTCAACTGAAAGAATATCTTTATTCCTAAGAGTATCGTCATCATGAACAACAGCAATTGATTTTATACGTTTTGTTGGAACCGGTTCAACTTTGGTGGAAGTTATGGTGGGAATAGGTGGTGTGGGTAGAGGAATTTTATCTCCTGTTAGTTCCGTTTTAATGTCACTTAAATCATTTAACTTTAATTCTTGAATGACATCGACACAAATTTCTGGAACGGTTATACGAATTGGTTCTTTAATTCGATCAATCTCTGTTAATGGACATATTTCATTACCAAACCCAGGAGGGACAAGCACTTGTCCATCAATAAAAGCAACCTCACCTCGTAGAACAACTCGTCGAACTTTACCTTTTACTTTTCGACCAGCAAATGGAGTCCAGTCGGCTTTTGTGTAAGGCAAAGAATCAGGAATTATCCACGTTTCATCTAAATCTATTTCAATATAAGTATCAGGTTGGTCTGGTAAATTAAAAATGCGTCTTGGATTAATGTAAAGTTTTGTGAGAATGTCTTTCAATGATAACTTTTTCTCATGAACTGCAGTCAACAGTAGTGGAAGGATTGTCTCTAAACCAGGGAAACCGGGACAAAATTGTTTATGCTTATGGGATAAAAGGTGTGGTGCGTGATCCGTTGCAAAGCAATCAATAACATCAAGATTAGCCCAGAGAGCTTGTTGGTCTGACTTTTTGACTAATGGTGGTTTCACTGAACTCTTTGATTCACCAATATTAAGTACATCCTCTTCTGACAAGAAAAGATGGTGTGGACACACCTCACAGGTAACTTTTTTACCCTCTTCTTTAGCAGCTTTAATCATAAAAATTTCCTCAGCTCGAGCAACATGACAAATATGAACAGATCGTTGATATTTACTTGCTACCATGATAATTGCTGCTGTATCACGTCCTTCAGCATGAGCAACTATTGGTAAATCTTTAGGCCAGTGTTCAAATTGTTTAATCCAGTCATCAAAATTAGACATTGTTAATGTTCCAAATGTTTGATTAAGATACATTTTAAGACCTACGACGGGATTTTGGGATTTGGCTAAACTTGGTAATAACTCAGCATTAGAAGGAGTTGCACCAAGAAAAAATGTATAATCACATTTAGCCTTTGTTTTAGCAAGTGTACGAACTTTGTTAAGAGTATCACCATCAACGATAGCAGGATTAGTATTGGGCATTGCACAAACCATTGTTATACCTCCAGCTAATGCTGCTGAAGTGCCACTAATAAAATCTTCCTTGTCTTCTCCACCAGGTTCTCGAAGGTGAACATGGACATCAATTAAACCAGGAAGTCTGACTATTTTTCTCGCCGTTAAACAATCAATATTCGTTTTGACTTTTGGTGATCCCTCAATTAAGCTGAGTGCATCAATTAGAAGACGGGCACATTTAACATCAGAAATTAGAGGAACGGAATGATCAATAGCAAAACGTCGTGCTCGATATCCAAGAGTTGAAACTCGACGAGCTCCACGACTTCTCATTGGTATATTTATAATAAGGTCGAACTCTTTCTCTGCCAATGAGGCAACAATAGCATCAACAATATTAACAGTTGGATTTTCATTCCCAATCTCTTCAAAAGGCCATTCTATAGCTTCTATGTAAATCCCTTTATGAGTATAATAATCAGCAGTTCCTTGACTTCCATACAACTTGTAATTCATTGATTTCAGAAGACGGACACTTCCTAGAAGTTCATCTTTCCTTTCATATCCTCCAATAGAAAGAAATGCTACTTTTCTCTGTGGGATACGAAATCCAGTACTCATTAAGGCTTTAAGATAGGCTTCGTATTTGTTCTCTCCAAAACAAGCTACTTCACCAGTAGAAGCCATTTCAACACCCAAAGCAACGTCTGCTCCAGCTAATCGAGAGAAGGAAAATTGAGGAACTTTAACGCCAACTCTTGAGTTTGTCACGGCAGGGCTGAAGGTATTTGTGCCAAATTCTTGATTCTCTGGCTCATAAGCTCCCATGATTACTTTAGTTGCTAGAGCAACAAAGTCAAAGTCTAAGGTTTTCGAGACAAATGGAAACGACCGAGAAACTCTAAGATTACACTCAATGACATAAAGTTGATTATTCTTGGCTATCAATTGCATATTGTATGGACCGTTAACTGCTAGAGCTTGACCGATGGCAGCACAAATTTCTTTAATTCGAGCTAAAGTTTCTTCGTTCAAATCATTAGGAGGAGTAATTAACGTAGCATCTCCTGAATGAACACCAGCATTTTCAACGTGTTCTGAAACAGCGATTTTAACTAGTTCACCGTCACGAGCAACAGCGTCAACATCAATTTCTTTAGCTCCCACAATATATTTACTAATAACCACAGGATGGTCTCTATTCACTGTGGCTTCTTTAGCCAAATAAGTGCTCAATTCGTTGGCATTAAATGCCACAATCATTCCAGCCCCACTCAAAACATAAGAGGGACGAACAATACATGGATAACTTGTTTCCGCACAGAAATTCAAAGCTCCTTCAATATCAGTTAATTCACGCCATTTAGGCTGGTCAATTCCTTTAATGTCAAGAAGACGAGAAAATTTGAAACGATTTTCTGCTCCATCTATATTTTCAGGTGAAGTTCCCAAGATTCTAGCATTTTGTCGGTGAAGGTCCATAGCAATATTGTTAGGTAGTTGTCCACCCATGCTCAAAATTATACCATGAGGATTTTCAATTTCATAAATATCCATTACAACCTAAAAAAATAAAATAATGAGTTACAAAGACAAACTTAAAATATGAGATCACTGGACTCACCTCAAAAGATATTTCATCAAAGTATAATCGGTCACACACATCGTAATCAGTACTGACAGTTTCTGGGTTGTAATTTATCATTATTGTAGTTTTGTTCATCTAGATAAAAAAGAGTTACTCGTAGTTAATATTCAAAGTTTACATTCAGTTATGGTTACATACTTTACGAAGCTGAGAGACGCAGCCAACGGCACAACAATCAAACTCCACTGAGCTACCAATACGATAAACTCCTGATCCAATGACGATAACAGAATTTTTGTTGATTTCTGATGGGTAAATGTTATCAGTATCATCTTCAGATGCATTATAAGTAAGATAAAGATAATTTGTAGAAGCTGGATATTCAGCAGCAACAGTATCGACCTTTCTAACTCGAGGACGTATCGGAGGAGAGCTTGAGTATCTTATAGCTCTAATTAAAAGTTCAGCTGAGCCAACACAAGATGCAATCTGTTTATCGGAGAAACCGAGCTTTTTAGATTGTAAAATAATATCTGAAGAAAGTGCGTTTGAATTGACTGTTTTAAGAAATCGCTGATGTTCAATGATTCGCTTCATCTTATATAAAAACCATTTGTCGATTGCTGTTAATTGATTTAACTCTTCTATCGAATAGTTATCCCTCAATGCAGCAGCAAGAACGAAAATTCTCATATCAGTAGGGCATTCGAGTTTCTGAGATGTTGGTTCTTCAACTCCAGGATCAAAACCTGCACAATTCTCATGAACCATTCTCAATGCTTTCTGGAATGCTTCTTCGAATCTTCGTCCAATTGCCATAACTTCCCCAACACTCTTCATTGAACTTCCAATCCTACGAGAGACTCCGGTAAATTTACCTAAATCCCAACGTGGTATTTTAACAACACAATAGTCTAGACTGGGCTCAAAACAGGCAGTCGTTGATCCGGTTACCGAGTTTTTCAAGTCTGAAAGACAGATTCCAAGAGATAATTTTGCTGCTACATAAGCCAACGGATAGCCGGTAGCTTTACTTGCTAAAGCTGATGACCTTGAGAGTCTAGGATTAACTTCAATAATATAAAACTCTTCACTTTTAGGGTTTAAAGCAAATTGCACATTACACTCTCCAATAACACCAAGGTGACGGACAATTTTTATAGACATTGATCGAAGAAGATAATATTCTGAATCTGTTAAAGTTTGACTTGGAGCAACAACAATTGATTCCCCTGTGTGAATTCCTAAAGGGTCAAGATTCTCCATATTACAGATTGCTATACAGTTGTCATAAGAATCTCGAATGATCTCATATTCAATTTCTTTCCATCCTTTCAAACTTTTATCGAGTAAAACTTGATTTGAGTGAAGTAAAGCCTTTGAAACAATCTTTCGAAGCTCTGTTTCATCATGAGCAAAACCTGATCCAAGGCCACCAAGTGCGTAAGCAGCACGAATAAGAATTGGGTATCCTAATCGTTTGGCAGTGATAATAGCTTCTTCAACTGAATAGACAGCTCCTGATGGGGCAACACGACCTCCAATGGAGGCAACTTGTTCAGCGAAAAGCTTTCGATCCTCTGAGTTAATGATAGATTGGATTGGTGTTCCCATCACAGTTATTGAATATTGTTTGAAAATACCACGATTGTTCAATTCAATTCCACAATTTAATGCCGTTTGACCACCAAACATAAGTAAAATACCATCAGGACGTTCCAATTTAATTACTTCTATCACATATTCTGCAGTAATTGGTAAAAAGTAAACCTTTTCAGCTAAACCAGGATTTGTTTGAACTGTTGCAATATTCGGATTTATTAAAACAGTTGATATTCCCTCTTCTTTCATTGCTTTTATGGCTTGACTTCCTGAATAATCAAATTCTCCAGCTTGACCTATTGATAGACCGCCTGATCCAAGGATAAGTACTTTTCTAGGATATTTACGGGCCTCTTTGAAAGTTGGAATGTTCAGTCCTTTAGTTATTAGATCAATCACTTTAGCGCCTGATTTATAGTTGACTATCAAATCTAGATAAACATCAAACAATGATTCCAAGTCATCCGGACCAGCTTTGTGTTCGGGGTGAAATTGAACGCTGAAAAAAGGCTTCTCTTTGTGATAGATGCCTTCATTGGAATCATCATTGGCATTGGTAAAAAGAGGCGCCCATTCATTAGAAAGACTGGATGCATCAACTGCGTAACCATGATTTTGAGAAGTTACAAAACAACGTTTAGTATTGGTAAAAAGGCATGGTTGATTATGACCACGGTTGCCAAAATTCATTTTATAAGTTTTCCCACCAGCAGCGAGAGATAAAATTTGATGACCGAGACAAATACCAAATATCGGTTTGATATTAGATGAATTTAAAATCAATCGGATTCGCTCAACTATTATTTCGCAATCTTCAGGATCTCCTGGTCCGTTTGAAAGAAAAATTCCATCATAAGGAATATCACATTCAATAAAATTAAAATCCCAAGGGACAAGAGAAACTTTAGCACCACGATTGACAAAACAACGAATCTGATTATATTTTGCACCACAATCAATCATTAAAATATGTGGATGACCTTTAGGGTTGAAAATACGTTGCGATTTTGTTGAAACAGCAGCAACATAATTTCCTTTAAAAAGAGGAATATCAGGAACTACTAAATCAGGAATATTTATCTTAATTTGTGCGATTTGGGTTTTATTGTCACGAATATGCTTAGTCAAAGCTCTGGTATCCATCCCTTGAATACCCACCACTTGGTTTTTTACCAACCAGTCATTCAAATCACATTTGCCATTCCAATGACTGTAAAAATCAGATAGCTCATCTACAATTAGAGCTTTCACCCAAATCTTCGGTGCCTCGAAATATTTGAGAATCCCAAAATCATCGACGTCGTCATTAGGAACACCATAATTGCCCACCAACGGATAAGTGAACACCAAAATTTGGTTAAAATATGATGGATCGGTCAATGACTCAACATAACCAACCATTCCAGTCTGAAAAACTGGAATTAAAAGCAACGAAAATATATTTAAAAAATAAATTAATGCACAATTTTTGAAATCAGGCGAACAATTACTCACCGATTTCTCCAGATACATTTTGTTTATAACCAAAAGGGCGTCCAAAATATTGCGAGCCATCTTGCAGAGTTAAGCAGGCCATTGTTAAATTGCAAAAAAAAATAAAATTCAGAGTTAAAAACAACTTGTTAGTTTAAATGATTGCTGTCGATTGTAACAGTCTTCAAAAATGATTTTTACAAACGAAAGAAACTTTTCCACTGACTTAATTGTAGCTCCATCTAGTGTATTCTATGTACCATTTAACCGGTTGTGTAATATACATGGTCTCCATGCGGTAGAGACTCTCTACTAGAGAGAGATTTTAATAAAATAATTTTATTAAAATTGTCCGATTGATGCATCGAGTTTTTTTTATAAAACTAGAGCTTCTGATATTAGACGCCTAGATTTTAGTAAAAGTTTAACGCCTAATAAAAATTTGCAATCAGATCTAGACTTTGAAATTAGTACTGAAGCTAAAGTCTAATGCAGTTTAAACTTTTGTCTAGACTTTGTTGATACACTCTTAGCTCATTTATTTTTTCAAGATCAATTTGCTGTTGTTTATTTACATCTTTCATTACATTCATATGTAGTATAGTCGAAATGAACTTGACTACTTTTTAATAGAACGATGAGACAATTGAAGTAAGGGTCATTGTGTGGAGTATACTGAGGGATCCCAGCAAATAGAACCACAAGTTCATTGATTATATGAAACCAGATGATTCGAAATCGTTATTGAATTTTATTATCCCAAAAATACTAAAGACATTAAAGTGTTTGTGCTGATAGTTACAAGATTAGTGATCGAATTTGCTTATTAAGAAAGTCAACTGTACAAAATAACTAAAGGAATGAACATTCCAACTTTCAAAGATGCCCGTAAATATCCTAGAAAAGTACCATAAAAGATGAGCAGCAATTGCGCTTTAAATAGTCATCATCAATGGTCCATAAGTTGAAGGCTTTAACTAAAGAAATTTAAATGATGACATTTACAGTCTCAATGAAAAATTGTCCAACATTGATTTATGTCTTCAACATGATGGATCGGGATTAATAAGCTCTAAAACATTTCCAACAAAAAGTAGGCCACCAGTGATTAAAACTTGTAATGGCCACCAGCTTGTAATCATCATGCACTTTATTTTTCAACCAATTCATTTGAATCCAGGAAATCTAAAGGTTTATTTAAGCTGGAAAATTGGTGAAAATTATCAGTATTTCTTTTAAGGTCTTTTTGTATTGCTTGCCACATTTCTCTTGTTTTGTTGATCCTATCAGAGATCCAATCAAATTCAAATCGGGAATTCAGCATCGTTTCAGGATAAATTTCGATATTTTCAACATAATTTGAAGGAAAAATAGCGACATCAAACGATTCCTGAGCAACTCTTTGAATCAATGGTTCATGTTGGCGGAGTCCAGCCGAAAAGAAGAATAAGATGCGGAATATTTTTTCATTGGAAGACTGAATATATGATTTTTGTTTCAACCAACTACAACAATTATCTAAACTTTCAACAGCATGGGCGCCATCAAGGAAGTAACTCTTCCTTTGGTAATTGCATGACACATTCCAGGCCAATTTGTTTTTACTAACCCTGAAGCTTCTTCTTTATCCAGAGCGAATCATTTGGATAATGCTATCAATTCACTTTGGTTAATCTCCGCAGAAGTCATCTTCATATGAAAGTATCGAGATATTTGTAAAGCAAGAGAAGCATTGATTCTTTGAACGTGGCCATCAATACCTAGATTAATAGATTTTGTAAGGTGATAGATTTTCATAATTTTCCATTCGTGGACAAATTATAACTTCACTGTCCTTTTAAATCGATCGATTGCGAATAACCTGCATTGCAGGTTCAGGCTGAGAAGAAGTGAAATAAACAAAATCCTGGTTTAGCTGAAAAGGTTTACTTTTTACCAATTACTGCAGAATATGTGATAGAAGTAATTAAATTGGAACGTCCTGATGGTATTTTACTTATGTTTGGTGGTCAAACGGCATTAAATTGTGGAATTGAATTGAACAATCGTGGTATTTTCAAACAATATTCAATAACTGTGATGGGAACACCAATCCAATCTATCATTAACTCAGAGGATCGAAAGCTTTTCGCTGAACAAGTTGCCTCCATTGGAGGTCGTGTTGCCCCATCAGGAGCTGTCTATTCAGTTGAAGAAGCTATTATCACTGCCAAACGATTAGGATACCCAATTCTTATTCGTGCTGCTTACGCACTTGGTGGCCTTGGATCAGGTTTTGCTCATGATGAAACAGAGCTTCGAAAGATTGTTTCAAAGGCTTTACTTCACTCAAATCAAGTTTTACTCGATAAAAGTTTGAAAGGATGGAAAGAAATTGAATATGAGATCATTCGAGATTCTTATGACAACTGTATAGCAATCTGTAATATGGAGAATCTTGACCCTTTAGGAATTCACACAGGGGAATCAATTGTTGTTGCTCCAAGTCAAACTTTAACAGATTCAGAATATTATCTTCTTCGATCAATGTCTATAAAAATTGTCCGTCACCTTGGTGTTATTGGAGAGTGTAATGTGCAATTTGCTTTAAACCCTAAAAGTGAAGAGTTTTATATTATTGAAGTTAATCCTAGACTCTCAAGGTCATCAGCTTTAGCAAGTAAAGCTACCGGCTATCCGTTGGCTTATGTAGCAGCAAAATTATCTCTTGGAATCTGTCTTTCAGACTTGAAAAACTCGGTAACCGGATCAACGACTGCCTGTTTTGAGCCCAGTCTAGACTATCGTGTTGTTAAAATACCACGTTGGGACTCACAAACCTTGTCAGATGAACCTACCTTCAGAATCTTCCTCAGTATTGAGATAACCCTTTGAAAAACGTTATCATTCGGAATGGATAACTAATATTTGGTCCGAGGTGGACGGGTGAGTAACCATCAATACCTTCCAAGAAAAGGCACCATTTTTTTGCCATATCATTTAACTATGAATTTTACCCATGAAAAAAGTATCTTTGTATCGCAGCATTTTAATATGGATTATATGATCCTTAATAGATTTTCCTTCGCTACCTCACCGAATTGTTAATTCGGGAAATGCCATTTACATAATGACTTCTGTTTTCTAAGCTGCTCGTGTGATACAGTGTGATCAGTTTCATCACGTCAAGGTAAGTGTTTATCTAATTTAATTTCATTAGCTAATTTAACTCTCATCAATCTTGTGAACTCCTTAACCTGCGAAGTTTATTCACGTTCATTCATTCAACTTTCTAATTGACTTCTTTTTGTTTTAGGTAGATCTAAGGATTCGTGACGTAAACCTAGGAGTCAGATGAAAAGCAAGTCCATAAGAAGATCCATTTCACCTAGGAGACATAGATCTAGAAGTATAAGTCCATATCAAACCGGTCATAAATCAGTGTCCCGTTCACGATCTCGATCTCGTCACCGGTACAAATCACGTGATAGACATGACTCAAGAAATAGGTATGATCTTGATTCACTAATATTTCCGTTTGCCTGTGAATACAATGAACATGTAAATGAATAGTTGTCCATAAATCACAGAGAATTCATACAATTCAGACTACATTGCTATCTTGCCAGACACAAACCATTAATTATTATCCTGATAACAGTGCTTTGATTCGCCATGGTTTGATTTGTTAATTAATGGGAACCACTTTAATTAACGTCATATTAATGATTTTGTTAAGATTTCTTCAGTTTCTGTAGCCTGTACAGTAACTGTATTTCAAAAGGTAAACTGAGTTGCTTACGATTGTTAGTATGCATATTAAAATGATTGGGTCCAGTAATTTTGTACTTTATTTTGATAGTCAGGAAATAATAGTCAAGGTTATTCCTAATTTGTTTTCGTTGGAATTAGTCGAAGGTTATCTTATTTCAAACAATTAAATTATTTAAAATGATGAAAGTGTTAAATAGATTCTATTAGAAAAATTAATTTCAATTTCTATGCTTCAACCATTAATACATTAATGTATATTACAGCTAAGCAAATAAAGTAGTCGAGATTATGAAAACGATATCAATCTTTCAAAATTTAACTCTTTCTAGCTTCAATCTATTCTAATAAAGCAAATAAATTAATGAATTTAAAGTTAATATTTACCATTATTGGATCATTCTCATAAATGATAACCTTGCCAATGTTATCCTTTCTTAAATATTTTAGTTGAAACTGAAGTATCAAGAATTGCAGACCTAACCAATGATTACAGCTACTCAAATCAATATCATATCAAATAACCATATATCAATACCATCAGTGTCACTTTAATCATCTTCATATCTATTACCATCATAATTATCAATTACAGTTTGCAGTAAACTTGATTCTTTTCCTAGTTTTTTCTTCCCTCTTTTTTCATTCTCTCTTGCCCTGGTAGCTGCAACTTCAACAACAACCACAACACTTCAACATTCTTCTGATCAATGTTGCTCTATACCTTCTGATCTCTTGTTTTTTGTTGTCCAATATTATCAATTGATTACAGTTACTGTTTATCTAACCACTGGTCTTCCGAACATTATTTAATAGTCTTTATTACTCTGTGATGAAATTAAACCTCTATTCTGTTATTGGATTGTTCTTGTCAGCCAATTCACACCATAAAGATATTTAAGCTAACCATAAAAGCTAAATTTTATTTTCTATTGTTTCAATTAACTTGCCATAAAAATGTACATGTCTTTAACCTCTCTGGTTTTTATTATTCAGTGTAAGTAATTTCATTAATTAATCATTATTGTGATCTATTTGGTAAGCTGATCAGCTTTCTTTTACATTTCCATAATAAGACCTAATTTTCCTTTTACTCATATATTTCCTTTGCTACTCTTTTTCTCTCTTCTGATTTGTTATTTCAACCCAGGCTTCCTCATTTGTTCTGCTGAACATATTATTCACACTCCAAGATATTCTGATTTTGGTACCTGGGGTGATTGGGAGTATTGCCCACCTGGTCAATTTGTCAATGGATTCCAATTACAAGTTGAAGCACCGAGAGGTGAATTTGGGGATGATACTGCATTAAACTCAATTCGATTCTTTTGTGGTCCTGTCGGTGGATTTTTTAATCATAGCAATTTTATTACTAGTCGTCAAGGATATTGGGGAGCTTGGGGCCAGGTTTATACCTGTGTTGATAACTCTACAGCCATTGGTATTCAACTGAGAGTGGAAAAGAGTCAAGGAATTTTGGATGATACTGGTGCCAATAATCTTCGTATGGTTTGCTCTGATAGATTGGTTCATGAAGGAGATGGTACTATTTGGGGTAAATGGCTGACAAAGTCATTATGCCCAAGGCGAACAGCAATATGTGGATTGAGAACTCTTGTTGAAAGTTGGGACAGAAGCGATGTTCTTGATAATGGTAAGCTAATTATCAATAAATATCTCCCTGTCCCTTTACCCCAATAAATTAATCACTTCATTATTTGTTTTTTTCCTGTATTTTAGATGATACAGCTTTAAATAACGCTGATATAGCCTGTTGTGATGTACCCAGTCCAGCAAAGAGTTGCACTCCTAAAGAAAGATGGGAATTTGTTGCTCATTGTGATAACACAGTTGGAACTGAGGTATATTGATTTCATAATTTAAGGAAAATCACCTGTCATTTCAATCATGAAAAACTTTAGAAAGATCAAGACAATAGCTTTTAAAGGTCATATTTGTTCTCTTAATAGCAACATTACAAGATAATTAGGAACATGATTGGAAAGTTGTTATGGAATATTGAAACAGTCGTAAGCGCCATTTTCAGTGGCAAACACTTCATTTTAATCTTTAAACATTTTTTTTCTATTTCGTGCTTTGAAATTAGATAACATACATATCCTTATTCAATTTTGAGTGTTTTAAGTCAATTATTTAATGTTACTGCGTACTTACAACTAATATTGATAGTAGATACTCTTGACTTTATTTCATCTATATAAAGTATATCTAATTACTGTTGCCTAATGTATCTATTATGTGAGGCTTGATCTTTTTGAGTTCAATTTTGTATCTAATGCATATTCGCCTTTTTTCCAAAATATTTATCTGTTCGTTTAAAACAGACAAAAGAATGTGAATTTGAAAGCAAAGACGATACCCCTAACTATTGGACTGATGTCACCAGAATCTCGAAGACGTACAAAGATCTTGGCATGAGAATAGAGGATGACTATGTTGACCTAATTAAAACGTTCCACCAAAAGCTCGGTAAAAGTAAACGAACTGGTTTCGACTGGAAGGCTTTTGGAGGATCATTAATGAGCAAGAAAGCCCATCTCAAACTCAAAGCCCCACCTGGCGAAAAACAGTACCTTTACCGTCTTCTTGCTAAATGTGGAATTTATCACATTAATTCTGAATATTTCAAGATATTTGACGAAGAACTTGAGCCAAGTTTGACATCATTTGATTACTAGAGTCTTACTAAAACGCATTTTCATTTTGCTGTAAATCCATAAACTTCATCTTCCTTTTCTTGTTAATCTCTCATCACCGAACCATATTCTTTTCGCTTTGTCTCAACATTGACAAATACCAAACTTCAGCATATTATAAGCCCCCATATTGCTATTTAAGAAAGCTTTATTATTATACTATTCTGTAAATTGTGCCACCTTCTGAGAAAGGAATGGAATTGAATTCCTGAAATTCAGATAGAGAGCGAACTTCATGACTATTTGGAAATTGATTAAAAACATTTGATTCTTTACTCTTTGGTTTGAATACTAATCTGATATGTTAAGCGTACTTTGAATAGTTTTTAGTGTTTAGCAGCTTGCAGTAACTTAGAATGGAAATTGTTCAAGTATCATATTCTCTGCTTGTTAGATGGTAAGCCAGTGGTGGTGGTGTCAAACCTCCGAGTCTCGTCGTGGAGCTCGTCGAATCTCTCAACTCTTAGATATCGAGCACGACGTTTTGCTATTGATCATTTTATTCCTCTAATTTCTGATGTTAAATTCGCCCGTCTTCTAATGGAACACACACCACACCTTATATCCATATGCATAAACAATTTTGTCCCGGTTTCTCTGGTTTAGACAATCCATAAACCATAAACAATCCTTCCCTTACTGTTGACTGCAGTTCATTGATAGACATTTTCACAAAACTTTACATTAATCCAAGACGCATTTTTAATTTACCAGATTCACCAACTTGATACTTATATTGGAATAGATTTAGATGAAACGTGGAACGTTTAGTAATTAACTGCATAGTTTATGCATCTTTGCAAAATGTACAGTTTTGATAGTTAGATTGACAAATTTTTTGAATTTCAAGTTTTTAGATCAAATTTAACTCGAATTTCATACATTTACATCCAGAACATTTTAAAATTGACTAAATTTCAAACTGACTCTGTTTAAATACTAATCTGATTATATGTTTAGTGTACTTTGATGCAGCTTATTCGAAATTAGATTACAATGAAAATCGTTACAGCATCATATCCTCTACTTGTTAGATAGATAATCTAAAGTTTGAATGAGAACACTTTGTTTCTTTTTCTTTGTTTCCTCGATCTTTTTGAGTAATAATTCCATTGCTTCGGAATCTTCTTCATATTCTCTTGGTCCTCGAATGTTGACATAATCATCTTGCAATTCCGATTGAACGTCTTCCAATACCTTCTCCACGTCGAACCGCGCATCTTTTATATTTATATTACTAGCTGCCCTTTGCTTGCTAGCAGTGATTTCATATCGGACGCTTGTAAACTGGGTAAGAGCGAACGATGAACCAACTATGAATGCTAGGAAAGGAAACCCGTACCTGAAAAAGTGTGTATCTTTTATTTTAGACCATTTTGTTTTTATTCGGAACAATAAACTTGGACCCATTGGACCCCTTAAAATAACGACTTAGAGATGATTAAGAACACTAAAGCTTTTCGACAAATATCATATTTATAGACTGAATTAGCACGGAGAGGTTTATTCACAAATCAAATGCATGGTTCAAAACAATGTGTGTTATTCTTACAGAAATTTTTGTACAAATAGTTTTTATTTTGATTACATCTGAAATTACATTTGTATATTAAACACTGACAAATCTGAAAATTTGTGAAATAAAACTTTTAAATGCAAAAAATATATTCATTATGAGAAGATTTAAAACTTGATCAAACCAAGCAAGATTTATTTATTTCGATATAGAACAGAATAATCTAAATAACAAGTATGAATACATCCTAATAGGGTTCAAATATCTACCTAATGTAGATTATTAACAAGATCATTAATTACTCTTTGACTTTGTTGTACTTTTTACCCTTCTTAGAATTATCGAATTGATAGAAAAAGTCGTTTCTCCAGTTTACAGCGAGGATTGTGTAACCAGTAACAGCGAGACAAACTGCAATGTTGGTCATTCCTTTCTTTGTTTTATACCAATTAGGATTGATAATGTTTGCTGGATGATAAAAACTATTCCTCGGAATATGTTCCATAATTTGGCACTATTAAACCAAATATATGTTGATAAATATGAAATAGACACTCAAGGCCTGAAAAATAAAATATAGAGCAAAATTAGTGAAGGGCACAAGGATTTTCAATTTGATCTATTAAGCAGATACAAAATAAAGTAAAGGTTTCTATATCAAAGTAGATGAAACGAAACTCGCAAAATTACAATGAGAAAATATTAATTTAATTTGAAGATTATAATGAATTAAACATTTTTATTGAAAATTACTTACAGATTTTTGATGTTAGAGCCACTCAGTTATTTAAAGTAAACTTGCTGTAAGAATAGCCCATAGTCGTTTGTTTTGGTTTTGTACTTGTGCTGTGTAATAATTACACTGTAATTCTGTCTTCTTGCTGAGCTTTCTTTTAGAAAATATATTCGTGTTTCAATTTTTTTATTATATGTATCGCAGATAATTCGAGTTATTATCTGGTTATATTTTAATATCATGGCCAGAAGTAGATCACGTTCAAGGTCTCGATCAGTTTCACCATCACGCCAAGGTAAGTGTTTATCTAATCTAATTTTATTAGTTAATGAATTTAACTCTCATCAATCTTGTGTACTCCTAAACCTGCGAAGTTTATTCAAGTTCATTCATTCAACTTTCTAATTGACTTCTTTTTGTTTTAGGTAGAGCTAGGGATTTGCGACGTAAACCTAGGAGCCAGAGAAAGAGCAAGTCAAGAGACAGACGAGAGTATTATGAGGATGACCGAGATAAAAGATATTCTCGCGGCAAGTTGCCAATTTAATTTCATTCAGCTGCTCAATCTCATTTTTAGTTTCGCCCAAAAATTCCAATAACTTTTATTTATTAAATTTCTACAGGTGACCACGACAAGTCAAGACATACAAGAAGATCCATATCACCTAGGAGACATAGATCTAGAAGTATAAGTCCATATCAAACTGGGCATAAATCAGTGTCCCGTTCACGATCTCGATCTCGTCGCCGGTACAGATCACGTGATAGACATGACTCAAGAAATAGGTATGATCTTGATTCACTAATATTTCCGTTTCACTGTGGAATGGGTTTCCCAATTACAATATGTTGTGAGTGATAAGCATTAAAACCAAAGTCTAATGACGAAAAGTTGTAAGTTCAACAGAAATAACAAAACATACTAAAGAGATTGGGGAAAAGAAAAGAAAACACAATACTTATCCAAGTATCATGAGGCCTGTTTTTGAAAAATTTTCCAATCAACTGATAAAATGTAATGTCTTTAAAACTTCGGTTTGTTTTTGGAATCAATTGGAAGTAGCATAAAGATATTTTTGAAAGATAGTGACAAAAAAGGAAGGAGAATAATTGGAAGCTAAAAGAGATGCTTTTGAAAGAAATTTTTTGTGACATGTTTTACTTACAATTACGCTTATCAAATCATGCCAATTGTGCTCATCAAAAATTGATTGCAACAACAAGAGCCTTGAGAAGATCCACAAGATATTAACTCACCTAATGATACATTTGATTACCAATTATAAACCACTGAAACATTGTTTCTCACATTTTATTTGTTACATACTTACAACCAATAGTCTGCCTCCTCTCTCTCTCTCCCATATATTAATCACTTTCAACATCCTCCTTCCAAATAAATCAACACAATCTGAAACAAACATTTTTTCTTCTAAAATTAGAGAGAATACATCAAAGAAAACTGGACCAACGCGTTCAAGCAGTAACAATGCCAACCATGTTAATGTTGCCAAAAATGTAGAAAAATCTGAGATGGATGAGAAGGATTTGGAGGGAAGCGCTTCGGAGGAGCAAGAGATGCTCAAACTTATGGGTTTTGGTAACTTTAATTCCACTAAAGTAGGTGGTATTACTTAATCACAAGACTGTTTTATTTCTTTTATTCCGAATCCACGTCTATGTTTTTCTCTCCATCTTTTCATTTCATCTTCTTTCGTTTTCTCTCTCTCTCTCTCTCTCTCTCTCTCTCTCTCTCTCTCTCTCTCTCTCTCTCTCTCTCTCTCTCTCTCTCTCTCTCTCTCTCTCTCTCTCTCTCTCTCTCTCTCTCTCTCTCTCTCTCTCTCTCTCTCTCTCTCTCTAATCAATCTCATTCTCTGACTTTCTCTTTCTCTATCTCTTCTTTACTGTCATTCAGATATTTCCTCTCACATTTAGTGTTCACAACATTATTAATTGTGCTCTTCCTTTAACTCCTTTTTTCACCATTTTCATCTTCCCTTTTTTATCTTTTTCTATCAAGGGCAAAAAAGTTCCTGGGAATAACGTGTCAGCGGTTCATGTGATACATAAACGCAAATATAGGTTAGTCAAAGAAGATGAAGAAGATAATATGTCTGATGTTCAGCATTTAACTTTGCTTACTTCAGTAGAAAACAAATCATTTTCATTGAAAAATGTAGAGACAAATGCTTGAGAGAGTGAGAAAGAGAGAGGAAAAATTGAAGAATAAAAAAGTGTTATTCAATCTTTTAATGGTCTTTATCACTCTTTGAATTATCTATTCTCCAGGCAATACATGAACCGCAAGGGTGGATTCAATCGTCCTCTTGATTTCGTGGCATAGTCATACGGAAGCTATTGAGCCGGCAAAACCAGCAAACTGAGTAATCAAGCATCTTCAAACAAAAACAAGCAGAACTACCAGACAAGATAATCAAGCAGAAGCAAGAAACAAACTCGTCCACGTTGGAGTCAAAGTGAGAGAGATAACTATTTTACATCCACACAAACAACACACTCACTCACAAATATTATGCACAAAAATACTCAACATGCCGGCAAGTGAGTCATGATGGAAAGAGTAGAAAGAGAGAGAAAAATTCTGATAATGAAGAAAGAGGAGTTGATGTAGAAAGCTGAATTGCCACAACAACAAACTCACTGAACGACAACTTGCGTCTCTTTCTATCTCTCTCTTACTGGTTTCCTTTCTTTCTCCTATTTTTCTTTCTCTTCTGCTTCATTTAAATTAACAAGAGACAGAAATGATCGCTTTTCAGGATTAATCTAGATCACACCTTAACTTGGCCTGTTTTGATGAAAATCAAAGGAAAAGAATGCGTTATCCTATTCAAATAAAAAAATAAAATCAAAACATTAAACGTTCAAGCTTTTTCCATTCATTGCCAGCTCACATCTGTTAACACATGGCACATCAAGCACTGTGCTTACAAGTGCATCTATTTAAGTACCGGCTTGATAACCTATAGATTATTTCTTAATCAAATTTTTTGATTTTTATCAATATGTACAGCTTCATTGTATTTAAAGCAATTAGACCAATGCCATTTTATTATTTTCTTGAGAAATACATAAACATATTTTTTAGCCAAAGTTTGGTTGCAATTTTTTTTATCAAGCATTTTTGTTTTTTTTTGAAGGAAGATAGTGGAAAGAGAGCAAGAGAAGAAATAGATAATAGATAGGAAAAGGGTATTTAGCGGAAGAGATTTTTAATTAAGGGGATGATGCTGTTGCTTCTGTAGAACTATTCGCTATCTTATTAGGATTAGAGCAATAATCATGGTGTTGATAAAAGTAAGCTGCAAACCTAGTAGGACATATCCTAGTTCCATTTAATTGTTTTTTTGTCTTGTTAACTTTAGGTGGCTTTGCGAGTAGTGATATTCCAGTTACCTTCTTCTTTTTCACTTTCTTTACATCATTCCTTGAACTACTACAGATCACTTTGGTTTCTTGTTTAACTACTTTCCAATTTCCACACCTAGATGAACAATCGACTTTTGTATCGGCTACTTTAATTGTGCTGATAGAATTAGATGATGATCTTCTCCTCTCTTGGTGGACATTTGTAGTAAATTGGTGGCTGCTAGTAGAGAATTCATTTTCTAATGATGGACTAAGTGAAACATCAAACAGAGAAAAATTGTCATCCACGAAGTCGCAAAAAGGGTCATCTTCTTCAAATTTAGTTAACAATGTGTCAATATCATTTGATTCTAAACTTTCACAGAACGCAGACAATGGTTCCAAGAAATCGTCCTCAAAAAGGTCTTTAAACTCCTTTTCCATTTTGTATGTGTGTCTAAACGTGTGTGTGTGGTGTATAAATGTGTGTATGTGTAAGTGAGTGAGTGAAAAAAATGTGATTCGGTATGTGGAAAATATGTTAGTTGACTACAACACTAAAAAACAGTTTAATCCACCATTCATCTGGAAATGAAGATTACAACAATTATAAGCTTAGAATCAAAATTAAATAAGATAAAATTAATAACATAATCAAAATTAAATTACCTGATGATTTCAATTCAATTTAAAGAGACACAAAACACGTTGAAGCAGTCCTGCTTTTCCACATTGCAATTTGCTTTTCTATTAGAAAAGGCACAAGTAATACGCCGACAGTAATACTGCCCTCTATCGGATTAACTAAAATAGTTGACTCGGTTTATCACAGATGTCCCTACCTTTTGATTCTCAATACATTCTGAATTGTAAGTAAGAAATCTCAACGTCTGATTAGCCAAATCAAGTTAACTCGAGATTTAATTGATGAGAAAACTCAAAGAAAAGAACAAGATTTCAACTAATCAATCCTACTTCGACAAAAAAATAGAAAAAGATATTTCATGAGTGTTTTCAAACCAAATGTGTCGATTAGCTCCGAGTCAATGTACATTTAGCAATTACTTTCGCTGCTCTTGACTAATTAGAAGCACATCAGTCGTTATTTCGTAATTTTGCTGCTTGTAACGCAAAATTATTTGATGGCTTTTGGTCTTCTGACTATCCTCTAGCTATTTAATACGTGGTCAAAGAGTAAGACTTATTTACGTTGAATTGCAGCTTTAAAACAAACTATGCAATTTCAAATTTTCCGCAAAATATTGTCCTGATCCACTCTCAATTGTTGGTATGCAAAACAAGCCGCCAATTTTGAAATGATTTCAAGTTACTGAGCTGAGTAACGAAACCCACCTGAATAAAGTCTAATTAATTTCGGTCTTTACGAATGCTTCAATTTTAACCTTTTCTTCCTCTCTCTTTTCATTTATGTCTGCAGCCGTAAAGCCTACAGCTCCTTAAATAAAGAATGTTAAAATTGCAAATAACATGCCGCCAAAATATTTCATTGTTTAAAGTTCACCCTTTTCCTGGGCAAACAATTATTTTGAGTATAAGTTGCCCTGGTTTTTCAACATCAATTCTCATGAATTTTTCTTAACATGTCTCTATTTTTTCTGAATAGTCATTATGCAATGATTTGAATTGTTATCACAATTTAGGTTAGATTATTAGTTTCCTATGAAGTTACTTCAAGTTCTTCTATTGTTTTGCTTTTTTCTGATCATTTCACTCTGATTGTTCAGATGTTTACAACTAAAATCAGTCTGGATTGTGTGAATATTAAGTGGATTACTTCAAACTGTAGTAAGAACTTGTATCTAAATTGTAAATATTTTGGTATTGTTTTAACCTATGAGATAATTTATCTCACATCTAATTTGTTTTCAATCAGATTAATTTATCTCTTATGTGTAAATGTGTTTTCATCATGAGAGTTTCCATGAGAACTCAAAGAGTAAAAGTATCAATTGAAAGATAAAAACGCTGACAAAGGAAAAACAATTGATATGGAATCGACTCTGGCGTGTATTCAAATCTGTGATGATTCAATTATTCAAAGAGAGAGAAAGAGAGAGTTAAATTGATATCTCTATTAGCCAACAATCAGTAATTGAATAATAAAGACGATAGTAATAATAAGTTGTTATTAATACAATTGTGATGTGTATTTAAATTGAGATTAGAAAGAAACATAAACAAACATGGCTACGTTTGAAAAAATGTTTCTTGTTTAAACTCTCTGGACAAGCGGGAAAAGTGAGCGCCAAAAGAGGTAAAGAATGTCTCTTTGTTTTAAGTTTCACATGGGCAAGGTAAACAACCTTTCTGTCTACAGTTACTGGACTTTGACGTGTCCTTTTTTCCCACCATTTGTTTTCATACTTTCATGTTTAACTAGTGTGTCATTGTTACAATTAATGTGAAATTGTTGGCCAACAATATAATCTTGATTCATATTTAATGTCTGGTTACCACTCCACAGGGGACTTGACTTGTCAACCAGTATAACATGTGAGTATTGTTTCTAACCCATATTTTATCCCCTCTTACTAATTGAAAATGATTAAGTGATAATCTCTAAGCAGTGCAAGAGTAGAATATGGACATTAATTATCTATTATCAAGACTACTATTTCAAAATTCGTTGTATTTCACTTAGAATTTAGTGGTTACAATGACAACTTTATTCAACTTTCCTTTTTTATATTTACTGTAGCTTACTGGACTATTTTTGATATGGTTTTCTTCAATTCAGTAAATACTTGATGTTTGATTATAAGTAAACATATTAATGATGACGTTGGTTGTGGGGTGAAGAAGGCAATTTCAGATGAAAATGTCTGCTAAACTCTTCAAGTTATTGAAATATCTCTGGTTGGAAGTTTTTTTAACTCATGACTTTAAGTGAGTTTTATCATTGAAACTCAAAATTTTGATGATTCTTGCTAAAGGTGAGATTTATCATATTAAAACGGTATTTTCATACTTGAAACTAACTTGAATTAGTTATCTAATTGTTTAACCCTGAGAATTTTAAGCAAATGATTTCTTTGGTTAAGTAACTTAACCTCAAAGGAAACCTGGGAGGTTGACCAGTTATGTTAGATCAGAGACTGCTTTTTAAATGGGGATTTATGAAGGTTCGCTTTATGCCAATAATTTGTCCTTTTTGTAGGGTATTAAATCGCTTGATGATGACATAATAGTAATATTATTTGCTTTCCTTTTTCAATTCAGTTGACAATGGTTGAATGGCAATGGATCACAATAAAGTTAATTTTTAAGAAGGACAATCGGATTAAAAGGAAAAAGAAAGAGGGAGCAAATCCATTGAAATGGTCTTTGAATGAGAATTAAATGGCTTATGGTTTTGGATTCCCCATTGATGGATCAGATTTAAAAAGCAATCATGAATGGAAACAAATTGCCTTATTATTACACCTTGTTTCTAACATTTATTGACAAACTTTCACTGCCAAAAGCAAGGTTAAAGGTTATCATTTATATCCATCTTTACTACTGGATTTCACCCGAAACATTTCAATGGCATTGGTCCTGAATAGTTTACATTACTTACAATCCAGTAATTATGTGGACATTTTTTTTGTAATTCAACTGAACTGAAATCAACATGAAAGATTGGAGTCCAAATTATACAATCAAAGTGCTCTTGAGTGGTTAATCAATCTAATTGGCTGTTTTGTTTTGTTATGTTTACATGTATGGCTATTATTACTACTGTTATTATTTTTATTACTGTCAATCAACTTGCAATCAACCATGGTTCATTCAAGTTTTAATAATCCTCAATAGGAGCTTATTGAAATCATCTCAATCTAAATTAGCAGTTAATTTCGGCGTGACTTGAGTAATATCAGTATTATTACTAACATCAACCTCATCATCCTCATCAATACATTGATACAATTAGCTTCAACTTTTTATTCCTGGTGACTTTCATGTTTGTTGGAACCATGAAAATTTGATCATCCTGATTATTTAATGTGAAACAATCAAGTTAAAGTTATTTCATCTAAAGTAAATATTCATTCAAGAATTAGCCAATAATAGTGATGAGTTAGGTTTGGTGAAATGGGAGATAAATGGAATTGATGAGGATCATTCTGTCGATGAAGACATCAACTACATTCCAATTGGTCTATTATCAAATGAAGATTATTTAAGAAACAAAAGAGAAATCTCGATCTATCATCATTTATCTATCAATGTGCACCCGATTCAGTACACAATTTATTCACCAATGGTGATTGACAAAAGCATAATAAATATCACTATGAATGACTGTAAAATTAGTATTAACATATTTTCATCACGATCCTTGGTATAATCACCTAAGGTCAATAGATAGTGTTACTTGCAACTCAGCTAAAAGAATGAAACAAATAATCAAATTTGCAATCCTAAATAAAGTGAATTAATGAATCTTCATTAACACTTGAAAATATTTTAAGGAGCCATAAACTTATTTTCAATTAATAGAAGACTTCAACACAATAGTAAAAAAATATTACCTTTCTTTTTACTAACATTTTCTTACCAACTAGAAAAATATTCAATTTAATATTTCCCATTGATTTATTTTTTAATCTGAGTCAATTTGATTGCACTAAGCAATAATTTAAAACCTTCGATGGTCAGTTTTGTAAAATCAATTGGAAATGAAGTACTATTGTAAATTCAACTATTAATATTAATTATGCGTATTATTGGAACAATTTGATAGGTTAAATTGTATGATTGATTAATAAATGTTACTTGTTTACCAAACGAAGCTCAACGATGGAATAAAGTGAATAAATTCTTTATAATTATTGTTATTATTGTTATCATTATCATTATAATCATTGATTCAAGTTAACCTTTCTCTATCTCTGTGACTTGAAGATAGCAATCATGGTCATGATTTTCAATCATCAACCAAAATAATGTCTTATTTGATAAGTAAACAACCTCACAATGAGAAGGTAAATAAAATGAAGCAAAACAAGAAGCAAAAACAGACAATAATACAAAGGTAAGAATAAAAAAGAAAAATTGAAGCAAAAAGGAAGCAATGAGACAGGTTACAGGTAAAAAGTCAAGCATTATTAGTAGCAAAAAATTATCCATTCAAAAGTACTACTTAACTTGATTATGCAGTTTTTTCATACAGAAAATATATTTGCCATATTATTAGAAAAAAATATGTCTATAAATAATTTGTGTACAAATAAGTGTTCAATAACCGGATTTAGAGTTGATAATAGAGATGTAATCAACAGAATTCAAAAACTGAATGAGTTAATATGCTGTAGCTATTATAGTATTACAATATTTAGTGAATAAACGGTCTGATCTTGATTATATTATGTTTTTACGTATGTTAATCAATTAAATCAGTTGATGAAGAAAAGAAGCTGAGGAAAAGAAGAGGCAAAAAATGAGCAAAAATTACCAAAAAAATATATCAATTGATTTTCAATGGGAAATGTGATAAAAGAATGGAAAGTAAGAAAAAACAAGCTTCCCGTCGATTGTTGACATATGCACAGTACCTTTTAACCTGACGGGAGGTCGATAGTGAGGTTAACAAAAAATGATTTACAGAGAATTGTTATCGAAGTTTACATCAGAAGTATAAAGAGAACACAAAAAGACGAGTTGACAATTTACTTTACCCTTTCGTACGTGTCTTATTGAGCCTTTTAAAATTCTTATCATATCTTCATGGTAATGTTGAATCTCACAACTCTGTCATCGAAATCAAAAGGAAAGGAAAAAACTGGAAGACCTGTAAGAATGAGAATAAAAAACAAAGTTAAGTAAATGCTTCATTCACATGATAATTATAATAAAAATAATCGCATTTCTTAACAATCGAATGTAAGAATACAATCAAGAATTTTTCTATAAAAAATATATTAAAAAATTGACAAGAAGACAGCTTAGAGAAATTTTTTGAAGTAAAAAGTGAAACGTTGAAAGCAAGATGAAAACATAATGAAAAATAATGGGTAAGGTTCAGATTTGGAATGGTTAAGGGCTTTCCTTGGCCACAGTTTTGGTCTAAATATTGGTAATATTAGGAAGACTGCCTTAGGCAGAAAAGTGAACATACAGAGGATTGTTCAATAAGATTATGTATACATTGACTTCTGAGTTTCCGTGGTTTCTTCTTGCTATTCACCTCACTCAACGCATCTCGATATTACTTGTACTTTGAATCACCTTGATCTTTAATCTTCTTGAACGGAAATACCGGAATTAATTGAATTTGGAATTGAAATAATATTTCCTTTATCACTCTTTTGCTTCTTCCTTTTTGATAGATGAAATCGTAATTCAGCAGTTGAAACTATTACAAACTGCAACAGATTGAAGTCAGTCACAAATTCCATGCATGATTTTCCATTTATTATGTAGATAATCATTTCTTTTTCTTAAACTTGAGCCAAACTCAATGTAAAATGGAACGAACTTTGCTTCTTTGTAATTGCTTAATGTTTCCAAGCTTGACTTGCAAACAATTTCCATTCTAGCTGCCTTTCACTTCAAGCACTTTAAATGGTAACAAACAATTTGTCCATCTCATTATTACCTATTAAAGGTCATTAGAAATCCATATTATCCGCCAATTACCGTTCGTTTCCATACAACAACGTACTACTACAACTAAAAAAATGCAATTGGACTAAATAATTTTAACCGTTTATCTTTTTGGCTTCATTTTTCTCGCTGATGGCCTCTTCTCTAGTAACTTTTTTTCTTGATGCTTCTTGTAATGACTTGTCTAGTAAGTTGAAAAATTGAATATACAAAACAAAGTTAGCCTTCGTAGTTTAACTTTGACTATTCAAATATGTATGATCATCTCTTCCAGACTGCCAGTTAAGGTCCATTTCCTAGGTAATCTTTTTCCAATTACATTCTAGAGTAAACACTTATCTAAAAGGGAGAGAGAGAGAGAGAATCTTTGAAACACCTCATTTGTAAGTAGTAATAGCAATAATGATAATGTAATAATAATAGTAATGATAATTCTCATAGTAATGAGATGATGAGCAAAAATGATACACTAAAATAAAGACAAAATAACAACATACCTTGTAATTGTGATCATTGGTAGCTAATACAAATTTGTTTGCAATGTAGACAAATATTCGTGTTAAAGATGAACGTTTTGAACATAACAACAAACAATTAAATGTAAAACAAAAAAGATATTCATTATACCATTAAATGATAAGTAAAAGATTATCATTTTGTATTTAAGATTCAAGTGACTAACATGACAACAACACAGAAAACACTACTAATTATTGTCATGATAATAATAAGAGAATTACTTGATAATAGGTAAGCAAAAATGGCATTTAACATGTAAATTAAGATTGATTGATACTATTAAGCCAATATAATAATTTATAATAAAAAGATTATTAATTTCACAGTTATAAACAACGTTTTTAAACAAAAGCTCAGTAATTTAAGGCAAACAAAGACGACAACAAATCAACCGTTTGTGTAACACTTTAACTAGAAGCGCGTTATTTGAATAAATACTTTGGTAAAACAAATTAATTCTGATTTATTCGAGTTTAGGATTTAAAGTGATTAAAATTCATTGATTGTGCAGTAAATATCCCTAAATTAATAACCATCATGATACAGAAAAGTCAAGGGAAAACGCAAAAATTAACAGAAGGAAACAATTAAATCATTAACTAACCTTAATTTATGAATAAAAGGTTTTAATTGGAATAAAAACAGCTAATGATAAACTGTTATCACAATGAAATGAAATGTTCAGTTAATAGTAGAAAAATATGAATTGTTATATTGAAATAATGAACAATCAAAGCAAGTTTGCAAGTCAAAAATGGTAACCAATCAGAGTTTGAACAAGGCGGACCAAAAAACTCCCAAAAAAGGTCCTTCATGTTCCTATCAACACCTATAGAAAGAGGATTTCATCTCTTTCTTCATCTCCATCCCCTCAGTTAAAGAAAAAAAGAAAGAGATAAATGAGCATCTTCTTTCTCTCATCTTTTTCATCTCATCATCATAATAAAGAGTAGCCCAAGAAAAGTGTTGATAGTTGAGAGAAAGAAACATAAGCTTATTGAAAGGCGTTTCAATCCACCTCAAATTAAATTCATTGGTTGATAAAGAATCAAATTCAATGATTAACTCTAATTTTGTTTATACTTTGATACTACTTTTTGTTTACCAACATTTACGTGTTATGATAACACATGAAAACAAATCTGAAAGGTTCCTCTTTTCATTGTAAACTTTTATGCATTGCCAGCTATTTTTGTTGATTTTTCATTGTTATTTCAACATCATAGCCATCCATTAACTGTGACAATTAAAAGTGAATAATACTAATTATAAATCTTCAATCAACTACGTCTATGTGTTTAATTAGTATGTGCCAAGAGTGGGATATCAATGATAACCATATTCCCAAAGTAAGTTAATGTTGAACTGATTGGACTTTTGTTTACCATTTACCATTTGATTTGTTTTATTTTGTGGATAACCGGGATTAATAGGTAACTAGTTTCGATTCCTTCCAAGAATGGACTGATGGACACAGTAGGTATGTTTACAGAGCCGACTGTGAAGAGGCTCGTCGACATTCATCTGGATGGGCCATGAGGAATACAAATAACCATAATGTTCATATATTGAAAAAATCATGTCTTGGAGTTTTAGTTTGTTCAGAAGCTTGTGTTCTGGATAATGGAGAGCAAATACATTTAAGGCCTGCAATTTGTGATAAAGCCAGGAAAAAGCAACAAGGAAAACCTTGTCCTAATAGGAAATGCACGGGAAAATTAAAGGTTTTACCATGTAAAGGCCATTGTGGTTACCCTGTCACTCATTTTTGGAGACACACTGAAAATGCTATATTTTTTCAGGTAAAATTTTCAATCATTTTATGAACAAATAAAATCAACTCTAATCTTAGCTTTTAAAATCAATACATTTCAGCAGTAATTGAGATATTAGAATTTCTTGGAATAATTTGCGTTCAATAATGATTTTGCTCTGTCCTTTATTTAATCTTGATAGTGTTGGATCAAATTTCCCTGAATTATCATAACTATAAGTTAATTTCTTATGGATTTAGCTTTATTATCATAAGACAATCTCAAACTAAATCTCTATTATTATTCAGATTATATTTCTCTTCACTAATATAATCATCAAAGTTTTCATGATTTTGTGAAATTTCAAGTAATTCAATGAGGTGATTATTTACTCACCCAAGCAAAATGAATTAGGATGATGATAATGATAATGATGTTGATGATGATACTCAAGTCACGCTAAAATTAGACCCTAATTTGGATTACAGGAGCTGATTTCAATGGGAGTCAATTTGAAATCTTTACATTTCACAACTGATCACAATTTAAATTTAACAAAAAAGATAGTATTGAAAAACAAATTCACATTAACTTGATTTTCTTAAGAATCTTCATATTCAAATTGCTTGAATACATCTTGAACTTTCAATTGCAAGTTACCAATTTGAAATAAATTAATTTGACTGATTATAACCACATCAAATTGTGGTTCTTGAACTTAAAGAGAAAACTTGACTATCAGAATTGATCATTTGGTAATGATCTTTAGAAATGAACTAAACTGATTCCAGTACAAAGATTTGAAAATCTTCATTTCATAAAAACCTTCAATGTTTCAAAAAGAGGAAAACAATGACATTTGGCTGATTGACTATTGGATGGTCATCTTAATAAGGTTGATTTACCCTTATTATGTTAATACCGTTAACCCGTATTCACAAATTCAAATCAACAATTGATCGTTTTTAATTGTTGCTCATTTAATATTATTTATCCTATTCTTCCGTGGTTTATGAATATAGTGTTAACAATTAACAATAATAATTAACTTGGCAAAAGTAATGCAAGTAAAATTATTTACCTAGATGAGTATCATTGCTATAAATTGTATATTAAATTCATAATAAAAGGTATGAAGTTGATGATCAAGTTAAAAGTGAAAAATTGCAATCTTTAGCTGATAATTATTAGTTGATCATATTAATAACAGATGAAGAAATAAAGGTTCACCTTTTTGCTATGTAAGATGTAATAATACATCAAAATGAAGACAAGAAGTTTATAAGGCCAAAGCCATTTCTCTAGGGTGGGAAAAGCGATTTTTTGACAACCAACTGTAAACAGAGATGAGTTGATGGTGATGTTGATTTTGATTTGATTTTGATGTTGATTTTGTTCATGTTGGATGTAATATGTGTGTTGACGGTTCCCTGCCACCCACTGAGTTAACAAGCAACCTGGTAACAGTGTGATTGATAGGAGGAAAGGAGGCCTTTAAATGTCTCCTTTAAATGTTCCTGGTGATCCTTGAAAATTTGTGATGTTCATCTCCTTCATATCATCTTGCTCTTTACAAAGATCAACCTAATTGCTAAAGAGGGAAGAAGAAAAAAGATAGAAAATCAGTGAATTAGTAAATGATCAAATGATAGTGAGTATTACGAGAGAGCGCCTTATTGGTGATAAAGTCAAGTTTATGACCATTCCATGGTCATCATCATTATCGTTGCGCTTTTATGGACACCCAATAAGTTATCTGATCTGTTTTAACTTTCATAACAACATTCACTTAAATGTTTAAAATCGTCGCTAATCAATACAGATACTGTGTTCTAGGTGTTTATCCGATTCTTTGGAATGCTAATGTTCAACATGATAAAATGGAAGGAATGATAATTAAAATTACGGGAAACTTAACAAATTATCTCAACTTTTCTTAACGAAACCAGAACCTTCATTAGACTTCATTTTTGTTCCTTTAACTTCTCTTTTAATTTTATCAAATTAATTGATCGCAACCTATTGACTTGTCTATCGGTAATCATTTTGATTACTGTTCTCGTTAAAACATTAACTTGTTACTCAAAACTAGTACAGAGTTATTGGTTTGCAATCACTCAAGCTATTAATATTAATGAAATTTAAAGTTTCTTCATGATTCTTTTATAACCTCAGGCCTCAACTAACCATACATCACACTTATCTTCATCTTTTTGGTTCCTATCTAAACCTCCTTTCAACAGTTACAATTGACTTAAATTAACACTCAACAATCACGATAACAACACTTTACAAACAACTTATCGAACTTTTTCTGTAACCATAATTGACATTAATAGTATAATCAATTTAACCTTTGCAATTGATTTTTATTTCATCCAGGCCAAAGGAAGCCATGATCATCCCCGTCCTGAACCGAAAGCCAGTGCAGAAGCTCGAAGAATGGGACAAAGTGCGTTGAGAATGTTGAAATCATCTCGATTAGCGAATAGCTTCTTCAACGCGACACTGCCTTTGACAACTGGATTACAGGTAATTCAATCATATAACATAGTAATTGATTAATTTGATCCAATTGAAGAGTTGAAAGAGTGTCAACACTACCAATTGTCAGCCATTGGAAGAGAAAAACCTGAGAAATTTAAATAATTATTGTGCATTAATAGATTAACACGTTTTAAAAGGACTTAAAAACTATCATTTGAGCTATTAATAATACACGAAAAATACGCAAATTGATTAGAAATTGTTTTTGTTAAACAAGAATGAAAAATCAGGTTGAAGATGAAGAGAAGAGTTAAATATTTAATTACGCAAAATAAGTTGGACTTGTTTGGAAAAAGGATTGTTGAAAAAACAAAGCAAAAGATGAATACCTGCATGAAAAATGATGTTTATCGTCCTGATTATTACAATTATAATTATATCTGTAATGATACCATAATTGTTATTCACAGAAAAACAAAGTGAATCTTCATCTCTTTTCATTTAGCGACCTGTTATTTGCTTATATTTTGCTCTCCTTTTCGTTGTCATTGTTATTACCATTACTACCATTATCCTTGCTTCTGGTCAACTTGACTCTGAGTTAATAGCGATCATTTGAGTTGTTCGGGTCGTTGGTAGATGATAACAAGCGTCGTCATTGATTTCATTGGTGAAATTGATATAATTGAACAGTTTCCAAATTCCATAATCACACAGTTTTGTCCTGTTTAGAGTGAGAGAGGAAAAGTATGTTCATTAATTTTAAGTTTACAGTTCAAGATGCCTTAGGTTATAAGTAAATACAAATTGGTTGGTGAAAAGAAAGGAAAAAAGAGAGACCTTTCTACCTTCACCTTTAAAAATACTAATTACAAGCAAATTTTAACAAATAGTCTCAGAACTCATTGATGGTTATGATCTTTAGTAGGTATTTAGTAACCTTTTATTTTGAAAAAGCTAGTTTGATTTAATAAAATGAACTAAGAATTGGATATATTTCTTGTAATTAGATAGTTTCATTCAACCTCTTTTCAATCAATAAATCATTATAATTTTAGTTTCTTTTTCTGTAACTTAATAGTGCTAATAATCATCCATTAAGATGAAAGATAATTTGATTAATTGACTTATTTGTATCTTGAAATTTGGAAAACTGATTAGACTTGTGGATAAAAAATATTAATTAGTGAAAGCCTTTGCTATTAAATAAAAGTATTGGCAAATAAAATATTTACCTTGAATTTCACATCAATGAACTATCTGTTTAATCCAAAATCCAGTAAACTGAGCAAGGTTAAAAAATTGTGAGATTCCAGTTCGTTGGATTGAAATATCATTTGATACATTTTTTTATTGATCAAACAATGAGATGATCAAAACCAATAGTCAATATGACTGAAAACTATCTTTTCATCCTAAAAGATACTCTTGTTAATATTTACTTTAGAGATTGAGAATCATGTGATCAAGTTCACATGATAATAAATTAATCTTTATAGGATTACAGCTCTGAGTTGATGGTGTTGACACGAGGTTACAAGTTGAACGGTAAACGGAAGTAATCAGTTTGAAATTAACCATAAACACGGTGAAACCAAGACTCATCAATTTTGCGAAACAATTGTTGTATCAATTAACATGACAATCAGTGTCAAAATACATCATCATTGTGCCTCTCTTTTTTCACATGAACCTTGAATCCTGGAAAGAAATTGAAATTGAGTTAGATAAATTGGATCTAATAGAATAATTAAAGAATGAAATTGGTGAAAAAACTCACATGATTATAATCAATCAAATTGAAAAGTTTAAAGATGATATTAGCATGATATTGGATGGCCATTCTCGCTACTTCATGTCAATCGATGCTATTGTTGTTGACTTTATCACCTTGTCAGATAAGTCAACCATTTTTTGTTTTATGCTTTCCACTGGATAATGATGAGTGAAACTTTTTAAATAGGTAGTTCTGTTCCCTGAGAAAAATGAGAAGATTCAAAATAAAGATAAAGATATGAATAATATAATATGACAACCACAAAAGTCAACTGTTATCAGGGTAAAAGTCAAAGTTAATTTACTGATCACACAAGATAGATGTAAAACTGAGATGAAAGTGACTACTTATACCAGTCTTTTTCGCTCTACCTGGGTGCTCAATTTGACCAATAAATTGATGCTCATAAAATGGACAACTGACTCTTTTTAATCTAACCTTTTACTCACTTCCAGCTAGCTACCAGCACAGATAATGCTCATAAGATATGTCTAGCCTTGAGGCTCTTGGAAACTTATTCAAAGAAACAGACTTTTACAGATACAATGTACTTGGTAAACATTTAATATACACACATGCATACGTAAATGAGTAGTTCGTTCGTGGTCTTACTCCGTGCAAACAAAACATCAACTGACCAACTCTCAGCATGTTGATTGGTGACTGAAAAGATTGATGATGCGTGAGGTTGATGCCAAAACTTTTCTTTCAAGGTGAAAAATGATCTTCTTGTTTTCATCTGGATAAACCAACAGTCCTACAAAATAAGTTGATGCAGAGATGAAAGAATTAGGCTGGTCATTCATAAATTGATGAAGTAATTAATGCAGCAGTGTAAAATACATCAGCTGATGTGCTGTAAACGAAATAGAAGAGAGATAATTAATAAATATTCGATGATTTACAATGAACAAGAATTGCTCAAAAACAGTCTGGATCGATATTCAACTACGAGAAATGAACAGATTTAGAAAACAGAGTTGGATCAAAGTAAACAAACCCTTTTCATCAAATTAATTTGTTCTCTGTTTTTTTTCAGAGCCAGACTTTGAAGGAGGTTAAATGTAAAATTGAAGTCGAGGAAAAGGTTACATTTAATCGTTGGTATAAAGCAAACATAACTACAACTGATACATTTGTTGAAAATGTTCCCATCAAAGGATCAACCACGATAAATGAAACTCCAAAAGATTTGGTTACCTTTGAGATCAACAGAAAATCAGGTGAGTTTGCCGTTTGATTCCCTCCTGATTATTTCATGCTTGCAGATGTAAAATTCACATCCATTCAGATCTATTCAATAAAGCAAAACAATAGAAAAGCTCAGATTTTGGATAACTGTAGAGTTGGTGCAGTTTAGGCTTACTAACCTCATAGATTGAGACAATATGTTTTCAATATTGATTTGAAAATTTTTAAGGTTCGCTAAATGATGGATTAGAGCAATTCAAAGAAATCGCTGAAAAAATGAATGGATAATAATCGTCAGCTGTGGAAGGTAAAAGTATACACATTAAAGAAGGGATTCAAGACTGAAAAAGGACATTTATCTGATTGAAGCACAAGTGAAGCACATTAACTGATTAGACAAAATTTGAAGAGCATAATAAACATGATTGGTTTAGTTGATTAACAGAATAACAAGATAAAACGATTGGACTAATTACAGTTTATTAATTAGCTAAACTTGGTTAAATCTTGAAGCTTACATGCAACCACATGTTAAAAGGGCGGTTCATCTTTTCATTCAACATCAATGGTTTGAAATGATTGGCGCCAAGATTAATTTTGGTCAACATAGTTTTATCAAGTAATCAATTAATCTTGTTCCTAATTAGACTTTTCATACAAAAATGAATAGAGACAAACAATGCATGCAAGAAAACAAAAAGCAAATGAATTTAAGGCAATGCTTCCAAATAAATAAGCAATTAAACAACATTTACAATTTGATTAAACCATTTATTACCACAATATTACCTAACAATGACAGTTTCAATATCAGAGTTATTATATTAAATAGTGAAAGTCTTTTAGCATGAGTAACTATTTGCTTGCCAACAATTTGTGGTTCACTGATTACACAGTTTACTTGACAATTTAGTTAAACATGAATGCACAAACAAAAAACGTTTTTTTTCAAACTAATCATGAAATGGTTCAATTCAATCATAAACAAAATGATGTAGAAATAAAAGAATCATTATAATCAAATAGATTGTCAATTGAATAACAATCTTGCTGAATAAACTGAACAAGTCTATACAAGTGATATAAGAAATGAAAACAAACCTTTTATTTCAGTTAATCAATGAGATTTGTTTAACTAAACCAAAGAGTCTAATCATGTTCTTAGTTAAATATTGTACAATCAAATAATACTTAAAATGTTCAATCAAATGGTTAATCAAATAACCAATCAAATGGTCAAAATGTTTGGCCTGTAATTGATTTAGCGTTTATTGTTAAGTCGATAAACAAGAAACATAAAATGAATTAAGTGCGAGGATTGAACCATAAACTAATTTGGTAGCTAATCTTAAGCATTGTCAGCCTTCAGGGTGTTACTGGGTGTTCCTAATGTTAGCGCCTTCAACTATTCATGATGATAAAAGATGAAATGAGATGATAAGTTTAAAGCATTTACCTGTTCAAGTTCACAATCAATTTCATTGATTGAGAAGAAAACTATTGAAATAAAATGTCTTCACCCTCAGGGTTTGTCCACAGTAAAAACGACTTGGGTTTTGTCAGTAAAAAGATGAGTCTGTTTGTTTGTTAATTGCTTCTATGAAATCATGATTGAATCTTTTGCTGATTAAACCATAAGAGGATCCTCATCTTCATTTTCATTCAAAATTTATTAAATGAAATAAAATTACAATTGAATGGTCTTGTAAAACAACTGGATTTGTTAAATGAAACAAGTGAAAATGATTCTCAAATGAAAAGATGTTACTTTTAAATCGCCATTTATCTAGACATTTTTGTTTCAAGGTTTCATTTCATGGCTCAGTAGATTGATAATGTTAATAATGTTGATGATAATAATCATTGATTATTATCATCACCATCATTTATTGTACAAAGTCCGCCCTCAAACTGTAGGAGGAGTGATGAGGGAATCATTTGAAGGTAGAGTTTGCTCAGAATTGTTAACACTGTCTATAGGATGCTAATGCTGCCGTTTAATTGATTGCAATAATCAATAAATCACAATCAAATGTAGGTTGTCCTGTCACTTTCAATATGGAATCAGTTTTGTTTGTAAATTCATATTAACTGTTGACCGACTTAAGCTACTTCGCACCCTTTCATCGGTAAAATTATTTGAATGTACAATGGATTTTAAAGTCACAGAAATCAGTCTTTTTTTCATCAAAACACCTAATTAAGGTTAAGAATTGATCTGAATGCAGTTGTTAAGATAAGCATTTGAATATTTATAAAAGTAATTTTATCTATTTTATGGCGATGTTATTTTGGTGATGAAAGTACAGCTCTTAGGGTTTAATGGTGATAATCATTCATTCCGAGTGTTGAATGTATAAAGTGTTATCCACTACTTTGAGTATTTACTTCAATTTATCTGATAAATTTGTCGATAAAAGCGATTAAATAGCTATTAATTGTTCCTTCCTTTAATCTAATGGCCATTTAGGAACATTACTGCCAATTTAATGGCCATTAATAGCTTTAAAAGTCCATTCTGTGATTAGAGAAATTCATTTTTATCCTTTTCTCTTTTGCTTTCAAATATCTTTTGTTTGCGATTCTAATTTTCAACATTTATTTTGACTTTAATTGAAACAAGTTTCATTATTAATAATTGATCAACAAATGATAATTCTTGATTTTATAAATCAAAAATATTCAATGACAAAGTGTTTTCATCATTAACTAACTTCAAGCTCTTAAATTATCTGATTGTAACTTGATCTAATTTTTTCTGCTCATCTCTTGCCTCCGACCAAGAATCATGTTTAGCTTATGATATTGTGATAATAGTAATCAATAAACTAATTGGTTTTACTAAATATTCTTAATCAGGTTAGAAGAAACTTTGAATCTCTGTTAATGAAAGTTAAAAAAGGTTGCTTCAACTATTTGATTCTGATGAGAAGTTAAATTGTTATTCACTAAGAAAAGGTTGAAAGTCTTTCATTAATCATTAAAATTTGACTTAATATTTTTTAAATTGATTAAAAAATTGATATTTATTTATTGGTTTTATGAACCACAATTATGAGTGTTACATTTTTAACCTTAAGGCATGGATTAAACCACTTTAATAAATGGACAGTTGAGTTATGATTAATTGTATTTTCATCCGGAAAAAAATTGAAAATTATTAACTAAAATTAATAATTGATGTTCATATTTGATTGAAAAACACAATCTTTACGGTTAAATAATTGAAAAATTTGATGATATAACGGTTAAATGGCAATTTAAAATTAATATTTAATATTAAGAACAATTTGGTTGATTCATGTAAATTAAAAACTAATGGAAATAATTTCATTGTTCAATTTTAAATTAAGAAAAATTGTGTGCATTCAAAAGTCGCCATCTAACTATAAATATTGACACCTTTCAACTTTATTCATAAAGATTTCAACTCAACATTGCTGACATTTCATTTACTATTCATTCGGGTGATTTAATTGACTTTGATCTTGATTTTATTGTTTTGTTTATTACTTTCTACTCGTCTTGAAAATCCTTAATCACTGTTTATTGGTTTATTATATTTACTGTTAATCGGCTGTTTATTAACCTTTCATTGACTGTTGAACTGTTTATAGACTTGTATTAAGAAGCTTGTTTTGTTTTACAGATCCTGGAATATGTTTATCCTGTTTTTCCTATGAATCTCAATGTAGCTGTTCTTATCCATTCAATTCTCAACAATCAAACGGACAACAATCGGCCCAGATTTTACAATTACCAATACAACATCAACAGCATCACCATCACCTTCAACTCCAACAACAACCCTCACCGATCCATTCAGCATCATCATTATCACCTCCGTTACCACCTTTATCACATCCAATTCAAACACCAGGATCAGGACCAGGAGCAGTAACATCACTTACCTCATCAATAACATCATCTTCATCATTATCATCTACGAATGGATATAACCATTACTCCAATTCAGCTGACAATCTGCAAAATGGCCACTCTTATCTTAGACACTATCATCATCGGTCAAATTATTTAGATTCCGAGTCCGAATCAACAACAACAAGCACAACAAACCATCAAACCTCTGATTCATGCAATTATGGTCCAGTAATTCAAGTAAGTTCAGCTGAATTTTGTTCAAGAAAAGTAGAATCAAATTTTTGGTTGATATTGAAGGTCATGAACATATTACTATTGCCGTTGAAATGCTAATACCTTTTATCATGATAATGATAATTAGTCAAATGTCGTCAAGGTGAGAGATGTAAGATGTAAGTACACGCGACCGACACGAGTGAATCTAGTTAAATAGGGATGAAAAGCCAAGTCATTATCATAGATAAGCCAAGTTCGCGTGGCTAAAATGATCAATAAAATGTTAAGATAGTCAATAGCAAATCATCTGCTTCCAATCAAGTAAAGTTATCAAAAGAAGACGATAAATTTTCATTCAAAGTATACTCTTGATGCGGGTAACCGTTGATTCTTTTCGCTCATCATTTGTTTTCATCATCATCCTCATCTTCAACATCGTCTTCCTCATTTTATAGAGTATCTTCAATTACCTTTATATCCTTTGTTATTTGTTGCTTTCAAAGGTAAATATGATTTAACAACAATTTAATGTGCTAGTATTTATCATTATATAGGCTGTATTGATGATCAATTTATTGAAATGAATTTGTTTTGGGCTGAAAAAAGGCTTTTTTATTGCATTTTAGTTTTAATTCATCATTCATCTGATATTTCATAATCTTTTGAGAGCAGATTGGTGAGTTTACCATTATAATCAAGAGAGTTTCTTCATCTGTTGACATCAATAATGCTTTGTTCAACAACATTTAAACTGATGAGTTGATAAGTAAGCAGATGATTAATTGTAACCTTCATTAATTCCGTAATATATAACCGGTAGCATATGTATTCATGGTTTTGGTATCAATTGGTGAATCAATTGATTCAAGTTTCACCTGTTTTTTCATTGATATTATTGTATCGCTTCTAGTTGATGGCTCTTGGAATCAATATTAATCAACATTAGCATTATTTATTACATTATAATTTGATTCTATTTTCATTTCATTTCCAAACTTATTTATAATAATAAACCTATTATTTATCTTTTTCATGTAGCTTTATGATGAAGCAAATTATTTTGGATTTAATTATCATCTTTGTCATTCAACAAAAACTGGTGAATTTATTACCGAAGCATTTACTCCTATTGATGGTAAGTGAACTAATAATTATTAAATATTAAATCAGAATATGTTAATACAATCAAAATACATAATAATTAGTACTTATGGTGAAAACAATAGGAAAATTAATGTTAAAACAATCAAATTAACCGCTTTTTTATGCTTAGCCTTTTGTAATTGGCCAATTAGATTTTAGAGACAACAAAGAGTTCGTTGATCTTAAGTTGATTTAGTAAATTGATGTTATCTTATGGTCTTAGCTTAATAATTTATAATTAACAGTAGATTTACCTAATATTTACCCTTTCCTTTCAATCTTTTTGACTCAGCAAATCAATTAAATGGATTGTCAACTGCCCTAACAAATGGAAATAATTCATGTACTTTTTATAACGGCTCAACAAACCAGTCCTACATGTTTTCTAATCAGCAAATCGACAGTACAACTTCGCAACATCACCATTATCATCAACATCAGCAACACCATCAGTATCTTCAATATCAACAATATGAACAAATTTATATGGACACTGAAGCGAATTTTAGTCCAAACGTAAACACAGATCAATGTCATCAAATTTCAGACAATAGTGATGACAATCAGATGAATGCGATTGAATCAGATGGGTCAATGGTTAACTATGGAGACTATGACATGACCATAGATTCAGATAGGGTATCAAATCTAGAGAATCAATTATCAAACGGTCATTCATCTCAGCCTTCATCTCCATCATTAATTCAACGAGAAGCTTTGCAGCAGCATCTCCTACAATCATCTGCAACAATAATATCACCATGTTCATTGCCATCATCCTCATCTCCAACTTCTGCAGAAATAACTAGTACTTCTGCCTCTCCTCCAACTTTATCTGTAAATAATACGGAACATATAAACAAGGATAAATCATCTCAAATAGATTTACAATCAGCTGTTGCACTGAATTTTCCAATCGACCAAGTTGATCGGACTTATAGCCATCCAAATTATTTTCAAACCCAATACCAAGATCATCATGTCTCAAACCTCCACCTTCATAACCAAAATCAAATTTATCATGACCCTAAATGGTTGATTCACCAGCCAAAACACGATGAATCACCAGTTGAAGAAAACAGCCATTTGAAGATTTATCATGAAAATCTTAACCCTAATGATAACAACATCTTAACTAACGAATGTTCATCCACAACATTTGTAACTACTAACAATAACACTCGTGAACAAGTTACTTCTGGATCAACATCTTCACAATCATCAACAGCTCTTGTTCAATCTTCTGATTGTTATATTAACTCTTCAGTAGATGACCATTCTTCTAGCGTTGATTTTACTAGATTTTGGACAAATGATAATGAAAATGAAGTGACATCTTGTCAGGACTATTTCGACCTGAAATCACGAATAGTTAATGAACAGACGGAAAGTTATATTGTGTTATAAGAAATTATTATGTACCTTCTTCCCCGCATTTCAGCTTATATAACTTAATTGTATAACATTTATACAACTGGTCAACTTTATCAACAATAGTATTATTCCAAAATAAAAAAAAATTACTCAAAAATTGCTCAGATTTTGATTTATTATCAAGTTTTGATCATACAAAAGTTATTTATTTTGTAAAATGATTAAAGGTTTGATGAAAGATTGACAGTCAAGATTTCTAATTGAATTTTAGAAGAAACGGGTAAAGAGTTCCAGTTGAGTTGTGGTAATTCTTTTACATGTGAACAGAATGAGATTGATAGATAAAAGTTGACCAACTTTACAGAGAAATGAAAATAATTGCCAGCAAACGCAATGCTCTAATCGGAGTCAATTTCCACTTTTGTTTCATCTTTTGAGTTCTTTAAAGAATCCACTTTCATCCCTTCCATAGACTCGTTAACATGGACGGTTAACTTGGAAGATAATTTACTCTCTTCCATGGGTTCTTCGACCTTTACAAGCTCTTCTTTTGTTTCTTCTTTGGCTAGTTTAATCTCTTCAAGAGTGGCGATACAAGGTGGAAGATAAAGTATAGGAGTATGGCTAGTTGTATGAAACTCTGTAGGTAGCAATGAAGTTTGAAGTTGTGCTTGCTCGATTGATGATGATGCCATAGGTGATGACGCTGATGATCTATTCCTGATTGGAATTGGAGCAGGAATTAAGGGTATATTCGGTCGACGACTTAATGATGACTTTTTCCAAGGTCTCGCTTTAAATCGATAGAATCTAGTATTCATAGGAACATTATAGCGATTTTGGGGCTGTAAATGAAAAAAATATATTTATTATTTACATTGATATGAAATTATGTCAAGATTCGCCACAAAAAGAGTGGAAAAACCCACATAAATTGATTTATCGTGAAATATTGTTGCAACAAAAAACTATTATAATCATAAATAGGTCAGTGGAATTTAATAAGAGTTTATAATATTAATTCGAAGATTTAATGATAACTAGTGCAATACAAGAAGAATAGAGAAACGATGAATGAAGATTCATAACCGGGATAAGAATGAATTTATTGAAAGAAATTTTCTAATCTTGAGAAATTAACTTGAAGATTGTTTGTTTTACATTCTGATTTGTGTGAAGTTGATTGGTGTTTATCGGTTTATAACCAATTATCACGGCTATCAACAGTTTAACTTGATAAATTAAATGTTTAAAGACACAATACAAGGATTGGTCGAAAGGTACACGGGTCAACAAGAATCAAGAAAAAGTCAAGATGGAGAGAATGTAGGAGGGAATAAAAAGGAACGAATTTTATAAAAATATTAAGATAGAACAAATAAGGCTGGGCTAATATATTTAGTTTGATTGAAAAATGATCCGTAAAATTAATGATGGATAGCTACAATCAAGCTTCTAATCATTTCATCAAGCTCAATTTTGATAAGGCATTGGATTATTTTTTAAGCTAGACAAATAGAACAAGCAATGAAATAGAGAAAGAAAGAAGTGCAAGATGTAACGAAGAATAAGTAACAACGCTTAGTTTGACCTTGCCAGTGGACTCAAGTGATATTCATGCCAGAGGCTAAGAAAATGTGTGCTAAATAAAGCTCAACAGAGGTGAGCAAATTTGCTAAGACTTGTCTAGGATGGACCAACCTAAATACATCATAATGCTAGCCTAAATTTGGATCAAAATTGCAGAACTCTTAATTCAAAAAGATTAACAAAAATTAGATTTCTGTCAAAAGAATGATGAGAATTTCGAAGTTGTTTCATGTTTACCTTTGAAGCTTGGCACAATACTTTTTCGGTAACGATTCCAAAGCCGTAAGCTGGTAATTCTTTGCCTTCGCCTGTAATGAAAAAATTTATTAATATGGTTGTTGATGAATGAAAAAAGGAGACAAGGTTCATGAGACAAATGCTTGGACGGAATCTTATCCAATTAAAAGAATTTATCCAAAAAATCGTTAATAAATCGCTCCAAATTAGCTTGAAATTTTCTTGGCAAGGGCAGAAATTAATGAAACAAATGAAAAGACAAGATTTCTGGATTTTAAGATATAAGCAGACAATTGGATGATTATAAGTTGCAAGGTATGGGCGTAAATTCGAGAAAACTGTTTCAAAACCAAACAAAACAAGGTTGAATTTCACGGTCTTCAATGATTTTAAGACCAATCACTTACAGGGCTTGTTTTCATGAGAGGGTCAGAGATTTAAGAGGTAATGAATGATATAATACTTAAAAGTACATACTTTTACTTTGAAGAAAAACAAACAAAAATATAATTAGCTTGATAAAATTTCTTAGCATTTCAATAAGTAATAATCGATTTGAACTGCACAATTTGATTTTGTTTGACAGAGAGATCAAAACTTTGCTTTAGTATTATAATCTATACTAATAATACGTTATAAGATGAAATCGATTCATGAATAATAAACTTTTCTGGATGATTGTTTCAACTGAAGTAGTAATAATGTAAAAAGAAATATTAAAACTAAATTTGATGGCTACTAAGTTGCTTTAGAATCAAAATGTCAAACAATTATTCTACAATAAATAAGTTCTTACAACAACAAAAATAACATCATTTACAGGGTAAGAATATAAAATATCAAGATTATATAATAGTTAAACTGCAATTGAAAGAATTTTTAATTCGAACCGAAAGAATTCAGAAAAAATATATGCCCTTCTCACTCTACACGAATCTTGGATTAAATAAAAATTTTAATGTTAAGCAAGTTAGTGATCAGAAAGATTGCCATTAAATATTTTTATGTGCTCTTTAATAGATATAAAAATTATCGAACAATTATTACCCCTTCAAATTTGTAAATCCCAAACATTTAAACTCGACTAAATGGGATAGGTACTTGTTAATCGTACTCCATAGATGAACTTTCTTAAAGATAAAACTGGACCGAATTATACTCTCAATTCGGTTTAGTTGAGCCCAAAAAAGCCAAGTGCGAACTAAAAAAGGCAATTACTTGAGTGACTTCTTTGTCTGATTTTCAAGCAAACAAGAGACTTCATTGGATGAGCAAAAACAGGATCACAAAGAGAAGAAATGTAAGCCACAACGAAGATTTTTTTGAACCATTTAGTGGTCGAACAAGTTTTCAATAAGCCAAGCATTGACAATTTTTTTGCCTCAACAATATTGAACTGGCTCATTGGTTTACTGAAAACTAGTTTGTCCAACTGGTTCAAAAAAATCTTCGCTGTGGTCAAGTTTTTGCTTGTCACTTAAGTCTTGTGTTTACTTAAAATTGGAACAAAGAAGTGATTCAATTAATTTGCCTTTTCTGGTTCGTACTTTGCTTTTTGAGGCTCAACCTAGCAGCATTGACTTAATTTCAAGATTTTTGAATTATTCTAGAATCTATTACTTTATTTAAGAATTATTATTAGCTAATTCCATCAATTGAATTACAATAAAGATGACGAATTAAACATAAATTTTGTATCAAAAATAGTGCTCATAAGTTGAATAAAATTAGATTATATATTGAAAAAACTTAAATAGCTTGGAAAAATAGCTAAAGTAAAAACCAATACAAACAAAAAATAACCAAATCATTAATATTGAAATCATAATTGACATCATAACTCTATCTCAATAGCAAATAAAAATAAGCTCCTGTGGTGAAAATTGAAATGATGTAATTGTTAATATTGACAAAAGTGAAAGCAAATTAAAACTTATGGAAAATTAGTTTTTGAAGCTATAACTGCAAGATAATTCTGTGATACGGTGAAATATAATTAAAACGCTAAAAAGAGGCCAATTTTATGCTTAGATTAGTATCTTTAAGTGAAAATAAAAACCAAAATTGTGATAGTTGAGAGAAGTAGATAACTAGAGAACAATGACCCAAGCATTGTTCTTTGCAGTTTGGAGAGGTTGTTGAAATGATAATTAATAATTACCTATGAGGAAACCCAGGGCTTCATGGCACTCATGGTGGAGGAAATGAGGATTAAGAGCGTTTGAGAAAGCAACATAACAATTGTGAACAGCGCTAAAAGTCAAAAGAACCAAATCTCCGACATCACATCTGAAATAGAGAAATATGAAATTAATTTCAAGAGATAAACTAGTATACAATAAAAAGTACTTACGAGAAATAAGAAATTTTGTCTTGTTCAGACTGTTCTGGCTGCTCAGATTGCTCTACTTTTTTGGGTGGTAATTGAACAATACGCCGCTTAATCGATTTAAGAGGCTCACTTGGAGGTTTTTCACTTGGTACCTAAAGAAAAAAGAGATTGATAAATTCACTGATAAAACAACAATGAATGGAAACATACCGGTGAAACTGCTTCTGGAATTGCTACTTCCAACAATGATCTATATTGAGGGAATAAATCAACTAGCTTCAGAATATCACATTGAGTTACTTCAGGTAATTTATCATCAAATGGCTCGGGTTCTTGAGTAGCAAATTGTGGAGGTCGATCATTTATGCCAGAAAATAAAGACTTGAGAAAATGTTGGGAAATTTTTGATTCAAACTCTTTTCTGGTTTCCATTTCCTTCTCATAGAAAGATCGGGATTGGATAGCAACATTTTTAGCCCATGATAAAAATCGCTGTGAAGCAAAACGTCTGCGGTAGATTTCAGCAACGTAAGATAAGTAAAGCATTGGAGTTCGGTGGATTTGGTCGAATACGTTTATAAATTTTTCCATACGGTTCAGTGAATTAACCCATAAAGTTTGTTTATGGGACAAGCCACTGATGAGTCGCGAAATATGTGTAGCCCATTGAAGTCTTCGATGAATGACACCACAAAATTCTCGCTTGGCAGCGATGCATCTATCCCGAATATCACAGAGCTCATTGTATTTATCTGAAACAACTCTGAGCTGTGATTCATGAGTTTTGCACAGATCAGGAAGAATAGAATTGTCTCGTATGTGTGCTGCTCTAAGTTGGTTATGATGAAAAGCTTGAGCAAATTCATGGAGTTCAGCAGTCAATTTTTTTGCTTTAGAAAGAAACCCGTTAAGCATTTGTAAGCGATTTTGAAGTCCACTGATCTCTCTTATTTCTTTTGAATTTATACCGTTCAATACAGTTTTTTTATCGTGTTCAATAGTTGCCATGAACTCATCGTGAGACTTGTGTTGAAATTCAAGAACACTGTTAGCCATAGTATGTACATCTTTCAAATTACTCCATTTAAAACCAATCCAATCTGCTAATGATGGATCGTTTGTTTTATTCTGAAGGGATGGCTCAATGAGCGAGGGTAATAATGGCATTCTTGTTAATATTTCCAGATCAGTTTCCAACCTATTCAAATACAATCATATTCAAAGACGTACCAATCAATAATATTTCAAATTTACAATTGGTATAAAATAATATTATATATGATTGCAAAAGTATTACTAACCGATCGATAGATTGGTCATAAACCTGTTCCCGTTCTTTGAATTTGGCATATTCTATGTCCATCATTTCAAGTTTATTTAAGACAACTTTCCATAGGTCTTCAATATTAGCCAATACTGCAGCCCAGCCTTGATGTTGTAGATGTTGATCTTGAATCAGCTTTTCGCAACATTGTAAGTGTGCCTGAGCAATAAGGTATAATTGCTGAGCGAGTTCTGCTCTGCTTGTTACAGTGTTGATTGAAGGTTCCATATTAAAACAAGATTTTATTCTAACCTTCATATCTGCGTCATTAATGTTGTTTACTACAGGGGAAGGGGGGTTATCATGTTCAACAACCTCTTTGTTAAACAAAAAGATTGGATTGGTCTCTGTACCAGCAGAGCGATATGAGGAAACCTTAGCATCTTCAGAAAGAGTTTCACCTCCACTCAATAGTAAGGCTTGTTTTTCAGCTGGAATACCAGTACTACCGTAAATATTTTCTTTCAGCACTTTTACTCTGACAAAGGAAAGAGAAAAGGAGAATAAGACAAAGACAAAAAAATTAAAAATTAAGATACTTACGTTTCAGTGGATAAATTAAGATCCAGAGTAAACGTTGATCCAGTGTCGACTTGAAATATGTACAAGAACATTGTAAATGTAAATCAATTGTAATTAATAAATTTTAAGCAAGTAATAATGTTTACCAAAGACAAAAAGAGAGTATATTACGAAGAGAGAATAACAACAATGAAGCAAAGATTAGTTATATTTTTCAACAGTGAGGTCTCTAGTGAGGTGAGCAAAAAAGAAAGAGAAAAGAAAGAGGAGAAGAAAGAGGAAAAGGAGAAAGAAAGAGAAAGAGATTCTCTTTTAAAAGATTCTCTTTCATTGTTTACATTACAACAACAGATGATTTTTCATAACAATAATTTGTGCTATTTAAATTGAAATCAAACCATTTAATTCAATCACAGATGCACTTGTTCCACTTGCCCATCATTTCTGAATGAGGATCACTCATGCTTCCTCGAAATGTAAATGAATTTTTGAAAATACGAAGTAGAGAATTACTCTCTTCCTTAAATAAATGGTTCAATTTTCATTATAGAGATCGAGTTAAAGAGACAGAAATATGACCTGAATAGGACTGAGGGACTTTTAAATATAGTTTGGTCAGCTTAACTTCTTTAATTAATGAGTAAGATTGACTAAGCTAACTTTCTGCTGCTTCTCGAATCATATTTAACAAAATTATTGATGGATCAGTTTATTAATAATGTCGTTAATTTTAATAATTTAAAAAAAGCGAGTGTGTTCACTCCAATAGATGGCAATACCTTCCTGTGTTTTGAGTTTTTGCAGTGAAATGTCAGTTTCTTTTCCTTCTTAAAATATGAGAACAAAGAACAATCTTCATAATGCTAATCAGCTCATAGTGAGCCAAACAGCAATTTTAGTGCCTCAGCATCTTGACATTGGATCCTTCATTTTGAATTCAGCCACTTCCAAGCTGACTGTTTAACTAAAAATTAGTCCAAAAGAGCAAGTTGACTTGAACTTGGCAAAAGGTATCAACTGTTTCACAACTGACAAAATTGAACAGAAGTTCAGATTTTCGCCTTTTATCACTCAAATTCAAATCTTTCTGACATACTCCTTAGCTTAGATTAAGAAACATTGCTGAAAGTTTTCGCTGGCAAAGTTTGTGAATTTTAGTTGTGTAGCAAAATTTATAGCTCGATAAATAGAAAGAATGAGCTCAAGATTATCTGATATTTTACTATTTTCAAGTTCGTTATTTGTGCATATCCTTAAAGAAAAAACTAATGATTATTTAGATCTATTATTATAATGATCTTCAATTATTCATTATCGAAGATAAATCTCTCTGTGGTTAAATCTATTTGAGTCAATGAAAAATCCTTATAACAACATTTGAATACGAACTGATTTTCCCAAAAAAAGCTCTCCTTAACTATTAATATACTAATTCGCTTTCTAGATCATTTCCATCTCTAATATTGGATTTATCACACTTTTTTGACTGTAATTCAAACTCAAACTTTTGAACTCAGTATACAATTCAGGGAACATAATTTAAACCATTGATGGTGACAAAAATGTTCAGATTTCCTCCTTTTTCTTGTGCTCGAAAACTTTTCCATTGGCAAATTGAGTGTAACTAAATTATTGACGTCGAGTTTCTGATATTCTCAATCCTTTCATTTTACGAAGAAATCAAATTAAATGGTTTCACATTTCGTATTATCCTGCTTGGAGTAATAATTAACCCGTAAAAAGTGTCTAATATCTACCTAATGCATAAAAAATAAATATGATTTGCATCTCTCATAAAATTATTGTACTTCTCAATTTACAAATCTTATCCTTATTACTGAGAACAAATCACACTTTATCTGAATCTGAAACATTTTATTTTATTAATAATTTAGATTTTATCCCAACTTTTCAGATATCAGTGATTAACTGTATAACCGTTGGATGGCTCTACTTGTAACTCACACAATTTTCCTATAACTTGAAACCAGATTAAACTACAACTCTTAGCTTACAATCTGAGTGAAGTTAATAATTTTTAATTTTGGAAGAATAATTTAAAATATTGTGTAAATTCCTCTTTGATCTTTTTTGTGACAGAAGTTCAGTTTTAGAAAGATTGAAAATTTATTTGATTGTGTTTACAAAGATTGTTAATATTGTTAAACATACAGTACAGTGTTCTTTATCCTGTGTGAGTCTTGTTTCTTGGTTGAATTGGGGTTCATTTCTTTAGGTTATTTAAATATCTTACATTGGATTATCAATGAAAGAACATCGTAAACATGCCCCCGCCATCAACTACCCTGGCGAGGGTAGTACAGTTCAAGTGGATCGACATGGAAACATAAGAGTTAGCTTAAGAGAGAAAGAAAAGCGCAAAAATTTGGTTATTAGGAAGCCAGACTGGGATAGGGATGGTGCTAAGCTAGATGAGCGAGATTCCAAAAGGTTCAAAATACGAGAAAAAGAAAGAGAAAGAACTAGACGTGAAAGAGAAGAAGAAAGGCTAAGGATCGTAGAGACAGCAAGAGAAAGAGAAAGACGAAATGAGCTATTAAAGCTGGAAAAGGATAAAATGAGACATCGAGTAGTGGAAAGAGACAGAATTGGCCGAGTTAAACGAATTCATGAAGTTAGTAGAGATTTAACTCCACTTCGAAGTCCTATCATAAGTCCAAAATCATCTTCTAGTCGATCTTTAGGAGAAATATATGCACGAACGCCTTCAGAAAGTCCACCAAGATCGAGATTAAGGAGTATTGTTCGTAGTCTTCCAAAAAGTCCTTCATCCAGTCACCCAAAGAGTCCTTTAAACACTGAAAAGCCAATCGAGTCAAGCAATTCATTTAAACCTATTTCTTCTGTTCCCTGTGATTCTGTTGGTTCACCTGAAGGCTTATCGAACTTTGCTAATAGTGAATCAAAGAGTGAACTCACGATATTACCAGCGGAAGATATGTCGCCCATAAGCAATAGTAGCAGCCTTGGTGATATGGAAGTCAACGAATCAAATTTCTCGCTTGAGAAAAGTATATTTGATGAAACGAAAGAATCTGCCAAGCAAAGTGATGATATAGTTTCAGAAGAGAATTTCAGTGAATGGAGTGAAGATGAAGATGAATTATTAAACAAACCAAATGACAAAAGCAGTCCTATTGAGATGTCAACAGATGAGTCAATCAAGGTATCAACGTCAGAATCGATAACGAGATCTGAATTGAAAGACGATGAAAAAGTTCCGTCTACCGACACTCCATCCTTAAAGCCATCTACCTCTGATAGTATTTCAATCGAATCTCAAGATGCCTGTTCCTCTCTTCAAGACGATGCATTAGAATCAATTAGCGACGATGAATGTGATGCTATAATTGGTAGTGAAATCCATGAGACAGTAATCAACGAGGAATTATCAAAAACGTCATTAGTTAATGAATCATTTGATGATTTGGACATTGATTGGGCCAACCTTATCCAACAACCGAAATCTCAAGTACCAGATTCATTTTCAAATTCAGCTCGTCGTCGGATGTCACCAGCCAATATTCTTGCTCGAATTGGATTTTCTCACGAACATGCAGGTACAAAGATAACGGAAAAATTGATAAGCTTATGCAAAGAAGAACTTAAAGAAAACTTTACACCTTTTCGTCATCCAATAGCTTCTCTTCATTGCTTTATCGGTGAACAAATTTCTATGCGCGAGAAACTTTTCGAATCATCAAATTTCTTCTCTTCTGCGTTAAGTGCACGTAAAGATCTTGATACTCGCAAAATATTGGCACAAACATTCGTTGATTTTTCTCATCTTCAATCAATCTCCTCAAAATTGTCATCATCGTTGTCACAACTTGCCACAACATCAATATCTGAGTCATCGGTATAATAAATGCAACCTTATGCCTCATTTTTTTTGTCTTAATTTAAATAAAATAATTCAGACCTAGACAACCATATGTATACTTAATGGAAATATTTAATATAATCATTCGTTATTTATGTCATAAAGCTTTTCAGAGAATATCGTTTTAAAAGACTTCCCCCACGGGTTGATTGAGTTGGAACAAAATTTACGATAAATTTAGCAAGTTGATTTTAAATGTTTTGAAAGCTAATGATTTCAGAAACCATTATAGAAAATGGAAATAATTAACCAATTTTTAGGTAAAATTTAATTCATTCAATCACCCAGAATCACAGATTATTGAGTCGTTTATCAATGGTCATTTTTCTTGTGCTTCATTTCCAAGTTTTACAATCGGTCCATTGTGTAAGAAATGTCATCACAAGACGTAAAGTAGATTCAAAATTCCACAGGCAAACAAAATATAGAATAAACTAATCACTGAGCTTTTCACTGGAAAGCGATAGAATGTAATAGTGATCTTTCTGACTTTGCCTCAAATTCTTGAAGCAATTCATCTATATCATTATCAAGATCATCTGATTGTGATAGTAACTGAGCTAATTCAAGTATCAGGAAAGCTCCGATAGTGGCCTCTTCATGATTATCCTGTACATCAATGTTTATCACGTGAACTTTGCTATTGTCAGTTGGTATTCGAACAGCTAATTCTGTAAAGAGAAAAATATAAACAAAACAAAAATCAATCACAAGACAAACGGGTAGCTAGAAAAGAAGGGAATATTGCACCAGAAATTTTATATCTTTCACCAATAAAAGACAATAAAGCTTCAGTTTATCAAAACTACCAATCACCTTCAATTACTTGATCATAGACCCTTTCCTCACAAGTAAATATGACATCAAATTTATCAAAGCAGTCGTGAAATCTCTCTGGCCTTTGTTTAATTCTCCTATTGCGGTCCAACATGTGAAGAATCCCATTTTGAGTGTATCTGAAAAAGGAATACCAAATAAGAAACAACAAATTAAAAAGCATGGGATAAACAGAATTAACATGATTAGAAGAACAAAGATTCAGACGATAATCCAGTTGAAAAGAAATAACATAAAAAAGACACTTACAAAGTCTTATCTTTGTTTATCAAATCAGTATACATTTGATCATATGTAGTATTGAAATCATAAATATTTGGTTTGTCAAATGACGGTCCAGGTAACTTCACACAATTACCTGATCCAAAAGATCGTACATTGAAACCCTTCTTATTAAGGACTTGATGAGCTTCCATACTTCGATTTTGGTTAGAAGAGCAAACAACTGCTAGTCTTAAATCTCTACCAGTCATTTTTAAAGGAAACAAAAATCAATTAGTATCAATGAATAAAGAATGAATCAGGTAAGAACTAATCAACAACACACTGTACAGATAATACAAAGATTATGAAATGAATGAGCGATTACACATAAATTAAACGATTTAATCAATTGAATCTTTAATTATTATAAACACCTGATCTCAGCACTTAAAAATTTCATTGATCAATTCTTTAAAAAAGAGCTTTACTATTAATAAGTAGCGACACCTCATGACTCCTTGTTTAGTTTGATTAGTAAGAGCTTGCTTTGAACAATTATAATTGTAAAATTTTTTATTTTCAGATCAAATATTAATGCTAATTTTTATTGGAGTAAATTATTAACACTTGAATACTGTATGATTACATAGTTGGATAATGGATGTTTCAATATATTAAAGAATGGAGATAGAGAAAAAATTGATAATTGAATAATTAGACGACCTAAACAGTTGAGGTCAATATTAAATTAAAGGTCAACACATTTTTCGATTGTTAGAATAACCACTGGGCCGTTGAGTGTAGCGTTGACTGCGATTTGGCCTTCGGTTACTTTGAAAATTGACCAGATTCCGTCGATTGAGGAAAGACTTTTTAAGATATTTTTGAGATCCTTGGTTGATAGCTTTTTGCATTGGTGCTAAGTGGTGATTTGTTATGTCAGAAAGATAGCCTGTAATAAAGGAAAAGAGAGAAAAAGTATGTTAGAATTGAAGATCAATCAACTGAAAAGTAACTTTTAAGATGAACAATAAAGAATAAAGAAAGTAAAAATTATTACCATTTCTTTCATGATTTCCAATTGATGCTCCACGAGCTTCAGCTCCTCTCGGTGGTTGGCGTAAATTAACTTCAACATTATTGTTTTCGTTGCTATTGGATGATGATGAGCCATTAAGATGACCTCTATTCGACCGATTTGGTCCTTTAGATGATCCAGAAGTCATTCGAGCCAATTTTTCAACAGTAACAGCAATAATTGATACTGTATCAATTATACGTCTTGTCGCAAGACATTGGTCATTGGTGCGATCTTTTAGATGATTCGATTCGTTTGATGTGCACGAAGATGGTGAATGATTTGCTGATGATGGTGATAAAAGTGATAAGGGTGAGCTATTTGAACCATGAGTAATGGTTGCAGTTGATGATAATGCAGATGTAGAGGGAAGTGGATAAAAAGAATCCAGCGAAGAAGTGTGCGAGTGGAAAACACTAATTGACGGATATTCAATTAGTATATCTTCCAGTGGTGAAGCAGAAACTTTTTTGCTTGATTTCTTATGGCTAACAAAACAAGGAGGAGGTGTTACAAACCAGGAACCCTCCATTGTTCCAGTGTGATTATTGTCTCGTGATTTTCTTTTTTTCTTCTTATTGGCAGTTTCTTGGTTTCTTGCATTAATATTATCACCAATCATACCTTCACCTTCTCCATCATCTCGGTAACCATCTTCATTCTCTTCATCATCTTCATCATCTTCTTTGTCCTCCGAATCATCACTGGTGGCTGTGGCAGGAAAATTACTGGCAGTCAATAGTTTGTTATCACTATCATTTTCCCTATTTGTACTCTCTCCATCGACATCACTCGACAGACTCTCGGCACTGTTATCATTTTCTGGCTCTTTCTCAGGCAATTCACGAATTTCACTTGAAGTAAGGCTTTCACTGCATACTTCGATTGGTTGCTCACTCGAATCAGCTCTTATATCCGATTTGGGTTGCTTCAATTCAACCAAGATCCAATCATCACCATCACAACCTTTCACTGGCGTTTCTTTAAAAAGATTTTCAAGCGCCTCATCAGAGTATTCATTTAATCCAAATAAATAGTTCGCAAGGCCAGTTAACATTTCAGGCAACTAAGAATTCAAGTTGTGTTCACAAAATTGAGAATATGCTAACTAATTGCGTTGGTTACACTGGAAGGACGGATAACAAGAGAGAAGTATAACAGTGATATTGTTGTGGGTAACAGGAGATTGGATATTTCAAGCTGGATAGAGGTTAGAATAATAGGAAAAAAAGAGTAAGTTTTGGTAAATTGAACTTTGTATCGATTATTAACTATTTTTCTTTGATTATTGAATAAATGAAACAGTTTAAGTTGGTTAAATCTTTTTTATAATTAAATCGTTCTTTCTTTCATTCTTCACTCTTTATCTCCTTCTCTCTATCATTCTCACTAATATAATAACACTTCTTTATTCTCTTTCTATTTTACTGTCTATTTTGGTTTCCATGTAATCTTGCTCATGTTTATACTTTGCTTGAAACGTCACAGGGGGAAAAAGAGTGATAAAATGAACATAATAAACCTGAACTGGGTTGAGCTAACCAGGATTTGGTCCACCTATCATGTTTTGGTTGACATTTTGTCAATTTAAATTTGTAATAATGATGTCAATTTAAGTCTAATTATCACCACTTTTCAAACATTTTTATTATTAGATTGAATTTTTTTGAAACTTGATTCAATGGAAAATTTGGTTTGAGTTTAATAATAATGATTTCAAAGCAAAATTGAACAACTTACGTTTTTGGCTTTGTTTTGTTGTTGCTTTTGTTTGACACTCGATGGGGATTGGCTGATACCAATTTCAGTGTAATTATCACTACTTTTCAAACATTAATAGAAGTATATTCAATATTTTTAAAACTTGGTTTATTGGAAAATTTGGTTGGAGGTTAAATAATGATTTTAATAGCAAAATTGATCAACTAACAATTTTGGCTTTGTATTACTGTTGCTGTTTGACACTCGATGGAGATTGGCAAAAGGAAAACTGAATCAGCTGGTTGTTGTTTCTTTTTCTTTCTCTCTTTATTCACCTTCTCACTCGTTCTCATTCTTCATGGCTTCTATGTTTCTTTCTCTATCTGTTGGTAAACAAAAAGACAGAGAAGGAAGTAACATTTTCATTCTTTCTTCATCTCTCACAACTTTCCTTTCTTTGTTGTTGTTATGGCCGTTTCTTTCTTTGTATCTGCATTTGCGTTTGCATGATGATGTAAACAGGTTGAGGAGTGTGATTCTGTCTATTTATAGAAAGTTTTGTGGTTAAGCTTGAGTCAATTAGAAACACTCTTTGAATGATGCACAGCTAATTAAGCATCTGATATCTAAAAATCAGATTAAAATTTAGATGTTTCTTCAATGTCACTAATCCGATGTGTGCCTTTCATGAACTTGAACATTTGACAAATCTCATCCTAGATAGATAAAAGATCAAATGAAGGGCAAGCCAAATACAAAGTGATATATTATGATCTAAAATGATCTAAACGTCCATAAGCAGAATGTCCATGCAATCACAAATAGAAATGACGAAATCTCTAACAAATCTTTCATACTGAGGGAGATAAAGTGGAACATCATTTTGAAGCTCTTCAGATGATTATGACAAATTACGCGATTCTGGTTTACCTGGTTTCTGGTATTCTTGTTTTAATCACTTTTGACTAACTTTTTATATGTACTTTTACTTTAAGGATAGAAAATTCATAAAATTTAATGGAAGATAACTGACTTGATCGGAAGTATTTTTATGAGTTAATCTTTTCAATAATCAATATACTATACTTTAACTCTTCAAACCAAAAACTTTTAGTTTAAGACCAATAATGAAATAAAAGTTAAAACATAATTTTATGAATTTCTATTAATGAATAATTTTATGGTAAAACTTGTAAGTTAATTAGAAACACACATGACACAATGTGATGAATATCACATGATATTTGATGGAGAATCAGTCAATAGTCAGATGGAATTTACCGTTTATTCACTGTCACTGGCTCTACGTTTGGTTCCACGGCTTTGACTAACATGAATGGTGAATTTTTCTTCTTGATCACATCCTAAATATCCGTCAGATATGAAATAAAGAGTGTAGGAATGATCACCAGGTGATGGGGCTATAAAATCGAGTTTGACTGTTTGCTTTTGAGCTAAGGTTATCCTTTTGATGGAGATGAGAGAATTTGTCTTTGGATCGCCAATTACTAGCCACCAGCCTTCTTCACGTTTCTGTTGATGTATGAAGTGAAAAAAGTGAAATAAAAAATTAATAATCTTATAAATAGCTTAATATAGGCTTGAAGAGATCAGCACCACAGACAAAGTTTAAGCATTCTGTGTGGCAATCGCTACCATACATACCTGAGGGAAGAAAGGTGCAATTATCGGACCAGTCACTTCATCTTCTCTTTCTAATTGTATTATCACATTTACAGACTCTCCGCTTGTTATCGAGTTCTTTTCTACAATTTCATAATTCAGTTCAATGCTAGGGTAACGGTTACAAAAACGAGCTAAATCAGCCATTTTTGCATTATCAAGCTGCAACAATCCATTTCTTTCATCTTCATCTAATGTCATTATATCAAATATTGATTCAACTCCTTTCTCAGTACACCTCTTAATCATTTCAGAGGTAAAATGAGGCAATTGTTTCAAGTAAGAATCCTTATTCCAAACGGCTTGAGTTACCATTTGAGCAAGTTCCATGGCAACTAAAGCAGGACTAAGCCACCCATTTGATGATAAAACATCAACACAAGCTTGAATAAGTCGAATAGACCTTGTTAAAATTGCTTCAGTATCTGATTGTAATTCAGCTGGCAGCGTCATTCTGGAAAGGTGAGCTTGGAATAGAAGATTCGTCTTTAAATGAGGGTCATTATACTTTGGATTTTGGATTTTGTTTGGAACTTTAGATAAAAGTTGCTTCAATATAGTATCTTCCTTATGACGAATAGGAATGCTTTCATATTCAGTTGCTGAGCTGATAATTTCAATCAAACTTTTGAGTCTGGTCTTATTGTGCAAAGATAAACTGAACAGCTCAATGGTCGAATAGTTGATGTAATAATAGGCTGCAATCATTCCTAAATTGAGAGGTGTGACATCAATTTCATCTTCTATGCTGATACATTTAGATTGTTCCAAATCGTTGAGAGTATTTTCAACAAGTTCGGACAAACTATCAGAAAGAATTCGATGACTAACCCCGGTAAGCGAATAATAATTAGGGTTTTGGGTCATTCTTCGATATAAAAAGGTCCAAGTCAAATAATCAACAGCATCTTGTTTGTTTTCTATTGTCTTGGTTACTATTTCAGCATTGAAATGATCATGGAGGAAATAGTTTAATTGACTTTCAACAGGTAGTGGTTCATAGAGGAATTTCTTAAAATAGTCTTTCTTTGCAGCTTGACAAAATAGTACACATTTACCATCTTCATCACGCAATGGACGGTTAGCTCTCCCGATCATTTGCAAGATTGTAATGATCGGATAATCTTCATAAGCATGAATTTTTCCATTGTACACTTGAGTATCCATGATAATCACTAAATGAGCAGTGATAGTCAAACTGAAGGCAAGTGAAGCTGATATAACTACAATCTGTACAGCACCCAGATCGAAAAGCTGTTCAACAATTCGGCGATCAGTTTTGTTAGTACCTTCATGAAGATAAGCAACTCCATTTACAATTGTCTCTTTCAATGTTGAATCTGACAATTTGTGAACAAATGGTTTCAAATCTTCTTCAGAGCAGTGTAGGAATCGGTTAGGATTTTCATCACCAGCTGTGTACATTAAAATGTCAATCGCTGTAACACGAGTTTGCTTACGTGAAGGTACAAACACTATAACGGGTTTGTTTGGTGAGAAATTATTGATGGATTGGTAAACAGGTTTGGACATTGCCATAATCCGTGTTGCATTATGGGTTTGATTAAAACCTCGGATATGTAATTCAAGTGGAACTGGTCTAATATTTGGATGGAAATTGAATGTCATACCGGAATTACAACCAAGCCACTGTGCGACATCACGAGCATTTGTTAGAGATGATGAAAGAGCTACGATACGTATAGATTTCTCAATTTGGGAAGAAATATATCTGGTTCGAGAACAAACTACCTCTAAAACAGGTCCCTCTTCACCAGAAATCAGATGAAGCTCATCAACGATAAATAAATTTACATTTTGTACATTTTTCCGTTGTTTCCAACGACGTGAAAGAATATCCCAATGTTCAGGAGTACTAATGATAATATTTCCTTTGGCTAAAAGTTTGAGATCAGCCGCTGTTTCACCAGTAAGCATTACGACTTTTTTATCAAGTAGTTTACCAAATCTTTGAGACCAGTCTGAATAAACTATTTCGGCAAGTTCATGCTTTGCTGTTACATAAACACAGCGTCCATCTGAGTTATTGGAAAATAAGCGAAGCATAGCGAACTCAGCGCAAACTGTTTTGCCAGAGCCAGTTGGCGCACCAATGAAAACATTGTCATCAGTAGTATACAAAGCGTTGAAAACTTGTGTCTGTACAGGATTAAAGAATAAAAATTTGTCTTTATACAAAGTTTCATAAACAGGATTTTTCAGGGCAGATATTTCCAAAGGTTGAAGATCGAGTAATGCGGTTGGCGGTAAGTACTTTTCAGGAAGCAAAGTGTGTCTGAACGATATGGGAAAGACTGTTTCAGAATTTAGCCAACGATCTGAAACTATGCGAATGAAGTAATGAGGTGGTAAAGGATCCGTCAAAGGAACAAAAAATTTAACAATATGATCATCTTCAGCATACTTTTGTTTCAATAGGAAAAATTCATGATGTAAAATAATTTCTTGATCGACATCCTCAACGAGAATCCAGAAACCTTCAGATTTACCATGATATTTTGCATCCCAGTGGAAATCTGGAGTAATTGTTAGTTCAACTCTCAAAGTTGCGCGAGTAATAGGTTGAATATGGACAGTTAGATCCAATTTGGGAAAACGATGCACGTAAAGATGCACTGTTTTACCTATCTTTGGTAGCCTTAAAAGTTCCCCGATTTCATTTGGTCCTAGATCATAAAAACGTTCCCATGGAAAGTTCTTTTTCTCCAACTTTTTAATTACATCTTCTGGTATCTTTTTGAATTGTCTTAAAGGAGACATGGAAAGCCACATTCTTTTATCAATCATTTTACACAAAGATAAAGCTTTATCGGCTAGTTGAGCCCAGCCTCGATGAAGAACAATCTCATGAATAGCTCTCATTAGTCGAGCTGCACTTTGAGTGATGTAAACCATATCAGCCATCAATGCCAGTCCTTCGAGTTTTAACTGAGAGATGTATGCTTGAAGTAAAACATTAACTTTGGCACTGGGTTCTTCAATACTTTCTTTGACAGGGATAGGAACCCTTTCCATTAACTTCTGCAGCTCCAATTTTTCTTCTTCTCTGATTGTGATGTTTCGAAATTCTCCGGACAATGAAAAAACTCGAAATAGTTCAATTTCACTTAAAGTTGGCTTCAACAATTGATTATAAACTGCCATGGTTTGGTGGGTACAGTAATAGTGACTTGCAATTCGTCCAAGTTCAGTACCTTGGAAATAACCACTTTTTCTTTCAAATTTTACAAGTCCACTTTTGTCCAGCATAGAAGCAGCTGTAAATACTAAACTGGCCAAATGTTTCTGAAGGGTTGGGTCTTCATTGACCTCATCACCTCCGACGCCATAGAGTGCTGGATTTTTCAACATCCTAATATATAGATAAGAATAACCTAACCATTTTGTGGCTTCTTTAATACTTTGGATGTTTCCAAGAACAATTTCGGCATTTAATAAATCGGGTAATTTAGCAACCATTTGACTTTCGATGGGAAGTTGTTGATTCAATAAAGATAGGTAATATTGAAGTTCGCTATGCTGAGTAATCAAAATACCTTCTCCTTTAGTATCGAACTGTGGTCGCCCAGCTCTTCCAAGCATCTGAAGAACATCTAGTGCTCCTAATTCAGTCCATCGCCCCTTGTCTGGATTGTAAATTTGAGTACCTTTAATAATTACAGTGTGAGCAGGTAAGTTTACTCCCCAAGCAAGAGTTGCTGTTGAAACCAGGACTTGAATATGACGGTCAGCAAATAAATCTTCAACTAGAGTACGTTCAACTCTGGACATTCCAGCGTGATGAATACCAAAACCATATGGTAATAGATCTTTTAATTCGAGATTCCTTACATGATCAGCTTCAGTCCTCAATACTTGAGTGGAGGCTGAGCCTTCTCGAAGAAACATACCAAGAGTATCCTTTTCTAAGCACATGTCTCTCAATGTTCGAGCAGTTTTACCAGTTTCTTTACGTGAATGAACGAATATTAAAACTTGGTTTTTACCTGCTTGTTCAATCACTTTTTCATACAAAATTTCGTTCATAAGTTGGTATCTTTTCATAGCTTTCTTTTCAGTGATTCCAATAAATTGTTGTTCTAAGGGCACAGGTCGAAAACTATTGTCGAAATAGTAAAGGCCCGTTTTTCTGTTGACTCTCAAGAACTCCGCGACATCCTCATAATTGGGAAGAGTTGCACTCAAACCTACAATCCTGATTTCATCTTGAGCAGTTTCTTGATTTCTAACCATACGAGCAACCAAAGTTTCAATGACGGGACCTCGGTCATCATGCAATAAATGAACTTCATCGAAAATGATAAGACGAACAATTTGAGTATAACTACGCTCTCCTCCTTTTCGTGTAATAATATCCCATTTCTCAGGAGTACAAACAATAATTTGTGTTTCATTAATTTGTTCTCGACTTAGCTGGTGATCTCCAGTCAATTCAGCAACTTTGATTCCATATGAGCTCAATCGGCGACTAAAATTTTTGACCATTTCTTGTACTAAGGACCTCATAGGAGCAACATAAATACATTTGAAATCATCAGCATTGATTGTTCCATCATCATTAACATGTTTGCCTATTTCACGCATCATACAGAGTAAAGCGACATTTGTTTTACCTGCACCAGTTGGAGCACAGATAAGTAAATTTTCATCTCTTTCCATGGCGGCTGGATAGATTCTAGATTGTATACGATTCAAAGATCTAAAACCTTCAAAAGCAGGTTGTGCATAAGCAGGGATTTGGTCGATTGGAAGCAAATTCTGTGAATAGAAAATGTTAATTTAGAAAAAGCCTCATAACCGGATAACATTACGAGTATATTTCCATAATTATTCAATCTCTCTCTTCACGTTACCAAATATAATGTGATTCAGTTTATTTGGGGTAAGCTAGAAGAGAAAAGTTGAACTGCGGATCTTTAAAAGAGCACTAACCTCATTTGCGTCGAAAGGTTTAGGTTTGAGAGCTGGAACATGAATCTCCTCATATCCTTTTCGAGCTCGTCTAAATGAACCTTCTGGTAGCTGACAACGTTTGTTAGCCATGAAATGGGATCCTTGAGCAAAAACAAGATCTTCTAAGTCCAACATTTTAACTTTAGAAAGTTGCGCTAAATTTTCTTCATCTGGTTGCATGTCGGATTCTTTTTCTTTTGCTGCACGTTTTCCAGCACGCTCTTTCGCTCCTAAATCACTTTTTTCATCAGTACTTTCCAACATAGTGAGGTAAGGTAACAACTCGGGATCCGAGCTCATTCTTTGACGCAGTTTATTTTTTTCTTCAGCACTTTGAGCAGATGCCAATAAAGTACAGTAAAGAATCATTTGACGATTTTGGCGAAGAAGTTTGATGAAATCAAACTGCTTGAAACCTAAAAGCATAACTAATTTGTTTTCAGCATCACGGTCATCAGACGCAGTCTTCAGAATGTTCATGACTTCGGCAGCCTTGTTTTTAGCTTCGACTGGATCTCCATAGGTTTTGTTGAGATTTCTCTGAAGCCAGTAAGCATCTATCTGTCTAGGGTGTAAAGTCTCAGTAGGTTTCGAGGTAGGAGCAGAGCTTTTTCTACCACTAGAAGCTTCAAGATAAGTTGCTTGAAGTGTCGCTCCTTCTCCAGTTTCTTCACCTTCACCATCTTCATCATCATCATCATCAACAACCCGCATAATATCACTCTCTTCGTCATCGTCGTTTTCTTCGAATTGAACATTTACGCCATAAGTTTCGTCCATGTTTTCATCGATAGGAATATCTGGTTTATCGTCAAGCTTATAATCAGTTATCTTTCTACTCAAGTTGAATAGAATATTGAACTGCTCGGATGAGAGGCTGCCGAGTAAACTTTGAATATCTTTGTGTTTTTGTTTTTCTGTCATCTTTTCATTCTTTAACGAGGCTAATACTTCATCAGCCGCACCACACAGAACATCTCTGGGCTGATCACCTAAAATATCATGAATGAACTTCAGAAGAGCTTCATAGGTTTGTCTAGTCTCCGGTGTCTTAGGTGTGTAGAATATTCCCATTTCTTCATAATCATCAGTCAAAAGGTTGCTTCTTGCACTCAAGCCGGCAAAGCTTGAAGATGTGAAGTCTGAGGCTGCTGCCTTAGCCTTCTTTCTTCGTTTTCTTTCTTCTTCCTCTTTGATCGCGGAAGGTTTTGAGCGCTGATATTTGTCTCCCATTTTGGTAGATCCAATTTTACCAGCCAACGAGACAACCTCTCCAGTGGCTTCATCTCGGGGCCTTTTTTCGATCAATCGAGTATCAGCCTGTAGAACTAAATTGGAGTTCTAAAAGGGAAGGAAAAAATCAATAGATATCAATGATGGAATGCATAAAGAGGAAAATAGCGAAGAGGAAAAACGACTTACCGCCTTATATTCATACTGTTGAATACGGGCTGCTTCATCAGCCATTGTTGAATCTTTCTTTCAAATTTTTAAATAAACAAATGAAATCAGATATGCAACTTCAACATAATAAAGAGCGTAACAAATAAAAATTAAGAGTCAATTAACTTTTAAGATAAATTTGATTCATTAAATTAATTAAATTAAACGCACACCCGAGAACAAATTCAAGATCCAGGAAGCCGGTTCTGCTCCATCTAGTGATCATATAGAAAAATATAATTTGTCGCGAATCTTAAATTAAAATCTTAAAATCAATAACACTAGACTATGAAGTTCCTTTTATTAGTTAATTAAACTCTATTATGTGTATTTTTATTCGTGATTTTGTTATCTGAATAAATTTTTAATCGTTATTCTAGTCTTATTGTAAATGAAGATGATGAAAAATCTAAAGTTGGGATAATTTATGGTCGAGGGGGTAACTTTTGTTTGCTCATACCCAAGGTAATAGTTTAGGTTTTTTTTCTCTTTTAATGTTTTCAAGTTTAAATTAAATTTGGTGACATTCTTGTGCCTACAATCTATTTCCATTGTATAGATACATGTTTTTATTAATTTTCACTCTTTTGTTTCTTTTTTTTCTTAGAGTCCTTAATTACACGGATGTTTGCTTCGCATGATCAGCCATATTTTTGTGATATTTCACAATTTTCTCAAATTGCTTTATGCAATGTTGGTTCCTAAATATTCTAATTTACCTAGTATTTCGTCCTTGTATTGGGTAGAATTGGTGAACTAATAAACGCAGTCTCTTCTTCTTTACTCTTTGCTCTGGCCGATGTTTAAAATCCACCGGGAGTTCAGTTTCTACAGTAACTTTGTAAACTTTCTATAACTTAATGATCTTCACAAATAACATGTTTTTTGAAATTGGAAGAATCAACCGGGCAATGATGAATCCCGGTGAATTTTGGAGACAATTATGTATTTTAAAAGCTGAAGCTCTTAGTGCCAACTTATCTACACCAACAACTTTCTCGACAACTGATTTACTGTCATCGACTTCTAGTTCTTCACCTTCGCATTTATCGTCAACCTCAACAACCAATTCAGACTCTTCATGAATGAACTTCAGAAGAGCTTCATAGGTTTGTCTAGTCTCCGGTGTCTTAGGTGTGTAGAATATTCCCATTTCTTCATAATCATCAGTCAAAAGGTTGCTTCTTGCACTCAAGCCGGCAAAGCTTGAAGATGTGAAGTCTGAGGCTGCTGCCTTAGCCTTCTTTCTTCGTTTTCTTTCTTCTTCCTCTTTGATCGCGGAAGGTTTTGAGCGCTGATATTTGTCTCCCATTTTGGTAGATCCAATTTTACCAGCCAACGAGACAACCTCTCCAGTGGCTTCATCTCGGGGCCTTTTTTCGATCAATCGAGTATCAGCCTGTAGACCTAAATTATCAGCATCGGAAGCGATGAATATGGGACTTGTTAATGATGTTTGTGCTGATGGTTCTGTTCTGGGAAAAGCGATCTCAATGGCTTCATGTTTGCAAAAATTTGATCAAAAAGCTTTGTTAGCTGATCGTAGATCTATTTACAGGGCAACTTTCCAGGCTGAAAACATTGAGGATGCACTAGAATATGAATTATGCTCCAGCGATACACAGTAAAGATGAAATAATGGGCCAATACAAACCAATGATAAACCTATGAATTATCAAGATTAATCTTATAAGCTTTTTACAATATTACATGTAACTTTGTAATTAAATTTCGTTAATAATTGAAAAGTGTTATAAAAAAGATTTATTTCAATAAAATAATGTTAAAAACGAATATTTTAGAAAATTAATTGTAAAATAAAATCAGAGTAAAATTCATTGGATAAAGAATAACAATGAAAAATGTAAATAATATTGGTATAATAGTTCAAGAATAAGAATATTTCATGGTTTGAGTTTAAGAAGTTTATCAGCAAAATCCTTTGATTTTTCAACAGCAGAAATAATACTTCCATTCAAGTCAAGATTATGAATTGAGAAACAAATGAATCTCAAGAGCTTTTCAAATCATCCATTTTCTTGGGTAAAGAGTATAACTATTACTCTTTGGCAAAAGGGAGATTGCATCACTTTGTTTATCATTATCTGATAGGATGACGTCATGCCATTTCCTATTGGCTTACGTTGTTAACGAAACTTGCACTAGCAACACTTAACTTGAAAGAGTGAAATTAGTGCTGTTTTTCTTTATACTGTTATTATTTTGTTAAATTGTTTTCTTTTTTCGTCAAATTAATTTTAATCAACTCTAATCCTAAGTTCATCAGTTAATTAATTTGATTGTATTTTTTTTTGAATGTAAAAGTGAAGTGAAAGCATTTTTTTCCCTTCTTCTCTTCCTAGTGCAACCATCAATAACAACTGTAGTAGCAACAATCAAGATTTACATCTTTTATTACTCTATTCAAGGCAATTAAAATTTCACTTTGTTTGCTCATACCCAAGGTAATAGTTTAGGTTTTTTTTCTCTTAATGTTTTCAAGTTTAAATTAAATTTGGTGACATTCTTGTGCCTACAATCTATTTTCATTGTATAGATACATTTTTTTATTAATTTTCACTCTTTTGTTTCTTTTTTTTCTTAGAGTCCTTAATTACACGGATGTTTGCTTCGCATGATCAGCCATATTTTTGTGATATTTCACAATTTTCTCAAATTGCTTTATGCAATGTTGGTTCCTAAATATTCTAATTTACCTAGTATTTCATCTTTGTATTGGGCCTTTCCAGTTGAACCTGTTGAGCCTTATCCCATATTGACAATCATCTGTTGCACTTTTTGTTTCGGAACTGTTGCCATATTAAAAAAGATTTGCCATAAATCGTTAAGGATTTCTTATAAACAAAAATCAGTACTTCTTGATAATCCTGAACTTTTGGATAAGCACAAATTTCCGCTACCGGACGTAAATATAACACGGATAAATCTTCTAAAAATATTGAACTACTTTAACGGCAATAGTAACCTTATTTTCAACTTAAAGTACTATCGAATAATAACGTGTTATCTTCAAAAATTTAATAACTTCGCGGACAATTTTACTCATCTACTATATTATCACCTCTCATAATAATCATAATATCAACCCTGAGATGGACCAAGATCGTAAGCCTCCTCGCTTTATACTTAATTGTGGAAAGAGGCCAACAGACAATAATGACTCTTTGACTACCCCTATCATCGACCCAAACGCACCCTTATCTACCACTGGACCTCATTTTCCAACTTTTGACCATCAAACGGATAATGCTTTTGGTCAATACCTACAAGAGTTATCTCAATCAGTCTCATCAGATGTTTATGAAAATAACAAACAAGAAAAACCAACCAATGCTTCGACAACTTTTCCACCATTTCCCTCCTTAACTACCTCCTCTATTCCAACACCAGCTATAAAATATAATCACCGGCATCAGTCTCATTCACAGCCTCAACCGCAACCTCAACCTCAACCTCAAATTCAAATTCAAGCTCCCGCTCAAGCACAATCTCAACATCAACCTCCATGTGCGCCCCAAGTCCCTTCTCCATCTCAACAACACTCTAACAATCATTCTTTGACAAATGGACAGAATAATCATTCACAGCCAGCTTCAAATTCGGCTCCATCTCCGCCAAGTGACATAAAACCTAGTGTACCATCTTTTCATGTGTCATCTTCATCTGCACATGATTATGCTAGTTACATAACGCCAAAACATGGGGGAATAGATTATATTTCCATTAATTCTAGTCATCCCGTTCCGATACCAGTTACAGTAATAACTACAGGTTGTTTATCATCTGCATCGTCGAATTCAACGATTACTCCACAATCAAGAATCGTCGAACATAATCAACAATTTATTTCTAAATCACCATCTTCATCAAAATTGTCAATCAGCAACGCTAGCAATACAAGTACTAATACATTGGCAACATCTGATGAGGTTCCATGCTCATCGTCACGTTCAAATCATTTATCTGTGAGTCGTCGTCTCGCACCCTTTTCCCCTGTCTCGACTGTATCAACTTCATCTCAAGCCTCAACTGTTGGTAAAGAATCAATGCAATATATTGTACCATCAGGATCAGATGATGAACGATCTTCAAGAGCAACTCCAGGTCGAAAGAAAAAAATGGATCCATCTCGAAGATCTAAATTAACGAAAAAAGAGAAATTGGATAAAATAATCAGCGAAGAGAAGCGACTTCAAGCATCTAATACAGCTCTGAAACAGAGAATGAAAGTCATGGAAAATGACTGTCACTTATTACAAAATATCATTACAAATATTTTGATAGATGCTGCCAAACGAAAACAAAGTGAATCTTTGCAATCTTCTCAAGAAAACCAAGGAAATTTGAAGGAATCGTCAACATAACTGAAATTTGCTTGGTTTACTTAGGGTGCTCAAGAGTCCATATCTGTTTATCGAAACATTGTTGGTATTGAATTTCACGCAGCTCGTTCTTGATCATTTAGTTATGATCTAATAAGCAATATGCATTCTTAATTTCCCTTATTCTTTTTTGACTCTGATTTATCACCTTTCATTCATTTTTGCCATAAAAAATATGCAATATTTTTTGTTTTTCTATGTAAAATGTTACTACATAATAATCATTTTGTTTTAATATGTTTGATGTTTTTTGTTTATCATATTGGTATCTTATTATCATATTGTTATAACATTATAGATTTCAAAGTCAATAGCAAATTATTAGAAATGCCTTACAACAGAAAAAACATGTTTCGATATGTAAAGAAAAGGGTGTAAAATTAACAGAAAAATTATTATCAAACATAGCCTTAAACCTTTAATTGTTAACTATTTGGTTATGTAAACATGTATGTTGCTAAACATACATTTTTGTTGTAAATAACTTATATTTTATTTATTCTTAATCCATTTTTTGTACAATGCCTTAGCCATAAATTTTTATGACGAAACATTTTGTTTGAATAAATGGCAAATAAAACAATGAGAATAATTAATGGTTTCATAAATTCATTTTAAAGGATGAGAAATCGTTTTTGAGAATTTTTGTAATGCAGGTCTTCTTTTATTCCGTATTCCTTTTATTCGGTTCCGATACCAGTTACAGTAATAACTAAGGTTATTTATCATCTGCATCGTCGAATTCAACGATTACTCCACAATCAAGAACATAATCAACAATTTATTTCTAAATCACCATCATCATCAAAATTGTCAATCAGCACCGCTAGAAATGGATCAAATAAAATTAAATTTGGATAATTACAACGTCATGGTGGAATTTAAAAGTTTAAAATGTTGGTTAACACGAATGAAGCATCAATTCTAAGCCTTGAAAAGTTGACCAAAAATCATCAATTCAACTTTTAGCTATTAATAATTAACAGTACACCTTTATTATTTTCAACCTTATCCTACCCTCTTTTAACCTAAACATTAATAGGTGGAAAAAGAGATGAACATTTGATTGATTCGGCCTCATCGCAAATTACAGTTAATACTGATGAGTTTTTTGTTCATTCGCTAAAAATTAATATCATCGTGAATGAAACTGATTTGAATCAAGTTAACTTGCATCAGCTGATAGTTTATATAATTGAAATTAAATTGATAAACTCTGGATTTTAACCATTGGACTTATTAATTATCCGGACAGACCAAAAACAAACGCCTTTTCTACAAAATGAATTTCAAAGTAACTGCCCAATCGAACCAAGCTGGATAGTACAAGCACTTTCATCATTATTATAATTACGAATATTATGAGCGTTATTTGACTCCAGGTCAGATATATAAAAAACACATTCTTGATTAGAAAGTAAAAACTGGCCAAGTTTGTTTGGTAAAATGGTAATAATAGTGATGAGAAAAAGGAAATATCTTAATTTTTATGATGAAAATTTTGTTGACAAGTTGACAAGGAATTATCAACATCAAGAATTGATCTGATTTGATCAGCGCGTTCCATCAAATTAAGTCAATCATTTAGTGAAGAAAAGGAAGAGGAGAAGATAAGAAGTGACTGAAAACATGAAGAGTAGGCTACTTTGGAAGCGCGTTTCCAATGCATTGCGCGTTTAATGAACTTACTTTCAGCCAAATCTCTGACTAGGTCAGTATTTGCAAAAACCGGACGCCGGAGGATATAATGATGATGATGAAGATGATGAAGGAAGCTGTTATTCCAGGAAAGAGAGGGTGATCCTGAAAAAGAAATAAAAAGACTCATGAATGTTACTCATGATGAGTTAAAATAACGGTTGTTTTTTCATTGCTAAACATAAATACAAACTAATAACTGCAGACCGGTTTGAAAACTATGCAAGTCAAAGTATCACCATTACCATTATCATCATTAAAACGATGCTAATTCTATTACTTTTCTTACTTTTCTCTTTTAACTAAAGAACGTGAAAAGAGAAAATGAGAAATGATGATGAGGATGATGATGATCATCACTAAATTAATATTTTGAAATCTTTTTTTATGCTCAAATGTGAATAAAATTTTATTCCAACCTGCTCTGATTTTTTATTACTTAATCATTATTTTCATCTTCAACTACAAATTTAGCATCTTTATTTTCATCTTTCTCCCTCTCTTTTACTTACCCATTCTAACTCTAATCTCGATTCACTTTTCGTAAAAAACTTTCATTTAGTTGATCATTGACCAGTTTTTGACCAAAGCAGTTTTCGCTTTCGCAAATTTGTTTTTTACTGTTCTCTAGTTCAAAAATGGTCATTTTTTGGTTGACTATGTTAATTAGAAATTAATTTCTCATTCTCATCATCTTCATCATTTCCTTCACCATCACTTTATAGTTGAAAATGACTTTTGAAGTGATACCTGTATTGCCAGCTCTTTTACCATTAGCAACTGTACTCTTAATCCGTCAGATTGACCATTCAGTGCCAGTTTCTGGTCCAACATGGGATCCATATTATGATTATATCATCATTGGTTCAGGTTCAGCTGGAGCAGTGTTGGCCAATCGTTTAACCGAGGATCCTACCATAAGTGTTTTGGTTCTTGAAGCGGGTGGAAGTGAATCTATAGTGACAGATATACCCATAAGTACAACTTCATTACAAAAAACTCCCCTTGATTGGGCTTATGAAACTGAACCGCAAACAGCCTCTTGTTTTGGTCTGCGAGGTCGTCGATCTCATTGGCCAAGAGGTAAAGTGCTTGGTGGTTCTTCGGTTCTCAACTTTATGCTCTATGTTCGTGCTAACCGTCGAGATTATGATAATTGGGCTTTTAACCATGGCTGCCATGGTTGGTCTTGGGAGGATGTTTACCCATATTTCCTGAAATCAGAAGATAACCAAGATCCGATTCTTTCTCAAGAGCCATGGCATGCTCGAGGTGGTTACCTAACTGTGTCAACACCACCGTCACCAACTCCATTGGCAAAAGCTTTTCTTGATGCATCAAGTTCACTGGGTTATGAAGTGCGTGATATTAATGGTCCAGTTCAAACTGGATTCGCTTTTCCTCAAGGAACTATTCGTCATGGAGCTCGATGTTCAACTGCTAAGGCCTTTCTTTTACCAGCCAAACAACGACACAATCTTCGACTTGTGACTTTTGCTCAAGTAACCAAAATCCTATTCAATGCTCATAAACGTGCAATCGGTGTGAGATTTAGTCATTTTGGAATCATGCACAAGGTAATGGCCAAACGCGAAGTCATTTTATCAGCTGGAGCAATCAACTCGCCTCAATTACTCATGCTTTCAGGAATCGGTCCACGCTATCATCTTGAATCTCTTGGAATACCTGTTATTGCTGATCTGCCGGTTGGTGATAATTTACAAGATCACATTTATCCAGGAGGAATTCATTTTTCCCTCGAAGCACCTGTTTCCATTGTTGAAGAGCGAGCTAAAAATCCACAGAATTTTATAAACTATTTTACTTTCGGTAAAGGACCATTAACCTCTCTTGGAGCTATTGAAGGTCTTGGTTTTATTAATTCAAGATTCGCCAATTGGACTGATGACTATCCTGATATTGAGATTCACTTTATTGCAGGTGGACCAATGTCGGATGATGGTAAATCATTGAGAGAGGCTGTTGGTGTTCGTGATGAAATATGGGCCAAATATTACCAACCATATACAGAAAAAGATGGTTTCTCCATCTATCCAGTTCTTTTGAGGCCCAAAAGTCGAGGTTGGGTGCGATTAAAGTCTCGTAATCCATTTGCAGCACCTTTAATAGATCCTCAATATTTAACAGCAGACAATGATATACATGTTATTGTCGACTCGATGAAGTTTGCCATTCAACTAGGCAATTCACCAAGTTTTGCCAAATTCAAACCGAAACTATACGATCAACTTTTCCCTGGATGTGAAGAGTACGTTCAATGGTCATCCGAGTATTTAGCTTGTATTGCACGATCCTTTACAGCCACAATTTACCATCCAGTAGGCACATGCAAAATGGGTTCGCCTTTGGATCCATCAGCTGTAGTCGACCCTCAGCTAAGAGTGCTTGGTGGGATAAGTGGATTAAGAGTAGTTGACGCTTCCATTATGCCTCTAATTGTTTCAGGCAATACTAATGCTCCGACCATCATGATTGCCGAAAGAGCTGCTGATTTAATTAAAAAATCAAAATATGGTTTCCATCAATAAGTCGAATCAAAAGCCTACAATGCGTTATGACAGTGTCAAGTTTACCATTGAATCAGTAATCAACGCCAAGTGTGTTTTAGTTTTTGTTCAATCTCTGTGAATCGAGTTACACTCTAAATCGAAATAATTGATTTATTTCGATTTTCTCCATTAACATAGCCTTAAACCTTTAATTGTTAACTATTTGGTTATGTATGTTGCTAAACATACATTTTTGTTGTAAATAATATATTATTTATTCTTAATCCATTTTTTTGTACAATGCCTAAGCCATAAATTTTTATGACGAAACATTTTATGATTGTTTGAATTGAGATCACAGATCTTCAATATCCTTTTCTAAGCACATGTCTCTCAATGTTCGAGCAGTTTTACCAGTTTCTTTACGTGAATGAACGAATATTAAAACTTGGTTTTTACCTGCTTGTTCAATCACTTTTTCATACAAAATTTCGTTCATAAGTTGGTATCTTTTCATAGCTTTCTTTTCAGTGATTCCAATAAATTGTTGTTCTAAGGGCACAGGTCGAAAACTATTGTCGAAATAGTAAAGGCCCGTTTTTCTGTTGACTCTCAAGAACTCCGCGACATCCTCATAATTGGGAAGAGTTGCACTCAAACCTACAATCCTGATTTCATCTTGAGCAGTTTCTTGATTTCTAACCATACGAGCAACCAAAGTTTCAATGACGGGACCTCGGTCATCATGCAATAAATGAACTTCATCGAAAATGATAAGACGAACAATTTGAGTATAACTACGCTCTCCTCCTTTTCGTGTAATAATATCCCATTTCTCACAGCGATAAAATTCACACCATTCAGCAATATCACGATACCACTTGGCAGAAGTTCACAATAGAGAAAGTGATTCTTTAATCTGATTAATTGGGTTAATTGTTTTCTAACAAAATAACTTTTCGAAATTATGGTGCAAAAAAAGTCTGGCATCTAATTGGATCCATATCAGTTCTTACCAGTTTTCCGTTGATCTTCAACTCTTGTATTTTTCATTGTGATAACTCTTCACCATTAGCACGCATAGCTTACTATTCTATATTCATTTCTATCTTCCAATTTGGATGGGCTTCTGTTCAAGTTTCTCATCTTTCATTGATAACTGATTCAACACCCAATTCCAATTGTGCGTATTACCCAATCCAACGTATTGGGCAAACAGTTCTGCTCCATCTAGTGATCATATAGAAAAATATAATTTGTCGCGAATCTTAAATTAAAATCTTAAAATCAATAACACTAGACTATGAAGTTCCTTTTATTAGTTAATTAAACTCTATTATGTTTATTTTTATTCGTGATTTTGTTATCTGAATAAATTTTTAATCGTTATTCTAGTCCCATTGTAAATTCATAGTGCTGTAAATTTCTATAATCCAACTTATAAATAGTAAACTTGGTCAATGTGCAAACCAGCTGATGTTTAGATTTTTAGTTGTTTGTCATAATCATTCATTTGTAACATTCATTAAACCAGTTAAATGTTTTCATCTTTGTTCCGAAGGGCGATTCGTCCTCTCAATCGTTCAATTTGGTCTGATCAAGGAGAACCAATAAATGTAATTAAAGAAGATGGAATTTTCATGATTGAACTAAATCGTCCTTCCAAGCGGAATTGCATAAACACTCCAATGGCGGAAAAATTGATTCAAGCTATTGATGATTTTGAAGATGATGAACAATCTAAAGTTGGGATAATTTATGGTCGAGGGGGTAACTTTTGTGCAGGATTTGATTTGAAAGAGTTAGCACAAGATTCACCTTTAAATTCCCGTCAAAGAATTGGTCTTGATAAATGGATGATAGCTAAACCAATTATTGCTGCGATTGAGGGTTATGCTGTTGCTGGTGGTCTTGAATTAGCTTTAGCATGTGATTTCAGAACATGTGAAGAAGATTCTGTTCTGGGTAATATTATACATCATTTCATGCCTTTACCTTTACTTAAATATCTTTTATTTTCCTAGGTTTTTTTAATCGACGTTTTGGAATACCTCTTCTCGACGGAGGGACTGTCCGACTTTCTAAACTTGTTGGGATCTCTCGTGCTCTTGATTTAATTCTTAATGGACGAAAGGTATCAGCATCGGAAGCGATGAATATGGGACTTGTTAATGATGTTTGTGCTGTTGGTTCTGTTCTGGGAAAAGCGATCTCAATGGCTTCATGTTTGCAAAAATTTGATCAAAAAGCTTTGTTAGCTGATCGTAGATCTATTTACAGGGCAACTTTCCAGGCTGAAAACATTGAGGATGCATTAGAATATGAATTATGCAATGCATCACCTGTGATGGCCGAAAATGCTAAAAAAGGAGCGAAACTTTTTTTAGAGGATGGAATCGGACGTCATGGTGCTACAGCGATACACAGTAAAGATGAAATAATGGGCCAATACAAACCAGAGATAAACCTATGAATTGTCAAGATTAGTCTTCTAAGCTTTTTACAATATTACATGTAACTTTGTAATTAAATTTCGTTAATAATTGAAAAGTGTTATAAAAAAGATTTATTCAATAAAATAATGTTAAAATTGAATATTTTAGAAAATAAATTGTAAAATAAAATCAGAGTAAAAATTCATTGGATAGAGAGAATAACAATGAAAAATGTAAATAATATGCGGTATGATAGCTCAAGAACAAGAATATTTCATGGTTTAAGTTTGAGAAGTTTATCAGCAAAATCCTTTGATTTTTCAACAGCAGAAATAATACTTCCATTCAAGTCAAGATTATTCATTTTATTGATTCCTTCAATTGCTGGTCCTCCAGGAGCACAAACATGATCTCTCAATTCACCAGGATGTTTACCAGTTTCAAGTAAAGATTGAGCAGCACATTGAAGTGTTTTGGCAGCAAATTTAATAGCAATACTACGATCCAAGCCAACCTTAAGAGCACCATCAGCCATAGCTTTAATGAAACAATAAACAAAAGCCAAACCTGCTCCACAAATAGCACAAGCAGCATCCATCTGCTCCTCTGGGACATGTTCAAGTTTTGAGATGGTCGAAAGTAGAGTCCGTAATGAAGCTGACAATTTATTCGAATCGGGTTCAACATCGATAGCACAAATACCCAATCCATAAGCACAGGCAGGATTAATGACAATACGGTGCATTTCAATAATATATTTACCCTTGTGATCGGGATTAAGAAGCACACTTTGAAGTTGAGTTAATTTAACACCCGAAACCAGAGAAAATATGTATTTATCTTTACTGGTTAAAGGAATGAAATTGGTACATAATGGATGAGGTCGTTTAGGGTCCCGAAGACAATCAAGAACAACAGATCCAGGACAACAGATGAAGATAACATCACAATCAAATTTACCAAAGATATCATAATTACGTTTAGTGATGTGACAACCCTTTTCCTTGAATCGGATTGAATTTTTTTCAGTTGGAGCAGCAATATGGATTCGTTTTTTATCAACTTTACCATAATCAATGAAACCATTAACCAAACTTTCAGTCATTTTACCACTTCCAATGAATCCAATTTTAGCCGTTTCCAATTCCAATGGTTTAGATGGAGATTTTGATCGTTTACGTTTTGAGCCCGACATTTTAAGTCAAATCGAGAACAGTTAATAGAATATAATGAAATCAAATTCAAATTATAAAGAATCAGTAAATCAAATAAATCAATTCGATTATTAGATACGATAAACTGAGTAATTTTCAACAACAAACCTAATAAACTACTACAATGGAAAGAATTGAAGATAGTGAATGGTCCAACAATAGAGTTAAATAGTTCAAACTCCTAACAATTAGCTCAACAATTAAGTTGTTCATAATTATAATTGCTGTTAGCAAACGTCAATTCAATTTTCGTATTCATTCAATACTTCATAATTTCAATTTGATCCCACTTAATTATCATACAATTTTTTAACTGAAATTAATCTGAAATAAATTCTGTTAACTATTCTCGATTTGACTTAAAATGTCGGGCTCAAAACGTAAACGATCAAAATCTCCATCTAAACCATTGGAATTGGAAACGGCTAAAATTGGATTCATTGGAAGTGGTAAAATGACTGAAAGTTTGGTTAATGGTTTCATTGATTATGGTAAAGTTGATAAAAAACGAATCCACATTGCTGCTCCAACTGAAAAAAATTCAATCCGATTCAAGGAAAAGGGTTGTCACATCACTAAACGTAATTATGATATCTTTGGTAAATTTGATTGTGATGTTATCTTCATCTGTTGTCCTGGATCTGTTGTTCTTGATTGTCTTCGGGACCCTAAACGACCTCATCCATTATGTACCAATTTCATTCCTTTAACCAGTAAAGATAAATACATATTTTCTCTGGTTTCGGGTGTTAAATTAACTCAACTTCAAAGTGTGCTTCTTAATCCCGATCACAAGGGTAAATATATTATTGAAATGCACCGTATTGTCATTAATCCTGCCTGTGCTTATGGATTGGGTATTTGTGCTATCGATGTTGAACCCGATTCGAATAAATTGTCAGCTTCATTACGGACTCTACTTTCGACCATCTCAAAACTTGAACATGTCCCAGAGGAGCAGATGGATGCTGCTTGTGCTATTTGTGGAGCAGGTTTGGCTTTTGTTTATTGTTTCATTAAAGCTATGGCTGATGGTGCTCTTAAGGTTGGCTTGGATCGTAGTATTGCTATTAAATTTGCTGCCAAAACACTTCAATGTGCTGCTCAATCTTTACTTGAAACTGGTAAACATCCTGGTGAATTGAGAGATCATGTTTGTGCTCCTGGAGGACCAGCAATTGAAGGAATCAATAAAATGAATAATCTTGACTTGAATGGAAGTATTATTTCTGCTGTTGAAAAATCAAAGGATTTTGCTGATAAACTTCTCAAACTTAAACCATGAAATATATTCTTATTGAATTATTATACCTAATAGCTATTTACATTTTTCATTCACTTCTAATTTCTTACATTAACTGTTTTTGTCATTTCGATTTTTATTTTATTTTATTATCAGAAATATTCAATTTAAACGTTACTCAAAATGTTTGCCCATTAACATTGAAATAAAATGTTTTTAATATTTCATTTTTCGATTGTAATCTTCTCGCAGTTACTTTAATGTATATTTGCAGATCAATAGATTGCAGGAAACGAATTGTTTCATTAAATGATCATAAAAATTCCGCGAAACTTGAGCTGCCGAACACTGCATTTGAGAATTAATTTTCGACAGGTTCTGGCCTTTATCGTAGAACCGTGGGAGTATCTTCAGTTACATTTTGTCTTTACAATTGACTGTTCGTTTTAAAATTTGTATTTAGAAAGGAGAAGCGGAATTCATAATCGGTGTTTGAGTAAATGGTCAGTTCCTTGTTTATTATTCCTGTTGGTATAAGAAAAGAAAAATTTGAGTTTTATTTTAAAGGGTTTCAATCTTAATGCCGTGTTCGCATGAGCGCATTTGAGCGCTCAAAAATGCGCATGTTTTTTAGTTGACCCAATTTTGTTGTTTCAATGTAAACTCAAATGGTTTTTTATTCAATGCTGAAAGTGTTTACTTATTATTACCTTTCAACATCTCTGTCTCTATCTTTTTTTAGTCATTGTTCAGTTGAATAATGTCGAAATGTTCAATCTGGTCAATCAAATGATTCCTAATCAAATTGAATTTGGTTAAAGTCAGCAACCAAAGGAAATTGATTTTACCGCGACTCTTTTATTTCTATCTTGTGTATCTCTTCTCTCTTTTTTGTTTCTGGTAAAGCATTTGAGTGGAATCAAAGTTGTGACCTTCTCTTTTTATTCTTGGGTAATTTATCAATTTTTATTGTTAATTTTTTGTAAATTTAGTGAATATTTTAGTGACGACATTAATTTGGCTACTTTTCTTTCATCGGATCTTTCTTTGGTGGTTTTCATCATTGGTTTTGGTTCTCACCATTAGCCACCCTCAACGCGTTTACACCATATCTCTAACACTGTTTGGAAATTTCAGGTTCAAGGAAAACAGTTGACTTTTTTAGCCCACTATGACCACAATAAATTGCCCAGAAGAATCTGTTAAGTCGGACCAGGAGAAAAAAGAAGAATCAATTGAAAGTAGCCGTACCAATAATAATAATAGCAATGAAAATGATAATTCAACCAGCTCGGAAACAAATAAATCAACTAATAGTGATGAATGTAAATTATCTGAAGGTGAGCATACAGATGAATACACATTATACCCAGTCAACAGTCATGCTTTTCTTGCTCATTGTCAGTGAAATTTTCTAGACAAGTTGATATCGATTTTTAATTGGTGTATTTTTCTAACTTTTTATCATGCATATATTGATCGTTTCTCTAGAACCAACAGTGGAAACCTATACTGACCATACTGGTACTGACTTGATGCAATTTCTTACGGACACTTTGCAAAATAACCCAAAAGATAGGGTTCACCTACTCAAAATTGAGAAACAGCTAACTGACTTGATCAAAGATCCTAAACGAAATCAGCATAAATTTGGACCTATGTCGTCATATCACCGGATGTTAGTTCATAGAGTGGCTGCGTTTTTTGGTATGGACCATAATGTTAACAGTGTTGATAACTCAGTGATTGTTTCTAAAACACGAACAACCAGATTACCTGAATTTAAATTTAGTGAACAGATAAAAAATACGACAGAGCCTGAACCGAATGAGTTGGTGAAATCAATAATCAAAAGAGATTCCTCTTCTTTGGATAAATTATCTGAAAAAGGTTGTCTTAAAGACAAATCTCCTGATCGTCGAGGAAATAATACTCTGCCTTTGGTTGAAAGTCGACGAAGTAAATCTCTAGAAGAGAGAGAGGAAGAATATGAGAAGGTTCGAGCCCGGATTTTCAATCAAGACTCAACATCTTCAACCGAAAATCCTAGTGATACTTGTGCCAACACTTCAACCACTGATGATTCGGTGGCAACCTCTAGCAGTGGTATTGTAGTATCAACTAGTGCAACTAATTCTAGTCCCAGTTGTAGTCACGAGGATCTCAAGCCAGGAAGTAACTGGCCATCAATTGATTCAAGACTTTGGAGTAGTACTGAGTCAGAAGGCTCAAACAGGCCTAGATACTTGCGTCTTCAAAGACAAAAAAGATTACCAGATAGTTTTGATTCTGATTCAGCTAGAACCTCTTTTACGACATCATCATCGATGTCTTCGGCTAGTGGAATGTTTCTAACACCAGATAGCTGTTTAGTAGATCAACAAATTGGTGATTTTTCATCGAATAATAGGCAGACGTTTACCAAAGCCAGTAGCTTTGGCGGTATCTCTGTTCTCAGCCGTGATAACACTTCTGGTCCTGCCTCTGAACCAAGGCTAACTAAAACGGCTTCTTTAAACACACCGACTTTTAGTGATAGTTTACCTAGATCGTCTAATCATGAGGTAAACAACTTTGTCGTAAGGACTATTTTATTACTCTCCCTCGCATGTTCTAAATCATACTCTTTCTTACCAGCTAGTCTTTAACTGTCTTTCCTCAATCAAATGGATCTCAACAGTTGCATTTGTGGCCTAAAAAGCAATCAAAACCAAGTGGGAACTATTTTCAACACGGGAACAATCAAGGAACAGTTAATCATGTGTAAGTATAATTTTACCAAATAACTTTTAATTTTATTTTTAAATCAATATTTAAAAAAATTCTGTTTGGTTTACAGGGGCCAAGATTCAGGGAATAGAACTCAAATAAAGTCTTACCAGTCTGGCAAGAAACAAGATGACATCAAATCACCTATTGACCCGTCTTCTGAAACAACCAGAAATACCGTACCATTTGATCAACCCAGTCCCTTGCCTGTTAAAACTACTTCCAGTAGTTACGGACGCAGTGCCTCAGAGGGCAGCTCAAATAAACAATGGATGTCAAATCAACATGTACAATCTCATCAATCCTTACCCAAAGGGCAATCAAAATACGAATCACATCATGGTAATTCCAATGTTTCCAGAAACCAATCTAGTTCTTCTGATCGGCCAAAAAGTAAGAAATTACAATATAATTCGTTTCCTCTTTATTTGAATGCAAGATCTTCATTTTGTCTAATACTCAAACTATCTTTCTTTTTCATTTAGATTTCAATTCAAAAGACTCTGGCAAAACTTTAATTGGACCTCAAATAGTTATCAATTCAGTTGGCGCTTGCATGTCTCAACAAGCTAGCCACAAATCAACGGTAAATTCAGAGTTTTTGCTTGTAATTCAATGTCAAAATATAATCTAAAGATGATGTCTATCTTGATATATTTACTCTCTACAAACTCTTTTAACTCTTTCTTTCTCATTATTTTTATTTATGTAACCATTGCTGAATAAGCATCTTTCTTCGCTAGCATTGGTTTGATCACTGAGCTGCAAGCTATTGTAGCGTAAATCAAGGAGAATTTATAATAATTTTTGCATTCGTTTTTTTTGTTATTAAAGGTAATAGCTCCTGATATAACACCAACTCAGCCTTATTATCATCTACCATTTATACAAAAAACACCGTCAGTAGTTGTTGATCCGCCGAATATGAGTCACGATGAAATAAACAAAAACCAATCATTAAGCAAGTCTAAGTATTTACCCAATCAAATGGCTGGTTTATCGATAAATAGTCAATCTCGTGTACGATCCTCAAATGATCATTATCTTGGATCAAACTCTGGACGAAATGGACATAGTTCCGGTCGTTATGGTAATATACAATCAGGAGATTTAGGAATCGTAACTAGTGATGTAAATTATCGCACAACTGGGTATGCTTTGACTCCAATTCCGGCTAATCTTCATTCTCAAAAATCTGTTCTTCCGGTGAACGTATCCAATACTACTGCTCAGATTCCATTGTGTTACATTCATCCGTCATTACAAGCACCACAGCCTTCTCTGAGTCACCATAATAGCAGATTCGCCAATCCAGGCAATCAAACTGGTTCCATCAGGATTGATGCATCGCAAGGCTACACATCTGAGAGGTATATGACCACTTTGTCAAGTGGTAGTAGTACTGCTGTTAATTCTCAGAATCAACAAATAGGCCGTCCACCCGATACATACTCGGCAAATGTTGCTCCTGACATTGATATAGTCTGTCAGTCTCGACAACAGCCTCAAAACAAATCAAATTTGATACTTTTAGGCTCTCAATTACCTGTCAATACTTCAAATTATAACTCTTATCAGCCTATTTCCTTGCAACAATCTCCAATTCGGGTTGTTCCACAAGTACAATCTTTAGTATCTTCTTATCAAAACCAGCCTCAAACCAATCGCATGCCAAATGTGCCCTTCAATTCGATTAGTAACGTCTCTGCCTCAGCACCATCATCAGGACCTGCCACAGTGGCTTCATCTTCAAACGCTAATGGGAATGGTCAACAAACATCAGCACCTCCTCAATCACTTGTTTGCAACAATGGAATGATGAATCATTCACAAACTTTTCCTTATGCAATCAATCATGTTTCGCTACCTTCTGCGCCTAATAATAGTGGTCAATTGGCAACTGCTGCTAATTTGACATATGCACCTTCAATGCAAGTAAGCATCTGCTAAATAATAGATTTTTTTGCATTTACCAATGAAATTTTTAACCATAATTATTGTATCTTTTTTATTTATCAGGTGCCCCCAACTGTACCAATGTATGTTAACACTAATGGAGGTGCTTTTGCATCCAACCAAATAACTGGAACTCGTCCTATGCCGCCGCCTCCTCAAGCTCAGATTATCCCATCTCCTTATGCGCCTCAAAATCCTGTTTATCGTCCAATTCCTTTGTTTTTTGTTTTCAATTTTCAAAACAAACGCAGTAATTGATGACAACTAACGCTAGGTTTATTAATTGGACACATGAATTTTAGAAAAAACGACAGCCTTGAAAGTAAAGGGATGTTGAAGTATTTGTTGAGAGAATAGCTTTTGAAAGCCGAATGTAAGATGAATTAATTAGTAATGTATATGTAATACATCTATTGTTTTGATAAATGAAAAAGAGGGACGAAACGATGAAAAATATTTATTGTTTCTTTTCAAAATTTCCTCCTGAATCTTTTTCCATGTTTTTTGGCTGTTGATTGGTTTTTGTATCACAAGAAGGGCAAACGAGATGAACTACTGATGAAGAAGAATTCATTCGGATTGAGAATTAATTTCTTGTCATTTTCTCCTCCCATTCTCTCTTTCTTCCACTCACTGATTTTTCTCGTTTACTGTAATTCTGAATTTTTTCTCTCCCTGACGCTGCCCAAACTAGAGAAACTAGTAACCATCCAATCATACTTGTCATTTACTCGTCTGTTTCTTTTGCAATACCAGCAAATTTCCCATCTAAAAATACTAGAGAATAATGATCTGTTGATTGTAATGCTGCAATTTATTGGTTAATTACTAAATTATAAACACTTTGTTAATTTATTTGCCTCAAACGTATTCTTTTTTCATTATTTAACCATCACAATTTGAATGGCTAAAATCTCGATAATCAAAGTAAAAAATGATCATAATTTGAACATTTCATACTTAAACATAACTAAAATTTAATATTTTATTGTTGCTAAATTTAAGTTAAATTTTCAAGACTCATGTGTGCTTAACATGAAAACAATTGTATTCATATACACATCAGTTGATTTATATTATAGATATTTATAGATATTTAGTTTTGATTAAATTTATTTTGATCCATTCTTTTAAAAACTACATGCGCAAATTGGTTATAATTGGATAAAACAGTTAGGCTCTAATGTATTTGATATTAATTTGAGATGAAAAATGATTTTAGGTCACTTCAGTACGTATTTAGGAATAGTCGGTCCAGATTATCAGAATTTGGTTTAATTGATTGATTAATCATGATACCGAAGGGCATCACGTTGATCTTTACATGTGATCTTTACATTTATTTTGATCTTTACATAATTAGCATCAGTTTCTCTATTATAATTTTTTAAGCTAATTTAACATGGGCATCAGAGGGAAACAATCAAATTTTCACGAATTGCAAGAAATATTTTGTGTCAGAAATGGTATCTAATTGTAACTATTATAATTTGTGACTCTTTTGGTCATCAAAAATTTGTATTGATTCATTAACAACAGCAATGATTATCATTCATCATTTTTCTAACTGAGTAGCTCAATGTATGTATGTATGTAATTAGAATGATAGTTATTGAAATCGTCAATGGATCCTTGCGACTTTTTGTACATGTATTAAGCTATACAAGCTATTAAAATAATTTATACAATTTGATATCATTTTTTAAATTTAAGGCATGAATTTTTTTTGCAATTCGTGAAGATTTGCTTTTTCTCATTGTTAAATTACCCTTACAAATTCTAGTAGTTGAAGTAATGTAAATTTTACCAAAATTAGTTTATTTTTGAATCCTCTGATGAACAATAATAGAATGAAAAATCATGTAAATATAACATCTCAATGAGTTTTCCGAAAAATCCAAAATTCCCAAACTTTTGTCATTTTCAAAGAGAATCTACAATCAATAGATAAAATAGACGCTTCAATTTCCATTTTTTAGGATAATTTCTCATCATATTGTCCTTTAACATAGAATATTCATACCAGTTTTTGGTCAATTTTTGTAATTAAAACAACTGATTTATTGCAATTAAAACGCGATTTCTAAACTTATGGCGAGTAGTGTAATTGTATCAATTGGCTACTAACCAATGCTCATGTCATACATAACTTACTTTTCATGCTCAGCCTTTCAATTGTTAACACATTATTAGTATCATCATTTAGTTGTGCGAACAAACTACATTTTTGAATGAAAAAACAGAAATGGTTAATCAAACTTAATGTTACTTAAAGTTTATTCAATTTGTGAAAAATGAGCAAATCATTTGATGATTCATCTCATGGAAATAAACTAGAATTATCAATGAATGATAATGGAGAAAATGATAGTAAATTAGTAAACTCTCCTCAAACGACAGCCAATGAATTTACTTTAAATCTTGCACTAAATAGTCGAACAGACTGTGATGATGATGATTCAATTGAGCCTTGTATCCAATCTTTTTCACCTTCATCGCAATCATCAATTAAATTCAATAGCATCAGCAACAATACGCCTGCAAGTCATAAAACTGTTGATTGTGCCCGAGATTTAAATTCACCTGATGTCAACTCAACACAATGTTTCCAATCGCCAAACCAAAGCAGCAGCAAAACGCCTGTTCAGCTTAAAAGTGAACAATCTAGTTCTGTTTTAAATAATTATGTGTATAAAAGTAACCATCATAAGGATAATAATCATAGTGGTACGGTTTATAATGATAATAATGGAAATCAAACATATGGATCAGCAAAACATCTTGTCCACTGGTTTCGGAAAGGCCTTCGTCTTCACGATCAACCAGCTCTCCTTAAAGGTAAGCTCTTATTGACCATTTCTGTAATATCTTATATTGTATCTTACCTAAATTACCTGATTGATTGTGGCAATTAATTTTCAATTGTCCATTTTCTTTTGATTTCAACTGTGGTGTGAAAAACCAACATTATCAAAAATGTTATTCAATATGACTTGTAATCTCTGTATAACGCTAAAGGACTTCAAGGATGTGATACTTTCCGATGTATATATCTTATTGACCCATGGTTTTCAACAGAGTCAAATTGTGGAATAAATAAATGGCGATTTCTGTTACAATCACTTGAAGATCTGGATAGTAGCCTACATAAGCTGGGTTCACGTTTATTTGTCATTAGGGGCCAGCCTGCTGAAGTTTTCCCACTTCTTTTCAAAGGTAATCAATCCTAGAAAATTAATTTCAATTCTCTACCGTTTTGTATGATAAAAGTTTTTTGTAATTTATTCAGAATCTAATTATCTGATTTCTATTGTCTGAAAATTGGATGTAACATTTAGCAAACATATTTATTGATCCATGATTACTTGTTCAAATGATACTTGTGTAAACTCATAGTCCTTTGTTATTTTTAAATATCTAACAATTAGTGTATCCATTTATCCATCTCGTCTTAGTCAGCCAATTGCATCCAAATACATGCTTTTGACACTAAATGTGATGATAATTCTCAATAATTTTTCATCTAATAGCTTCAAATGATTACATGAAGGAGCTTCCTTTTCAGGGTTTTCAATTGAAAATAACTAATGTTACATTTGTTTTCTTTAACTCTTTAGAATGGATGATTACACATTTAAGTTTTGAAGAGGACCCCGAGCCATTTGGGAAAATACGTGATGCAAAAATCGCCAAAATGTGTAAAGAAATGAACATTGAAGTTATTTGTGAGACCTCACATACTCTATACAGATTGGAAGACATAATTAATCATTGTAGTGGTGAAATCCCTTTAACCTATTTACAATTTCAAAATGTCATATCAGAACTCGGAAAACCAGAAGAACCTGTACAAACGATTACACATGAAATTATTGGAAAAGCTTACACACCTGTGCCAGGAGATCACGCTAAAAAGTATTACATTGTACTATTTCAATTAATCTTTGATTATCAAACAAAATACTTCATTTTATTCTTTAATTAATGAAGGCTGATTACTTGAAATGAATAACTTTACCTAAGTCTAAGCATTAACACAAGTCTCGTTTCATTCTAATTATTTAACCGAAATGAAACATTTATTTTCCAATTTAAGACAGATTAGACAATTTTTTAAAAATATCAAAATCTTTTTTACAAATTGTAAGCTTTCTGATTTGAAACAGTAGCAATAATCGTGTTATTTCTTGTATTGTTGTCCGTTTATGATAAAATGTTTCAATTTTCATGGTTAAATGATCAATTAGAATGAGTTTTTTATAACTTATCAGTAGCTTCAAATCTTCTGTCATTGCAACTGAAAATTCTCACCTTTCAACTCCTCTTAATCTCATCATAACTATTATAACTAATAATTGTTTCTTTTAATATTTTTTATTAATAATTTCTATCTATTTTGTTCTTTTTTCAGATATACCGTTCCAACCTTGACTGAACTAGGCTTTACCACTCAATCAAACCATAGATCAGTTTGGGTTGGTGGAGAAACAGAAGCACTTCAAAGGTTATCTCGTCATTTGGAGCACAAAGCTTGGGTTGCCACCTTCGGGAAACCAAAACTAACTTCTTTATCTTTACTCTGTGCTTCTCAAACTGGATTAGGACCATATTTAAGGTAGTCATTGTTCAATCTTGATTAATGAAGGATCAATCAACATCAGCTAGAAATGCCATCACAACCTAGCTAGTTTTAGTCCAACTAACAGTGTTCAAGCACAGATTTAGTCAAATTCAATAAGAGGTTGATAAATTTTGCACACTTTCAAATCAGAAGAATTGAGATCCACCATACAAAACAAAATGTTCAATTTTTCGGAGATTTTCAATTTCAACTCCTTCTAAATTAGTTATAAAATTGGATGAATTATATTAAATTTACTTTTAATATCCTTAGCTCTTAGTTATAATATTATTTTACCATAAGATATCTCTACCTTAATATTTGGTTAAAGTTTCACCTAAATAGGATTGTATCAACTGAACATTTGAAGAGATGTTTATATGTTGAGATGAAATGTATTCATCAACTTATCTCAATCCATTACTGCTATAGATAATCACGTGGACGATATCCTGAAATCAATTGATTTAATCCTATTGGATCAACAGATAAATAGTCACATGGATCACATGTTATTCAGTAAAATTTACGAAGGTTAAGCTTTTAAATCTAATAGTATAATACAACAAATATTTAACTTAACATAAAATGGAGATGGAAACAGAAAGTGTAACGATGACGTAGCAATACTGATCTACTTCATGGTGATGGTGAGATGATCAGAATGAAAGTTAATATAGTGCAGAATGGAATTACATTTTGCCTGATTTACCACACGACCATTGGTTATAAATAGTGGGTCCAGTAACGCAGTATTTACTCGAGAAATTTTATTATTTTATCATAACTTTTATATTGAACAAAGCATCTCTTTAATTGTCATTTTCATGAGTTTTCAATCGAATTTTTCTATTGATTCAAGTCCATTTCATAACACGAAGAATAATGAAAATAATGAAAACGATGCATGTACAAGCAATGTGAAAGGTCCTTTGAAAAATATGAACAAATTATCGGTTTCTGTATGTGTAAAAATTTGATTGTTTACTTTCAGATTTTATCTTTCTAACTGCTAACTGGATCAAATCGAAGGATCAAAGCTAATGAAATAGTAATTTATCATGTGATCCTGAGAATTAACACTTATTAATTGTTTCTGATTGTCTGATATATTTTACAATATTATTTTTGTTTTAATGTCTAAAAATATTGATTTGAAGAGTTGAATTTGATTCAAATCTAATGAGGTGTGATTGTTTTATTGCTTTTTGCACTGAAGCAAAATGAGAAATTTAATGATTTGGTTTAATACATTGATTTATCATTACAATTTAATCTTATTCTTCCTACTTTCTTTTCTAGATTTGGATGCATTTCACCTCGTCTTCTTTATCACCAGCTTTCAAATCTTTACAGTAAATTGAAGAAAGGGAATCCACCATTAACTTTGTGTGGCCAACTTTTGTGGCGTGAATTTTTTTATTGTGTTGCCACCAATAATCCTAACTTTGATAAGATGCAAAATAATCCTTTGTGTGTTCAAATCGCCTGGAATTCAAATGCTGAAGCTTTAACTAAATGGGCAAATGGGCAAACTGGATATCCTTGGATTGATGCAATACAAACTCAATTACGCCGTGAAGGTTGGATTCATCAGATAGCAAAACACGCAACCGTGTGTTTCCTTACAAGAGGAATCCTTTGGATCTCTTGGGAAGAAGGTATAAAAGGCCATTTGATCTTTAATAAACCAAAATAATTTGCTTTTAACATTTGAATCATTTAAAAATGATTTAAATTGAAGTACAAAAGTTGTATTTTCTCTAATTATCGTTCTCTCTTTCTCTGTCCGTAATATTTTCAATATTGATTTAGGTATGAAAGTATTCGATGAGTTATTGATTGATGCAGACTGGTCTGTCAATGCAGGAACCTGGATGTGGCTGAGCTGTTCATCTTTCTTCCAAAGAATCTGTCACATTTATTGTCCGGTCAGTTTTGGCCGTAAAATGGATCCACAAGGAGATTACATTCGTCGATATCTTCCAGTTTTACGAAACATTCCCAATGAATATATCCATGAGCCTTGGAAAGCACCAATTAAGGTACAGAGAGAAGCTAACTGCAAGATTGGTAAACATTATCCTCAACCAATTGTTGATCATCAAGAAGCAATGAGGATAAACCAAGAAAGGATGAAACAAGTTTTTCGCATCCTAATCAAAGGCTTGGATCTGAAGAGAGAAGATGTTCAAGATTAATAAGTTTTGATAAATTACGTTATTTTAATTATCTTTTATTGATGCACTGAAATGTTGAACCTCGATTGTTTATCAACCATCCAGAAACCGAAACTATCCACGTCCTGATTATTGAGGAACTGATGGTTTTTGTTTTGAAATAAGTTTTTATTAATGAGGTATTTAGCCTAAAGTGCCTATTCATTAATGTAAATTACTGATCAATTAATTAATTTTATAAGCCTCGTCAAGAATATAATAATGTTAATTGGTTTAAATCATTCAAATGTTTCAGATAAATTCATTTTCAATCAATATTTTCTAAATTGTAAATTCCAAACGACATTTTAAACTCGTATTCTTGTATAGCTTTCCAATTGCGATATTAATCCATCATAGTGATTCGTATTATCCATTTTATAAAATATTGTTTCGTTAGTGCTCGGAAATTTAAATCATGAAGAAGAATCATGCACTATGAAGAAGCAAATTATATTTTAATACTTTCTAAGGCTAAATGCTAATTAACTTATTGCTTTTCTAGTGATTGATAAATTACTTGTTAGTATTTGTAATAAGCTTACCTTGATGGTCTTGAAATATTTTTTAGGTCGGTTTCGAGCAATTTTCTTGGCAAATAAAATTTGCTGGCCTTGATGGCGATTTGGGATTGATTTTACCACATCTCGATTGCCAGATAGCAAGATGATTTGACCGGTATGAGAAACAATATTGAACCCTAACCACATGCCTAAAACTGACCCAGCATAAAGAAACACTTGGAAGATATTAAATGCAGGTTTGGTCTTTTTTATTAAGTCAGGTTCAGTCGGGGCTAATAATGTCAGCTTTATGGAATGATCTGAAGTTTTATTGATTACTTGATATCCTGAAAAGCCTGTTATGAAGCATTCTGAAATACACTCTGGATTAACGATGAGACGGGAACAATGTTTCTCAATTTTGTGATACTGGTTCAAATAGCGGCTATTTTCTCGTAGAGAAGAGGCAAAAGCTGATTTTACTTCGATCGGGTTGAAGGTTGAGTAAAAAATGGTGCCCAATTGTTCGTTGGATAGATCATTCAAACAATTTTCAAACAGTTCCAGTCTGGTTTTCCCATTAAATGTTTCATTATAGTGGACACAATTTGATTTGAAAGGATGTGGAAGTAATTGAACAAATATTCGCTTATAACTGATGAAGAAATTGACTGTTTTACCGATTACTCTTCTTAATATTACATAAGGACTCTCGAAGCCTCTAGGTAAAGTTCCCGAAGGCGTAAGAAAGATCCAGGTACGGTCCCATCTATCAAATATTGTTTGGTTAAATTGAATGCGCAAAATACTCCTTAAAGTTGGTGACATCCGTAAATCCTGTTGTTTAATTATTAAAGGGCCAATTCTTCCTGAGGATGAACTGTTCTCACAGTGGATGGTGTAACAAATGAGCGGCTCTCTTAAGTAAGGTGTAATGTCACATAATCCGGACTTGATGGGATTCTTAAGAGATTCATGTGAATCAACCCAGAACTTTATGTCCTCAAAAAGACTCATTGGCCAGACAAGCAGATCGGTGTAAAATGCATTGACGGTGTATCGAAGACTGATGTATTTTGTGAATTCCTTGATTGTAAATGTTCTAACTAAACAGCCACGTAGGTCTGCACTGTTGTTGACATGAGAACAGCTTTCAGGAATTTTTGATCTGTGGTTATTGTAATAAAAGTCAAAATTGACAGCATTGATAAAATCGGTACAGAAGGTGATGTCAGGGACTTCGATATCTCGAGGAAAGAGGAATTCCACTTCAGAAATAACCTCTCTCTTGAAATAATTATTTAATACACCAAACAATTGAATTGCACAGCCAATTATACAGAAGCATTTAACATAATTCATGTTTTAGCACTAAAAGTTAGATCAAATTGCATACAAATTTACAAGTAGGTTTAGTGGATATTTCATGTTCTTATAACACTTTTCTTTTCTGAGCAGATTTGATAATAACAGAATAATCTAAATCCAATGATATACAATCGATTTTCAATATTGCTACTGGTTGGTTCAATGGCTTCCGCTAATTTAAACCAATTTTACAGTATTGGACACGCAATACACATATACGAACGTTAAGCTGATCATTGTGATGTTACTAAACTAGCAAATGTCAGTGAACTTATTGGATTAACGCAATCCGCTCAAAGATTAATTTTGATGGATTGAAATTATTTAAAAACTGATCTTTTATTAATAATTTTAGGGAGTAAATTGATTTAACCAAATACTATAATTCTCATAAATCGAATGCATTAAGCTAGATTACGTACATATTTTCAATCTTATTCATTGAATACAGATATTTTCTCAATGTCCTGTTGAATATGACAAATGAACTGAAAAATTGATAGATGATAAAAAAAGATAGATTGTTAAATGTTGTCTTCGAAATTTAAGAATCTCTAAAGATGATATAACATAACAATAAACTTGAATTCATTTTCAATCAAGGTTGGCCCACTTTGATAACTTGTACTTTAGAGCTTCTTTTACGATTAAAATTTGGTTTTTCTTGCTTCGATTTCGAATCAAACTTTCCCAATAACAGTTGTTTCTTAATCTGTTGCCAGCGTAATTTAGGCTCAATTTTCGAATACTCGTACAAAGAGGAGAAAATTTTTTGACCATAACCAAAATAATTGAAACCAAACCAAATACCAAGAATAGTTTCCACAAAAAGGAGAAATTGATAAAATCCATAAGCTGGAAGCGTAATAGCGTGAAGATCTGGCTCATTAGGTGCCAAAAGTAGGATCTTAGAAGTATTATCATCAGTAGGATACCAACCTTCATTGGAGGCAATGTAAAAAGTGTAGTGACACTGAGGCTGAGATATCTCAGCAATACAATAATTTTCAATGACTCGGTAGGCTGCTGATTGACGATTTAATTGATGGGAGGAAAAAGATATGTTCAAAGTGGGATATATAAATGTTCTGTGAGAAGGTATCCCAAAGTATTCCAATGAACTTTGATTGATACAATGATCAAAATAGTCAAGTCTATTGTCAAAACCAATAGACTCGTAATCTCGGCAGGCGGTTACGTAGGGTTTGGGCAGCAAATCTACTTTGATCAATTTATATTTAATCAAATATAAAGAGGGTGACCGGTTGAAAGTTAAGCCAACCCAACTTGATTCATATCCATAGGGAAAAGTAAAGGGCTCATGCACATAAACAAAGGTGAATTCCCAATAACGGACAATAGACTGGTTAACAGTAATCACGATCATGGCACCTTTAAGGTCGCCTTCGGTAAGAGTGTACCGAGTAATTGTCAAAGGTGAGCCAAGGGAACATTGGATGGTATAACAAATACGATTGGATGCAAATAAAGATGTGATCGAACAACGAGAATCATTAATTTTTGTGCATAAATCAACTTGCGGGAATATGGTTTTGGGTAAATAAGTTAAGTTGTAAAATTGGGCAACAGTGAAAGTTGATGAGATGAACGATCTCATTTTATGAAAACCAATGACATTAGCAAAACAATGGCGCAAATCATCTTCAGTGGACACATAAACAGAAGCACATTCAGTAGGTATTTTATCGGGACATGTTTCTAGATAAGCAGTATAATTGATTACATCAATATATTCCGAACAAACTGTTAAATCTGGAACCGTGATTGAAGCAGGATAACTAAGGATAACTTTAGAGACAACACTATGTTGAACATAATTGCGGAAAATATCAGCCAATTGGATAACACAGCCTGTTAAACAAGCAAGAAGAAAAAGTCTGTTCCATAAAATAATCTTGCTGTTTCTTATCATCCTTTTCTTTGCATAAAACAAATGCAACAGTTTAACAGTATGAATGAACTTTTTAGTAACGCAATTAACTTAAGCTTTGAGAAGCAAAGTTTGTATTCTTGGCGCCATCAGCCATTTTGTCTCTGTCTTGACTGACAACGTCTTAATATTGTGAGACTTTAATCTCAGCGGTTTTCAGCAAAATGAAAATAATCAATTGAATCCATTTTTGCCATTTATATTTTGTTGTTCAGTATCATAAAATTGTTTCTGTGTATCGTTTAAGGATCTAATTATTTTGATGATTTCTACTCACCTGCTCTACTATTATGGATTTTTTAATTTATTTTTGTTTTCGAAATCCATAATCTCTGTTTTCTTGTTATTTTCATTTCATTTTTCAAAGGTAATAATGAAAAGATCAGCTAATATTTTTTTAATTACCTTTTATAAATCATTTTTTTTTTGTTTTCATTTTCCTCTCCTTCCAGAGATTCATGATGAAAACTCCACCAGTATGGAATAAATAAAAGCCTCTTCATTAAAGGTAAAAATTTCAATAATTTGCCAACTTTCATTAAAGTCACAACGATTATATTTTATAAGCATTTTTGTCATCTCCACTCTTCATTGATTCCCATAAGCTTTACTAACTTTAGGCTGGAGGACTTGCATTCGATCAACCGCTTAGTATGCTAGTTTTTTGTTAGTTAGCCTTTAAGTTTACAATTACTGCTTAAAGATGCTAAATGATTCGAGTAATTGCATTAAAAACAATAATTATATTAATATCTTAATTATTAATATCATTAATTTAGCTCAATCTTTTTTTAGCAAAACACTGAAAGATAAATCAAACAAAGGTTAAAACTGACTCATTACAAATCCAAGAAGCTATCAGGAATCACGGCCATTCAATGAATTGATTTAATGATATGAGCCTAAATCACTTTGATCTCCGATTGTGACAGTTTAGCTCAGCTCATTTGCTGTGCACCAGTTTAATATTTTGAATTTATTAACACCAAATATGCCTGTTAATATTTAAAGGCAGTAAGATCAGTAGTGTCTTATTATTTTGATGAATTAAATTTTTTACTATTATTGCTCTTAACTTGATATTCAATAAATTGATAATCTTTTCTTTTCCCAGATTCTTCAATTTATAGTGAATTGCACCCTTGAGTATTATTGGCGATGTTTGTAATAATAATAACAATCATTATTATTCTTAACCCAAGGACAGATGACTTGAATCCAATTGAATTTGATAAAGATACCAAAAGTGAAAGTTGAAATAAAACCCGGAGGGTAGAAAAGGTAAAGATGGATAAATGAGGTGATTATCTCACTCTTTAACTTCATCTTGCTGTTGTATTTGTCGTCAATCAATAAGAAGTTACCGTGTTGATTGTAATTATCATCAAACTCATGAGTCGAACAGTAAAGCAGCCTAAATGACAGGAACCCCTAAAAAAGGGTGAAAAAACAATTTCGTTTTCTTTCAACCAATTCAGTTCAGTTAAGTGGTAATGATAAAAATAAATTTGCTAATCAGATTGCTTCAAGCTTCTCTAATTTTTACCGATTTGAGATTGAGTAAAATCGAAGAGAAATGTTTTGGGCAAAAGGGCAAATTACTAAATTTCAACCCTTTCCTCATATCCTCATTGCCTTCTCTATCATCTTAATCATATTCAGAATGATATATTTTCATTCTTTAACAAGTAATTAAGAGTAGATCACACATGCAACGGAAAACTAAAGTAGATCACATTAGTATTTGTTAGCAAACCAATGTCGACTCATTCAAATTGATCTGATCAATAGATTTACGCTCTATTCACACGCTGACCTTAATTAACCGAATCTTGCCATAACTTTTAACCAACTTTACCTTAATTACATCACCTCATAGCTCACAAGCTCATCCATGTCCTCAAGTCATTTACAGTTGATAATTTACATCTGTGTTTGGTGCAGGATATAAGAATGAATTACTGACTTCAAATGAATTTAATAGAATGAGAAACAAATATTGATACTTGATACATTTAACCTTTAGGCTAAGCATATAATTTGGTTTTACCAAATGCACTTCCACCTTTCTCTGTTAAACAATGGCTGTCTCCACGGATAGACTGCAGATCAATGGACGAGATCAAGATCAACATAATTCAAATTAACGAATTGATTATTTTTTTTCTTTGCAGATTGAACTTGATCAGGATGAAACATCAAGAATGGAAGCTTGAATTGAACAATCAACCAACGATGAAAGCCGATATTAATGCCATCACACTCATTAACTCATGCAAATTAGACATCATTTTGAATAACCATGAAAAGAGTTAATGAATCGTCTAATTTGTTACAACTTTGAATCTCATCTCATCTCAATTTTACGATTCATCATCTTATCTTTCCTCCATCAATATTTAATAATTATTATCTTATAAATATCACTTGTTCCATCGTCATATCCCTACTTTGAGTCCTATTGACGGTCGCGCGCTTCAACGAACCCAAATTTAAACTCGTTCCGAATATTATTACTCCCTCGTCCTCATCAGCAGCTCCCACCTTCCTCTTCCTCTTCCTTCACCTCACTCTTTCTCTCTCATTCTTTCGTAATGTTGCCTTAAGAAAAACTTATTTCACTTTCATACTCATCAAGTTAATGATCTCAGTTGAATCAAGTGACAAAAAAGAAAGCAGTTTCGGACCTTTTATCTGGAACCAACAAGTCGCTGAGCAATGTATTGAGGTTTTTACAATTTAATCACATGAAATCAATATTCAATTGCACCCTAACATTTCAATCTTCAGTGATTCTATTGCCTTAAAGCCAAAGGAGTCAAGTTTTACTTGGATTATCATTCAGTGTTTTTTTTCTTCAAAATAACCCGAAATGTTAAAAGTGCTATTAACGATATGATCTTTACACCTTATGGTGTTTCAAACTATGACTACAATCAATGTGAATTTGTGTTTAATTATTGTCGTGACTTTTACTCTTCTATTATGTAGAGAATGTAATCTGGTTAATTGTGCTCAGCCGGAGTCTATTTTCTCGATAGGATCTATTTGGCGGAGGCTTCGTGGTTGGACTGGATTAACATCCATAGGTTGGAATCTACATCGTGTTCCCTATGTTCTTCCATGGCATTCATCTGGATCTCCATCACCTCTAGCATCTAGTTCATCAACAAGTTATCGAATAGACGGATTTCATTCAGCCAACCAGCAAGATCTAAAACACTTGGAAAATAATGATAATGATAATAATATATTCAATCCGTTCGGACCTCATTTACCTTTCAAACTCAAAGAGTCGATATCAACGTTAACTGGTCAATCTGGAGCTAACTTTGTCAAAGTAATTACTCGATTATTTGCTATTGACCTCAGTTATTTAACAATCTTGCTCTGCATATCAGTGTTTCTTTGACTTTATTAGCAATTTTTGATAACATCGAACCAGTTACTGATTTACTTTTTATAAATAACGATCTTTGATATTAATAGAAAGTGAAGATCAATTCAGTGAAGGTTTACCCTTTATTTATTTAATTAGAAAATCATTATCAATTGATTGTTTGCTTTCTTCAATCAAACTGTTTCCTATCGTCACAATCTTAATTGCACCGTGAAACGGCAAAAGTTCCAATAAGTGCGATTAAACAAAAGTTGAATTGTTTGCTACAATTACTTATTCATATCGATGTTAAGTCAATCTATTAATAGCAATAACCTTAATGACCCTGGAAAATACAGCGATTAGCTGTTTGATTTCTGGAACTGAGTAAAATGATAAACATTTTTAAGAATAATTATTGTTAACTCCTGTGATAATTTCTTCCATTCAAATAACAGTTACACTTATCGTTTATTATCAAGCAAAATGAAACTCAAATGAACCCTAATATCGAGAAACTGTGCGATAAAAATGACGAATCTAATTACTTTTAAGTTTTTTAAACAAAATCAAAAGCATAAATTTTGATGAAAGAGATTGTTTTCAGTTTAATTTTCATAAGGCTTCAACTTGATTGCTTGACATGAACTAAGTACATTAGTACCAGTACAAACACCAACCGAACTCATCAAAAGAGATTATCAATAGATTTAGCTTTTTCATTTCCTTAATAATTAGCTAATTTTCAATTTTCATCTTTTCTTCACTAAACAGATAATTGAAGATATGAAAAATGGCATATCTTCATCAGCTTCGTGTATGGCTTGTTTCGCGGCAACTGAATTATATCAATCACCAATGTATTCAAAGAATGGTCTATTTTCAGCAATACGTACAACTTGCAACTCATTACGGCTTCAAAAGCCTGAAGTTTGTAATGGTATTGCTCAAAATTATGTGGTAAGAATCTCTAAAAGTAATTTGTATTAATATTTGGATAAAAAATCTGAATCTCAAATTTGATTGTCGTAACCATCGGAAGTTGGAAAAGTGAAAATTTTGAAACGAGAAAAAAATCGATTGAATGGAAGCTATTGAATGGGTGAAATGGTGAAATGAAAAATGGAAAAAGATTGATTTTTAAGGTAGAAAGTTGATCTTAATTGAATAAACTGTTGATATGGTTTATCGATACAAGTTTTAATAACAAGAGTATCAATTGGTCATAATATTTTCCTGTTATTAATACTTATTGAATGTATACCAGTGTAGTGAGTTTGGTTAGCGTGAAAAGTTGAGCTTGTAAAAATGTGCTTTAAATGTTCACAAACAATATTTTTAATCAATAAACATGTGTAATTTTCTTGAATTGATTAGGATGATCTGGATTACATTGGAGTTCACACCAAATTAACGGCAAATGAGATGTGCTCTACCTTATTGGGTGGTAATTGTGCTCTTGCTTTACCTTCGATTAAAACCAATTGGTCTCTTCATTTACCAGACAAGGTTGAACCAATTAAGCCCTTTTCAAATCCAATCAAATCCAATGCTCCACTGCGAGTAACCAAAATCTTACATATAACTGATATTCATGCTGATCTCTTCTATTCACCGGGTTCTAATGCGGAATGTGGAAGACCTGTTTGCTGTCGCTCAAATGATGTGCTATCATCAAGTCCATCTCAATCATTTGATGATTTGTTGTCTTCCTCTTCACCTCCATCAATATTATCAGCTTTATCATCTGTTTCTTTTCCCGCCTCACCATCACCAGCACAGTCAGCTTCACCATTAGCTACAGTAACTAGTGGCTCAGTTGATACCATATTTAAAAAAAGATCAGCAGGATATTGGGGTGATTATGGTAAATGTGATACTCCTATTGCAACTGTAGTTAGTGCACTACAACATATTGCTTCTCATCACTCTGATGTAAGTAAAAACATTTATCGTTTTGATTAGGATTGATTATGTTAAGAAAAAATTATATTAAGAAACAGTTACTCATTATTTATTCAACCAACTATCTAGATTGTTGCTATTTGAATAGTCGATTGTTGTATATTTACCTTCTTGTATTGTTGCTATCTAAAAATTGGATACACTTGTAAAGCTTTGACCAATATGACAATGAGTAAAATCTTGATCTCATAAATCAATTTATTATCAGCGATTATAATTGTATTAATATTAATAGATTGAAATATTGATGATTTTAAAGCAAAATGAATTTAAAAATTATCACTTTACTGTGAATAATTATTGAACGGTTCAAAAGAGTCGTGATTCCATTCAATTATCAATGCAAAATGACATCGAAATTAAATTGTTATCAATAGATTTGATTAATTGTAATCATTCATTGGACCAAATCTACGCTCATTTGTTCTTTCATTGTGCATCATTACATCAAGTTGAATAGCTAACGTTGCTAAACAATAAGATAATTCATTTTGGCTTTTTTCGAGCATCAATTAATTAGCAATAAGGAAACAGCAAATTAAATATAACATATCCATAGTTGAAAACTAAATTTAATTAGATTTATTCACAACAAAAGTCTTGCAATAGAGTTGAATAGAAACGATCTAATCCAAGAAAATTGAATATTTAATAGTATCTTCACTAATTGCAAAAATTTGAACGATTTTAAAATTGTAGCAAAGTTACAAGATAATCCCAATTAATTGGCAAACATTAATGGTTAACAAATTAACGAAAACCAAGTTAAATGTACAAAAATAGTGACTCTAGAGTGATTCCCAGTTAATTGTGATAAAAATGCAGTCGCAATTTGAATACAGAACATTGGGAACATTGAAAAAAATGTATTCATAGAGCAACATTAAACTAATTTCTCTTGAGAATTAACAAATTGATGATTAATTAAAAATTCACTTCTAATTTCTATTAAATGGTCTTTCCTTTTCTCCTAAAAAGGTTGATTACTGGCTCTGGACTGGTGACATTGGACCTCATGATATTTGGAACTCTAGTCGAAATGAAATTTTGAACCATGTTCGTTACATTACCCATCTTATTAAACAATATTCATCTGTACCAGTTTTTCCAGTAATTGGCAATCATGAGGGATTCCCTGCCAACAGGTATAACAATTATGATAACCCATTAATACATTTGTAGTATCATTATCAAATGCTGTAACAAATGTATTCTAATAACTCAAGCTCTTCTTTTCTTCTTTTTAATGGGACTCTTGTTTTGGGTTTCAAGTTAATCAATTAATGATAATCATAAGAGATAAAGTTCTATTCATGATTTCTTTTTACTCTAATCTTATTATTATTTCATATTAACCTCTCAATTTAACCTTAATTACCAGTTATTTCAACGATGATGCTTGTCTATTTTGTTGGTTTCAATTGCCATTTCATTCTGTCGAGCTAAGAATTGATTGAGACTCATTATTTCTATGTAATTCTCACGGTCTTATTTTCATTTTAATATTTCAAATCTAACATTTTTTTGTCAGAAAAATGAATATAAAAAATGATTACCCTAATTTAATTTGCATCTCTCAACGTTTTATTGTGAATAATAACTTCATTTTTGTTTGCTACTTTTGTTTGTTACTCAGTTTTCCTCCTCCTGGTATTTCTGGTCATTTATCTGCTTCTTGGTTATATGAAGTATTGGCTGTTGAATGGTCTACTTGGCTTCCAGATACTGCTCTTGAAACCTTACGAATGTAAGTAATTGATTAACTGTTTTAAAAAACTATTGAAATTGTAACTAATCATAATCATTTTCGCTCAATTTGATTTGATACAATTTATCCAGAGGAGGTTATTATTCCGTTCCTTTGGGTCCAGGTCTTCGCTTGGTAGCCTTAAATACCAATTACTGTGCACGTCTAAATCCATGGACTTTACTCGACCCTCGTGATCCAGGAGGTCAGTTGAAATGGCTGGTAAATCAACTTTATGAAGCTGAAATTCTAGGTGATAAAGTTCAAATTGTGGGTCATATTGCTCCAGACAACAGGGAATGCACTTCATCTTGGGTTGATAATTTCATTGGAATAATCGATCGTTTTCGAGAAACCATTTCTTCCCAATTTTATGGACACACACACAGGGACGAGTTTCGAGTATATTATTCACCAATTACCAATTTGCCAATTGGTAATGCATACATAGGACCCAGTATAACCTCATTTAAGGGTAACAATCCGGGTTACAGGATTTACCAAACTACTTCGCAAGGAATGGTCATCAATCATGATACTTATTTTTTCAATTTAACTCAAGCCAATTTGAATGGTCACTATGGACCCATTTGGAGATTGGGTTATAATGCATTAATTGATTTAAAATTACCTTCACTTGATCCAATCAATTGGAACTTATTTATCAAACGGTTACTTACCAGTGAACAAGAATTTCAAAGGTTTTATAAGTGAGTGTGCTTTTGCCAAGAAGTAATTTAAATTGATTAACTAATGATTTTCTTCTTCACCATTTCAGATTATTTTCTCGTTTTAGTGATGCCTCAATGTACAAACCATGCACATTATCTTGCAAACAAGAAATTATCGATGAGCTTCAAGTTTATGTTTCATGGCGTAAATTACCCAAAGCGTTTCGCAAGAATCACAGTTGATTCATTTTCAAACAATTTTTAATCTAACTTATTCTTAATGTTGGTTCATTTACCTTTTTGTATTTTTCAACTTCTTCCCCTTAAAACTCATCAATAAATTATAAGTATAAATAATTTAAAAAAGTTTCAGTAAAATGCATTTAAGCGAAAAATAAGATTCAGACAAATCTCTTGACTATTGGTTTTTTTCGTAATTTGCGAGCAAATTAGAGTTGAAAAGTTATGAATTTAATTTAAGATAACCATTTATGATAGATTATGGTTATAAATTATTGGCTACTTACAAATGAAATACTAACTAAATTTGTCTGATTTAAACATTGTACTTAGAAATGGTTAAATTATAAGTAGACACATTTTAGTTAATGGTTTGATTGTTTGATTTTTGAAATCTAGATAACCAATAATCATAGGTTTTAGTGTCTGAAAATGGCGTTGGTCCATCAAGAATTGATTGCTCTTGAAACTGAATAGTAACTAGATCATCTTCTGTTGTTCCAAGTGTTTCCCAAACAATTAAAACATTTGGGTCAGGGTAGGGTTTGAACCAAACTCCAGGAACATAAAGGGTAACCTGAGGTCCGGTGTGGGGCCAATATTTACCCAGAAGGTGTCCATTCAGCATAGCAACTCCTTGCGTAAAGTTAGCCATGTTCATAAATGTATCTAAAGGTTTCATTCCTATGGGCAACTGGAATATGCTACGAAACATATTTGGATACAAGGGAGGATCAGGAAATGGTGATAACTTGGTTAGGGTCAAATTGGAATTGTCATAATTATTGGTTTTCTCTTTCAGAGTTGAAATGAGGAAATGAGACATGTCTTGGAAATAGATATGAGTCCAGTCAGTAATCGTAACTGATCCTAGTTTAACATCACCAATTATTCCCTAAATGATTTAACAGCCAAAAAACGAACGAGAAAGTAAAGGAAAATGGATAAAATGAATTAATTAACTGTTAACATGAAACAAGAATAATATATTGTCCAGCAAAGTTGTTTAAAGATTTAAATAGTTACAATTGTATATGAATTCAGCTAATTACTAACGATAATTCTAGAAGCACGAGGATAAATCAATGAAAAGAAGAACTATAAAGTGAATGTTGATAACGATTACATTTGATTCACAACTCAAATTTTTAAGCCTCAGCAGCACGAATCATAGAGCTTGAGACTTCTGTTGACCATTGACAAAAAGGACAACAATTTTTGCTGGAAATATTAGGTTGTCCAGGATATCATACAAAACTGAATATTAATTTGAAAAAACCTTTACTCGGTTTGTTCAATAACAGATTAATTAAAATATAAAGTCTAGTTGTTCAAATCATCGATTAGCTGAAGTCATGAGATTTTCAGGTTTTAAACAATACGGAGTTTGATTAATTAATTGAAAATCATCATTGTAGAGTGCAATTTATACGAAAAAAACAAGCAATCAAGTTATTGGAATATAAAGTTTGGTAATTCTATCTCAGAAAACCTAAAAAGTAGATGTTATAAAAGCTGTCGCCTAGATTGTCAATACTTTATTGTCATTTTTCAATCAAATGTGAATCAACAAATTTATGGGTTCGGGCAATTTCTGTCCAATTTGAACTCTCGAGGAAATGTTTGTTTTCAAAAAGGTAATAAAACGATAAAATCAATTCTTTTACCTAAAATCTCAAACACACTTTGGGAACCATAAAACAGGCAAAAGCTTTCAACTAAAAAGCGAAAATCATTCCCCAATTTTAATTTCGCCATAAGAGCAAACTTTTTTGTCATTACCTATTCACTACAATTGTAACTTTATAATCTCAACATCTAACAAGTCAGAACAACAATATTTCATTTATTGTTGTGAACAATAAAAAAGGTAAATTAAAACAAATCTGGTGAACAAATAAATTTACCTTTTCTTCGTTAATGTAAGGTCCATAAGATATTCTGCCTTCATTTTCAACTAAGATGTCTAAAGAAGAACCTAAACGAGCTTCGATTGGTAATTGATTTGCCCCGACTGTTCTCGATAATACTCCTTGTCTTACCTGTTATGATTAGGAAAGAAAGGTTGATATAATTTGTTATTAGTAAATTCATGTGAGTGAGCAATTTATTTACCCCATCAACGAAGACGATTGCGCGATCTCGTAGAGTTGGAATAGACAGTAAAACTGGATCACTGGGAGTACAATTGATTATACTTGAGTAAAGCACAAAACCAGTTGAAACACCAAGAGATTCAAATGTCATTGGTTTCTCACTTTGTTTCACTTTACCTAGTTCAAGTAGGTCATAAAAATTGAGGTGACGAATTGCTGTGACAGTCAATCTCATTTTTGGTTGGATTTTCGGTTCTGGTATTTCACCAACAGGCAAATACTAGCAAATCCAAAGGGAAAGAAGAAGATTAATGATTTGAAAAGCATGTGCAGACACAATCCCTCTCAAAGTGCGAGGTTATCGGGAAACGGTCTAAAGTATTCATAAAGCCGAAAATCCTTCAAGTTGAAAAAGTCTAAATATAATCCAATTCAAATTAAAAAATTAAACAAATCAAGCAAATTAAATATGCAAATAAAATTTAAGAAATCGTGAGAAACACGTGAAAACGAATGAAATATGGCCTAAAGAATTAGCTTTGAAAATGAAACACTAACAAGTAGAGTCACATTTTGAGAAGGATTACTGCAAGTGCTACACAGTGTAATATAAATGAAGAAATTTTTTTATACCTTGGAAATAGTTGAACGAATTTTTAAATATTTATCTGTTATATCACCTGATTCAGTTAATGGTGCATCATAATCATAACTGGTAGGTTGAGGTGTGAAATGACCACCATAGTTAGCTCCAGCACCAAGGTCAAAATTGGTACCACCTTCAAACATATACCTAAAAAATTGAAATGATTAAGCGCATTTGATTGCAACTAAAAGATAAAACCAAGAGACGGTACCTTAAAAATTAATTTAGAAATGAAAATCTAAAATTTTCATCCGACTAAAATATAAAATCGGGTTCTTACATGTTGATAGAAACATTCATTGAGAGCATTGTTTCCAAAGTCTTAATGACCAATTCATCAGATGTTACTGAATGTGGTTCTGCCCAATGATCTAACCAGCCAGTATAATATTCAGAGTTGACCAGTGGACCATTTGGTTGGCGGGATCTCAAATAAGAAAAAGATTTAGCTACATCAGTTCCAGGCCCGAAATCAATGGTCCCAAAAGTACCATTTATAAGTCCACATTTAAGATAACTTAGTGCATTGCCGTCAGTTGTGAAAAGGACAACATCATTATTGGTTAAATTGGCCATTAAATCTCGTAAATAACTAGTATAACTGAGATCACAAGCAGTATAAGATCCATATTCATTTTCAACTTGCATCATAATAACTGGTCCACCATTTTTATACAGATACGGGTTAAGCCGTGGTAAAAGATAATTGAACCAACGATTAACATGATTCAGATACCGAGAATCATTTGATCTCAATGACATTGATGGATCTTCAGTCAGCAACCAAGACGGTAAACCTCCCTGTAGCACAATAAAATACATGATTTCAATTAACGACCAGAAATTGTATTTTCTAGGTAATTTTTGGCCAATAAAATATTACCATATCACGCTCTGCGCAGATATATGGACCAGGTCGTAAGATAACCAAAAGATCATGTTTCTGGGCCATTTCAATGAAACTGAACAAATTCAAATTATCCTCAAAGTTGTAAACACCAATAGATGGTTCATGAGATCGCCATTCAATATACCTAATAATGGAACAAACAATTATATAAATAACACTATTAGTCTGGAAAATATGATTTAAATAAAATCGACTTACGTTTGGAGTGCATTGAGGCCAGCACTACGCATCTTAATCATCCGATCAGACCAATATTCAACTGGAACTCGGAAATAATGAAATGAACCAGACACATATTGAAAAGGTTGTCCATCCTTGAGAAACACATTGTTAGACCAATCAATTTGGAACTGTCTTTGACCAAATGAAATCTAAGAGGCATTTGAAGGGTAAAACAATGGATCAATTATTTTAATACAGTTTAATAATAGAAGTAATTAATACATTGGATAATAGTTTAGACACTTGCAAGGTTAATCATCTTTCCACAATTATCCTGAAGTTTCTTATTATACAGCCAAGTGAGTCCATTGTATTAATAACTATCAACTCCACCCAAAATTGGCTTCATTAATTTCAAATATCTTTGAATCCAATAATTAATCAAGCAATCATGAGAATGATAGGATTTATCATGACCTTACTCCAAACTTGGTCAGAGTTGACAAAGTCAAAACGATCATCACCTTCACTGTCTGCCTTAGATTACATTGATTAACTAACAATTAATCAGTAAATCTTTTGACCATTATCAAAGATGATAACTATTGATAGATAAAATAAGAAACTTGATTGAAACAATCAAATGATTCAACTAAAAATCAATACTTTGTCATTTTCAAATACTCTTATTAAGGTCAATTGATGTTTTATGGTCAAAAAATACAGATTTATACAAAATTAAGTTGGAGTCTGATTGATTTTCCGTGATACTTACAACCCTAATTGTAACCATTCATGCTGAATGATCAGTGGCAAACTGATGATGAAGCACAGTTTAGGAATTGACAATTAATCCTAATAATTTTGAGTTTAGATCAGCTGAAATAACTCAATGGAGAAGCAATTTATCTCAATAATAATAGCTTATTATTCCTAGAAATTGCTGCTGATTAAAAGCAACAGTAAATAATCAAAATGTGCAAGTTAAGAAAAGCTGGTTAACTTTCCTAAAACTAACCAGAGTTTTTTAGGTAACTATTCAGAATGTATTGTAACTTTGTTAATCAATATTTATGTTTGAATATTCAAACAAAATGGTAGATTAACAACTCACGATTATCATAATGATGGATATTGATTAACAATTAATTAACCTGCGCATTATAATTCAATAAATGGGGGTTAAAAGCTATTAATTTAAGGTAATGCATAATTACATGTAGGTTAAGTCATATGCTTAGATGTTATACAACTTATACTGGATTGTGCCATTGAAAAGAGCGCAGTATATGAGACGCATACAATCATAACTTGTATAACATCTAATTATAAAACTTGTTTTTATCAAATTGAAGCAATAATACCATTGTTAACCATCTTATATGATAAACTTAGAGTTAATCAAAAGATTAATATAAATAGCATTCAAGTGAATCTTGAGATGAAGAAAGACTGAATTACAATGTATTTTCATTGAATAAAGATGATTATCATGTAACTTTGTATTGGAATATCAGGCAATTTCAAGAAAAAAAGGAAATGAAAAGGAAGAAAAAGAAGTTTGATTTGGTCCAATGGAAACATTTATCAGATATTTACTTCTAATCATTATTTTTAACAAAGAAAAAATGATTAACCTGTGATACATTAAGAAGCAAAGAGTAAGCTTTGTTAACAAGTGACTAAATAGTTGACAATGTTAGATGAAATGATAAAAATGGCAGCCAACAAAATGGAAGCAATGGAATGGAAAAAACCAGTCGAAAAAATCGGTTGAAAAAGGAGTTTAGAAAAACGTTTTTTAATTTGAAATAAAAAACAGTTTTTTTTAAATTTCTTCTCTCTTTTGTTTACATTTAGGCTTTATTTTTTTATAGATTGATTCAGGTAACAATTTTGATAAAAAGTGAACCTTGTAATTGAAATTTATTAGATAACGAAAGGTTGGTTGACAATTAATGATGCATTAAATTGTAAACAAATCTGGTTCGTGTCAAATACACTTTAATGTAACAAGAATCTACGAAGGATTTTATAAGAGGAAAGGTTAAGCAAATTGTATCAAAATTTGACATTTAATTATGATTAAACTATTAATACGCACTTACCCGAGTAATGAGGAAAATCAAGAGTAAAATAATAGTTGCATGTAAATCCATGTTGGTTAAGAGGAAAGTTTAAACAACAAGCAGTGATGATTTTGTTGAAGGTTAGAGTTGGTTAATCAACCAATTTTGAAAAATTAGTGAAAGGCTGAAAGTTCACAAATCATGAGAAATAAAAATTAGTTAAAAAAGATGATATTTTTCATTTACAACAACATGGCTAATAGTTGACAGGATAGAGGAGTATCCGTTTATCTGAAATTTTAAAAGCTGATAGTGACTAGTTTTTAATAATTACATTACTGATCAAAATAAAGTGTTTTGAGACAATAAAACTCGTTTAAGACAGTAAAATCAGTCAGTCGATGATCCCAGGCATTACACAAAGATTACTGTAGATGATTGTAGATGAGTTTGTAAAGATTTTGGTTTTGACTTTGGACATGATTAATTGTCATCATAACCAATCAACAATATGGGAAGACACACACGTACAGATATTTTTTTCTAGTTTCAGTTTGTAAGAATGAGAAGAGAGATTGTCGATGATGATGATAGAAGACATTGATCAAGATTGCTAAAGAAGCACTTAAAAAAGATATCAATTACTGAGTTGAGTGAATTTGGTTAACTTTGTCACTTTTCGAGCATTTAATCATTAATCTATCGAGTAAACTTTCCTTTGATTGGGTTACAGTTGATTTTACTTACAGCTTAAGATTGGTCAGTCAAATAAGAACTAATCATTACATGAGATCCACCGATTCGATCCAGCATTTTCTTCGAAGAAATTTCGGTCAGTTCACTAAACATGGTACCATATTAAGATTTGCACAAATTGTTAGATAAATAATGGATAGATAGAAGTAAACTTGAGATTGAATTGGGAAACAATTGATAACATGAGTAAATAGAGAAAACAAACCTTTTTTGCATGTTTAATCAGTCGGTGTGACAGTAATGTAGGATTTGTTCAAGCCACCTGAGCTGAATAAATAAATTCCATGTTCTAAAGTAATAACCGATTCTCTGATGTTGAAAGTGTACAGTTGTTAATTTATGTGGTTAGACTAGTATTTTTTGCAAATTTGATCAAGTGTTTCGAATTTTATCAGACCGTTGTGTCTTAACGAGACGAGAATGGAAGATTCATCTTATTTTAATAAGTAGAACTCACCTGGATTATAAATTCCTCTCTTATGAGGACAGTCCACACTCCTGGTACCTGGTATGATCCTGGTACTTAAAAATGAAATAAAAAGCAATTGACTAAATTAAACAAAAACTTCAAATCATGTGTTATTCAAAGAATAATAAACTCTTTGAACTTGTAAAGTTGCAAGTTTACTCTTTGATTTTATTAGCGTAATATGTAATGATTGCTATCAGTAAAAACTGTTGATAACGCGTTAATCTTTTAAACAATAGATGGCGACTTTAAAGAATAATTTCAATTTTTAGTTGCGATTCAATTAAATCGGTTTTAAACTAACTAATTTTTATTTTATTTGTCATTCGAATACTCTTTGAGCCTAACAATTTCATCATTGAAATTTAAAACCATTCCTGTTTAAGACTCTCAAGCAATTCCGAATCACACAATATCTTATTATATGATTTCTGATAGAATATTCTCACGTCAATGTGGCAACTAATATCAAGCAACGGTAATGCTTGAATTTTGCGTCAATCGATGGAGAAAACGGGAGAATTCTTGCATTTCAGACCAGTTTTAGCAAAGCGACAAACTCAACAAAGAATCAGATTCCCGTGAAATTTCTTAGTCGAATAAAACTAGAAAAATTGTCTATCTAACGAGTGAAGTTTTTTATTTATAATCATTATTCAGGAACAGGGAGTAAAAGTTGTGACATTTCCCTGCAAAAAAAACATTATGCTGCATATCATTTGATGAAAAAATTTATCTGAGATTGAATCTGATATAACGAAATTCACTTCAACTTGATTGCAAATTTCATGAGCTAATCCATTGTTTTTCCCCGTGAAAACACGTTTCTCAACTCTAATAGCCTGTTTTTCAGTTTCGATGACATTAATTGCATTCAACCATTCCTTAAAACCCACTATTTTTAAAAATATCAAATTTTGAAATTTTTCTTCTTGGAACAAGGTAGATCATACTTCAAAAGCAGCACTTGAGTATAAATACTCAGATTTACTCTTTATATTGAGTAGTTTCAATCTTAGATTATCGGGGTTCTCACTGTGAAAAAGAAATAAATGACAACAAAATCAAATTAAAACTCAATTGATTAATCAGCCATCAACCAGTTAAGTGTTAATTTACGCTATTCAAACTCATTGAGCCTTATTAGCTAAATTTGACATTCAAAGACATCTTGAATTTAAAAAAATCAACACTTGAAATAAACTTAATTTTGTAGTTGTTGGCTTAGCATTATGTTACATTTGTGAATATTAAATGAATAAGGAATTGACCAACAAAATGGTTTTTATCAGGATTCATTTTTATTATTTTTATCTAATTGGTTATTATTAGTATATTTGCACTCAAAATGAATAAATAACAATTTTAATAATAATAATTAATAACCATAATAATCAATAACCAATGATTAATAATTAATAATTAATAATATCAAATTAAACTAATTACAATTGTTTACTTTTAGGCAGCTTCGTGATACAGTGTTGCTCTCATTTGAACGAGCAGCGCCTTGATGATAATGATTAGATGATTGAGATTGTTGTTGTAGATTTGCTGTAGCAGATGAAGATGATGTGTTATTGTGTAGTGAGCAATTAGATACTGATGATGGTAAACCAATTTCATCATTAATCCTAGACGATTTTAAAGAATTATTTGAATCACTTCGATGATCAATATATTTAATTGATTGTTGAGGGGATAAAGGTTGTTGGGAGTTTTTATGATGTTGACTCGAATGTTTTTGTTGTTGTTGTTGTTGTTGTTGCTGTGGTTGTGATTGGTAGTGGTGTGAGTGGTTAACAGAATGTACTTGAGTTGATTGTTGATAGTGGTGATGGTGTGGTTGTTGGTGAAAAGAGGCTGTTGTTGAAGATGATATTGTTGAGTCAATGGAAGATGTTCGCCCGAGTCTGTCAGGACCTACGATGGCCGGTAAAAATGGACAACTAAGGGTATGATTAGTATTAGTTGATTGTAAATTAGATGAATCCATCTCACGATGGTAAAAATAATTAAAATTTGAGACTATCACAGGCACGGGAAGAGACAGGGTAAGTACACCAGCAATAGCACAAAGGGAGCCAACCATTTTACCCCAAAATTCATGCGGAACCATATCACCATAGCCGACAGTGGTCATAGTGACCACAGCCCACCAGAAAGCATCAGGAATGGATTTAAAGTAAGACCTTTCAGAGCCAGCTTCAGCATAATAAACCGCCGAGGAGAAAAGTATTACACCAATAAGTAGGAAAAACATGAGTAAGGCTAATTCCCTGAGAGAGGCTTTCAGAGTCATACCAAGGATCTGTAGGCCTTTGGAGTGACGGGATAATTTAAATATACGGAAGACTCGAACCAAACGGATAACCCTAAGGATGGCCAGTGAAGCTCCTTGATTTTGTTTCTCATGAAATACCTTGGCAGGATCATCTTTAACAGCAAAAACGGTTCCTAATGTAATAAAGAAAGGTACAATAGCCATAAAATCAATTGCATTCATAATATCCTGAGGACAATAAAACCAAGACGAGTTGAAGATTGAACCATGATGATGAGAGTGGTGATAAATGAATGAAGGACCAACCAAAAGACGGATCCATGAGTTAACAATGAAACAATTATCAGCAAAAACAATGAGAAAAAATAAAAACAAAAATCGTTAATTGTTACCCAAATTTGCGTATCGATATCAAAAGATATAAGATATTAGGATTGATATTCAATTTTGCTACTGGTTAAAATTTAATGTTAGATTTACTGCGATTTTTGAATATAAGGTACCAGAAATTAACCCATTTTTAAGCTTGTTTTGCTATCTATTCATTGCTTTTCTGAGGATTTCAACAAATCTACTAATAAAAGGTTTGATTTATAAACCTTTACTCTCAGCTAATATTCATGAAAAATCAAACTTTTGTTCCCATTGAATTATTTTCATTTTTGTTTCTAGTTTTCTGTTCATTCAATTTCTATAACCTTTGATATTGCTTACTTGATTTGTTTGATATTTCATTTTCAACTCAATATGATACGACAAGATTTGAGATGAAATTATCTTCAATCAACTTAACTGACATGAAATAGGAATAAGAAATATTATTGTTATTCTGTTATTCCTTCTTCTCGATCAACCTCCAAACAGATTTCATCTTCATCACTTGTTTTCAATGAGATACTTTGAAATAGGAAATGAATCTTTGTCTTGACAATTTGGTTCCTCTTTTCCCTGCAATTTGTTGTCTTTCCCTATCATCACCATTATCATCATTGTTATCATTCTAAATTCGCATCTCTATTAATATCATCAACCTAATCATGAACCAAGAAAAAAAAGACCAACTCAAACAATTTGATCAAAGTTTTACCCTGAAAAGACCGTCAACCTTTCAACAATTGATCCATAAAATCAGAATGTCAGTTCCATGTCAATCCAACTGAATCTACTGTATTTATCTGTCTTACCTTTTACCTTAAGTAAACAAGAAGAGGAAAAGGAAGATGAAGATGAAAATGAAGATGTAAAGGAAGACAAAGATGAAACTGACTACCTGACGAGATGCAAAAAAAGATGGAAATAATCAAATATCCTTTTGAGTTCATTCCTTTTTCTCATTTCTTCTTCCATTTTCTTCTATTCAATTGATTTATCTCATGTTATTGTTATTCTGTTGACCATTCAATTCACCAATTTCAACTGAATCATTGGAGGATGAAAACTCTTCAAACATCAACTCACCTTTAGCTTTTCCTTCTTCATCTCTAACTTTCCTTTTCCCTTGTTCATCTTTTTCCCTCACAATTTCAAATTTCATGGTTCACCCTATTTCACTCCTTCATCTTGTCTTTATCATTTTTCATCATCTTTTGTCAAATGTAAAATGATAATAATAATAATAATAATAATATGAAAGGAAAACTTAGCATTTTAAATAAACTCATCTTTCAAGTGTTGATGAAACGTAAAGAAGCCCAAGAAACGGTTTGACATCTTTTTCAACTCGGCACTTTTTCTCGCAAAACAAACTCATCATTTATCATTATCATTATATAACTATTAATAACGCTGCATTACCATGGAACAGGTTGAAATGCAGATCAAAAATCAGCTGTTTCACCATTCAAAAGGTTTAAAGTGATAATCAACTTGATAAAGCATTTCCAAGAAATGATTGACAATTAGAGTTTATTTCAGACAAATCTTGAAGATATGTCTAAGCAACTGATTTTAATCAAGTGAAAACATCATTTCGAACATTCCATAAGCTATTGTCAGATTAACATCTTCAATGGTCATGTAATATCAATGAAACTCGATCTTTAGTAAAACATAAAACTGGTTCCATACTTTGTGTGAATTTAGCAAATCTTTTTCCCTGCAATACTACTAATCAGCTGAATATGCTTTTCTCACATTTCATTTGAAATATATTAACTTATTGGAAAATCCAAATCAATAATCATTTGTATTCAGCGCATTCTTTCAACATTGAAATATCTCCAGGAAAATTAGAAACAGGTAATTCTAGAACAGAGTTGTTTGTCTTTCGGTCAAGCATAAAATCAGCATAAAAATGATTTTCCAAAGGAATTTTTCTTTTCCTGAAAGCTCAATGTATTATCTCATTTTTTCGATTATTGTAAAAGCATTAAACTAAACATTAAAAGGAAATTAAATCAGAAAATGGCGAAAATTTTGCAATTCTGTTTAAAAAATGATAACTTTGAATCATTTCCTTCCAAGCTACGAACTCAAGTCTCCTTCATGCATGACAAGATTATGCAAAAGCACTTGTTTTGATTGATAAAATGTTTGATTCACAATAAATTGGAAACTTAATTTGCCATTTTTCCCTTTACACTTTTCAACACTGAGAATAGATTAGTTTGATAATGAAAATTTGAAAATCTTGCAAGAATTTCAGGTTTCTCTATTTTCGACTTCAATTAAGAGTTCAATTAACAGGAAATTAACATTTTCTGTTTACCTTTGAATTGAATGTTTCATCAAATTGACCTGAAGCCATTTGAACAAAAAGGTAAAACGCAATTTTCAAAAAGCACAGCAACTCCATTAACAAGTTGAAAGTTGCAAGTTGAAAAACAAAGCAGTTTAATCCTCTTATTTTCAAGATAAACATGAATGCAACAGAGGAATAAATTTAAGGATTAAAGAGATTAAACGAAGCAAAATATTGAAGCAAGATTAAAGGTTATTTGGTTAAATGAAGATTAGATTTGTATTTTTACCTTAATAAACTCGATTTTTGATGGACAAGCAAAAAGACGAATTGTAAACTCCAAAAGGAACCATACAATGCATAAACTTTCAACGATAAAGAAGGGATTATCGGTTGATGGGACATCATCTTCCATAACCCGAGTTTTATTGTCCAAAGTGGTAAAAATTTTGTAATGTTTATATTGAGGCAAAGTTTCCAGACAAAAGATCACTATTGATATAATAATAACAAGGACTGAAGTTATCGCGACAATTCGAGCAGCCTGAGAGCTTTCAGGGTGCTCAAAGAGTAACCATAATTTACGATGAATCTCGTTTTTTGGCAGTGGACGATCCTCTTTATCGGCAGCAAAACCTTCATCAGCTTTCAACTTTTCAAGCGCTTCTTCACCCAGTTCATAAAATTTAACCTCTTCCACGAAAATGTCCAAAGGTACATTCCCTGGCCTTCTTAAGCGACCACAACTTTGATAATAATATAATATACCTTCAAAGGCTATTCTACATCGATCGAAAAAATATTCATTTCGATTTGGATCAAAATATCTGGAAAGACGAAAAGAAAGTTGAAAAATACTTGTTAATATCAAATTCAATCAAAATTAAAAGTTGCTTCGCATTTTCATAAATCGCGCTCTTTGCATATGTTTAACCAGTTTTTGCGCTCTTTTTCAAGCCAATGTCTTACTAATTACTCTTTTGTTTTGTCTTTGCTAATTTATGTTAAAGTGTTAATTATTTAATTTCGCCCTCTCTTATTATAGTGATTTATTATTAATTCTACATTTAAAGTTTAACTAGCGAAGTTTAGGAGGTTTATGTGGCTGACCAGATTCAAAAATGTGGGTAACTGAACCGGAAAATAGTGATAAATTCTAATATTTTTCTTTTGTTTCAATTATTTTAGGTTTTGCAGCCTCAAATAGATTTTTATTGTTACAGATGATTTTAAATTTAATTTTTTTATCGATAGCAGTTTTCAAATTTCTGGCTAATTCTGGTTAAAACATAATTTCCATTTTTAAGAAAATATCCTTTCAAAATCGATACTTAAATGGGCTAAACAATTGATCTGTTTTTAGATGAAAGTTGATAATATATATTTTTGGATTTATAATGGTTACAAGACAATGAAATTATTATCAAATATAATGATAATTATGGTAGAAACAATTTAACCGTTAGGATAATTATGACACAATAGGCTAAATGAAAGGTTGAACAAATGTAACTCTGGTTAAGCTGTTAACTGAAAATTCAATGTTACCCTTTCATTTGATCAATAATTATTAGATTTACTATGAAACTGCATTACTTTCAACTTTCATTTCTTCAATCAACTTCATTTAATCATTATGATCTCTGGTAGCTAATATCGTTTCCAAAACAATTTATGTAATTGTTTATTCTGTTTGATTTATTTTGCTTCTCTTTTTTCACCATTTTCATTAGATTTACTCACCTAAGCCGACGAAGTGGATCTCCTAATAAAGTATCTCGAAATAAATTTAACGTTCTTAATTGGGTCTCAAATTTGGTTCCACTCACATTAATAATCACCCGTTCGCAAAGTGAATGGTCGTGTTCTAATTGTTCAAATCGATAAGATGGATTAAAATTACCTAAAGCTGTTTCAGATCCACTACGAGCTTTTATCCTTTCATTGGGTTGGTCGTTGTTTCCACTAACTTTGGGTACATTTCTGAAATCAAAGAAGTAGGCAAAAAAATCATTAATACATTCAATCGAGGATAAATCATTTGACCATTACAGAGGATTTAATGTGTATATGTGCATTGCTTAATACCGTTAATCAAATCAAAGTGCATATACTGATTTTGGATTTTGTGTTCACTAAACCCAAATGTTTCTTGTCTTCACGAGCTCAAAGTGGAATTTGTTTTTTTTTGCTTCTTCGGTGAATGTTAATTGTTAATTGATTTAATTGATTGTAGTGATAAATTGCCATTTCTTATTATGTTTTACTCTCAAATGTTTCTGGATTTGATCATCAGGAAATGATAAAAGGAAATTGATTTCAGTGATGAATCTCGTTCAACTTAATTTTCATTTCTTTTTCTTCTATTTCTATTTCAGCCTCTCTTCCAATCAATATAAAAAAGCCATCATAAAGAAGGAAAGTCAAAATGAGGAAAAATTTGAATTTTTCAAGCAAAGGAAGCAAAAGGATTTAATGAAATGAAATGAAAGGATTATGATAAAATGTTGGCCAAAATAATCTTCTCATTGAGAATCAGATGTTAATGCATTCCACAACTGATTTGATTGTTTGTACAATTCACTAACTAGTAACAATAATATGAGAGTTGAAATAAAGTAAAGATGAAAGTGAGTAACTGGAAAAAGCAAAGATAGAGAAGTAGAAGAGATAACCAAGAATAGATAATCGATATTCTGGGAGCGAGAATGGGTTACTGTTGGGAGGTAAAATGAAATTTATGAGGATAAAACCATGAAAGAAGTTGAACTGAAAGAGTGAGTGAAGCCTTGAAGCATTGCTATTATCAATATATATGTATAAAGTCAGTGGAGAGAGTAATAGGAAAACAAAAGGACAGAAATGGTTGCCAGAAAAAAAAGAAGACACAAAAATCAAGGATCAATGTTGCTAGAAGCAAAAGTAACCTATTTATTTATCACCATCATCATCGCCATCATTTTCATCATCGTCATTTCTGTATCTTCATTTGCAGGCTTCTGATGAGTATGATATGTTTTACTGATATTGATACTTATTGGTCTCAATGATCATTTATATTTATATTATTAATAAATATAGTTTCATCCATTCAAAATCTTTCATTGTGTATATACACTGACCTGACTTTACCAGTAATTATGGTTACATTTGAGGTAAAAATTGAGTTAATCATTTTGGCTTTGATGTATTACCAATAGAGTTGGACAATTTTCACTCATCAAAGTTATTCATTTATTCTAAATATCGATCATGATCGATCTGCGAAGATCTGTCAACACTAAATAATCGAAAGGTTCCAATATGTTTCAACAGATTTGGAAACAAGAGAATAAAAATTGATCAAATTTGAACATAACTTTAGCTATAAAGCTTCATGTCGCTCATGATTTCTGCAATATTTTGAATCGAAAAAAAAATCTGAGCATTTTTATACTTTCCTTCAACTTAATTTCTGAACATTTGCGTGCAAAAATTCAAAGTCGAGTTGTCCATCAAAGCTGTCGATTTTCAAAATTAATATCATGTAATGAAAAGAACAGCTTTGACTTCAAGTTGAATGAATTTTTCTAAATATCAAAGCCACCTCTTTCCCATCAGAATTTCCCTGTTTTCTGTTTTCATTTCAACAAATTGTTAATGTTTACTTTTTGCTTGTTTATTCTTTCTCATTCAACCTGAAAACAATTAGCAATCAATCAAGAGCATATCATTATTATTATGAAAAAAAGGGAAACATTCAAAGACAATTAGTTTTCCAATCCATTTAGCATTTGGTTTTGTCAGTAACCAAGAGTATAACCCATTATAATGCATGGCTATTCTTGTTCAGTCTCTATTTTCAACTATTCATCCTTGCTTATCATGTTGTTATTATTGTTATCATGTCTGAAACTCAAGTTGATGTTGATTAGGGAGGAAAAGCTGTACCATAATTACATTATATTTAAGGTGAAATACACAATAAATGATTAACTTTAATGTTAAACTAATATTTAAACTGAAAGATTAAGATTAGCACTGAATTGAGGGTTTGAAGCTAAAAAGAAGTCAGATAATGTGAAATGCATGTTTCTGTTCATGTAACTAACATTTTATTAATAATAATGATTCAATGGCTCAAGAATTACCAAGCAAATAGTCTCAAGCTTCTCCTATTCATGTAATATTCCTACTAATTTCAACCTTTCAATGATTCCTTTTAGCTCAATCACAGACTAATTTGACTTTCAATATCAAGTGTATTAACAGGTGAGTTGAAGTTGAGCAAAATTTTGCTTTTTTCATAAGCAAACAGTTGATGAAAACGATGAGAAATTTGCATGTTTATCTTATATCATCTGAAACTGGTTCATTGGATGCCCAAGAGAGACTTAACGACACACTTTTCACTTTGATTGATGAATAAGCTTCTTGTTTGAATCAACTTATTTTGATAAACATTTTCATTCTCTTTTATCTTTTCATCTTTTCCATCGAAACATTTCCATGATAACTTTTGAAGCGATTCTGCTTATAATTACATTGGAAACACATTGACAAGTTGTATTAAAGCTTAACAGCTCAATGCTATTAGACGTTATTAATAACATTTAGCAAAGTAAACAACTTGACAATAAGAGTTGAGATAATTTCAATTGTTTAAAGTCATGATTTTATTCAATATCATTTGCCAAAATTTAATATTAAATATTTACAATTAGTTGTTCAAAGACTCAAGTGTTTTAGAAGTGAAACTAAAAAATTTCATTTATCAATCTGATGATTCTTCACTTGCTATTACTTTTTCACTCGTTTCAAGTTTATCATTAATTTTAAACTCGGATAGTTCTGGTCATTGAAAATTTTCCTTTGTTGAGATTGAATCTTTGAAAAACCTCACAAATGTTGGATTAAAAGATTCAGAACAAAGGTTTTAGGCATTTTTCAGATTCTTTTAGATGTTAAAAAGAAATGAAAAACATAAGTCGAGGAAAGTGAGTTTGATCAAAACAAAAATAGCACGTTGACAAGTCCATACATTTGGGACGAAATTAACTTAAATTTTTTCAATGATAATCATTACAATTAGATCGTTAAAGTCAATTGTTTACAGTTTAATTTTGTTCCCAAATGTATCTACTTGTTAAGGTGCGCAAAGATATTTTTGTTTTGATCAGACTCAAGCTTGACTGTATTTCTGGTTTATGTTTGAATGCAAATGAGCCAAATTGATTGGTAAAGACAAAGGTTATCATTAAAGTCCAGTTGGTAGTGCAACATTTGATGAAACAATTAATCATTGCATGCAACTTATTAGACTTAATTGTTAATTTTCGCTGCACGGTCTGATTTAAACCAAAAGACAGAATGAAATTCAAAGCATTGAAGTGAATGGCTTAGCTTTGAAAATGACTGACTGTTGACTGATCTTCCAACATGTTAGATTATTTGTTTTGTCGAGGAAGTGACCTGTTATTATGACCAGTTGACAGTTTAATGGATTGAATTTACAATCAAACTTTGATGTTGAGAAGCAAAATAAAATTAGAAGGCAAAATTGGTAAAACCAGTTGGGAGGAGTTGAACATTCAAATCACTGTCGAAATAATTATAATAATCAAAGAAATTGCGAGTGATTAAAAATGTTAATAATCAACTGGAAAAGTCACAGTTATATGAAGAGTTAATGACTGGTTAACAGTTTGAGGACAACACAGAATCTGGTTTATTTTCTGGTTTCCTTGTTTACTCCATTACCTAACCATAATTACAACCAAAGTTGAAGCAAAAGTAGAATAATTTTGTTAAATTAATTACATTTGTCTTTTCAAATTTTTTAGTCTTCATTATAATCACAACAAAGTTGATTCAATTTTCCTATTAATGTGAAAGCAAGTTGAGCTTGATCAGCTATACTTATAACTGGTAAAGCTGAATGCTGGTTTGATCTTGATAAACATTTATTTTTACCCAAATGACTTGAAAACAGACATTTAATTCAGTTGCTTGTTCGGCGAAAAGCTGAACGATCTAATCGGATAAGATTAAACCTAACCATGAATGTTGATTGTTTCAAGGAAAATTAACATAACGCATTAAAGCCTTTACAAGATTAACCAGAACTTTAGCCAATAAGCCAGCAGTTCTGTTGATATTATTTGAGTAATCATTTTTATTAGTTTATTTCTACTTTTCTCTTTATTCCCCTGTTCTCAGACCTTAACCAAGCTTCCCTTCATCACCTTCTTCATCCAATTGATCAGATAATCAAACTCTCCTTTTCATCAGCCAACATGAGTTGCTCATTCATCTTAACGATAACCTCAACTCAAGATGAAAGATTGAACATGAGAAGAGGAAAGAAGAAGAAGAAGAAGAAGAAGAAGAAGAAGAAGAAGAAAAACTCTGATCAACATGAATAGATTCTTTAAGATTATTAATAATATCAAATGAAAACCAGCTTTTCACACTCATTGACACTTATTGTAAACAGAATACAATCAATAACGATAATAAAAATAATATAATAACACTTGATTGTTAGACTTTCCTCAATGGTTGCAAGTAAAATGCGAAAAAAAGGTCAAAACAAAAACATATTAACTGTTAACACATTAACACCAATCCATTTTTATTACAACTCAACTCATTGCTATTGTCACTTTGATCTTGGTCTGTTTACTGGTAATGATGAGAATGTTGAACATCAATTGAACCCAAATGAGAGAAACTTAATGATAACAATGAGCATCACATGAAGGCAAGTTGAACATGGTAAACAACTGATAATCAAATGTTGAGATTATTACAGAATGTAAATGAGAAAGAAAAATGTTTGAAATAAACAAATAAAATGTTATATCAAGTGAATGAGCAAAATGAAATTCGTTGATAAATTGGCTTCTTTTTGTCTGTTACAGTAAACTGTGTTTAACCCAAAATAATAAACTTTTTTATTCAACACAAAACGGTAAGAAACAATTTGAAGGGAGAAAATAAAATAACAATAAAAGTTCAAAAATGATGATAATAATATTTCTCGTTATTTATGATTGAATCAGGATAAAAATAAGGAACCATAAATATAACCTTTTGTTGAGCTTTTTTACAGCAAATAATAAGAATCGTTATTTTACAGTTTCAAGAATGAGAAAGAGCTTTAAATTTTGATTAACATTTGCAGATCAACTTTTGTTACAAATGCTTAACTTTGCCAATTAAACAAGAATCATAATTGGAAGACCTTTTTTTACCCAAAAATTTAACTCTTCAACTGATGATTTTCACCGGTTTTTGCTTTCAAATTTATTGCATGAAACTCTATCTCATGTTTGGCTGAATAATAATCACAGTAATTCTAGAATTCATTGAACATGAATTTTTAAACCTTTACTTAAAGCCATGGTTTGTCACTTGAATTCATTCTCCATCATCATTGTCATCATCAATTCTTATTTCGTGTTATTAGTTTCTCTTCTTCTTGTTATTTCTTCCTTCACATTTACTTCCCTGTGACCTTTATTATCCTCATTATTATCGCTATTTTTTTGTTAACTTCACACAAAACTATCATTATTATTATAATGCGCAAAATGGCTTTTATTGATTGAATTATTAAATGAATTGATATTTGCAAGGAAACCGTTTCAAGTTTCAAATATACTTCTGAAGGATTCTCATGTTTTTTGCTCAGGCTTTGTTTGCTCCATTCATCAACTAATATAAAGATATTAAGAGTTTTATTTGAAGATGAAATGATTTAGTTGTTGATAGATAATTGAAAGTTTGCAGTAAAATTTCGATATTTGATATATCATTACTTGTCCAGATTTAATTGTTTTCATTTGTAAAGCAATGGTTATTATTCATTCTCCCAGATTCAATTATTTACTCAGGTTTGACTGACATGCTTGATTGACACAATGTCTAAGATGTCATCATGCTATTTTGCATTATTATCGTGTCAAGAAATTGATTACATTTGAAATCACTTTTCTGGTTCAAATTATCATTAATCTTCAAACCAGATTCCATCAAGTCAGATTTATATTCAATTTCAATAAGGTGTTTAATCAATTAACTGGCTTTACAGAGTTTAATGTTCATCCTTTAACTGTTGTACGAGTAAACGGTCAAATGCATATTGACCAAAAATCAATAAGCTTTGCAAAAATGCCTCAAAACAATGACTGAAGGGGCTATGATATGCTTCGATTTAAGGGTTGAGGCCTTTAACCAAGAAAAGAGCGAGCAAAGATTAGCTTTGAATTTCTAGCGACACATGATTTGATCACTACTCGCGGAAACAACAGAAAAGTTATGCACTGATATTCATATTTGGTATATTAATTGGTTTTTATTTGACTGACTAAAGTCGATCCATATTGTCATTTATGTTTTGTTGAACACGAACTGTTTAGTTTCACTCAAATTGAATGATCATCATCGAGTTTAAAACGATTTTAATAAACAAATCGGTTTCGATTGTTAAAAGTGAATAATAATAGCTTTATTGCAATAAAAGTTTTTGGTTCAAGATTGACTCTAATTTCGATCCAAATGCTAGCCGACAAAATGATTACAACATTAAAATACTGTAAACAATGTACTGCATGAATCAGAAATATTCAGTGGCAAACCATGTGAAATCAATGCAAAATGAAAGGTGTTGAAGGTCCATTGCTTAGTTTAGTGACACTATCCTTTACTTTACAGTAACTTAATTTTTATATTGACAGAATTGAATGTTTTTCTTGGATATCAAAATTGTGGTTCAATTTGTATTATTAATTTATTTCTCAATAAATTAGCATTTCAAGTAGCAATATCCTTTATCATTCATAAAGCATGGAACGAAATGTTTGATATTATATCATTCCATCTGCTGCTCACAACATTTTCTTTGCTTCTTCATCTTCATGATTTTATTTTTCCGTTTCCTCTTCTAGTTGAACCAAATATGAAAATATGAAATGTTTTTTGCTTTTCTATTCATTTTGCTTTTCCTCTTTCCGCATTCAAGTGAACCATCTGCAAAAAAATCGTGAAAATTCAGATTCACTTTCATTCAGAATTTAATGAAGCCTAATTAATGAAAGGAAAAACGTTAAAATATGAAACAAAAGTTATTAACAATAATCACTACAAATCAAGTGCTAGAATCATTTCCCTTAATTGGATCACGCCATTGAAAATGATCATGGAAACTCTTTTGACAATCCTCTGAATTTCAATGATAATCAGACAATAATATGAAAAGTGTTCAAATGAAGCATTTGAAGATTGATTTGCATTTGCATTTTGACTTGGTTGATCATCTTAACCATTCAGTTTGCCTTTATTTCACCGTTTACCTTACAGATTAACTGATCACCAAGAGATGAACGAAAATATTGCGATGATATTAATTTCCGTGAAGCTGACATATCCGGACATGTAATCAGATCTCAATGATGCACTAACATTGAATAATGATAATCTTTATCATTCGTCATGATCATCAATCCGATTCTCTTGTTAGGTATAAAATTGCCTTCTTTTTTTGTCTGAATGCGAAACAAAGTTAAAAGAATCATTGTTATCATTATCATGATGAGACATTGGAAACTATTGATCTAAGCCAAACTGATTGTTCTCAACGAAATAACAACAAAATTTCGATTTTTTCCCTTCTTCTCCTCTCAACATTACCAAGAATGTCAACCAATATTTCCATCATCCTCCTGAACCATTCCTATCTTCACCATGAACATGTTGTCACGCTAAAGCTACCATACAAGGAAGAGGATAAGAAAAACAGAATCAGATTGATCAGATAATGCTCTGAGAATTTTCAAGATAAAATTGTTCTCTTGTTCATCTTCTTATTTGATTCCCTTTGATTCTCATCAGGCTGGTGATAAGGAAAAGTACAACAAAAAAACTAAGACCAGAATTGAGAGACATGATAACATGTTCATGGTGTTGTTCATATCATTCTGTTAACCAACATTCTATCAACATGCTTATTCCTTCACTCCTCATGCTCTATCAGAATTTAGATTTTCTTCTTCTTTACACCTTAAGAATTTCTGTTAGCTTAGAATATAATGAGTTTCTTCTTCAAATCAAGTTCAAAGTTTCAAAGGTCTCATGGATCGTTACCTTTTCATGGCAACACTTTCCATAAACTGAAAGTAACTTGAAAACAGTCAATGTTTCCATCCTGATTCAGTTGCATTTCATATTTCAAATAACTGGTTGAGCAACAATTCATTTACATTTTATTTGTTTTAATATTGAAATGCTTCAACCTTTTCCTTTTATTGAATATAAATTAAAAAAAAAGGTTGAATGTGCAATTTGATGAAAATTCAAGTGAAACTCTTTCCTCCATTTCAAAAGTATTTCATGCAATGTTCACAGGTTTGCTTGATTAAACACTGAAATTTTTTCAAAAATGTATTACGCTTCTTGTTTAGGATTCATTATGAAAGGTTAAAGACGTGATTGCAATAAAATGGAGACTAAATGGTGAAATCAGTGCTCAAATGCATCAAAATGACGAATGTGTCTGCGTACTCATGGTTGAGCTTAGCTATTTGTCCCATCAAATACCATCTAATGTTTCGTTGAGATGAAAAATTAAATATCAATATGAAGAAATATCTATTAGCAAATGGACAATGCAATCCAAGCGTTGAAAATGAGTGATGCTAAATAATAATTTAAGGTTGCAATGCTTCGCACATTTCTGTATAATACTTGACATAAATCATATCTGTTTGCCTTGAATCGAAAATAGTGAAAAGAATAAAAATAAAAATCGTTTCCTATTCTTGGCTTGTGGGAAGATGGGTTCAGATTTAAAAATTGGAAATGCGATCTGATTGGCACCATTTATTCCGTGCTTGAGGCACTGTATGGGAACTTCATAAGAGGATGAAAACAAATCTTTGACTGAAAAAGTTGTTCCTAATCTGTGTAATCGTAGTTTTCGTTTTTCGTTGGTTCCCATTCGTTGTTTTCTCTGTTTACAGTTCATGCTAACATTATCAAACAAAAGCTAGACTCAGCCCAAGCTACTGAAACAAAACAAATCAATGTTTTACAAAACTTGGGAGTTCAATGATAGCTATGACCGTTGTCACTTGACTGCAATTGTTAACCTGACTCTAAAGTCAATAAAGACAAATCACAATCCTAATGGAAGCGCAATCGAAAAATCATTTCATTTGCGAAAAATTTTGTCGCAATTTTCAGCACAAATTACATATTGATCACAAACCAGCCAAAATACAACTTGAAACATTCGTGTTTTCAGTCAACCTTTTAGTTTGAATGTGAAAATTGCATGTTAAAAAGTAAACCAATGTTGAAAGCTGCACAAATAAGATGAAAACACTCGAGATAAATTATCGAAACCCAAACGGAGTGAACTCTTTGTTGTCATAAAACCCGTACTCACGGACCAATGCATAAATTGATTAACTTTTGCTTTTATGATCAACTTCAAAATGGAAGGGAACGCTTTTTGAATGCTCTTTGTTCACAACTTGATTAATTACTGCGAAGAATTAAAGTGAAGATCAGAGAGCGATTCACAATTGAATAGAGGTTTAGGTGGTTGAACAGCTTGGACTGAAATTGATGAGGTTTTGGTCACTTTTCGATTATTCAAATAAATGAACATCGAAACTGGTAACATGTTGTAAAACAATTAAGTGAATCGTGGTTGAACTGGGAATGCAGATACAGAATATTAATAATAGCTGAATAATGGAAAACTGCATGATCTTTATACTTAACGATCAGAACTTTTCTATCACAATAAAACCTGAACAACAACAGTTTACTTGAACATTACCATTAGTGGAAATATTTTCACCACAAAACAGTGAATTAATTTGAATCAACAAATTATCACAATTTATTTTACTCCATTTATTATGATAATATTAATAACAACATGGAATAAGAAATTGAATGAATGAATCATTGAAGAGTTAATTTTCTGTGAACAATTATCATTATCATATTATCATTAAAATGTTTTCCGCCTTTGCAAACGTTATTCCAGCGTTTTGATAACCTAATTTAAAAATGGTGAATGAAGATGGAAAATTGAATGTGAAAGTTTCTCATCAGATGAACATGGAGTCAATGGAATTGAATGGAAAAGGATAAATAAGTTTCTGCCTTTATCAGTTGAAGATGGACTTGAATATGTAATGAATTGTAAAGCAACGTGTTAACTGTTGATTGAGTGAAACAAATTTCATGTGAAAATTCAAGATTCTTAATGCTATTTGCAGTTAGATGAGGAAACAGGAATGGAACAGCAACTTGAAAGAACTAAATTGACTTTAAAAATTCAAGATTCTGGAAGGTTGGAATGAAGAGGAAAATGAAAAAAAGGTAAAGAATCAAGATGGAAAATTCAATTCACTTTTCACTCTCTCCATGGTAACTGGAGCTTGATTCATGATTCAAAATCAAAGTGATGCATTGTTGTTTATGATAATATGATCTGTGTGAACGATCATCTGATTTTTGTTGATAAAAGTTATCGAAGAAAATGAATGAAAGAAAAGGATGAAAACATGATCAGCTCGGAATTTTGGTCAACCTTAAAATAATCTGAAGAGAAGCTTCTCTTTTCTGTTTTCATCTTTTCAGGGTTTTCACTTTGTGCGATCATTTTTACTGATGAAAAGTGTAAAATGTAAGGTTAATAGGAATTCAGAAGTTGACCTGATTTGGAGTAAGTGAATCTGGTCAAATTGAATGGACAGGAAAAGGTGAAGGTCAAGTGAGGCACAGATTGTGGTTCCAATCAGGTTGCCATGAATTGAATAAACTGTCATAAAGGACTAAAGATGTTGATCAACGGAATAACATTGATGATGATGATGGAGTAAGAAATGCTTTGTCAAATCCATGAGAATCAACATTTTCTCCTTTCAATAATTTTCCATGATCGTCAAAGTAATGGTTTGATATTTATTTATTTAGACTTTTTTCTTGTTCCACAATTCAGCTAACACACATGCAAATTATACGTTGACTTGAATGCAACGGCGACATTGACAGCATGTAATTACACAGTATGCATGTTCAAATAATATCACCTTATAGTATGGTGATGATCATGATGGTGATGATGAACAGAAAAGAGGTTATCATCAGAAGTTCATTTTGCTTTATCTTCTTTTGTGAATCAACTTTTGATGTTTCTGTTCAATGTAAATACTATTTACTTTGCTTCAATGATAATGATAGCAGTAATAGGAAAGGCTGGATGAAGAAGTGAAAGGTGTCATTAAGGCAAATCAATTGCGACGATGATCAGGATAAGATGAAGAACAAGGTAAAGGATGAGAATACAGGGTGTTCCTGTGTTGACATGTTAAGGTGAGAACCAAGTTTATCAAAATAAACTCTTTTTCGCTGTTGATTGGCACTTTGAATAGAGGTGTCAATTGTTAGTACATATTCAATCAGGGAACCTCTCAGTTCACGATGGTTTAATCTGAATTTATTCGTTCGAAAGAGACGAATAAGAACTTTTCGATTTTTAAGATAGAGTTTTGAACACGAGTTTGTATTCTTACTCTGGATTTATACTGTAAATATTAGCGAATGAAATGAACCGACCGAAGTTGGGAATAAATTTTGCCTTTCAATTTGAATACATTTGAATCTTGAAGGATCCACTCACAATTGCTGAATAAAATGCGGAGAAACCATGAAGACGATCTTTTCTCAGCTTTATATTTGGTTTTAAAGTGTAATAAATAAATAAATCAAAACCGAAAAGTTTAACTTGATTGAAATATCAAATAAATGCTTACCTAAAGCTTAGTATTTGTTAATTCATCGAAACCAAAAAGTCTTTTCAGTTTGCAAAACTAAATCGGGAATAAATAACGACTTTGCAATGCTACCAAATGTGCTTAAAACTTTTTGCAAATGAAAACTTCATCATTAATGTTTTAGCATTGTGATTTAATCACAATTGCTTTTGCAATGAAACTTTAAAAAATTGTATTCTTTCCATTGAAACATTAGGATTGAATAAGAAGTAAATCAAGCATTAATGAGTGAATTCTGCCTTAAGATTCACAGTAAATTAAATCGCTGAGAATTGGATCAAATTTTATGTTCCAAAGATGGCATTCGATCGTAAAATCCTAGTTTTTATTGAATATTCAACTTGTTTCCAAAAAAAGCCAAAAATTGTCAAACTTGATCCACTTGAAATGCTGACAATTAAAAGAGCAAAGCTAAGCTGGAATATTTTTCAATTGTATTCCGAAGATCAACAAATGTTATTGTGCTTTTAAAGACTCAGTTTTCTGCTGCTTCAGGAAACTCGAAAACAAAATAGATTCACAAACTATCTGAATCGACAAAATTTAATTCTTGCGACTTTAGAGAGATCAACTCAGTTCGATTGGAAAGTAAAGGAAAACAAAATCGCTACCAAATTCAACCAACAATGCTTTTCCCATTCAAACACAAATATTGTCTCTTCACTCGAGTCAAACAGATTAACAATTAATCAATTTTCACTGAATTTGTTTTAACCTTCAATTGGAACGAATCCCTTTTACAAATCAGATTGTTCAAGTCGAGTTCAACCAGCGCACTCTGTATAAAATCGAAAGGCAAGTTCTTCTGAAGTTCATGATAATTCATCACTTTTCCTTCATTCATTCCTCCTCCTGTTTCTCCTCCTTAACTCATCAACATCAACATTGAATGATCATCATTATGTTCATGATCATCACCTTGTTCCTTGTAATCAACTATCAGCAAACAACAATATCAAGTTACCTTTAAAAAGGTAATTATTCTGATTGTAATTGGCGAAATTCACCTTCTTTCGGAATTTAGATTATCGAGTAAAGAATTTGTTTTAACAAGTTGATTATTAATTCATTTTAACATTGACTAAATTTGTTGTTTAATTAAGCTAAATTATTGATAAAGGCAAAGTCTTCTAAACATTCAAATGGTAACATTATTTGTGTTATTCAGTATAATTTGGTGATAACATTTAAAGCAACTGAATGTTCAGAATGGAGCAATTTCATTGAATGAATTAATGAAACAGAAACAGTTAATGGAATTTGAATTGCATTTTAATTTTGCTCCAACAATTTACAATAATAATGGAAGGAAAGGCTTTTCCATTCTTCAAGCCATTCCATGCTTCACTCCATTTCATGCTTAATTACATGGTATTCAGTCAATACCTGTTCATGCCATTGGAATTTCAGCAAATTAAGTGCAAAGGTTTATTTTGTTCAGACTATTTGAAAGAAAAGGAAACTTTTGCAAATATTCATTCGTAAAAAGCTTCTAACAAACAACAGTTTATTATTAGTAACAACATTAACATCAATTAGAGTTATTTCAATAATAAAATTCTCGCTATTCAACGATTAAGATGAATAATCAATATTATTTTGTTTCAAAATGCATTCATTGTTACATTGTATTCCGATTGCTGACAGTAATGCAATAAAACAATGAGTAAAGACGCTTTCCACGAGTTTCATTTGAAAACAAGAAATTATTATTGATTAGCTTTTGTTTTATGTTTTCAATAGAAACGCAAATGCTAATTATTGCAACCAATTAATCAAACCGATATCAAGAAAATCGAAGCTTATTATTAATCAGATTCGGCAGTTTTAACTGGAAATAGGTTTCAGTGAAAAATGAAAGCCGATTTCAACTGAAGGCAAAAGTGTAAACCAAAAGCTATTAACAAAACGGGTGTAGAGTCATTTCGACAATCCTTCTAAATTAGAGCAAACAAAAGGGTACTAATCCCCTAGTTAAAGATTAAAAAGGGTCAAAATTTTAGCGCAAAAATGTAAGCTGAAAATGAAAGCAAAAAAATGAAGAAATATGATTAAATGCTGATCTATTGAATGAAATGATTAAAAATTTGAACCCAAACCTAACCAAACCAAAAAACAAAACGATTGAAATTCAATTTCATTTAGTTTAAATCAATTTCTCATAAATTTCAACCAAAATTTGTTTTCAATTTACTGTATGTACAATTTGTATAATTTATGTACAACTTTCTCAACTTTTTGTGCTAAAATTTTGACCCTTTTTAATCTTTAACTAGGGGATTAGTACCCTTTTGTTTGCTCTAATTTAGAAGGATTGTCGAAATGACTCGGAACCAACAAAACGAACATTTGATTTGAATTCTGAAAACTGTTAGCATAAATTGTTATCAAATAAGACGATAAAAACTCAAGTTATCGTGTTATTTGAAAGAAAAGGTTTGCTCAACTTCGTTAGGAGATTATTTGAATCGGTTTGAAAATATGTGAAAACTGAAGTCTGAAAAGGATTGAAAGGTTTCAAGTTACTTTGACATGAATAGTAAGATAGTTGAAATGAGCGTGAATCGGATTGATCGAAAAATAGATTGAATTGAACGTTGAGATGATTCTTTGAGTAACTCTGGATTTCGATTTACATGCAATTATGAAAAATGGCGTGTAATGAGGATCACGAGTCTGTTGAAAAGAGTAACAAGGAAAAAGTTGAAAGACAAAGTGTCACATCAAAAAGCATTTCATGTTAACTTTTTCACTGAAAATTTAATTAACTTGATGAACAATATACAAGATTATGAAGATAATTTTCAAGGATCATCTTGAGCAAGTTCATTTGGCAAAGATGAATGTAGAAAGTCGCTAAGATGATTGATGAATGTTGAGGTTTCATCTGATAAAAATTTAACTTGAAAACGAAGATGAAAGGATGATGAACAAGAAGATGATGGTGAAGATAGAGTTGAATGTAAAATTAAACCAAAGGCCAGGAGAAGAAGCAAGTAGCAATGATTGCAAGTGTTTTGCTAATTCAATAATTAAAGTTACTTTATTTTATTTTAAACATTTCGCCTCATTTAGCAGAACTTTAATCAACTTTTCTGTATTTTGCTTTGTTACTTCATTTTCCTGGCGACAACAATTTATAAAGCCCATTTGAATCAAGTTTACAGACAAATTTTCAACTTTACATAGCTTCACCAAGACGATCCATGTTCAGCTTGAAAGACTGTAAACAATGGTCGGAAATGAAGAAGAGGATGATGATTATCAATGGTGAAAACAGGGGAAAAAAGGTTAAGAATGAGCAAAATTCTGAAGTTGATGCCAACACTTGGATCATTAAGAGTGAGTTTAAACTCGTCCAAAAATGAATAACAAAGTTTGAAAGCAAAACCAATTTGTGAAAACAAAAAGCTCTAATTGGTTAACCAAATCAAACCAGCAAATTGATTGAACAACAATGATTACCGTTAAAACCTAAACCCAAAACTGGTAAACCTTTTGGTTTCACTTTTTAACCCAAACAAGTAAATGTAAATTTAAAGTAACTTGACTTTAATTGTAAAAATATGCAGAATCAAAAGTCAATTTAAAGCAATTAAAAGAGCTAATTTTCATGATCAACGTTTGTTTCCATGTAATTCAATTATTTTGACAATTTAATCTAATTTAATTGACTTTTTTCCCATCAAATTCAATAACTTGATTAAAGGTGAAATTAATAAACTTTCAAAGCTCTTCTCGCCGTCAAATTGATTCAATGTTACTGTTTGCTTTGAAAGTTGTTTAATCAATTAACAGAACTAATTTAATAGCTTTTGTTTGTTTATTGTTACAGTTAATTTATTGTTATTAACAATCAACAATGTTGTTAACTTTTTGCAATTACTTCCGATTCACTTTTATCATCACTTTATTTTCAGTTTACTTTCTCTTGTTGAACATTGTTTGAACAGGAAAACGATGGTTAACCTGATAAACGTGAAACGGAAAGTGAATTGGTGTCAATAAATAACAGTTAAACGTTTGAAGAACATTATTTATAAGGTAATTTCAGGGTAATCAGGGTGATCAAGAATTGCCTGATAATTAATTGAAATGGAAAGTTAAATTAATCAATAAATCATCATTGGATTGAGACAAAAATCTCAAGATTGATTGAATAAAAGGTTAGAAAAGTGATTTCGCTTCTCGAGCAAACACTTTTTGAAACATTTTTTAAAAATCAAATTTCGATCAAATTTCGATGATTAATTAAGTTCTCTGTTTCAATCATTCATCGTGAAACTGTAAGTAAAAGTGAAATCGAAAGATTAATCCACAGATTCGCCATTCTTTGCAATTTGTTGAAAGACTTTTACATTTGCTTTTCAATTTCAACTCTTCAAATGTATTATTGATTATTTTATTGAAAAATGTCTGAAGGCTGAACATGAATTACTTTGTTTCAATCTTGAAATGCTTAGTCGACTTGGACTCTTGTGAAACACCTTGTAAAGCAATTTTATTAATTGCTCAAGCCATCTGACTATCTGATGAATCTCTTTGGAAACTCAACTTTTTATCATTTATCTTGAATTTCATTTAATCTTTTTTTTCTCTCAGCTTTCTCAGGCTCAAGATTTATCTGTTTTTTTCTTCAACTCAATTCTGTTCATTTCAGCCAAATTACCGCATTGATGGATTAAAAATATTTCATGTTTTCGTTTTTTTCCTCGAATCTTTTTTCGCCAAATTGATCATCAAGATTTACTTTTAATCTTTTGGTGATTAAAATTCAATCATAATTCTTGCAATTTATATTAATTATACTGTTGATGTAATCATTTTAAGAACCTTTTTTTCCTCCAAAGAATAAGAGTTTTTATAATGAAATTTTTGTTTTTCAATTTTGTTCCCAATTTTGTATTCAGCTTTTTTCTTGAGCTTTTTTTTCACAAAACTAAATGCACTTTACATTTGTAGTAAAGTTGATGAAATTTATCATGAATGATGAAAGGAAAGAAGCAAAAAAGTTGACAATTTTACTCTAGTAAATTGATATTAGATAATAGACTTTTGTATTTCACCAAATTATTGTTATTATACAAGAAATATGATAGGAAAATGTGAAACACTTTGAATGAAAATGTAAGTTGATAACGACAATTAATCAAAATTGACTTTGAATCTTAGCATTTCTCTTGATTCAGATAAAGTTGAGTGATAAAGAATGATCTTGTCAATTGATGAGGGAAACAGGAGAAGTGACTGAGAAAACTCTTGAAACTCAATTGAACAAGAATCGACCAAATTTAATATCAAATTTCAATTAATTTGCTTTACAACTTTCAAAATGGATGAAAGTGATTAAAAAAGTGTTGAGACATTGCCCATTGAGATGAAGCAATTTTCATCTCAACTCTGATCACCAGTTGTTTCCATGTTTTCCAGCATCTTTTGTTCAATTCCAACTGAAGCTCTAGAGGATTTATATTGAATCAATATTGACAAAGAAATGAGAAACTTTAATTTGCAATGAGAAAGGATAATGTTTATAATGGCTTAAGAAGAAACGAGGAAAGAAGAACTGGAATTATGAATCAAAGTAAATGGAGTTGAGATGATAATTCTGATGTTTGGTGTAAATTAGTGTCAAACGATTGGAATCCAAATAGCCTGGAACAAGTTGGTTTGGGAAACAGAAAAGGTAAAAAGAGAATGGCAAAGATGGAAGGAAAGAGAAGCAAAAAATTACGAAGATTGGATATTAAATTGAATACTTGTTACTCAGATGACATCTAAAATGAAACTGTGAAAGTAATTGAGATGATAAGAACCTTATATATATAAACATGAGTTATCATTCCCAGTGTTCACTCCCAATACCATGCGTCTGTTCAGCAACTGAAATGGGCAAAGAAGAAACCAGTAAAAAAAGAAGTTCTTTTTTTCCATCAAGTTCATGATGATTCTAATGATGATGATTCTCTTAGTTTTACCATTTTCTTTCAGTTCATTTTCCAACTTCAAACCAATACAAACGTTTTCACTTGTCGACTTAACAACACTTTGCTCATCTTGGTCGTCAGTTGAACAGTTGATGCTGCAAATTTGCGCAAACATGAAATTGAAAAATTGATGTTGAAAATTTACTCTCATCTTTACATCAAGCTTTTCCCTATCATCAATATCATTATCATCCATTTGCAGTTGCACTTTCCTTTGCCTTTCAGGGTTCATCGTTTAAACCATCAAAATATTTTCTTCATTCCTATCCACTCATGGAAGGCTGAATGAGGAAAGATTGCAAGGAATGAGCAGCAAAATTTGAAGCTAAATGATGTGAGTCGATACTTTATCTTCTTTACCATCTTCATTGTTTCACTTAGCCTTTGCTTCAGTTCAATATTGCACTTTACAGGCAAAAACAAATTGCTCATTTCTTTTCATTAATAATCACAGCCAATAATTTAGTAAACTTTCAGAACCTTGCGCAAATCAAACAAATCGCAATTTAAATGCACCTTTTTAATCAACCTTTCAATTAGTGATCTTTTATTAAGAGTTATTTTATGTCTGCAAGGAATTGTATTTTTAATCAAAGTTTATGGCTCTATGAATCTTTATGCAAAGAGTAAACTTTAAATTCATATGGTAAGGTTCAACTGCATCTGTCTAGAAGCACTTTACAATTTTGTGTCTTGCATTTTGCCTCATCGAAGCAGTTAGGTTTGTATTCAACGCGATTAAGAAGCTATTTATCGATGAATTAGAAGTTGATTTGAAGGAAACACCAAAAATGTTACTTTGCTGAATCGCGATGTTGAATGTCTCAGATCATAAGAAACTACTTTTGTCATTCATCGATAAGAGTTTGTGCTTCAAAATACGAAACATATTTCCTTAAATACTGAATACTTCAGTCAAAGTTATTAACCTAAGAATTAAAATGGTTTTTAATTCGATGAAGGCCGAAAAGCTCCTTTAACATTGATTTTCTTCGTCAAAGAACGAGAAGTTCCACAAAGGTTGAACCAGTATAACGATCTTTTTCGCTTCAAATTGAAATGATTTTCATCCAATTCAGAGCGATACGATTTCTTTAAGTTTGGTGCAAATATTATTGGATTAACTTGAACAACATAATGCATGCAAAACGTGAATTGTTGCATTGAAATGCGCCTTTATTGAAGCCTGGTTGAAGCTGGAAAAACCAATTACTTTTCGATTGTCGATCGAAAGACAAACCATTTTTAATTTTGTTCAGATTATTTTACACTCGATGAAAGAAGTGAACTGAATAAAGTATGAATAGACTTGAAGACATTCAATCCAAGCTAATTGATCTTGTTTTTCCTTCTTTGATTAGCCATTGAAATACGGACATTTGGAAAGTAAATGGCATTTCATGAATTGAATGAGTTTGGCCACTAATCTGATTGAAAACAGAACAATCTTAAATCCTGAATTGATTAATATTTCATCTTTTCTTCAATTTAATCTAACATGGAGAAGGAAGAAAAGAAAATGTTCTTGTAAGAATCCAAACTATTTGTTAATATCGTCTTTTGTTGAGAGACGATAAACAACAATAATATACAAACCTGTTTCTATTACTTTTGTATTTGCCCTTTTCACTGACACTTTTATTGTAATAATACACAAACATACACACATTTTCATTTCTCAGTCAACAATTTATTTGGTATAAAAGGTTAGGATTGGACTGTTTCTTGGTGTAACTCAAAAAGAAGATAAAAGAAAGACGAAAGAAAGGAAATAATACGATATCTTGCAACATTCTTCTTGCCATTGTCAACAAAAATGAATTGTGATAACCCAAGAATATTACTTCATCTAATGTTATCTATCTGTGACCAGAAGAAGCAGCAACACACCAAGAAGAAGGCGAAAGAAACAAGTAAATAAATAAAATATAATTCACTCGAAAGCGATAACATTATAAAATGCATTCCCAGCAGAAGCAGATTCTTAAACAAGACAAAGTAATAACTTCACTTTTCAGTGTTTGAATTAATAGACGCCATTATTCATTCCTGGAAAGTTTTGCATCATTTAATAACTCAATTGAATATTTAAATGTCAATTGAAATGCCAATAAAACGAGTTAAAAGGAGAACAAATTCAAGAAACGATTTCACTCACAGTTTATTGATACTTGTGATTAAGCTTAAATTGTGTGAATCGATTTGCAATTTTGCGATTCTCTTCAAGTTTTCATAATGAACATTAACCGATCTGAAACATTCAAACATTTGTAACGATTTCGTCTAAATTTTGATTCTGCTAAACTCTTGCTTTCAATTTAAATGATCAATCCATTTGACTGTTTAAATGTGATAAATAATGTACATAAATCATTTTATTGAAGTTTTCCGAAAATGTTCATTTTCCAATAAATATATAAAGTTATCATGAAGGTGAACTTGAAGAGGCAGTAAAAAATGATTGGTGAAATTTTCTTTTTCTATTATCGGCTCATTCGGAATGGGTTTCGATGCAACGATATTCTCAATGGATATTAGCTATTGAATTATAATGATGGAATCAAGTTGATAATGTTCATTTGTGCAAAAGTTATTAGCAGCTGAATCTCATGAAGATTGGAACAAGTGAGAAAAGTTTATATTGAAGTGAGAAAGGCTACTTTCTGAGTGGCTTGGTGAATTGGGAATAACTTCAAGTGAGAAACTCGATATTTCCAGTAAACTATTATTTCAATTGAAACTTACAAATATGTTGAGACTTTTTAGATGAACCTTTTTACATGCTTCTTATCATGCTGCTCTTTGGTTTATTACTTTGAAGAGAGAAGCAAAAAGAATCATCATTTACCTGTGAAAAGAAGGAAAAGTTGATCGCAAAGTGCAAGATAAGGAAAAGGATGGAGGTGAAGGGAAGAAAAAAAGGTGAAACGAAAAGATGGAAAAGAATAGGAAATAAGATTTTCACTCTGTCATGGAAAACATCAATCAAATTCTTGAAAAGAAGAGAGTTGAAGATGATAATGAGATTGAAATTTTCAATGAACATTTTGTTTCGTTCGTTGATTATCTCGTGGTAACATGAAAATTAACTGTTCACCTCAATAGTAGAATGGAAATGTTGATGATTGAACAGAAAAATCTCTTTGAAGAAAACTGGTAATCAAATGGAAATCACTTTCGTGTAACGGAAAGAAAACATTTTCAACATTATTCCTCATTCCAAGTTTATCAGAAACTAAGGTGAAAATGGATGAAATTCAGGTTCATATCAGCATCACGAACATTGTCTTCCAAAGAACCGGCAAACTTAGACTTTACATTTTCTATCTTGAAACGAAAATTTGATTAAAAATTAAAATTTCTTTCTCAAAACAGCATTCATTGTATCATGATTGATGAAATGATTTTACATGATTTGTAACATTTCCAAGTTATTCAATCGCTTGAAACGGAACCTCTAAAAGGGTCTCAACTTGTTAACATTTAAAGGATAAAAGGATGTGTTTATGGTTACAATGTTTTCCTCGCAACGAAACAAACTATTGAATGAGAAAATTGATATTTGTCTCTTTATTTGGTAATATTTACTCCCAGTCAATTTGTGAACAATAAATGTTTCCATTTGGATATTTGTTTGATAGATGATGAGTTGATAGCGATTGTTGAAGATGCAATATTATGTTAACCTGTCATTTACATGGTATTTTTCATATTGAATCGCCCTGTAAAATGAATGTGAAACAAGAAGAGTAAACAAACATCATCATCATCATCATTATCCAAGTAACATTTTCAACATTCACTGTAAATGGACTAAATGTTACCAAACTGATATTGTAAACCATTAGATGACTTCATAAACGGAAAGGCAAATGATTATAATGATGTTGACTGGGAAGAGAGTTGAATGAATGTTGAGAGGTTCATGATTGCTCTTCAGATTCATTTCATCATGTTTACCATTTCTCATATTTTCTTCTTTTTCTTCTTCTCTTCATTTTTACCTTTTCTTTTTACCAAACAATTTATATCAATAACAATCAATGTTAACATATAATTGCAGGTTATCGAATGTATTGATCGCTTCCACCATTTTGACCTCGGTCAATGTTCACTCCATCAACTCGGAGAAACACTTTCAATCATTTCAACCTGAAAACAGCAATTAGTTTTGATTACTAAATGATTAACTAAATGAAAACATTAAACATGCAAACCTGAAAAGAGCGAGGAACGAAGTTAGTTTTGAAGCACAAAAGACGAGCAAAACTTGGCCAAATTTTAATAACAAAATCAAATGCAAATGTTCATTTTATTGCATTAAAACATTTGTTTTTTTTGCAAAATGAGTTTCGAACAAGAAAGAAGGAAAAATGTAATCAAATCAAAAATTTTTTTTCTTCATTTGAACATTTCTTTTCCTTTTTGAATTTAAAATGTTCACATTTTGTGCTTGAATTTTGTCCAATTTTCCTCTTTTCAAGTTAAACTAATGAAATCAAATTTACTGTTGACAGATTTTCAGGCCTTTTGATCAAGAATAAAATGTTATTAAAAGCCTGGTGGAAGCGCATCAACCACCAACCTGATAACCAGAAAATTCAAAGTTATTCAATTTCGTCAGATTTTCAGTGAAACTCTTTTCTTGACCTTTCAAATTTTTCCTCTCAAACCTTTCAGTATCTTACAAGTTTCTACCTTTGAATGTTTTTCATTTCAACTCCCAGTGAGTATATTTACAGTGAATGACTAACTCGGTAAGAAGTAAAGGTTTAAGCAAAATACTTTAATCGTGTTTGCATGAGACCAACTTAATGCTGCATATTATTTGGTTATATTTATTTATAAATACAAGTTGCTATCGATTTTTGCTTCCTCAGTTCACTCCCAGTGTCTATCTAATTTTGGAGTTTAAAGTAAATATAATTTTAGATTAACCGAGAATCTTTAACTTTTCCTCTTTTCAAATGCAACATTTTTTCCAGGTTGATTCATGGTTTAATGCAGAATTATTTTTGTCACAAATGAATATTTTCTTGCGAGAAAAAAAAGACAATTTCAAACTGAATCATTACGAATGAATGTTTTATACTTTTACAGCATTTACTGATGATAATTGGTGAAACCCTGAGGGTTTCATTTCGTTTCTTAGCCAAGTTGCCAAGTAAATGATATTGAAATATTTTCATCTGTTATTCCATTGTATTCAGTTTTTCTTCCTTTCATCATGAATTTTCTATTCATTTACAATTTCGCCTTCTTTTCTCATCATCTGATGAACCAACATGGAACGAAGAATGGAATAATATTTACATAAACAATTATTCATTGCAGATTTAATGTTTCCCTCTGCATAACCATCATTAATAAAATTTTTATTATCATAACTATTTGCATTATTATTGAACTTGTTTCCTTTTTCAGATAAGATTTAAGATTTAACTATGCATTTCCATTATTGCATTTAATAAAATTCAATTATCAAATGTTTCACATTTTACTTCTCAAGTAGTTTCAACTTGCAACTGGCAAAGGGATCCAGTCTCATGGTGAAAGGTTGAATCATGAAAAGAATTTATTCAATAATTTATTTTTCGATTTTGTTCGCCAAAAGCTGTTGATTCACAAGTTAATTTTAAATGTTGCTTCAGTTATTTGGATAAAAAAAAGTTTGAATTTGATTCATAAAAGATGAATGAAGTTTGTGAAGAAAAGCAAACTTGCTTTCATTGTGTGTGTTGAGTAAAAAACTGTTCAAGATTAACTTTTGAAATATTGATTGATCCAGAATCACATCTCAATCTACTCTTTCTGATCTCATGGAAATAGAATGCTTTTGTCTTCTTCTTCTTCTTCTCAATCATTCAAACCTTTTCTTTGCTAAATCCTGAACCATTCTCAATTATTCAATGGAACCATCTTTCGATCGCAACAACAAAATGAGTCAACATAACAAATAATTGAACATTACTTCGATATCTGTTGTTATAAGGTTATCAAAGTTTAAACTCAAAATGAATAAATGATGATTAACTCATTGAAACTATTCGGTTAATACAGATGATAACAGAAATGGGAAGCAAAAAACGAAAGGAAATTGGTTCAGTTTAGAAGCAGTCATTTCGCATTTAACTAATTGGTTAATTAAATGGCAAAATATTGCTATTTTTACCATTAAATCGGTTTGCAAATAACAAAAGTTGCAGCAAAAAAACTTCAATTATAACAACTTTTCATTGTGTAAAGTAAACTCAACAAATTGCGGTTCAATTTTATTGGAAACTGCATTTGACAAGCTCTTTTGTTTAGCACAATATTAGTTGAGAAACTGTAAATTAATAACAAAAGAAACTGAATAATGATGGGAATAAAGAGAAAATAATAATGATAAAGAACAGAATTGAACTTTGATTAAATTGCAATTGTTTCACACTAATTACATGAATAGTTCATCTTTACCTAACTACTATTCATGGTTGGTAATATTAGTAATGTTATTGATGGTTAAATGCAGGATGAAAATTACCAAATGTATTAATATTAACATTCTCATATGATTTATATTTGATATCAGTATAAATGAGAAGGAAAATATTTGCGCTTCACAATTGACTCAACAATTAGATTGAATGGTTTAATAATTTATCCAACTCATCATCATGCTACATGTTACCACAGAATAAAACTGATCCTCTTAAGAATCATCTTTGATATTTTCATCATTTTATATTAATCTTTATCCATCTTCTTCATCTTGTCCACAGTTTTATCTTCGTGCTTAGGCCGAGCAACATGAAACTTTCAACCGAGAAGAGTTGCTCTAAACCGATCAGTTGAAGCTCTAAGTTAGCCTTATAAATCAATAAACTAAATAGCACACAAGCACTAAATTGATCATTTTGGTTACAATCAACCGAGGAGTTCGATGTATTACTAATCATATCTCGAAGCATCAAATTGTGATCTTATAATATTTAGTAATAATTCGAAAGACATGAATCTGTTTTTTATGCATTTTATGTCTGTTCACCGTTTACTTGGTTAAGTCACAAGACATGAATCTTGCAAGCTAACAAGTCACTCTCTTCCGATCAAATTAACCTTAATTTACACCTTCAAAGTCACAGTCAAAAGACAGTTTAAACTTTACATAACGATTCCGCTGTCATCTTTCAATTTTTTAACTACAGACAACTAATGACCATTAGTCGCTCAAAAAATGGCATCCAATTTGAAGCATTAAATCTCAAAATTGCAGATTTTTCAATCTAACCTTCTCCCTTCAAAGCAGTGACAAAAACTTTAACCAAACTGCCTTTTGAATTGAAGAATGTACATCGGAATAATCAAGAGATAAATCAGCTTCAGGACCATTTCAGCCGTTGAATTGTTCTCTAATCTATCTGCTAATAATTGCAAAGTAATTAAAAATTTAAGTTTGAAACGTCTTTCGACTCACGGCGCGCCATTCTCTGTGAGATGCTTTGAATTTGATCAAAATTTTCATGTTAATTTTCTTCGCCTCCATCAATATTATAATCTTCATCTTCATCATGAACGTCATTCTCTCCTCTTGGTTTTTGTCTTCACTTTTTATCTTCTTTCTTCAATCTGTCTTCATCACTGTCTCACTCTTTACCTGGTTTCTTTTACTTTTTTTTCTTGTTCTTTCTGTTGATCAAAATTTTCTTATCATATTTGCTCAAACATTTTACTTGTAAAGCAACATCAATCAGGCAGCTTTGTGATGGCTATGAAGATGAAGAGGATCATGATGATCAACTTGTTCATCATCATATAGTAAATAGTAATTTACAGTGTTACATGTAACATGCTGAGAATCATTCTGTATCAAGTTCAATTGATTATATTAAAGATAAACATGAAGCTTTTTCCTTCCTTTTGCTCATCATTATTATTATCATTATCGCGTTCCTACTGAGTCTCTGAGTGAAAAGTTTTTGTTGATAAACAATAGAATCTGACAAAGAATGAAAAAACCAGGTAACTATATCAACGTAAACTTAGCTTTTTCTTCTTCTTTCCTTGTTCCATGAGAAATCCAACCTGAACTCAATCGATAAAATATTATAATGCAGAGTTAAAACTGAACCAGAGTGCAATGTAAAGTTTACAGAAAACAATTAAATTAGAAATCAATTGATTCGCGAATAAGCTGATGAACAAATTTGATCCAAGCTCATATTTAAATAGCTGATTACATGAGCTATTATCATGTAATAAACAAGGTTACAAACGACAGTTGGCAAGGATAAACATTTGTTGGTCAATTTTGACAACTTCAAATTGATCAAAGACTAAGATTAACAGGTTTAAATTAACCAGTTCAAATGATTGATCATCAATTTGGTTCAATTGAATGTTCATCAGAAACAAAAACCCAGTCTAAAGAGCTATTACTGTAGATTGTTCAAGATATCATCTTTTTAGCAACAATAAACTGTAATAAATAATAAATCAACTAATTTATTAGAGCAAAAAGCTTTGGTATTTTGTTCAAAATCAGCAAAAAAATGTTCAAATTGGTTGTTTGTGAATGGCCATGGAAAGATCTGAAAGCCTTCAATAGTTTACCTTTTCACCTGAAATGCCTATTAATAATATAAATACACAAAGGAATAAGCATAAGAAGCATTCATTTCTGGATTAAAATGCGAATTGGGTTAATTAAAGGTTGGGATTGTCATTTACTTAACAGTTATAAACCTGAACCTTCCTTAAGTATTGTTTTTAATTCAAATTTTAAGACTAATCACACTGAAAACAACTGACTTTGGCTGCTTTTGGATTTGTTAATCTTGCAATTGAATATTTTCAACTTAAGATGAACGGATTAAAGGTAAATTTAGTTGAAAATGGACTGTAAATTATTAGTTTTGGTAAACAAAAGGCACCAGATTTGCATAAATCAATGGAATGGACTAATGGGTATATTCCTGGTCGACCAATCCTTTAATCTTTAACCTTTAAGCACAGGCTTGAGGGGCAAATTTAACTTACAATTTAAGGGGTTTAACAGATTTTCAATCCAAAATCACTATATTAGATTTGGTCACTTTGATGTTTTGTTTCTAATTTCAAACATGGATTTCGTTCTAAATAAACGTAATAGTAAAAATTTGATTTATTGTGATATGCTTTACCTATTGAAAAATAAGGTTAACTTAAGAATGTATTGGAAGTGTGTACAGAGTGACTGTAATATAACTATGATAACTGAAAATGACGATATCATCAAACAACCTACTCAACATAATCATTCCAATCATATGGATAAAATTGAAAAACTCAAATGTAGGGAACAAATGTTCAAAAAAATAGAAAAATCGCCAAATCTGTCTTTGAAGCAGATATTCAACCATGTAAGTAATCATATTTGTTTGAATCAAATTATATTAGGGACCGTTAACAAATTTTTGCTTATTATCAGAAAATTAATTATGATAAATTTTTAACTTAGGTTCGAGAAAAAAGAACATTGGAATTGATCAATAAAAACAAAGACATGAAAATTGCTCCTCGATTCATCAGTATGAAAACTCAATTGTATGCAAAACGTAATTCTTTACTTCCACCTATCGATAAAAATCAAATAATTATTCCAACTGAATATCAACTAACATTAGATCAAAAACAATTTTTAATTTACAATAATAGCACGATGATGATCTTTAGTTCAGAATTTTTTTTGTCATATTTAGCTAATTCTGATCGAGTTTATGTAGATGGAACTTTTTCTTCAGCTCCTAAACAATTCAATCAATTATTCACTTTCCATGTTCTAATAAATGATAATATGTTTGCTGCAGTCTTCGCACTTTTACCTGATAAAAAAATGTGCACCTATCTTAAGCTTATCTCTGTTATTACATCAATAATTAGAAGCAAATTAGGCATCATTTTCAGGCCAGAACATTTACATTGTGATTTTGAGATGGCAATTATGCAATCATTTAAAACTTTCTTTCCTAATATTAATATACATGGATGTTATTTCCATTATACTCAGTGTTTACTCAGAAAATTACAAAATTTAGGCTTAAAAAAGCAATATGAAAAAAATAGTGAGGTTAAATTATTAATAAAAAGGTGCTCAGCTCTGCCTTTGATTTCACTAACTGATTTAGATGAAGTATGGTTTTTAATTACGAGTTTGAATGATATTGAAGATGATAAAATTGATGACTTTCTTTATTATATTCAATCAACTTGGATATCGGAAGATTCTCTTTTTAATCGAGAAATTTGGAATCATTTTGGCAATTTTGGTACACGGACAACTAATCACCTCGAAGGTTTTCATAACAAGCTCAACATTTGCTTTAATCATGGCTCACCGAATCTGTTCACTCTCATAGAGCAACTAAAAAAATTTGAGTTTGATTACCGAATCGATTTAAGTCATGTTTTAGATGGAAAGATAGTGCATAAAAAGAACAAGAAATATATTAAATTAAATGATAATTATGTGAAATATCACACACAGTATGTTAACAATCAAGTAAATTTGCTTGAATATCTGGATCTTGTAGCTCGTTTGGTTTAATTTTCAATAAATAATTGTTTTTTGAGAATAATTACTTATCCTCAGTCTCAAAAGATTAAAGGATTGGTCGAGCAGTACTAAACCGGACTAATGCTATTAAATATGATTTATATTTAGTTGAAAGGTTTCCATCGATTGACATTTTCTGGTCATTATTATTAATATTAATATTTCACTGGTGAAAGTATAATGAAATGAGATGAAAATATATTAATGTTGATCTCAAATGCACATTTGAAAGACAAAGAAGGAAATGAATGGTTTGGGAAATCAGTTGATTAAGCTTGATTAACAGTTTACTTACGTAAATTTGTGTTGTCCAGTGTAAATTTCAAGAATAGCCTCTTGAGGTGTTTGTCCAGCTCGAGCACCAGAAACAATACTCAAAGCTCCAGCCATTGTGATGACGTTTTATTGATGATCAAATTTGTGATTAATTAATGTTCAAGATAATTAATTATAATACATTAAAGATGAAAGGAAAGGTGGAAGATTGAGGATTTTATGATTACAAGATTTGAAGGAATTAAAGGGTTGAAAGGTTGAAAGAGTTGACGAGATTAACAAAAATGTAAAAAGCAAATAAAGTTGATTTTGTTTACTAAAAAAAGCAGCTAGCAAATGTCTTCTTGTGAACGTCTTTATTTTCCTGGTTTATCAAGGTTCACATTTCAAGATTATTCATGTTGATCATGAATTGAGTGACACAAGAAATTTGTGAAAACAAATCAAAATTTAATATAACAATTCATCTTGTTGTGGTCATTTAAAACCTAAATTGCGATCAAAAATGGACACTAAATTATCCGTTTGTCTTTTGGCTGAGTTAACCAGAAATCTTGTTCAATGTTTAATTTCAATTACACTTGGTTAACAAAATTGACACACTAATGCAAATGAAACTGTAAAAAAAAGACGAGAAAATAGTCGATTTTGTTGTAATCTTCAATGTTAAAACGATGCCAACACTAATGAAGATGATGAAGATTGTTGAGTTGATGAAGTTGATTGTTGAAATTGTAATGGGAAAAATAATAAAGATTAAAACACTGATTAATGCAAAAATGAAGAGCTTTTACAGATTAAAAGAGATTATTTGTTTTTCCTTTTTTCATTTGATTCAACTATTTAACTGAAGCACGAAACCAAATGAAAATTGAGTTCTTGGTACCAGCTCGTTGTCAAGGTAACTTCAGAATTTTCTGTCTCTCTTTTTCTGTTTTTGCGCTCTGTGTTGCATCTTCTCATCCTTTCATCATCCAAAATAATCTCACTCAGAATACTTCATTTCATTGTACAGTTAGATAATCGTAATGTCATCTATTGAATCTTTTCTCAACTACTATTTCAAGTTGATATTCAGACATTTGAATGTACTGTAATGTAAAATGTTATTCATTTTAAATCATTAAAACATAAGATTGCAAGTGTAAAGGCATAATCAGCTTCAACAATTATTATAGTTAATCGATAGTTAAACCACGGCATTGTGAAGATATCGGATAGTATGATTCCTGCATCAATCAGAAACCTTTCATCATCAGAAAGATTTCTTTTCACTCCCTGATCATTATTACAGTTACCATTCCGGAACTGCACTTATTTTTTTCAATGGTCCCTTTTAAGGAGGGGTTAGATCTACTTTTGCAGTTCGACGATTTTTCGTTTTCTTTAATTATCAGTTGACTTTATTCGATTTTCTTACGTGAAATATCAATCTAAAAACTCGCATAATCAGTTTAAAGCAAAATTTTAGGTTAAAGGAGGATAGAAAGAATGTTGGATTTTCGGCCTATTATTCAGAACGACGGCACTCAGAAGAGCCAAAACAAAACAGCCAAATTCAAAATGGCCAAAAGTCAAGAGTTTATTATATCATTTTAAAGAGCCAAACTCACTTAATCATGAATTTGCAGTGTGACTATTGAGATATTTAATTGGATGTAATATTCAAGAATTACATGAAAATGTTATGAATTAAACAAGAGTTGATTTATAAACCAAAATATATTTGACTATTTTGTTTTGGCTGTTTTGAGGTGCAATCATTCAGAATATTTTGAGCCATATATCAATCGAAAGCTTATGATCAGTAGAGTGGGCCTCCCTAAAAATCAGATCAAAATTCGCGCCCCCTAGGGAGTTGAAAATTAGTAGCAGTCGAGTTTCTTTTAATTAAACTTAAGGGTTGAGTTGCTGTCGAGGAGAGCGAAGAAAGTCCACCACTGGTTGGACGACTATTCGAGGAGCCACCGTTTGAAGGACCACCGTTCGATGGGACACCATTGAACAAGATACCACCACATAAAGCCGAACTTGAACCACCAGCTTCAATTGAAGATTCACCTAAATCTAAAAATTGTCCATTAAAGGATCTTCGGCCTTCTCTTCGATTTCCCTCAATTGCTTGTTGAAGCTCTTCTGGTGTTGATAAATTTTCTCGGTCACACTCATAAGGATAAAGATACTTCATATACTGAGTCCGCAATGTGAAGGCAGCACTTGTGATGGACGAAGGCAAACACAACCCTTTGGTTATTTCCCTCCAAATCTTTTTATTGATTACCTCGACTAAGCCACCATGATTAACTACCAGTCTGTAGAGCTCATAGAGATCGAGGACCTGTTTGGCCATAATCGGAATACGATTAACTGGAGTACCTGGATAATAATGAGAATAAGAACATAGAGAAATAATATAAATAAAAATGTATTGTATAAATTATATGTACCTCTCCTGGTCATAAAAGAGAACAGATCGTCTAAAAATTGTTTCCGTTTTGGATCGTCAGTAAGCTCATAGAGCTGTTTGAACTGTTCCTCAAAAGAGTAATGTTGATGATTGTCTTGTTGGTTGTCCTGTTGATTTTCATGTTGATGATCAGGTTGATAATCAGGTTGGTAGTTTTCCTCTTCTTATGATTATGAGTAGGAAATAGGAAAATAAATAAAGTTGATGTTAAGTTGGAGTAGGGCCAGAGGGTATACCTTTAAAGATTTGAAGATAATCTTTTACGGGTTTAACGGTTTAGTACTACTCGACCAATAGTTTAATCTTTAGGCTTACAACATATTAACATAAGAATTTAATTCAAAGAAACACAAATATATTTTATACTAAAATCAAAGGTTCAAAAGGTTTGTTACCAGATTTCAAAGTAAACCTAAAACAGGAAAAACCAATTGTTAATAATTTGAATTGTTTTCATATTTTAATTAATTTTTCGTCATTCATCCGAATTTTATCTTATTTAATATGTAAATCAGTTAGTAATTAACTTTTTAATTAGAGACAACCTTTAATCTTACTTGTAACTCAAGTTGTTGATCTGACTGCATGAAAAGGTGACAAACAAATTCAGAAAGCAAAATTGTTGGGACCGGCTTTTTTGCATCAAATTGTCCACCACTTTTCAATCTTTTTTTACTGGTTTGCGGAAAATGACTTCGAATTGGTTAGAAAAGGCGCATATTGTCCAAATTTGCGCTAAGCTCGTTTATCCAAACTGAATACTAAACTCAATGGGTACCAAATTTTATTGTAATTTCACTTATTTTACTACAAATTAGATTATTTAAACCATTGGCACTATTGTCCTGGTTGACTTTAGCTCATAGGATTTGCTTTAATGTCATTCGATCAAATGGACCTGGAAAAAATGAGACTTTCTTTGAATCAAGTCAACATGCTTCAATACTTGAAGCCTTCAAGTTGCAGCGTTTAACCAGTTGTACTTTCCATTTTAGCCACTAGATGTCGCTTGCTACTCATAAGTTCCAATCGCGGTTGGCGTAAGTTGAAAATAAAATTAATGTTGTTTTTCATTCTCATTCAGTCTCTGTCATTCATTCATTGAAGTCAACATCTATTATCACCAATATTTATTTTTTTTTGTTTTTTTTCTTTATTCACCATCATTCGGGTTAAAAACAAGCAACCTTTTCCATCTTTTGCGATGGAAGGTAGTGAAGAAGAAGAGGAGAACTATCAACATGACCATCAACACGACCATCATCATGACCATCAACATGACCATCAACATGACAATCAACAACAATACTCTTTCGAGGAGCAATTTAAACAGCTCTATGAGCTTAGTGCCGATCCAAAACGGAAAGAATTTTTAGACGATCTGTTTTCATTTATGACCAAAAGAGGTAAGCCTTTAATCGTTGATCGCTTCTTTCCTCTGATTTCATTATAATTTCATTAAATGACTTGTTGTGACAATTGACACATAGACTAACAGTGAAGATAATAACTAACTTTTTTTGATGATGATAAGATGATATGATAATAATAATGGTAATAATGTCACGCATTGAAGAAAATTGAAAACGATAATTCTGTGAACATAAATGAAACAATAGAAACACATATAAAGTTGATGGTGCGTTAAAATTGACATCGTTGAAGCATAAGCACTTCTCTCATTCTTAAATACAGAATATCATTTATTTATCAATATTATAATATTATTATTATATCACTATTTATATATAATATATTTTTTAAGTTACATTCTCACCGAGTCTATTTAGTTTTGTTGAAGCGAATAATATTTATATGCAATTATGCGTATATCAAATGATATGCTTCTATAAACTTTCTTTCTTTCCTCTTTACTTTTTTTTTGTTGCTGCTGCTGCTTCTCCTGTTATCATCATCATCGTCTTAGCTTCTGTCTTACCTTTCGCTCACCTTCCCTCACCTATCTTTGATGCTGTTAAAGTTGTTCCATCGACACGCAATCAACAATCAAGAAAAGTTTTGTCTACTTTTCTAGTATATTAACGCTCAAGCGCACAATTGATATTCAACTTGTAAATTCACTTGACTAACCAATTCGTTGCTTCTTCAATAATAACAATTATTATTATTAGAATCTTGATAATAATCAAGAAAGTTGAACTCATTGTGAATCAATCTCCATCATTAGCATCAACGCAACTCCCCGCCTTTTTTCTCATCTTAAAAGGATTATTTTTCCTTCCCTTTCATTATCATTATCATCATCATCTTCATCATCATATTGTTCTTATAATAATCATTACTTTTCTTCTGATTAGTATTCAAACTTTATGACTTTTCCCTTTCTTCTTGTCATTTATTTAATATATTATTATTATTATTTAACTATATTGACATTCACTTATCAATTTAACTCAAACTGATTCTCGTTTTTTTGTGTTCAATCTTATTGTTGTGTTACTTTTGCTTCTCACCAATTCAACTTTATATTTGAAAATGGTTTTCAACTTGCGCTTTTCTTATTGATTTCAATCCAAAGTCCATAATGAGTTTGAAATAGTTGCAAGGATTATGTTAATCAGGCAGTTCGGTGAATCCTTGAAAAGATGAAGAAAAGACAAGAAAATTGAAGTAAAAATGATTGAAAGAAAAAGGTTCAACTGGAAAGCCAAACTAATAAGATAATTACCTTTATTCCATTAGATATTGTCTAGACAAAAGCGCACATTTTGACCCTTTACCTGTGAAGAGGGACTGTTCACCTGCTATTCATTAGGAAATAATTTTTAGTTCAAACAAAAATCTCAAAATGTTTACCAGAATAAAGTGAATATTAGTTGAATGATTATAACGAGAAACATGCTGATTAAAATGATGATTGAAATGATGAATCAAGATGAGAATGTATCATAGAAAAAAAATAAAATATCAGAAAAATAGGAAAATGTAAACAAGTTGATGATCACCTTTTAACAGTTTAATGTGAAACTTAATGGATTCTTGTTGAAAAAATTGATTCGCCTCTCATTTAACTTCAATGATAATCGTCTTTTATTTCATTTTATTTGTTTTTATCACTTAGTTGCAATGAAAAATCTATAAAATGAATTATAATTCAATCACTGCAACTGATAATTCATTATAATAATGTGCATCCAAATAACTTTGAGAAACTTTTCATCACTTTTCTTGCCTTTCTTTTTCCTCTTCACTTTATTTTCTTCCTCTCATCAATCTTTTCCTCTTTTCATCTTCTTCTTCTCACTGATGATGATAGCCTTGATAACTAGCCAAGAATGACCCTTAAATGCGACCATCTTCATCTGAACAGGCCAATCAAAGAGGCCTATCAATCTATAGATAATAGATATTATCATTTATATACAACTTAATCATTAACTTTGATAACTTAAATTGGTCATGAAAATGATGACAACAACATTAAATGTGTTCAACATTTTCGTTAATCAATATATTATTGTTACCATTAAAGTCTCTCATTAACACCAAACAATTTTTACGATTATCGTTATTATCGCTATTATCGTCAATTACATCAGCAACTTGTTAGCTTGTATCGTTCAGTGAAAACTGGTGTTACTTTCCGTTGTTGTTGTTGGTGTTTCACTTGTCAGTGTTGCTCTTGTTTGCTGTTGCGGCTGCTTCTGCTGTTGGTTGCTGCTGCTTATTCATTCTGTTAACACTTGTTTAAAGGTATCAAAAAAGGCGGGTTTGGTGTTGGTGTTGATGGTGAGCATTGAAAAGTCAGACCCAATCTGACAGGAATTACCTTAAGGCTATAAGCATATTAAAAAAATTACTAACTGCAGTTAGGATCGTAAGTTGGACAACACATAAAACTTGTTGCATCATGTTTTACTGTACATCATTTGATATCTTTATTTAGTCCTTATCATCGCCACCATCACCATCACCATCATCACCATCATTTTCATTTATTTGCGTTTAACACTGAATTCAATGTGATTTAATCTTGCGTTGAAAATAAGGCCGCCTTTTCGCATTGTAATTGACAAAACAACTTTATCCTCTTTGACGCTCTTCGCTGGCTTTTCATTGTGTGTGATCCCGACACTTGGCGGTTAACAAGCAATGTTTAACTTTACATTCAATCATTAGGTTTACCATTGTATTCAATGTTCAAGTGTTTAACCTTTTTCTTCCTCTTCTTCTTCTTCTTCTTCTCATCTTGATCATTATTTCAACCTACAAATCGCAAGTTTAATCACTCATTTTGAAGCACAAATTTACTTTTCCCAATTTATCTGATCTGTGAATTTTTCACCCAAATTTTTGGCAATTTCTCAGAAGTCACTGTTAATATTGAAAAGACTGCGTTCACAGATTTAGTATCAGCTAACAATTTAACAAAAAGGAACCTTTAAAAAAGTTGTATTCTTTTCTGCAAACCTTTTAGCTTTTTCACACTTTCCAATTAAAGTGCGACTATTGACAATAATTTGCTCAATCTGAATATCATATGAGTGCGATTAAGATTTGCTGTGCGAAACAAAAGCTCAGGGAAAAATATCTGAATCAGATGAAAAGGCTATAATTTTTAATCCGTGTTAATCTAAAATCAATTGAAAAGTTGCCCAAAATGATTGCAAGACAATTTACTGAGAGAGAAAAAAATGCTTCAAGAATCAATCTGTTTCCAAGATTGAAACATTTTTGTTCACTTTCATGTTAATCAAAATCTCTCGCTTTAACATCTCGAATCAACAAACTTGACTTTTCACTTTTTTTCATCCTTTTTCAATTTTGAAACTTCACATAATAATTTATAGATTTCTAAGAGTTTTTCAATTTTGCAAAAACATTTCACTCTTCAATTTCTCCCTCATTCTCTCTCTCTCATCTTCTCTCTCATCTTTCAATCTGAAACTTTCTCTCTCCCAATTCGCCTCCAAATCGTTTTACCAAAAAATCTTTTTTTTTTATCATCGCCAATTTGATGAGGATAATGATGTTGCATACTACGTCCTGATGTACTATCAGAATGATATTGCGCCTACAACGTGACTCAATGATAACTAATTTATCGCCTTCCGGGAGTAACTTATCAGTTTTGCCACTTTTGCCTCTATATATTTCCCTGTTGATCCGCATCATCTCTCTCTCTCATCTTTCTCACTTCGTTCTCTCTCCCAATTCATCTATTTTTTTCCCCATATTTTTCCACGAAAATTCCATAAATAACACGTTAAATGGGCCTCGATCCAATTTGGGAGTTTCCATATTCATTTGGTTCATCTTCATCTCTGATCACCATCATCATAATCAACATCATCTTCTATCGTTTCTCTCTCTCTCTCTCCATCTCTTCATCTCTTTACAATTTTGTTTATTCTATGTCAAAACACTTTTTTTTCTCCATCATCATCATCATCGAGATCATCATTATCTTCATCATCATCTATTAAGAGATGAACAGCAGCATGAAAATTGTAGGATTAGCAAATGATTCCACTCACACATTTGACGATTGATGCTTACATCAATTGAAAGTTATTACTTACTATTTATTTCTCATCTCCTTTGAACATCATTTAAATGCTTGTGGAAACGCTTTACGATCATTTCTTACTTTCACTTTTATCTCTCTCTCTCTCTCTCTTCATCGCCATCTTCCCCATCTTCATCATCTTCATCACCCTCGATTTGTATTAACCATCCATTCGATGTCAATATTTATAAATATAAATGTATAAAAATCGTTCTCTCCCTATAATCATCAACTTTGATCATCTAAAAATATCTTCAACTCTCTCTTTCTCTTTCCTCTTTTTTGCTCTCTTTTCTTCTTCTTCTTCTCATCATCTCATTAGTTTCTCTCTTTTCTCATCCAATCAAAGTCAATTCATTCACGTGTTACAAATAAATTGTTGTTTGATTCGTTGTTCCCTGTCAGATTAAGGTTTGGCTTAGATGATAATCAAACAACATGAAAACGCTTTTTAATCAATTACTAATCTATACTGTTAACCAAGGTTAATCATGTTCACGTTGACTGTTTCAAGCAAGTTTCAAAAAAGATGTAAGAATGCAGAGAAGGAAAGGAAAAAAAAGAATAAGAAGAAGAATAAGAAGAAAAGAAGAGAAAAAAAATTGAATTTCTCTCTCAATCTTATAATTCTCCCTCTTCTCCTCTCAATAGTTATTCAACTCGATTACCTGAACCTTAAATAATGATGATAGCAATATCTATAAGTGATTGTTTCGCTGCTACCGCAGGAGTCCTTAAGTATTATTTTCATTATTACTTATCATTTATACATATTCATATTTATTTATATTAATCAATCAGACCTTGTTTGTATAATCAATACCTTGGATGATAATGTGTGGTTAAGGGGAAGCAAGAAAACAAGATGAAGATGATCAGGTGAAGAGAATATATGAAAATGATGAAAGAAAAAAGTTGAAGCAAAAATTTAGTGATGAAAAAAGGACAACGAAAGATGATGAAGAATCAGAGAGATTACATGACCTGCTCCTCCTTTTTTATTATTGATGAAACCCTCTTGAAGATATCATGATGGGTGGAGACTGGAACGTCTTCTTATTTATCTTCATCTTAATGAAGGCAACTGCAAATGAAAAGTTTCCTTCAACATACCTTAAGGCGATATCTTTGTTCAAGTAACTTAACCATGTAAAAATGAAAACAAAATAAAACCTATTTCAATCATTTCTTTAAGTAATGTGATATTACAAGTAAGGAGAGTGAGTGAGTGAGTGAGTGAGAGAGAGAAGTGACTTGTTTTGTGATATTTTATTCATTATTTTTTGCTCTTTTTGGTTCCTTTTTTGCTTCTCTTTCTTAGCAATAATTTTCTAATTCATAGTTACAAGATTTCCCTGTAATATCATCTTGCGCTTATTTCCTTCTTAAACGAAACACGAATCATTCCTATTGCGTTGACAGCAAAAATATTAACAGTTTTTTTTGGCAAATCAATTTTTTCTTTCAATGCTTTTTTATTTCTCGCTCTCCTCATCATCATCCTCTGTTTCAACTCACTCAACACTCTTCTCTCACTCGAGATATTCACTCAAGTCTACCTTTTATACTCACTGATTTTTGTTGTTGCACCAAACAATAAATTACAATCACAATTAATTGTTGATTCACAAAGGAAGTAATTATCTTTTCATAATTGAATGATTACTGGATTGACTTGGATTAAATATGTTGAACAACATTTTTTTTGCTGTATATTTATGTGAAAACTCACAGAATTATAATGAAGTGAAGGAGAAAAGAAAAGAAGTGAAAAAAAATTATTTTTATCATAATACGCATAATACACACATGATGTATGCATAAATATTGATATTAAAACTTACAATATGATAATAACGATGAAAACTGATGATAATGATGATGATAATGATGATAATAGCAGTGTTAATACAAGAGAAACAATCACAATTTGCAATAATTTTACTTTCCTTTTTTGTCGTTGCACAAATTATTGGCTTATGCATCAATTAATTAACTAATTATTCTTTGTTTTCATTCATTTTTAGTCAATTTTTTTTCTCTTTTCTCAATTTTTCCTGTTTTCTTGCTCCTTTCATCTTTTCATTATCATTCTAGATTCACTTGTTTTGCTCATTTTTGACTCTTTTTTTGCCTTTGCTCGCCTTTTCCTTAAATTTTGCCTGCTTCTTGTTTAGTCTTGCTGATCCAAGGTTGTTGATTGTTAATTATAATGTGCGTTATAATTTGACTGATTGATTGATTGAACATTATCTTTTTTTCCCAATTTTTGCCTTTTCATTTCTAAACTTGCACATTTAGTGATTCAAATTTTTGCAGAAAACCATTAATTAGATTTATTTCACTGTTTTTTTCACTCATTTCAACTTATAGCAAAAATAAAATCAATATTGAAAAGCTAAATGTTTGTCTCAATGTTTTCTCGCCATTCTTTCGCTCTCTCTCTCAACATTTGTAATGAACAAATGGAAACTGGCCTTTATTATTATCAGGGATTTATCACAATTCCCTGAAGCTTTCATCCTGTAATTATAAATTATTCTGATGATGATAATGATGATGGTCCATTAATCTTAATGCATTATAAATCTAGATAATTGAAATTCTTTGTTAATTTTCTGTGTGACTTGTGTGTTCATCTTCATCACATAACCAACACCAAAACTTTCATCTTCATCACCATCTTCACTCTCATCTTTTGCTATTTAATTTCATTTAATCTCATCACTGCAAAATGAATGTATTCAATGCAAATTAAAATGTCAAAATCAGTTTTATTAAGCTTTACATTCATTTTCTGTTCGCTGTTCTTTTTTTTATTATCAACATCATCCTCTTCTTCATCATCTTCATCGTCATCATCATATTGTTTATTCAAATGAATTCTTGAAATAACTAAACTTCAAGTTAATCATGTACATTTATATACCTTTTTATTGCTTCTAGGAAAAAAAGCTTTGAAAATGTTTTTTTTTCTCCACTTTTACTGATAATAAATTGATTATTATCATCATTTCAATATAATTATGATAATAATAATTATTATCATTTTATTGTCTCTCTCTTGTAATCTATTTTATTTTACTCAATCAACATTTTTTGCTTTGCTTTTCTTTGAAAAGGAAATGTCCATTTGATAAAAGCAAACATTGACCAGAAACGATAACATTTACGTTCGTTTTATGCTTTGTTTTTACCTTGACACTCCTTGTACTCATTTCAAACCTTTGTTGACAGGTTAAAACAAGTAAAAAGCAGGTAAAAGAGAGAGAGAGAGAGAATCAAAGCCACTTGAATATTTGTCAAGTAAGAAAAAAAAGGTAAAAATGAAGAGAGGAAAACATCAGGTAAAGCAAACATATTTCTTATCTTCATCTTTATCATTCATACATATCTTTGCATACTCAAGTTCAACCAAATGCTGCAAGTTTCCTATGAAGATGAGCGGGATTCACATCCGTGAATAAGCTTACCTTTTATCAGAAAAAAGTTATAACCAAGAAAAAAAAAGATCAACAGCAAGTTGAGCAAAGTAATGTAAAGGTAATAAGAAGTGAAAAAAATAACAAAAAATGTTATTTAAAGGCAACATTAACATCAACTGCCCTTTGGTTGGTCCTGTCAGTTGCCTTTTGTTGTGTCCAGTTAATGTCATTGGGATCATTTCTTCTTACCTGAGTAATTTTGGCAAGATAAATGATCTTTTTGTTTTTAAGATCACCCTCATCTCGCTCTCAGACGCTCTCATCATTTGCCAATTTTTACTTCTCTGTTTAATAATATAGCGATGGGCTTCTTAAGTTTCATCAATTCTGCCCTTTTCATCAACATTATTTATCTAAATTTAAAGCAATTAAGAGTTGCTTTATTCATTGGATACTTGACCAGTCCTTTTGAGCCAATTGAAGGTTTTCAATTACAGCAAACTAAATTAATATTCAAATGAAAGAGCTGCACAAGCATTTGCCTCTCTCATTGAAGACACACATTTTTCTGTTTAATTTACTGTCATTTTGATTAGTTTAAAGTTGATTACTGACAATTGATCAATATGATAAATTATTTAAATTGATCACCTTCAATAATCATCTTTGTTCAACTATTAATTATTGATCCTTGTTTGGCCGCCAGTCATTTCGCGTCATTTGTATCATTTTAGTAGCTAATAGTTAATGATCCCTTTGATGTGTGAGTCTGTTGCACCACTTTGATGTTTATCAATGAAATCAATTGATTATTACAACTGGCAATCATTATTATTAATTAAACTTTTGTTGTTCAGGCATAGAAACAGTATTTATAAGCTAATTTGTTGTTGAGCATGAAGAAAAAAGATTATCGTTATTATTATTATTATCATCATCATCCTTTATCTTCATCCACATCCAGTCTCTTCTCATCATCAACTGAATGTGCAGTTTTGTGAAGTAATGCTTTCCTTCCAATAATTATACGATTCAATCAAATTTTCAATGATAAATAGATAAGTAATCAGTGAGTTGATTGTATTCGTAAAGTTATATTCATGAATGCACAGTAAACGCAATTTTTGAGACTTTTAAACCTTACCGAAGAGTTTGGTTGGTTTTTTTTTCAGAGAAATTATAATGAAAGAAATAAAGAACTTATTGCTTTTTTTTCTTAGAAGATGAAGATGGAGAGCGAGAGAGAATTGATGAAGAGAAGATGATGGGAGAGAAAGAAATTAGTGAGAATGACAGAGAGTGAGATGGGAAAGATGAGAGAGGAGAGAGTAAAGTAGAAGAAAAATAAGAATAAGAAAAAGGCAAAAAAGTGAATAATTTTGTTTCGCTTCAACTTAAGTCAACATTGACCCATCTAAAAGATGAACTTTAAGCCCGTAGGGCAGTTTATAACAAAAACAACAACAACCTATAAACAATAATAATAATGGCTTCAAATTCCTAGAATATGGACGCCGAAAGAGAAGGAAGAAGGAAGACGAAAGCGAAGAAGAAGAAGAAGAAGGGAATAAAGAGTGAGAAAGGATAATGATGAGGATAAAGTAGATGGGCAAAGATGAAGCAAATGTTAGTCCGATCATCTTATGACCTTGAAAAAGTAACCCCTTAAAAATCACTTTAAAATTTGCCCCAATTGATTGATTGTGTTTGTGCCAAAATTATTTTAATTGCAATCTGTATTGGTTAGGCCGTTACTGCTGTTTAGGCCTGTTCGGGCGTGCCTGTCTCAGTCTTTTTTTTTCAAAGAATTTTGTTTACAAAGATAAAACAAGAAGATGAAGAGAGAGAGAGAGGAAAGAGAGAGAGAGAGAAGAAAGTTGCAAGATGAAGATGATGGCAAGGGATGAGGATAGAAGTAAACTTAAGCCTAACTCAATGGAGGTGATGGCGAAAACAGACCAAAGCCATTCTCGGGGGAGAAGATTAAAAATGTTTAGAAGAGAGAGAAAAGAGAAAAGGAGGAAGATAAATCTCTCTCTTCTCTTGGGTCCTAAATGACCGGAAATAGTGCCTTACATCTGGTCTCCATATTTTTCATCAATCGCTAAATTATTATTATAATGTCTTTTATTTTTACTATTGAGACTTTCTTATTGAGCTTCTTCAACTCTCTCAACTCATCGTCTTCATCTTCTTCCTCTTCTTGCTCTATCTCATTGAGTTATCTCTCTCTCTCTCTCTCCTTTTGTAATAAATAATTATGAGCCGAGTTTTGCATTTGAGTTTAGAGGGTGAGAAAGAGAGACAATAACTCATTTTTCAAATGAAAGGATTTTTAACTTTAATGGTGAATACGCAAAATAAAAGGATGATGGCGATGATTATGAATGATTGTATTGCTTTTTATCATCACGCATCAAATTAACGTCAATCAACATCAAATTGAATTGAATTATATTTAATTATTACAAGTTAAATTTAATAATTGGTTCCAGTAAAAATAACAAGAACAGTCAGAGAGAGAGAAAGAGAAAGAGAAAAGATGAAGATGAAGACAAATGAAGGATACTTTTTTTCCATTGATCGTCATCATCGCCATCTTCATCATTTTCATCTTTTCACATTCTTCAATCATTTGCCTTTGCCTTTCTGTACATTATGATTAGATGATGATTATTATTGTTATCATTATTGTTTATCATGAATGATTCTGCAGTCATTTAATCAAACCAATTACTTGTTGAAGTTGATTTGAATTGTGAAATGTTGAATGTATTTAAATACAGTTAACATTTTATTATATCAATATTTGTTAAACAATATATTCAACTGTTCAACTCATGATTGACAAAATGATTTACGCATTTATTTCAATTATCAAAAGAAGTAGAAGAAGATGAAAAGATGGTGAAAAAAAATGAATGTTGAGGTTGATGTTTAGGCCACTCATGAAATCAGTAAGTGGTTGTTGGGATCATCTATCCCGCTATGTAACTCTGCATCATCCTATCATCATCATTCTCATCATCATCATCATCCAATAAATATGTGGACCAAAACTTGTATCATGACTTGTTTTTTTCTCTCTCTTCTCTTCTCACCTTTATTTATTGAATTTTTGTTTACTCAACTGAAGTCATCATCTTTCATCAGCATCAACATCATTATCATTATCATCATTATCATCATCAACATCATTTACTGTTTTTGCTCATTTTTTAATCAATAAACATTATCAATCTATAAATGAGTAACCATGAGATCTGCATATAAATGAGTAACCCTTTAATACTTCATTCAATTACGACTCGCAACTTTTCCCATCAGTTTACATCATCTTTATAATGAAGCAGATCGATATCATCATCATCACCATCATTATCACCATCTTTCCCATCATCTATTAACAAATTGCATGCATTGAGAGAGAAAAAAAACTTATCCCAATGTCAATCATAATTTTTACTAGTTTTTTCAACTTCTTTTTGCTTCTGTTCAAGCTAAAAGTTATATTATTAATAATTTGCAAAACTAAACTAATCGATTATATTTGCTTCTGAATAATATTTAATCTCTATGCAGTTTCAAATGTAAAATATATTTATATATATAAATATGAAAAAAAAAATTAAATTCATTTTCAAACATAAACACAACATACACAGCAAAAGCAGCAAGAAAAAAAACATATACAAACAGATAATAATCAACCAACGCAAAAGAAGTAAAATAAATTTAAAAATTTTGAGCAATTATAGTTAATCAAAGCAAAACTGACATTGTTGATTAATGATGCTTTTTTATCAGCATCAAATCATTCATTATTATGAGTGAGTCAAATAAGTAAAGCCATTTTAATATTACATTTTTGCCCAGTTTTTGCTCCCTATGGGGAGAAGGGCAAAGAGGCTACAAGGGGGTGTCATTATGTTCAATTGTTTAATTGTGAAATTTGCGGCTTTTCCTTGTAGTTTACCTGTAGATTATTCTCGGAATGTCACTTCGTGCGATTAGTCTTGTTGGTATTTACACAGAAAAATAGCTTTTCTATAATTTTTTTAATTAAAATTTTTGGCCTAATTAATAATCAAAGACTATACGTACAATATTTAAAGTCAAAACATGAAATTTTAGCACTAAGATTGTGGCCAAATTGAGCGGGTTCTAAGGAAAATTTGAGTTTTTTCTTAGAAATCCTTAGTAATAATTTTAAATTTATCGCTTAGTAAGTAAGCTTAAGAAGTCGCCATCTATCGCTCAAATCTAACCCATTATGTCAGACGATAGCGAAGACATGGGTTGCGTATTTCTATAGAGTATGAATAATACAGAATATAATTTTTTTAGCAATATTATTGTGTCACTATTTTTATATAAATATCTTGTGTTAAATTCTTACTGTGTCTTGTGCATTTTATTTAAAATGGATAAAAATGCTTGTGCTTTCATTAATGTTCTTGTTCTTATCATTATCCAGGTACTCCAGTTAACCGAATACCAATTATGGCCAAACAGGTCCTCGATCTCTACGAACTCTACAGACTGGTAGTTAACCACGGTGGCTTAGTCGAGGTAATCAATAAAAAGATTTGGAGGGAAATAACCAAAGGGTTGTGTTTGCCTTCGTCCATCACAAGTGCTGCCTTCACATTGCGGACTCAGTATATGAAGTATCTTTATCCTTATGAGTGTGACCGAGAAAATTTATCAACACCAGAAGAGCTTCAACAAGCAATCGATGGTAATCGAAGAGAAGGTCGAAGATCTTCCAATGGTCAATATTTAGATATGGGTGAATCTTCAATTGAAGCTGGTGGTTCAGGTTCGGCTTTATGTGGCGGTATCCTGTTCAATGGTGGCCCATCGAACGGTGGTCCTTCAAACGGTGGTCCATCTAATGGTCGCCCAACCAGTGGTGGACTTTCTTCGCTCTCCTCGACGGCAACTCAACCCTTAAGTTTAATTAAAAGAAACTCCACTGCAACTAATTCTGGTGCCTCATCGGGTGAAGAGGATAATGTTTCTATTCATTCCCTTCCACTCAACCCTTTGCTTGCCTTAGCCTCAGCTCAAGCAGAGGCACTCAATTTGGAGACTAAACGAGTAATGAATGGACGACAAATTGATCTAAACAGAGATTCGCAAAATAATAATCAAGAAAATAGTACAAGTTCTTTCAAAGTTAATGGTTATTGTAATGGTGACTCAAACAACAACATCAAATTTAATAATAACAATAATAATAACAATAATAATAATAATAATAGTAATAATCAGGGAGTGAAAAGAAATCTTTCTGATGATGAAAGGTTTCTGATTAATGCAGGAATGCCAGCTGTGCACATTAAAATACCTAATCGCGAAGGACGTGGATCAATTGAAAATTCATTATTTTTAAGCCTGGAAATAAATAACATTACATACTCAGGAATCCTTTATCCGAAACAAAAACAATAATGACGATTAAAATGACATCCATCTAAATAAAAATGACAAAAAAAAATCAAAATTTGTATTACTGTTTGATATACTGATCATTAAAATTCACTCATTTCATAGAAGATTGTGTTTTCATTGTTGTCAAGTTGTTTTCAGATAACCTTAGAGTGTCTGGTTGCTCAAACCCTTTAGCAAAGCCAAATTTTTTTCATACATCTACATATGTAGTTGAATTTGCAACAATCTTGCTATCTGCGTCCTTTTGTCACCTTTTAATGCAAGCTTGAGTTACAGTTGAGATTAAAGGTTGTATCTAATTAAAAGATAAGAAACTTCACCTTTAGAATAATGTTAATCGCGGAATTGTGAGTCGTTAAAAGTAATTGTGAACACCAATGGTCCATAGAAAATATTGATCTGATTATTGGTTGAAAATAAGTTAAACCCGCCTCTAGTCTTGAAAAGATTATCTTTAAATCGTCTTTAGTGGTAATATAAAGGTATCCCTCTGGACCTACTCTCTCGAGAAGAGGGTTTGATTGAAGTATCGTAAAGAAATCAAGTTAATTTTAATTGTCATTCAGTCTTTGTAAGTTTAAAATCAACATTATTTATTTTGCTATTTTTCTACTCTTAATCATTATGCGTGTTAAAAACAAGCAACCTTTCCCAATTTTTGCAATGGAAGGTAGTGAAGAAGAGGAAAACTACCAACCTGACCGTCATCATACCCATCAACCTGACCGTCAACCTGAACATCAACCTGACCATCAACTTGACCATCAACCTGATCATCAACATGAAAATCAACAAGACAATCATCAACATTACTCTTTTGAGGAACAGTTCAAACAGCTCTATGAGCTTACTGACGATCCAAAACGGAAACAATTTTTAGACGATCTGTTTTCTTTTATGACCAGGAGAGGTACATATAATTTATACAATACATTTTTATTTTTATTATTTCTCTATGTTCTTATTCTCATTATTATCCAGGTACTCCAGTTAATCGTATTCCGATTATGGCCAAACAGGTCCTCGATCTCTATGAGCTCTACAGACTGGTAGTTAATCATGGTGGCTTAGTCGAGGTAATCAATAAAAAGATTTGGAGGGAAATAACCAAAGGGTTGTGTTTGCCTTCGTCCATCACAAGTGCTGCCTTCACATTGCGGACTCAGTATATGAAGTATCTTTATCCTTATGAGTGTGACCGAGAAAATTTATCAACACCAGAAGAGCTTCAACAAGCAATTGAGGGAAATCGAAGAGAAGGCCGAAGATCCTTTAATGGACAATTTTTAGATTTAGGTGAATCTTCAATTGAAGCTGGTGGTTCAAGTTCGGCTTTATGTGGTGGTATCTTGTTCAATGGTGTCCCATCGAACGGTGGTCCTTCAAACGGTGGCTCCTCGAATAGTCGTCCAACCAGTGTTGGACTTTCTTCGCTCTCCTCGACAGCAACTCAACCCTTAAGTTTAATTAAAAGAAACTCCACTGCAACTAATTCTGGTGCTTCATCCAGTGAAGAGGATAATATCTCTATTCAATCTCTTCCACTCAACCCTTTGCTTGCCTTAGTCTCAGCTCAAGCAGAGGCACTCAATTTGGAGACTAAACGAGCAATGAATGGACGACAAATTGAAATAAAAAGAGAAGCTCCAATTAATCAAGAAAATAGTACAAGTTCTTCAGAGGTTAATGTTTATTGTAATGGTGACGCAAACAACATCAAATTTGATAAAAACAACAACAATAATAATAATAGCAATAATCAGGGAGTGAAAAGAAATCTTTCTGATGAAGAACGATTTCTGATTAATGCAGGAATACCAGCTGTGCACATTAAAATACCTAATCGAGAAAGACGTGGATCAATTGACAATTCATTATTTTTAAGCCTGGAAATAGACAACACCACATACGCTGGAGTCCTTCATACGAATCAAAAGCAATAATAACGACTTAAATAGCAACAAAAATGAAAATTTGTATTGCTGTCTGATAAACTGATCATTAAAAATTCACGCATTTCATAACGTTTACATTGCTGTCTAGTAGTTTCCAGATAACCTTAGAATTAGTCGTTCCTGAAACCCTTCATTAAACCCAAATTTTGGTTCATACATTTTTTTGAATTTGTAACAATTTTGCTTTCTGAGTTTGTTTGTCACCTTTTCATGCAGTTAGATTAACAACAACTTGAGTTACAAGTGAGATTAAAGGTTGTCTCCAATTAAAAAGATAAGTTAATTATCAACTGATTTACATATTAAATAAGATAAAATTCGGATGAATGACGAAAAATTAATAAAAATATAAAAACAATTAAAATTATTAACAATTGGTTTTTCCTGTTTTTTAGGTTTACTTTGAAATCTGGTTACAAACAAAAATGGTTACTTTCTTTACCATTAGAATCTCTCCTTTTGTGTTTCCTGGTTATAATTGTTTACATTTGAATGATTTAACATTTTCAATATATTACGTCTTATTGGTTATAAATACGATGATTATTAAACATCAACTCGTTTTGGGGTGAAAATTTGCGCTCAAACTGTTAATGTTTACAATCAATCAAATATGTTAAATCAAGGGAAGTGATTAAACTTGGATGTCAAATAGCAATATTACAATACAATACATTTTTAGGTACACACCAAGAAAACAATAAGTTACATTAAATGATTACAATTCAATGATTACACTGAATAACAATAATTCAATGATTTTTTTGATGATTTATGGTCGGATGTGCAAACAAATCAATTGATTATTATAATTAGCCTTGTTGACCGTGACCATTAAATTAATAAGGTAAGGCTACAAAAATACAATGTCATTGATTATCTTAAATAATTAAAATTGCAAACTGGATTTAGGTTTGTCTTTTGGGTTTATATTGAATGGAGAGAGAGAAAATAAAAACCGGAAAAAATGGTTAAAACAAATCATTTCTTGTTACTTTCAATTACATTTTTTAAAGGTTAAATTGAAAGTTCATTGATTTATTTACATTTATCATTGGCTGTTATTAGTTTGTTATTCAATAATTGATCACAACCAAATTAATTGTTCAATTATAGCAGTTTATTTTAGACTTGAATTACTTGTAGATTGATATGTAAATGTTGTTATTCAAACATTGTAAACATGAACAAGTTGGAGGACAAAAATGATTGGTATTATTGATTAACAATTATAATTTAGTCAAATATTAATTGATTTTTTTAAGCAACAACTATAAAGCTTTGAAGAAAAATTTGTCAATTGATAAAAAAGTAAACAATAATTCATGTTCATAATACATTATTAGTAATAAGAGTAATGTTAATTAAGTAAATAATCATTCAAGTGATAAGTTTATGAGTTTGTTGTTAACAAAAAAAACGATTCAAATTTTTAATATTCCTTAATATTAATCAATGTTTCTAATGTAAACAGATGATAATTGAGATTCACTAAACAATTCACTAAACAATAGATCAGATGAGCAATTGTTAATCTTATAAATCTTCAGATATTTACATTTAGCTTTAATCAAATTTCACTTTTCTTTTCATTTACATATGTAGTCCATATTTTGGTTCACTTTAAAGATTGCAGTTTTTACATTTAAGATTGAGATTAAAGATTAACATGTTGAGCCAAAGTGTGAAGTGATTAATCGTTTGGCTTTCAAATCACTTTGATTGTAGCATTTGGTCAAAACATGAACATTTCGGGTTTTTTAAGGAAGTAACTGTTGCCATCTAGCATTGCATTGTGTTACTATTATCGAGATCCCTTTTGAAAGATACGATCAAGATCCAGTCTTTACCAAATACAATCTTTTAAATTAATCTTTAAGAAATTAGTTTAATTTTAACCGTCTTTTCATCGATTGTTTCATTTGCTTATCAAATGGTGATTTATTTCAATTGAAAATGTTAAATGACTTAACTCAGTAGCTTGTTTCACATTCATTTTCATGTGATTTTAAGATATCGAACGTTTTATCTTACAATTTGAGTCTAACAAGTTGCAATTTTGTTTTCGTTTTAATTGTTATCCAAAGTCGTTAAACATTTGGTCCAATTGTAACTACTTATCGGCTTTTACTCTAATTTGATTTCTCACTTTTGACTGTAAATTTTGTCATTTCAAGATAATTTGTATGATAAATTGAAAGGAAGTTATCTAATCTAATACTTTAGGTAAAAGGTTATGAAATTTCAAATTGGATTGGTAGACATTCTGATTAATTTTGTTTTTCATTTGATTTAAGGTGAGCGCTTTTTTCTTTGATTAATGCTGTAATTAAGGTGAAAACTAGACAATCTTCTTGATTAAAGGCTTCTTCACCTTCATATCGTTATAAGAACACAGTCCCTTTTATAAATTAACAAGCGCCATCTTGTGATTCACTTTTATCGGCACCACAACAAGCAGCAGCAAGCTTGTAGCATTTTTATTATATTGTATTATTAGGATAGTTTAATCAATTTACGCTAATTGTTCAACATCCTGATCACAATCTTACTTTATTAATTGTTAAATAGACTCATCATTTAGACTCACGTTTTTTTTTCAATATGGAATCTGACCTGTTGAAAGAAGGTATCGTTGAGGTACGAGGTGATAATGGAGCTTTTTATAAAGCTTTTATAGTAGATGTACATGAAGACATTAGTAATTTAACAAACGATGGTATGTATTTCTCAATTTTTAATCTTTTCTGATTTTTATCCTTTGGTCTATTATTTCATCAGCCTCATGTCCTTCCTGGTCTCTCTGTCCTCTTCCTTATCCTCCTCTTTTTTTCTCATGTGTTCTTTTCTCTCTCTATTTCTGTCTGCCTGTCTCTCTCTCTCTCTATCCTAACCATGTCTTTTTACCTTTCTGATGCAGCTAGCTTTTTCGCCTCCTTACCTTGCTTATACTTATTACTCCTCTTATTTTGCAATTTCCAGCGCTTTTACATGTAGCTCTCTTACTCTTTCTAATGCATCCTTTGTTTTAATTGATTTATTTTAATATTTGTCCCTATACTAACATATTTAGGGTCATTTTTCATTTTTCTCATCTCGCTCTCAATTCTGTTTCCTTTTTTCAGCCTCTATTCATTTTCCCTTTCTCTCCCTCTGTCTACTTACTTTTCCTCCGTCTTTCTTTTTTGTTTTTTATCATGCTCTTTTACGAATTCTTATTGGCTTTTATAATATCCAATTCTAATCACATTTTTAACTTCAACTTCTGACTCGCAGAAAGCAGCAGTACATCGAGTTGCAACGCCAAGATCACTTTAGCCTTTGAAAATGATTGGCAGCCTCAAAGTGAATTTCCTATTAACAGGATAAGACTCCCCCCTCCAACTAATTATTTGGATAATGGGTCAAATGACAGTGGTAATGGCTCAGAAATGCCCCCTATTACTGAAAACATGGAAGTAGAAGTATTAACGAGTAGCAATGAAGGTGAACAGTGTGGGTGGTGGCGAGCCATCGTTAAGATGATTAAAGGAGACTTTCACGTTGTGGAATATCAATCTATCAACAACTCATCAACAAGTAACTGTGAAATGGGTAGTCATAGTCATGGTAGTACTTACTCAGAGATTGTACCTTCCGAAAGGATTAGATACAAAAATCCGAATCCCTGTTTAACCACAAACCCGTTTTTCAAGATTGAGATACCTATACCGGATGATCTTAAGTCTACGACAACTAATTACAACTGGATTAATAGACCAGAAGCTCATAAATACTTTAAGCAATATATAGAAGCTATCGTAGTGAGATATGATGAAACGAAACAGGTATTAATCGCAATCGGCTATGCTCCAAAGGATAAGAACCTTGCGATTCTTTCAATGAAAAAGAGAGCCAACATGCTCAGTGATATGCATTTTCGTAATCTTAAACAAAAGATGATAATAATCGCGAAAAAAGAAGAAGCAGCCAAGCAATTGGAATCCTCTAAAGGAGTCGGCTACAATTCAGCCTACGGTACTACCGGCTACGCGTATTCTACTGGTCAAACCAATTGCTATGTAGATGAATTTACGGTAGCAAGTCATTTAATGGGTCTTGCTATTGGTAGTCACGGAGCTAACATTCAAAACGCAAGAAAAGTCGATAACATTGTCTCTATTGAATTGGATGAAAATAGTTGTACTTTTAAGTAAGTTGTTTTTTTAAACTCTTCATTCTTGAAACTTAAACTGTGCACTTGTCTATGGAGCTTTTGGTTTCAGCCAAAATTCCGTTAATTAAGATTTCAATCTCATGACTATTATTCAATGCCTGGCCAATGTTTAAGCTATCATTTTTCCATCATCCTAGATTAATCAGAATATAAAGATTGATAATCGTCCATTTACATTGCTAAAATAAGCTTCATGTTGGCGTCAAATTGCTAATTAACTTTGATAGTTACTCAGATAATTTTATTATTCAGCATTTCTGTTTCTCTCATATTTGACAGCTTAGACTCAACTTCAAATTTCACATACATATTACAATTACAAATATATATTTGCAATCTTTTCATTCACATATGTCAATTTACTACAACTTTATATATTTCTATCACTACGAAAATCACTGTTCTCAGTTCTGCTATCAAACTTTATATGCGTTTGTCCTTTGTTTCGCTCTGGTCTGATTATCATTTCATTTCTTAATTTTATATCTGAAGGTTTGCACAAGAAATGTAAAAAGAGACTAAATTGAGATGTGAGTCGAGAGAATGAAATAGAGAATGGTTTAAGGACCATGGTTTTCTTTCATTCTTTCTGAAACAGCATCTCTGATTGTGACTATTTTTAACATGTTATTTTGATTTTGTCTCACTTGTACGCTGACTCAATTTTTCTCACAATTTTTTCTTCCTTTCTTTTCAGGATAAGGGGAAATTCAGCGGAAGCATGCCGGAGAGCTCGTAATATCTTGGAGTATGCTGAAAAGGCAATCGAAGTACCTCGTAGTTTAGTTGGAAAAGTAATTGGTCGCAACGGAAAAGTGATCCAAGAAATTGTTGACAAATCTGGTGTAGTCCGAGTTAAAGTTGAAGGTGATAGTGAAAACGAACCACCTCGAGAGAATGTACCATTCGTTTTTGTTGGAACTACAGAATCCATTACAAATGCAAAAATTTTGTTGGACTATCATCTTTCACATCTCCAAGAGATGGAAAAATTCAGAAAAGAGAAATTAGAAATATTTCTACAATTGCGTAACCGAGATGTGCCACACTCTTCATCATCCAATGCTGCTTCATCTCAACCGTCTTCTTTACCCGGCACCGGAACAGTTAATAGGACCGGTGGAGATATGGGCAACTATGGAAGTGGGGAAGGCGGTGGACGAGGTCCACGTGGTCCTCGCACGAATGATAGAGGAACTGATAGAGGAGGCCGAGGCGGCGGTGGTGGAAGTGGAACTGGAAACAACCCTAGTAGAGAAGGTGGTGGTGGAAATGAAAGATCTCGTAACTCTCGATCTCGTGGAGGTTCTGGCCGAAGGTTCTCGGGTGGTATGATGGATAATCGACGATCACAACCAAGAGATGGTAACACATCCAACAGAAACTCAAACAATAATAAACAAAGACTCTCAAACAAGGAGGCAACATCATCAACAGTAGTGGAAAACAGTACTAATAATCCTCCATCTATGAATAAGATGAACCAAGAAATTTCTTCTAAAGAAACCGAAAAAGTCACAAATTAAGTAAAAAATAATATAATCAACCCTTAAAAAAACAAAACAAACAAAAAATAACACCAATAACACTACCTTTCTCAACAAGAAGCTAAAAACAACATTCAAACCAACTATCAACTCTCATGGAGCGTCCTTAATTAAATGATTTCATTTTTTCTGCTTAAATAGTTTTAAATGAGATATCAATTTGTATGGTGAACATTTTCACTGATGATTTCATCTTATACATTAATTTCTGTTTGAAGGTGAATTTGTGTAACAGTTCACTTTGTTAGACTTAAAATTGTTTTCAAGGTAAATTACCTCTTAGAAAAAATTAGACAACAGATAAAAATCTATAGTTCATTTATCTTTTCCTTCGAATAGTACACAAATCACTTGAGTCTGGAATGCCAGTAGAACTAAAATCATCAGATATCGCGAAATAGTATTTCAATTGTTTTTTGATTGAGTTAAGGATTCGATGTAATAAGATTTATCAAGGATTTGCCAATCGTTTATTTATCGTGTTTTACTAATTTCATGCATCAACAGATGTCGCCAATGTCTAAAATTTGCCTTTTACCAAAAAATCTTAAAATTTAATTTTTGAATCAATTTTCATCTTTTATCGTGATTTCATTAGTATTACCTGTGCAACTTGCTCAATGCCGGAATTCGAATGTAGATAATTTCTGAGCCAGGTACGAAAAATGAGATGAAACTCAATAAATTGGTTAAAATTATGGTTCGTCTTTTAAGCTGAGCGATATGAATGCGAAAAGGGGCGTTCATGGTCTGATTGATTTGTCAAAGACAGTTAATCGGTTTTACGGAATTTTATGTGAAATTAAAATTACAATCTGTTAATAAAAGTACACCAACACCAAGTCAATAAGGAACGGTTTTTTGTATAGATGGCTTTACTATCGCCTATCTTTGGTTTATGCGTAAATCTATCTTCGAAATCCATATTCAAGTTCGAAAAGTCATAGTTGTTCATGTTTTTTACCTCGTTATTACTAATTGTTAACCATGGCTGTTGGTTTGTTAACTGTATCATAAATGTAATTTTAAAATATCTAAATTAATTATGTTATTCAGTTGCCTGGTTTCTACTTAAATTGAACAAAATTGAACAAAATTGAAGTGTTTTTGGATGATTTGAAAACCTCTGCAAAATCACCATCTTTATTTTGACAGCAATTTAATCACATGAAAATCAATCTTGGTCTTCTCTTCATTGAATACTTAATGGGTAAAAGTGCCCCTTTCCATTTAATGTCTATCCTTATCATGAATAATAAAGAGGTTGGTTTCCCTCGATATTATGTTGGCTTAACACAATAACGCCGGTTTCCTGATTTTACGAGCAAAAAATAGTAACACACTGTTTCTTAATATTTGCCTGTTATTTTTTCGGAGTTTGATTTCTTTGCAATATTCCATAATATCCCTGATGTACTGTTTCTTATTAAATCTTCGTTATCTACTCTGGCTTATCTATTTTTCTCCCGTTTGGTTATCACTTAGTTGCTAACACAACAATCAACCTACATCACTCATTTATACCACTCCTATTAACATAATTCCGTTTTTTGGTGATCTATTATAAAATGGTGATCCTTTGATCTTGTACACTATCGTTTACGCTTTGTTTATGCTTGCAAGAAAAGCTAGTTTGTTTATATTTTCTATGCTCTCATGGGTAGAAAAAAGATATCAACCCTTTTTAGTATAGTATGTTTACTTTTAACTGGAGTTCTGTTCATCACAAACATTTCCATTGATGATGTTGTTACACATGTTATTAAGAAAAGCCTCTGTTATCCTCGGATGGTCAGCAATACCGACGAATATGATCATTCAAATTCTTCGAGTCCTGGATGTGTATTACCTGACCTTGATCCATATGATCCGGCAATATTGCCTCACATCAATAACGTATCTCTTAATTGTGAGCAATCACCTCAGTTAACTGTTATTAACTCAGACGATCGTTTGGTCATCCAAATTCCAGATGGTACCGGTGAGGGTGTTACTTGTTATTACTCATGGGTGTATAGAGCTAAATCTGATGGCTTGGTTTCTTATGGACCTGTGAAAGTTATCCCTTCAACGGATGGTGTTCAATTTGGCAACGATGCAAATGTTGTAAATACTAGCTGTATAGATCAAAAAACAAAAAGAATTATCTATCGCAATATCCATTTTCATATTCCTACATTCAAGCAACCATCATCAACTAATAATCAAACAAATCCATCCGTAATAATTTTAGTTATTGAATCTCTGAGTCGACTAAGCTTCCAACGATTTATGTCTTCCACTAGTCAAGCGTTGCACGATATTGGCAATTTTCAACATCTCAAGAGCTTAAATCGTGTTGAAGAAAACTCTTTCCCTAATTCAATGGCTTTGCTTGCTGGGATGGCAATCACAGATAATCTAGCTTCATCATATCATGGAATTCATTGGGATAATAAATTACCTTTCATTTGGGATAACTTCAGGAACTCTGGATATGTCACAAGTTTCTTAGAGGATCAACCAATGGCTGGTCTGTTCTCATATTACAATCGGGGTTTTCTCAATCGTCCAACAGATTTTTATCCTGTTGAATATTGGTCCCATATGTACCCAGAAGGGACTAAACACATGCTCGATCTCTTAGTGAATCCTATCAACTATTGTTATGAGAAAGTTGGAAGCAAAGTAGAACTCTTTCTATCCATGTGTTCCAAATTTGTTGAAGATATGATCAATCGCCAACTGAATCCTTATTTTTTATATGCTTTTTACAGCCAAATGACCCATGAAGATTTCAATAATTTCCAATTAGTTGATCAACCTGTGGCTCAATTTCTTCTCTCTTTGTCCCCTTCAGTTTTGAACAGTTCAATTGTTATTGTTATGGGTGACCATGGACCTAGAGTTGGCAAAGTTACTAAGTCTCTGGGTGATCCAACAAATACTCCATATGCTCGAGTAGAAGGAAGTCTTCCATTTTTCGCCATGAGAATCCCAGACTCTTTGGACTCTAAATATCCTCATTTGAGGAAATATCTTTCCTTAAATGAAGAACGCCTGTCAAGTTGGTTTGATATTCATCAGATATTGCTCGACATAGCTCAAGGTAATTAACTGTTCTATTACTCTAGCTGTTATTTTGAACTTATTATTCAATAATATTTTCACTCTTCCATGTTCCGGTTAATTACAATTTCATATTTCCTTAGACGCCTCCATAAAACCTACACTTTAGGTATCTGTACTAGCTTTGTCACAATTGTCATATTTTTTTCTAGAATTGATCACTTAATACTATGATTATCCTCTTGATGTAGAATAACATTATCGATTATCTTGATTTCAATATGTTTTACCTTGATAGTAACAACTTGCGTTTTGATAAACCCTGACAATTTCATTTTCTGTTATTTCACCAAACAATCGAAATAATTGCAAGTATTCCTTAGCATAATTCAGATCGATTATATTATGAAATACATGTATCTCATCTCACTAGTAGTTCAGTATTCCAACCTACCATTAACTTATCTAGCATAATCAATGTATATTTGTAATTCTTCTTTCTCGCCTTTTTACCTTTCCAGGCCATTTCAAACCCATTGGAACTCGCAAAGAAATTCCAGTTGCTTATTCAATTTTTCGCGAAGAAATTCCTATCAGCCGAACCTGTGAAGATGCCAACATCAGTCCAGTTTACTGTGCTTGCAATGGAAGAGTTGGAATCAATCCCACCTTGAAAAGTTTTCACATTGATGCAGCCAAAGGTTTAGTTGATGAATTGAGAACCATTTTCCAAAAAAACAAATGTCGATCAAGGATAACCTTTGACAAAATATTGTCAGGAGAGGTTAGTTCATTCATCAAGCTTTCTTCTAACCATTAAATCAAAACCATGTGATTTTACTTAGATGAAAAACATTCAACTATAAAAAAGTCTTATTTGTTGAATAGATGATGTGAAAATTGTACTTGTTTTTAGCCTTTTTTATTTCCACTATTTTCTCATATTATTTCATTAGTTGATCTTCTGATCGATAAAGTCTGACTAAATTGACATAGTTCATGATTTATTGAACGGATCAAGTAATTCATGCGAAAAAGATCTTGGATAGTTTATTATTCTCTTTATTTACTGTTACGTTATTTCATATATTCAGCACGTAGAGTCGAAAAAATTACCAAATACATCTAGATGCTTAATGCAAGTATTTGTTTGTATTCATAACTGCATTTATTGAAAGACTGTAATTTTCTTTATCGATTGTTCATCATAATATTGAGTGATATTAGTCATTAAATTTGTATCTCACGATACTTTGGATTAAAATAGGGTGTTCTAAATCATTACCGTTGATTCAGGGTGAAAGCGGGCAAATTCAAAATGAAAAAGTGAAGAATAAAATTGCTTGTTTTGTTAAAGTGAAATAATCCAATAAATAAGTAGTGTTTCAACACTAACAGCTTATTTTCATTTTCATCAATACTAGACATAGGGAATCACCATTTTTCAAGTTTTCATCATTTTGACATAGACTTTTTTTAATGCGACTTGATCATTATGTATTTAAGTGACTTAAGTACCAAATAGTTATGTAGAATGTAAGTAAATAATTTTGATTTCCTTAATTTTTCCATCTTGTCGTTGAGTCATTCATCTTAATTTATCCAACGTTGGCCGCTTTCAATCTGAATTAACTGTATGATAATCCAACATTACATAACCTAATTATTTTTGCACTTTCCAGCTGACTTGATTATTGAGATTAATTCAACTACACTTCATAAAATTCAGCTAGCAGCTTTACATCCTAAAATAGCTACATGATTCATCCTTGTTCCTTATAAAGCAATGCTCTTTTCTAATTCATGTTTTCTTTTATTATAATTTTAACAGTTCTTCTATCCACGATCAAATGAAACCTGGTCTACTTATGAAAGAGCTAATTTATCAATCCAAGTTAAGCCAAGTCATGCTGTGATTACTGCAATGGTGTATCGATCAAGAGAATCAACCGATTATCGTTGGAGTCCTTGGAAGTTTTACGACCCAACAAACAAATTGAATTCTAAAGAATACACAAAGTATCTCACGAAATTACTTTGCGTTAATCATGTCCTGAAAAATGTAAATGTTACCATTATTTAACCTAATAAACCTATCAAATAAACGAATTTACACTTTAAACATTGACAAAACATAATCGTTTGGAAATCGTATTTACCTAAATACTTTGTTCTCCAACCTGATTCTTGCTATTAATTTTATTTACTATTTGAACAGCTATAGAAACACGAGGAACATGTTGGCGTGTTCCTTATGTTTCTTTAACATCTAATTGTAAAGCGCTCATGGAAGCTTGTTGCTCATTGCTGCTCATACTGATATGAAATTGTGAAAATAAATGAGTTAATATATATTGTGCGAAACAGAGCAAAGACCCATATCTAAACCTAGTTTTTTTACAATTTTTTAGTTCCTCATGGGTAGGAAAAAGATACCGTTTCTTTTCAGCATAGCATGTTTGATCCTAGCTGGAATTTTGTTAATCATTAATATTTCCATGTATGGTACTTTGACTCAAGTTATTAGAAAAAACCTTTGTTATTCTCAAGTGGTCAGCAATACCAATGAATATAATCATTCGACTTCTTCGAGTCCTGGATGTGTAATACCTGTCCTTGATCCATTTGATCCGGCTATAGTGCCTTACATCAATAAAGTATCTCTTAATTGTCAACAATCTCCTCAGTTAACTGTTATTAACTCAGAGGATCGTTTGGCCATCAAAATTCCAGATGAAATCCAAGAGGATGTTGATTGTTATTATTCATGGGTGTATCGAGATGGAAATGATTGGAATGCTTCTTACGGTCCTGTGGAATTGATTCCCATAACCGATGGTGTTCAATTTGAAAACAATGCAACTGTTGTAAATACCAGCTGTATAGATCAAAAAACAAAAAGAGTTATCTATCGCAATATCCATTTTCATATTCCTACATTCAAGCAACCATCATCAACGAATAATCAAACAAATCCATCCGTAATAATTTTAGTTATTGAATCTCTGAGTCGACTAAGCTTCCAAAGATTTATGTCTTCCACTAATCAAGCGTTGAACGATATTGGCAATTTTCAGCAACTTAAGGGCTTAAATCGTGTTGAAGAAAACTCTTTCCCTAATTCAGTGGCTTTGCTTACTGGATTGCCAATCACTGATGAAATAGCTTCATCTTATCCAGGTATTACGTGGGACAATGAATTACCTTTCATCTGGGATAACTTTAAGAACTCTGGATATGTGACAAGTTTCTTAGAGGATCAACCATTGGCTGGTCTGTTTTCATATTACAATCGTGGTTTTCGTTATCCTCCAGTAGATTTTTATCCAGTTGAATATTGGAATCACATGTATCCAAATGGTTCTGATAACTGGTCTGATATTTTGGGGAATCCCATCCACTATTGTTATGATAAAATTGGAAGCAAAGTAGAACTCTTTCTATCCATGTGTTCCAAATTTGTCGAAGATATGATCAATCGCCAACGGAATCCTTATTTTTTATATGCTTTTTACAGCCAAATGACCCATGATGATTTCAACCATTTTCAATTAGTTGATCAACCTGTGGCTCAATTTCTTCGCTCTCTGTCTTCTTCAGTTTTGAACAGTTCAATTGTTATTGTTATGGGTGACCATGGACCTAGAATCGGTAGAAAACTTAAGCATTGGGGCAATCATGTACGTTCTCCTTATGCTCAAGTAGAAGCAAGTCTTCCATTTTTCGCCATGAGAATCCCAGACTATTTGGACTCTAAATATCCTCATTTGAGGAAATATCTTTCTTTAAATGAAGATCGACTGTCAACTTGGTTTGATATTCATCAGATTTTGCTCGATATTGCTCAGGGTAATAAACTTATCAACTACTTTAGCTTTCAATTTGTAAATTAGCTTTTTATAAAATATCTCAATTCATTGGAAGTTTCAAATTGCCGGTTCTATTAATATTCTCATAATATTTATCTCGGTTAACCAACGTATTTGTTATTAACGGTTCTGCTCTCTGCTTTCTTTCCTCTAAGGTCAATTTAAACCATTTGGACCTCGCAGAGAAATTCCAATTGCTTATTCAATTTTTCGCGAAGAAATTCCTATTAGTCGGACGTGTGACGATGCTGATATCAATCCAATGTACTGTGTCTGTAATGGTAAAACTGGAATCAATACTAACCGTGCTTCTGTTGATGCAGCCGAAGATTTAGTTGATGAATTGTTGACTATTTTCCAAGAAAATAACTGTCGATCCAATGTAACCTTCGACAAAATATTAGCGGTAGAGGTTAGTCCATACACTTAGATTATTTCATCTGACGAATTAGATAAATTTTTTAACGCGACATCAGATTAAAATCTGAATTTTTATTTTACTATAATTTTAACAGGTCTTCTTTCCGAGATCAAATGAGACTTGGTCTACTTATGAAAGAGCCAATTATTCAATTAGTGTTGAGCCAAGTAAAGCTGTGATCACTGCGATGATTCATCGGTCAAAAGATTCAAATGATTATCGTTGGAGTACTTGGAAGTTTCACGATCCATCAAACAAATTGAAATCTAAAGAATACACAAAGTATCTCACCAAATTACTTTGCGTTGACTATGTACTGGAAAATGTAAATGTTACCATTGTTTAACCTATTAAACCTATTAAATCTATCAAAATAAACGAATTTACACTTTGAAGATTGACATCATATAATAATGTGGAAGTCTGATTTACCTGGATACTTTGTTCTCATGACAGCAAGCTCCTGTTTGATTCTGCTATAAGATTTGGAGCAAAATAAAATGAAGATTTTTTTACTATTTGAACAGCTATAGAAACACGAGGAACATGTTGGCGTGTTCCTTATGTTTCATTAACATCTAATTGTAAAGCACTCATGGAAGCTTGTTGCTCATTGCTGCTCATACTGATATGAAATTGTGAAAATAAATGAGTTAATATATATTGTGCGAAACAGAGCAAAGACCCATATCTAAACCTAGTTTTTTTACAATTTTTTAGTTCCTCATGGGTAGGAAAAAGATACCGTTTCTTTTCAGCATAGCATGTTTGATCCTAGCTGGAATTTTGTTAATCATTAATATTTCCATGTATGGTACTTTGACTCAAGTTATTAGAAAAAACCTTTGTTATTCTCAAGTGGTCAGCAATACCAATGAATATAATCATTCGACTTCTTCGAGTCCTGGATGTGTAATACCTGTCCTTGATCCATTTGATCCGGCTATAGTGCCTTACATCAATAAAGTATCTCTTAATTGTCAACAATCTCCTCAGTTAACTATTATTAACTCAGAGGATCGTTTGGCCATCAAAATTCCAGATGAAATCCAAGAGGATGTTGATTGTTATTATTCATGGGTGTATCGAGATGGAAATGATTGGAATGCTTCTTACGGTCCTGTGGAATTGATTCCCATAACCGATGGTGTTCAATTTGAAAACAATGCAACTGTTGTAAATACCAGCTGTATAGATCAAAAAACAAAAAGAGTTATCTATCGCAATATCCATTTTCATATTCCTACATTCAAGCAACCATCATCAACGAATAATCAAACAAATCCATCCGTAATAATTTTAGTTATTGAATCTCTGAGTCGACTAAGCTTCCAAAGATTTATGTCTTCCACTAATCAAGCGTTGAACGATATTGGCAATTTTCAGCAACTTAAGGGCTTAAATCGTGTTGAAGAAAACTCTTTCCCTAATTCAATGGCTTTGCTTGCTGGAATGGCCATCACTGATGAAATAGCTTCATCTTCTCCAGATATTACGTGGGACAATGAATTACCTTTCATCTGGGATAACTTTAAGAACTCTGGATATGTGACAAGTTTCTTAGAGGATCAACCATTGGCTGGTCTGTTTTCATATTACAATCGTGGTTTTCGTTATCCTCCAGTAGATTTTTATCCAGTTGAATATTGGAATCACATGTATCCAAATGGTTCTGATAACTGTTTTGATATTCCAACGAATCCCATCAACTATTGTTTTGAGAAAGTAGGAAGCAAAGTAGAACTCTTTCTATCCATGTGTTCCAAATTTGTCGAAGATATGATCAATCGCCAACTGAATCCTTATTTTTTATATGCTTTTTACAGCCAAATGACCCATGATGATTTCAACCATTTTCAATTAGTTGATCAACCTGTGGCTCAATTTCTTCGCTCTCTGTCTTCTTCAGTTTTGAACAGTTCAATTGTTATTGTTATGGGTGATCATGGACCTAGAATCGGTGAAGAACTTAAAAATTGGGGCAGTCATGTAGATTCTTCATATGCTCAAGTAGAAGCAAGTCTTCCATTTTTCGCCATGAGAATCCCAGACTATTTGGACTCTAAATATCCTCATTTGAGGAAATATCTTTCTTTAAATGAAGATCGACTGTCAACTTGGTTTGATATTCATCAGATATTGCTCGACATAGCTCAAGGTAAAATTGTCGGTTCTATTAATATTCTCATAATATTTATCTCTACCAACCAACATATTAGTTATTAACGGTTCTTTTTTTCTTTATCACTCTCCAGGCCAATTTAAACCATTTGGACCTCGCAGAGAAATTCCAATTGCTTATTCAATTTTTCGCGAAGAAATTCCTATTAGTCGGACGTGTGACGATGCTGATATCAATCCAATGTACTGTGTCTGTAATGGTAAAACTGGAATCAATACTAACCGTGCTTCTGTTGATGCAGCCGAAGATTTAGTTGATGAATTGTTGACTATTTTCCAAGAAAATAACTGTCGATCCAATGTAACCTTCGACAAAATATTAGCGGTAGAGGTTAGTCCATACACTTAGATTATTTCATCTGACGAATTAGATAAATTTTTTAACGCGACATCAGATTAAAATCTGAATTTTTATTTTACTATAATTTTAACAGGTCTTCTTTCCGAGATCAAATGAGACTTGGTCTACTTATGAAAGAGCCAATTATTCAATTAGTGTTGAGCCAAGTAAAGCTGTGATCACTGCGATGATTCATCGGTCAAAAGATTCAAATGATTATCGTTGGAGTACTTGGAAGTTTCACGATCCATCAAACAAATTGAAATCTAAAGAATACACAAAGTATCTCACCAAATTACTTTGCGTTGACTATGTACTGGAAAATGTAAATGTTACCATTGTTTAACCTATTGAACAAGCATTAAATAAAACGAATGGTTCTGAGTGGATTAGGGTTAATTTCATTATTTATTGTGCAGTTCGGGGAAAATTGATCGAAAATCGCGAGAATGTTTAAAGTTTAGCACGTAAACCAAGTGATTAACTATCATTTCCTATTTGATTTTCGTAAGAAAATTATACCCATTCAATGTTACATTGGCAACTCAATTAGGCAACTCCGATTTGCACAAAAAGACTTTTAGAATATGTATCGCTGTTATTGGAAGTTTTTAGCGCTCCATAAATTAGATTTGGTGGTCTGTATTCAAACAGTAAATCAGGTTAATGTAACCTATTAACTATATATTTTATGGTACCAGGTTTAAAATACTGACTAATATGTTATACATAATTATAAATAAATAATTATTAATTAGTAATTATAAATTAGACTGTGGGGAAAGATTAAGCTATTATTCAGTTTATATTGATCTACTGACTCAGAAATTATCTGCGATTGCATAAATAGAAAGTGTATGTAACTCTTTTCAATCTCAAAACCCCTTTTACACTCGCACTCATGTAATTTATGCATTCATTCAGTGCTTTATTACTAGTTCGACAGTTCATATTTGCTTCAAAATTTCTTTGAAAAGTTTCCACATTATTTTTCTACTATCTAGTTCTACTTCTCATATCTAAGAACAATTCTATTGTATTTAATAACAGCGAAGATAATCGATTAAGATGGAAGGTATTGTATCATTTTAATAATGATTTATCAAAATAATTATATCATACGATTAAATTAATCGATGCCTCGTAATAAGTTCAGAAAACTCTTGATAAACGTCATAATTTGTACTGGTTATTAAACCTGTACAAAATTGCATCAATTCTGCCAAACCTATTTAAGTAGTTAAATTAGAGCTCATGATTGTTTAACAATTGATGACATACTTGATATCATTTAAAAACATTCAAATTTTTGGACTTTTGTTCAAAAAAAATTATTCCTGAATGATCAACGTCACCAAGGAAACAACCTCTTCTTTGTTCTCAAAGAGGTGGGATTATTGTTCAGTCGTGAATCACTACTAGTGAAGTCTGGTGTTTATATGAGCGTTTGAATAGATAATTTTTCTTTTATTTTCTATTTTAAACTTGAAATTTTATTATTATTATTACTGTCATTATCAACATAATTGATTAATTGATACTCACCATCAACCAGTTCGTTGTTCATTCTCAAACATGGCCCATCAAGGTAAGATATCAAACCTTTCTTATTGACAAATGTTTCTTGAACGCTATTCTTGTTTCTCACCAATAAATATATTATCCTCTAATCTTACAGGTACTCAGAATCAAAAATTTAAAACCCTTCTCAACAAAAAAGAGCTCATTAATAATCAAGATTCATCCACAATTGTGTCCACTCAAAGATTGCTTGGACTGATTGATACAGATAATACAACAAATGAGGAACCTAATAGAAAGAAAAGAAAAATGTATCCAGAATCTCGAACAGACCCAGATGGTGAATCAGATGGTAAAGAAGATGATGCTGCTATGCCTAGACCAGTAGAACTTCCAAAAGGGTTTTTTGATGATCCTAAAGCTGATGCTAAAATTAGAAACAATCCTTATAAGGATCCCATTGATGAGGAAATGGATCTCTTTAAAAAAGCTATTGCCGAGGAATCATATAAAGCTCAAACCATGGTTGAAGAATCTTTAGAGGAAATTAATATCGATCGAGATTTCGAAGAAATTGAGGATCAGATCACCAAATGGGCCAAAGTCAATGAATTACAAGTGAAAGCTGAAAAGTTGAAAGCTAAATCAGCATCTGGATCTAGAGATTCTTATATAAACGACATTAGTGAAGAAGATCTTGATTTAGCAGACATAAATGTCTTCTCTAAATGGCGTGCTAAATCTATCGAGTTAAATTCCAGAGTTTACTCATGAAAAAATTCAAGTTAAAGATTTACAAAGTATACTTCGGTTAGCAAGTTAATCTCGTCTAGTTAAGAACACTTATATTTTGTCCACAAAACCCATTTCAATTTCTCTGGTGTTTTGTCAAACCATTATTATGAATTATTTCTCGTGCTTGTCTTTAATTTATTAGCCTTTTTATTGTGATCCTATCCATTTTGCTTATTTTCATCTATTTAATAAAATTTCGGTTGCTTTAAAATTAAGACTATAGTACAAACCTCGTCCCAAATTTGCATCGATTACTTTCTAACCGAAGCCCATAAGATGCACGCAAAAGAAATGAATGTTGGTATTTTTATTAAAAAAATTAGATTGATACATGAAATATATGATCAGATAACAGTTCCATAACTATGCAATAAATAATTAAATCAAAACCCTAGTTAAGCATATGAAGTTCAAAAGAAACATAATGCTCAGAAACAAATTACAGAAAAGGATCATGGGTGATTATGATTCAATATTGAATATCATCAGTATACACCTGAATGTTTTTTTCAGAAATTGGAATGATTGGATATAGTGTTTTACTGAGAATAGTATAAAAATACATCAACAATTGAAAATAAATGATATTTTACAAATGAATATGTGCATGAAGAGTCATATTGAAAGGAAGGGAAAATTATACGCAAAAACAAGAAGATGCATACTTTAGTGCTAAATTGTAATAACAGAATTCATAACAATTTCAATGTAGATTATAAATTGTTATAGCGAACAGATATAGATTATTCTAGATTATTCTTTTTGGAGGAATTGAAGCAGAAAAATAACTTTTCATCCTTTTTTTCGTTTCATGGTTACAAAAAATTATCAATGTTTAACCTGTATGGTATAAAATAGAAAACAAAACTGATTATTAAAAAATAGAAAACCAAACCAAATCAAGAAAAGGTTTAAAAGAATCAGTACTTACCGCGAAGTATATAATTATTATAAGAGCTATCACGATTAAAGCGATAATAATATTCACTCTCATATTTTGCCATTTCATTTTCCTTCCTAATCGTCTAGAGGATACTCTGAAATCTTCGGATTTGGATGATAGTAAGGCTAATGGAAAAAGATGAAAATTGACGGAAAATTTAGACTCATAAACTCAAGAGTAATTAGCGTATTCTAATATTACCAGATCTATCCTCTAAATGATCTAATTTTTGTCCACGATCCAGAATTTTAGATATATTTTCTTGCATCATGTTGGTTACTTGGGCCACTTGCTGCTGTACTTGATCGACTTTAGGTTGAGTCGAGGTGCCAGGTTGAGAAAACGGTTGATCTCTGTAGAAGATAGAAATGACAAGAGATAGTTAAACATCAAAACTGACAATGATCTACAATATAGAGAGCGAACGAGATGTCAATTTGTCAACGAGAAAGTAGAAACAAAGAGATTGGCCAAAAGAAGAGATGGTAAAATATCCAGATGAATCGAGATGATCTATTAGCCAATTCAAGGGCAACTTAAGTGAAAAAAATTAAACGTACCTCTCTGGTGAAGATTCGACCTAAAAGTTCCATGCCATCAATAAGGATGTGAATGAGAAATAAATATTAAAAATAGACAATTAATAAATACTATAATACAAGCATCAGAATTGATAAATAAATAAGATATACTTACATCAATGGCTTGATAATCAGCCTTGTTATGAGAATTGTCTGACATTTTTTCTTTATTGATTATCGGAAAGAGTTCTTGATGAAATTCACTCACTTAAAATTAAATACAGGAATTAAAATTTGAAAGATTATGAAGTGATATAATGTAAGATCAGCTTCAAAATACGCCTTTATTTATTTTAACAGTATGCATTTGATTCATTTGAAAGACAGCTGATCACAGATGGCAGGTAAAGCAGTTTATCTGATGACTAAGTTTGTTACTTTTTCATTTTAATTTCTATTTATCAAGTTCATTTTGATATGATTAACGAAATGCCATCATAGCGAAATATTGTCCGTAACTGATGAAATCGCCGAAATCAGACCTTTTTAGCTGCGGATACCAAGCAACACCAACCGTATTGTTATTATTCGGAAGGAATCGATTGAGCATAATTATTTTTAATGGTTTGCTTTGTTGATCAATGATCTTTGTTGAGTAAAGAGCAAAAATATTGAACTCTCAATTTAGTATCATCAATTGAGTCACAAAAGAAAATATTAGACAATAGTTACATGGAAAGCAATAGGACAGTGATGCACTTGATGAAGGCAATCATTTAAAACATGATATTATTTTATTATGTTGTTATTCGATTGATAAATCATATTGTATTGTTCACACAGTTTCTATGATTCACAACAAAAGATCTCTGTTCCGATCACAGAAAGCTTTTGTGTAAAATACCAGATTAACATGTTCGTATTCATTGTTAGACTTGAATTAAATTGATAAACACAATTGGTCAGGATTATAACAATATATTTGAGGATAAATTTTTTTCAGGATGAAAATATAAATACAAGTGATCAAAAATTAGTGTTTTAATCGCAAGCCTGTTAGAATTAAATTCGCTATCTTTTACATTTCAATAAGATGAAAAGCAATTTAGCATTAGGAAATCAAGATTCAACGACTGGAAGATGCTTTTCAATAGTTGAGATTTTGTTTGGATTAGAGCAAAGACCATCATTACTCTAATTGAGGGAAGATGCTGTCTTAAAATGGACTTAGAATGATTTTTATCACGACTGTATAATTCTTTCAGTTTTTGCACAAAAGAGCATCAATCTGTTTGAGATGGGGTGCAAGCAGTACGATCTTCTTGCGATACATTGGATCACTTGCAATCGGGTTTCGTTCAAAGTAAACTGTTTCCAGTTTGGGGAAATTTTTCAAAATTTCTAAATCTTTCCATGAACTTATTTTATTGTCATTGGCCCAAAGTTCTAGAAGATTGATCAAGTGGCCAATGTTTTCCAATCTTTCAATACGGTTGTTGGATATGTCCAAGTTTTGAAGATTAATATTGTTGGTTAAATTTTCAATCTTTTCAATGCCATTGTGTGATACATAAATTTCCTCCAAATTTTTGAGCTCGTCCAAGCCTTCAATCTTAGTTAATCGATTTGACTGGATACTAAACAATTTCAACTTCACTAATTTGTCCAAGTTTTGTAATCTGGTAATTTTGTTTTTACCCAAAAACAAGGAATGCAAATTTTGAAGACAATCCAAATTTTCAATCACTCGTATTTTGTTAGAACCGAGTTCAAGCGTTTCCAGATTGACGAGATGATCTAGATTCTCTATTTTTGAAATACGGTTGTTTATCAAATAAAGCTTCTTTAGATTAACCAAATTACTGAGATTTTCAATTTGCGAGATTCGATTAAACGATAGATCCAAAATCCTATAAAGTAATCAAAATTAAAATAATCGTATTAAGTAATAAAAAATTGAGAAAAGGACTGAAAAGACTTACTCCAAATTGACCAGAGAATCAAGGTTTTCTATTTTCGTTATCTGATTGTCATATAACTCCAATTCTCGAAGAGATGTTAATCTTTCAAGGTTTTCAAGTTTTTTGATAAGATTATTACGAAGACCAAGAGATTCAACATTTTCGAGAATTTCACACCCTTCAATTTTCTGGATGCGACAGTGATTCAAATCAACAACAGTTTGATCAGGAGTTAGAAAACTTTTCATATCGGCATCATCCTGATTTGTCTCACTTGTGATCTCACTTTTATCACTAGATGCATTTTCTATGAACATATCGGTTACTTTGGTCACTTGCTGTTGCAATCCTTCAGGCTGCGTATGAGGTTGAACTGAAGTACAAGGATTAGCGAATGAAACTCTGTAAAAGATGAATGACATGACAAGATTAGACAAAAAATGACAGTGCTCTACGATATGTGCTTATTTAAGGACAGCTTCATCGAAAAGAGTAAACTTACCTATCTGGTGAAGATTCGACCTAAAAGTTCCATGCAATCAATAAGGATGCGAATGAGAAATAAATATTAAAAATAGACAATTAATAAATACTATAATACAAGCATCAGAATTGATAAATAAATAAGATATACTTACATCAATGGCTTGATAATCAGCCTTGTTATGAGAATTGTCTGACATTTTTACTGTAGTGATTATCGGAAAGACTTCTTGATGAAATTCACTCACTTAAAATTAAATACAGGAATTAAAATTTGAAAGATTATGAAGTGATATAATGTAAGATAAGCTACAAAAAACGTTATTGTATCAATTAATCTTTATTGCAAATGTGCTTGAGTTATGCTTGTTTTGAGTTTGCCGTGTCTTATACACGCCCATCATAGAAATATCATTTCTATGACCCGCCTATAGGTGGCGGTCTGAGTACAGGACTAGAGCTGAGTTGGTTAAGGCTTGGAATGGTTGGTATAACCAGTAACCGCTCAATTTCCCCCCCACGGTTATACTAACCAAGTAATCATGAGTTACTGAAGCAGGTCAGCGCCATCTAATGATAATTAGGATAACTTCGCCGAAGCGAAGATCAAATTTCGTGTGAGATAAGCGCCTCTAGTGACAGATCAACTAACTATTATCGTAAACAAACTTCGATTTTAAGCTCTCTTTCTTTTTCTCTTTCTAAGCTGAGACGGTTACAACTAACCGGTTAACCGTTCTATAAACACAAGTAACCGGTTAGTATAACCATTAACCGGTTACTTCTCCTCCCCCAATAACCAAATCATCGGTTAGTGGTAACCGTCTCAGCTCTATACAGGACCCAGGTTGGGATAGTGAGGGTTACAAATATGTGGGGGTGGAGGAGAGAGGAGTATAAAAAGTTAGATAATCAGTAGTATAAAACCAGGGGTTATAAGAATTTTACGAAAGAGTCATTAAGGTTATTATTCGGTGATAATTTGTGGAGTTTTTGGGTTGTGTTTAGTAAACTTCTGCTCAGTTATTTCTTCTAACTTCAGTAGACTATCAATAATTTTGTTGTCGTTTGCCGCGTTTCCATCTAGCTTCCAGGTTGAAATCGCAGTTCTGATGTCTTGGGTTGCTTTACACTCTTTCAAGTAATGTGTTAGTGTAAGAGGTTTGCGTTTGAACTGAGCCAAATAATGAATTCTGTTGTTAATCTTAGCAATCAGTTTTACAACTTCATAGGCTTGCAGTTTACCAATTCGTCCAAAACGAATTATTCGATTCTCATAATCAAAAAAGTGTTCCAAAGATGAACCATCCCTTTGGTACAGGGCCTCTAGAAGATCTGTTATTTTCTTTTCAGCATTTTTCTCAAAGATGTTTCGTGTTATAATCTTATTTTTTACCCTTACGATCTTGTCTTTATCGGAGGGTGGGATGAGGTTGCTGACTCTGTCACATGCCATCCATAGGAATTTTTTCTCATTTCTGTTGAGAAATGAGGCGACATAAGCCGCCGACCATGAATTCGGGTGCATGATCAGGAGATGAGGAATAACATATGTTACCATTTCATTCTTTGTGAGGCTCACCAGAGTATGAATAGCCAAGAAGTGATTTGAGTAGTTATTTTCTTGTTCCACTATACGGAAATAGCGAGAACCAGAGTTGGTGATGATTTGTATCAGATCGCCTTTGAGACGGTACCCAACTTGTGGGAAAACTGGATGTGGGGTCTTTTTGTTAAAGAATATTGCCATGTTTGGTTTTTGGCAGAAGAGCGGGAGAGGACGTAAAATCTCCAAAAAAGGCCAGTCGTTGTGTCTTGTAGAAGATCTAAGAATCACTGAGTAGGCATTTTTAAGCCATGTCTTCATAGGGTTGCAGAAACCATAGACCACTATTGGAGTCCACGGAGTTAAGTGCTTGGGGGTGCATGAGACCTTTTTCAAGAAAACATTAACTCTATGCGAGATTTTCTGGAATAATGACATATAGTCAGGACACATTTTCAGGATCAGAGGAGATAGTGAGTGGAGGAGTGAAGGAAGAAAGGCACCAAAGATTTGCTTCTTTACACAGTCTGGCATTTTCCAAATAAGTGTCTTATTTCTGTCAACTAAGATACCATTTTTCTCAATTATCATATCAAGATTTTGAATTGTTGGAGTTAAGTTGAAATACTTTCCAGCAACCTTGAAGGTGTTATTACTTTCACCTCCATATACAGAGGTTTTCTCTTCATTCAAATACAGATTTGCTTTTTGTAGTTCAGTTCTTACTATCTCCAGAACCACGTCCTTTTCAGTTGGAGCTGCGACTATATACATATCATCAGCATACGAAAAGGTGTTGATGTTGAGCATCTTGAGATTTCGAACGACCTTGTTCAGGGCGCAAATAAAAAGGAGCGGGCCAACAACCGAACCCTGTGGAACACCGAAAGGGTCCGGCTTGTATCGAAAGGTATTGTTTATTTTGGTTCGGAGCCATCTACCATGCACAAATTGTTTCAACATGGCTATGTCCGAAGAGGGCATGACTTTGCCCAACTCACTCAGCGCAAAACCTACGTCCACCGTATCGAAAGCTTTCGAGACATCCACGCTAATGAGTAGTTTTGTTGGGTGCCAGTGCTCTCCCAGCACGATGTGTAGATCAGCTGCATCCAGATCATCCTGGAAGGCAAACTGGGTGCGACGAATTATAACTCTACTGAGGACCATTTTAATCCTGCTAGCCAGGATTTTATCGTACAATTTGAGGATGAAGTTGGAAATTCGAATTGTTCTGAAGGATCCATTTGGTTTAGGGATGAGATGGGCTCCATAGATTTTAATTGTTTGAGGTATATAACCCAACTCAAAGGTTATTCGTATCAAGTTTATTAAAACTTCCTTGTTCTTAGACCATACTTTCTTCCATGATACCAGCGAGAAATTGTCCGCGAAACCAGACTGCTTTTTGAAGTTGAACTCCCTGAGCATAAGCAACTCCCCCTCACTAAGACAGCTCCTCTCCTCACCTATCGTGAAATTAAACTGTGGAGCTGTGTGTATGAAACCCCAAAGCTCACTGGCTCTTCTCCCATCATCGGATAGTAGTGAAGACAGCGTATCAATAGGTTTCAGAATTTTGTTAAGTAGAGGCCATATTAGGTTCGGATTGTTCAGATTCTTCATGATAAAAAGCATCGAATTGGATTTGACTTTTTCCCTCTCTAACCTTTCGTTTCCTTTCATTATCCTAATTTCGTCATTAATTTCTGATGAGAAATTTATTCTATTCAACCGCTGCATCTTTTTTATCCTCCGTCTGAGCTTAACAATCTTGTAGTTGTGCTTTCTAACCTTCTGAAAGATCCTACCATTATTGGGGCACAAAGATAGTATGTTTTTAAAGGTCCTGTCTAATTCTAATGTCGAGCTTGTGTCTATTTTAAAATTCAGTTCTGTGTTACGGAGGGGATAGTAGACTGTTCTATAAACTTGTTGAGCTAGTACATTACTGAAAATACTATTCATTCTCAGATCAATTCTGATTGCTTTGTGATCGGTCATTAATTCTGATAGCACAAACTTACTAACCCGCTGATTCCCGAAAGCAAGATCTATCCAAGATATACTGTTCCCTCTCTGAAAAGTAAAGCTGTCTATATCAGGGGGGCCGTTGTAGATAGTCAGGGAGTTCTGCCAGATGAATTCACTTAGCATTGTAGATGCTTTGTTGATCTTGAGTTTTTTCGATGAGGACCAGAGTGGATGCTGACAGTTCAAGTCACCCAAACAGACAAACGGTAGATGCATTATGGTTCTCAATATAGAAATCAGCTTTTCCATAAGTTCTTCCACTCTACTTGGATTGAGATACACGCAGCACACCAGAATTGCTTCTTTATTATTACCAACCAGCGCGGTTATGATGTTATTATATTTTTTGTTATATCCATGTATTATTAAGTCATGAGATACAACAAGCGCAGTTTGATCACACACGACCATATTGTTAGACAGATGTTGTAGCAGAGTAAACCTATTTGCTTCCACAATGCAGCCAATTGTCCTTTTCTTTTTCAAAGTTTCCTCGATCATAGCTTCAGTACAGTTTGCTCTTTTATTGGTGTTGAGGTGAAAAATTTGCAAATTCGAGTGGGAATCGAGGTGAGAGGTCCAGCCATTCGGATCTGTAGTCATAGTTGGCCGCAAAAAATCTGATTTGTCTAACCAGCGTAGGGCACTTCCAGTCCAGAGTCTTGTGGTCAGAGTTTTGCAGGGAACAACTCGCACACACAAGGTACCTCTCACTAAGAGGTGTTTGACAAATACGATGATCGTGATTTTGACCACAGAGTTTACAGCACGTTTCTTTTCGACAGGTATTGTAGAAGTGCGTAAAAGACCAGCAGTTCTCACAGGTCGGAAAAGAGATATGGTCGTAGGCCTTTACGTTATGTTGTTTAAAGTTCAGCCAGTTATCCTTATCCTGCAGAAGCTCTTTATTCTGGGCACTAATTGTCAGAACTACGGTGTAGGACGAGGAGGTTGAATTGTGAATGATGTGTTTGACCCTAGTCTCTTCGTCGTTTATCCAATTATTCTGAGCACGAAGTACCTCCGTGACGTAACTTTTTGAACGATTCCTTATTCTCGGAACCGTGAATTTCACAAGTGGAAGTTGCGGCTCAAAGACCCTATATGTATATTGAGGAAAGATCGTGTTGATAATGTTCACAACCTCACTTAAGTGATGATCACTATTCAGAAAGATGAAGATTTCAGAGTTTATACACTTGACGTTCCTAATTTTCCTTCTCGGGTTAACCAACCGTTGCAGAATTAGAGAAACACGGGTCTTTAGGCAAAGTCTATCAGTGATCTGAACCTCGTTTTCAAAAACTTTCACAGCCACTCCAACTCTTTTTTGAATACCAGCGATGGAAAACCAACCCAGTCGTGTAGCTTGTAGTTCCCGTAGAGACTTGTGTTGATCAGTTAAAGTAAAACGTTGGGATAACATGGTATGAAACGAGTAAACTATTATGATTGCAGAAGATATCACGACTGACGGGTAGGGTTGTTAGAAATTCGATCCCCAAAAATCACACCTCTGTGTTAAAAAAAAAAGGACTTTCAATTGGTTGGGAAGGGTAATAAAAGTCCAGATGTGTTTACAATTTTAAATTATTGAATAAACAAGAGGTAATTAAAAGGTCTATTAAAACAGAGAAGAGAATAAGATAAAAAGAACTGTGGGAACGGGATAAGTAGATAAGGATAATTGTAAGATGAGAAGTAGTAGCGAAGTTAACACATAATTAATGTATAGTTATAATTAGTTTTCTCGAGCTCATGTCTTAATTTGGTTTGAAAAACTGGACACTTCTTGTCGAATGCATTAGTCCCTTTTCCCCAGCAGTTAAGACAGAATTGCTTGGCTCGATTATTCATCACAGGGCAAGGCTCACCGGTATGAGTCTTGCTACAATAACCACATTTAGCAATCAGGTTACATTTGCTTTTGAAATGACCAAAATTGCAGCATTTTCCGCATAGCCTAATATTGAAGAAATCGTTTGCTCTGATCAAGCAACTTCCCATATTAACCATCCCGAATTTTCTCTCAATTGTTTCTCGCACATTAGGGGGAATAGATATAACCATATCATAATGGTCTGTCATTCTTTTGTAGAAGTATTCTACCTTTACTTGTTTGTCAGCATCTTTCCAATTGTTTCTAGCTATAACCTTTGAGATCCATTCCTTTATTGCGTTCGGATCAGTAGATTGCAGCTTCACATTATTGATTTTGATCAGAGGGTTCCTCAAAGAAGGAATCTCAACAGTCCATCCAACCAATTTTTCCGTAAAAAACTTAAAGAGTCTGGTACGGCTGGCTAAGTCTAGGCATTTTATTTTCAAAGATTTAAAACCACCCTCCATTTCAATTATACCTCCAACATCAGTCGTTATATCATCCAACAGCTTCGATACCTGTTCTTTCATTTGGGCCGGAATTGGTAACCCTGGTTTTCTCTTCAACGACTCATTCTTGAGTACGATTACCGGATAAATCTTTATATCACCAACTGAGAACCAAGATGAAGGAATTTCAGGCTCTGCGTATCTCTGGCAAATAACCTTTCTTTGCACATTGTTAGACAGCAGGGCAGGATGCACCGCCAGCGTAGATGAGAAGGTGGGTTCATCTTCTTCATTTAAGTGATAAGTTATGTCATCTAAAAAATTAGAGCATGCACCAATATCCTCAGCTTGTGTATTCATAAGCCAAGTTTCATCCTTTAACATTCTAGCAAGAACTTGTTTGAAAGGGGCAGCGCGAATACGGTTTTGAATGGTATTTTTGTTCAGATCAGTTATTTTACCGTGCGATTTTACAAAATTCAAAATTATTTGGAATTTTTTCTCATCATTCACCGTAAGGTTATTCTGTAGGGAAGATGGAATTACAGTACTTAATTGATTTACAGAAAAGAAGCATTTTACAAGTTTGTCTATTACATATCATGTCTTACAGACTTACCAGAATAGCAAGGTTGGGCGTAGCCATATTTTTACACCTTCAGAAGGTCGTCTATCCTCGTGGCTAGAATCCGCGGACAGGCCAGACGTTACAGAATAGGAGTAGAACGCGTACAGATTAAAAAAAAAAAAAAAGGATAAAAAAGAACACACAAGAAAAAACTTAGAAGGAAAATTAAGGATAGCAAAAAACGTGACTTCCACCAGTTTATGACAAAATACAGCTGATCAGTGGCAAGAGATGGCACAAGCAGCTAGAAATACTATGCAATTTGATTAAGAAAGCGCTATCTATTGAATATAATTGCTACTTTGTACTTTGTTAAATTAATAATTACACAATTTTATTAATAAAACTGTGACTATATTACTTGCTATTAAACAATTTAAGTTAGGCAATAAATTAATTTTGTATTAATCACAGGGCTATACAATGCTTTCTATGAATTGATTTGTAAATCCGAAGTTTAGTTACCGCTTTGGAAGCAAGCTTACCAATAATTTGATTATGGCGAAGAAAATGTTCTCATTTCAACACAAGTTGTAAGTTCCACTCGCTATTCATTAATTCAATTGTTCAATTTGTTTGATTGTTTAATTCATTTACTTTTCTCAAACTGTTTCAAAAAAAGTGAAAGCTGGTTATTAATCGAATTATTAACTATTCGAAATCGTCGCCATCTATCTCGAGCGTAAATTTTTATTAAACAAAAGCAATCCATTCCAGTTGCTACCTAAGGCAAAATGTTATGGTCAATTGTTTTGTTTCGCGCTGTCCTATTCTCCTCAATTTGCTTTTCAATCTTCGATCTATCTTCGATCTGCACAAGCAATTCAGCTGTGAAATAAGAATCTAGAGTTTAAAATGATGTTTCATTTCACAATTAAAGCAAATTAATCTGAAATGAGCTTTCAAACGCCGCTCTAAAAGATTCCTTATTGCCTTCATAGATCCCGCACTCAGCATAATCTCATATCTGGTGATTTTAAACACGTCAGTTATGCATCCATTCCAGCACATGAACAGTCTCTAGCCTGCACGTTATAGCTGTAGAAAGGTGTTGATTTTTTAAATAAATACATTTTAATATTTTTTGATGCGTCCACTGCAATAAATGGAGAAGATCAGCGGTAAAATTGGTGCAAATAAATTAAAAACTTACAACTTACAATTCAATCAATTTGTTGACTAAAGCTCCAAATGAGATTTTGACACAGCTGTTGACAGTCTGATAAAACTAAAATTTTGGCATTTCAAATATTCATTACTAATAATAGTAGTTGCTAATGAGAAATGAGAAATAATTAAATTTATTTTTACGCATAAATAAACAAATAGATTAATTGTTTCGATTTTACGCTGTTTTTATGTTGCAAATCAAATGAATTTGATTTTTCGTCCTCGCGATTCCAACATAAACCAATAATTATTGCTATGACTTAATAAAACTCAATTGGTTTAATTAATGTTTCGACTTTTGCCTCGAATTATCTGTCAAATCAAAAATTAAAAAAACTATTCTGATTTACAGATGGGAAATTAAAGTTGATTTTGTTTTTTGTTGTAACAGAGAAGTTTGAAAATTACTTTTCCGCGATTCGCTTCGCTGTCTCCACTCTCTTAACCTTGATTTAATTTACTAATTAAATGAGATGAACGGAAGAAATTTAATGAAACATTTAAAGAGTCAAATTGTCACCAATTTAATAACAAACATCAATCTAGATCATGGTTAATATTTGTTTCATTTAATGTCACATTCAAGAATCATCTTCATATTATCATTCAAATCATGGTCAATCTAACAATCATTGGCTGCTAGAGTTGCAAGTTATAAGGATGATTAAGACGATTATGATGTTAATCATGAAGATGTTAATGATTTACTCAACGATTTCATATTGTTTCCTCTTCCGAATCAAAATAGTTTGAATCACATTAGTTTGTATTATGGATTCAATTAGCACTTTCATTGACAACTTCAAATCTCAATGTCAATCCAAGTCCAAAGATTGTCATTAACAATTAGAAGGCACAATTTGATCATTTAAATGCAATCAGTTGAACACACAAAGCAAAACATGAATTTAATTCCAATCAAAAAACATTGAAAAATATTGATTGTATTAATATAACAATAATTTAACACCAATTTGACATTAATCGTGTTAAAACTAATGTTATTAATAATAATACTGACAATAGTAACAATTAAAATGAAAGTAGGTTTGAATTACAATTATTACAATTTAAACTTCAATGCCATTTAAGGCTATTTTCATTATTACACCCAAGTATTGACCAACTTATTATTGTATTGATTTGAGATTTTATTTTTGTTCAATTAACGATCATCAAACTACAATTACAATTGCTATTAACGGTTTAGCTTTCACTTTTCCTCTAAGAAAGATTACAATTTAACCTGATTTGGGTTTCACTTTATATGATATTTCATTCCATATTTGATTCAGATTAACTTTTTTTCATTTTCATTGTCAACATTGATTTACAATTTGTTAAATTAAGTCTATTACTGGTCTAATCAGCAATTAAACATTGATCTTCATATCTATTTGGTCTTCAGCTAGTCTTTGTTTTGATCAAAACATGGGATTCACCTTTATATGGTTGAGGTTTGTCACATTCAAATTGTTGACTCTTAAGCAGAGTCTAATAAAATTTCTGTAAAATATCAATGACTTTTACAAGTAACAATCAGAGAAGCAATCAAGTGAATGGAGAAGGAAGAATCATCCAAATTTGAAAAACAAAACACTTGTTTCCATTAGAGATGCCAGGGAATAAAGAATCACTATTTGTATCTTCTCGTTATTACCATAATAGTACAAAATTAATGATGTTTAATAAGACAATGGTTGTTGGAAGTGGTTGATCAACAAAATCTGTTAACAGGTTGTTCATTGAACTGGACACAATCAAAATGATTAAATTAAAATACACTGTAATCACCATAGATGAATCAAACTATTGGTTGAATGAACTGGATATTTTATTTTATTTTAACTCTCTTCCTTTCACTCTCAGTCTTTCACTTTTTAATGATTATGTTGATTTACATCTTACTAATTCATCTTTAAGGTTAAACCGTGATCTCATCAAGAATCAACTTCACCTTTTTTCAGCAACAATTTGTTATTAAGTTAATCATATTAATCAGTAAGTAAAGTCTAATTTACATTCAACTATTGAACCCTAAAATATTTTAACTAGAAAGGTTAAAGTTGGCTCCATAGATGGCAATCTAAACGACCAACTTGCATAGATTTTTAGCTCGCTTCTTCTAATTGAAGCTAATTTAGATCAATTATTATTTTTTATTCGCATTTTAAGTTCCCTTCACGTGTTCCGTGTACCAACTAATTTCATTAAATAGTTTGATTTCATTAATTTTTTTCCAAAACAACCAAGGTAAGTCTGATTCACTCAGCATTCAATTACAAAAAATATGAAGTCACTATTAATAAAAAGTAAGCATAGACAAACCGATAGAAAACCCTTTTTCTTTTTAACTTGATTATCTTTTTTCTTTTCAGTAAATCCCAGTCAATTTCTTGAAATAGATTCAATTTAAAATTCCCATTTCTTAATCTCTTATTTTCCAAATGAACAGAGCAAACGATAGACATGGTTTGGAGTCCAAATGAGCGATCGACTGACTCTCCTGGAAGTCTTTCCTCGATTAAATAATATTATCTTCTGACCATAAATGCTGGACTCAAAATAAAATTTTAACGCGAGATAATTTCAACTAAAATGAAACTCAGCAAAATGACATGGAATGATTTCACCTCAACTAAAAGGCAATAACCAATGGAAAGAATAAGAATGAAACCTGAAGCTATTCAACGCCAAACCACCCTGAAAAACAACAGACACATAGTGTTAAAGATTAACATGGAAATGAAGGAAGAAGCAAAATATTTCTGAATTTTGTACAAACCTGTCCTACAAAGGAACACTCGTTACTTTTATTATTTTTTCTCTTTAATTTTCTCAGCATACGTGAACTCCTACAAATTTTTCCTACAAAATTAAAGATCGTTTTATAACATGATCAATCGTGTAGACCTAACAGTAGACCTTATAGTAACTGTTCGGGTTTGCTCTTCATATCGAGAAGTTTCCGTTTTTGGATCATCGTTAGTCTCAATGCTGAAAGACGAGAGAAAATAGTAACATCCATGGCAACATGAATAACAAGTAATGATAAATATGACCTGTTGCAGTTTAACCAGAAACCCTTTTTCCTTCCATTACCTGTTACTTTTTACCACTTAATCATCTTCACTTTCTCTCTTTAAATTGCTCCTCATCTCTCTTCACACTTCCACCTTTCACTTTCACATTGGTGAACTTTTTCTTGCCACTCTGCCTGCGGCTAACGGATTCCAGTACAGGTCATCGTCATCAATTTGTTTTTTCATCTCATCCATAATCTTCCAGCCTTTCTCAAACATTTTTCAACTTATATCTATTAACTCCATAGGTGAGAATAAGATGATTGCTAGTGAAGTTAATTAAGTAATTACCGTGAGTATTATAAAAAAAGCTGTAAGCCTGTGATCAGGTTATCAACTTTCTTACCTTCATAAATAATAAATCAAAGAGGTAAACAGCTCATAAGAGTTTCAAATTGGATGTGCCAGAAAAAGATGCAGAAAAAGTGAAATGTATCTGCTAATGATGGATGAGTTTACTTATCTTATTTTGGCCTTACAATTATAATAATGATTATTATTATCAACATTATTTACCAGTTGATTATTATTATAATCATCCTTTTCACTCTCTTTTCACTTTTATTAGCATTCATCATTATTACAAGATGTGAACAACGAACTGTGAGGCCGAACAATGGCCTCAACCAAATCGTGATTCCTTTGGTTTTTTTGGCTATGACGGGTTCAGTTACATATGTTAATGATTATGGTTAACTTGAAGATGATTGACCTTTTCCTACTCTTCCTCCTTTCATACCATAATAATGAACAGTTTTTTGCCTTTGATCATTTCATGTTTTGTAATAGTTTATAATATAGTTAACAACATTGGAAACCAATTCCAAAAAAGGTAATTTAATTGTTAACTCATTTGCCCTTTATGGCCAGCATTCATCAACAACGGTAAACAACATTACCAAACCAGTTATCTTACGTAGACTTGATTGTTTCTTGTTTAGATGGTCAACCTTTTCCTGGTCAATTCTGGTCTTTTACAGATTGTTGTAAATACGGAAGTGTTTGAAAATTCAGCTTTCAGGATTGTATAAAAGTAAAAGTTAATTGTTATGAAAATTGAAGATCATCTTTACATCTGGCAAACCGTGAATTACATGTTACGAGTTACAAGTATATCGATTGGCGATGGTTTTTGGCTAAACGTGTTTAAGATGATGATCATGATCTCGAAGGAATCCATTAATTATAATTACTTGAGTTGTCCAAGTCCAGCTAATTGAAGGTCAAACCTTAATCAATTATCTATTCTACAAAATGACCTTTGAAAGTTGCCCTTGAAATGATTAGGAACACATTTTTATTTTTATCTATTGGTGGGTTTGTAAATCAATTGAAACATATAATATTAGTATCAATCATGAGTGAATGCCAAAAAAAATCATGAAAATATTCCACAAATGCAACAATTAACTAATCATTCAAAAGCTGTTTGGTTCATCCATTTGAGCCTATTTGAGTTAAAATGAAAGCTAACAGCCTCAGGTATTAAAGCATCAAAGTCAATCTTCTATTTACTTGCATTGGCATTACAAATGGAATCACATTTAACCTAAATTTGGTTTTTCCTGTTTCAACAATGATGTCTACAAAATATTATCATTAGGCACCTGAACAATCAATTTTCGATCAAATTATATCAAGTTGAAAAGTAATTTAAGATTTAAATCAAAAAGCGAAGTCTAAAATATATCGATGTTAATTTTGTTTAATTTTAAATTGCTCATCTCAAAGCTTATCTGAACTCCAAGTGATTCTGGATAAAAATGATTTTGACATTGAAATTTAGTTAGGATAAGACAGATAAGGTCAATCGTTGGTGAGCTGATCAACATTGATATTATATTACAATTTAATTTTCATACAAGAAGCAGAGAGAGAGAGAGAGAGACAATATATTGTGTATCCTTGAGTTGAAAAAATGTTAACTACATTTAATTAACTTTTCTCACAATTTATTTTCATTCCTTCGACATCTTTTTGTACTTTTTCTTCTTGCATGTTGAGGGTCATTTTATAATGATCAATGTATTATTGTAATCAAATAATACATGTCAACGGCTCATGTTAAGCTAATACTCGAATCCTTGATGTAACAATGATGATAATAGATGTACAATTGTCATACGAAAAGGTTACGGAAGACAATTCAGCACTTAGTAAATCACAGCTCAATTGTTTAAGAAATTTTATGACTCAAGTTAGGAGTATCTTGATCAGGTTGATTATGAAATGCATGTTTGAATCATAAAATTTATCAGATAATATTGACCAGAGTCATTGGCCTAACAACAGTACATTTACATTGATATTTAAGATTTTGATCACTTCCAGTATTATTACTTCAGTTTACAGAATCAATGAACAGTTTCTGTTGGAAATGATCCTGTCTTATCGCTTTCATAGACTGGTAGACTTGATTGCTTTTCGTTTCATCAAATCAATCAAAAAAATCATTATTATCATTCCATTTATATTGAAATTGTGATTTCTTGCAACTGAGTTGAACAAAAAAAATTACAATACATTTAACAACGCTCAGGCGAATCAAAATGGACACAATAAGAGAAGTGGATTATCAAGGTTACAGTTAATATGTTGAGGCTATTGGTATATGCATGTTGTTGTTGGTTAAAACAATGAACCAATACTGGAAAAGACCGATTGTTGGTAACATGAATGATTGTTTTACTGGATAGCAATTTGCAAAATATGTTTGCAATTTACAACTCGATTTGGAGGAAAACGTGAAGTCCATTAATTACTCTTGTGTTGATACAGTATGACTTTGTGTGAGTGTACTTTGCAAACTTGTACTAAGTTGATGATCAAGTAAATCACTTTGATTTCTTAGCTTTACTTGTTTAGTCATTTAATATTTTATCAGATTTCAGGTAATTCGCTCGGTAATACAACTTGGTAATGCAACTTGGCAATACAGCCTGGTAATATAGCTGGTTTCATGTGGCTTGATTTTACATTTCACTTGAAAAGATAATCTCAATTTTGGTCTTCTCCTTGTCATACAAGTTACTTGTATCTTCTTGATACACCAAATCCAGAACGGTTTATCTGATCCTCATCATCACCATCACCAGCTTTCTTTGTAACTAGACAAAGTTCCTGTTATCATGGCAAAAAAATGGTGAAAAATAAAGCAGAACTTCAGGTTTACCAAGTATTGAGAGGGAAAGAAAAAGTCTTCTTATTACTTACAAGTTAATCTCATTGATTTAATTGTCACTTTTGAACTTTTGTTTGCATCATCTTTAAACACTTGATCAATCCTTGAAGTTGTTGTTTAATTATTTTCATGGAAGATCGGTAAAAGTGTCAAAACTGTGGTACAATGAGCTTACCATCAATAATACAAAATGGTGTAGTCACATTTTTGTATTGCATTTATCATTGAAAACGATTGAAAACATCAATATGTTACAAGGTTTCACCAGTTTCCTGATGTTCCAATATATATATTCTTATAAAATTTAATATAATATCTCATGAAATTCAATCAAATGATGAAACTGTAAAGAAATTAAGAGGCAGAAGGACAAATGAAAAAATATGTAAAAAATAATGAAGGATGAAATAACGTACCATCCATCAGCTGTTAAAGTAATTTCTTATGAAATAAGCTGTGCTATTAGCGCTTTTTAATTGCCATTTTTCATGTCAAAAAACCTTATTTTTATTTTATGCCTGCATAAACGATTAAAATAAGATCTATAAGGTCAATCTATTAACATCAGAATCGTCAGTTAACATTGAATTGACAGTGAATTATTAATTTAATCTCGTCTCAATAATCAATCTATACAATATATAAAGTCAAAACATGAAATTTTTGCGCTCAAATTATGTCGTAACTAAGTGGGTTCTAAGGTTAATTTTTACATAGAATGAAAGCCATGATTAAACTACAACCACGAAAAATAGTCAGGACTTTTTCGGAATTCAGGTTCATGAGAAATTCACGTTTGAACAGTGTGGGGGAAAAAATGCAGAATCCGTATTTTGTAGCATTGTGTTTGGGGGAAAAACTTTTGGTTATTTAGATTCATTGTTGGGTAAGGAGTTTATGTAGAATTGCCTTCTGATTAAAGAGTAGAGTTGGTGAAAACCTGGTGCTTCAACTTTAAAAAGGAGATCGAAGTTTCAACTTTGGACTCTATTTTATGCTCCTACAATCAACAAAAAAATTACATGTGCTTAAAGAAAGGCTTTTCCAAAATGAACCTTATCAAAAAGAAAAAGATTTCAACTTTTGGACTTATTCTAACGTGTTTTTTCATTAAGAATTTATTTCTTTTGCATTTGAAATTCCTTGAATTTGGTTAGAATTAAAAAGAATTTTGCGATCAGTATGATCGCGGGCTGGCTTGTATTATCTAATTTTAGAGGCGATATATCGTTTCGTATCCATGTTTCTTGTCTAATTGCACTCTTGCAGCATTGATAATTTGGCGTGAGTTGAAATTAACTTCGGATTGTTTGCAAATTAAAATATTTAGATGGTTTAATTGGCAATCTGATCAACTTGCTGCCCTTCAAAGTGGACAATTAACACCATAAATTGCAAAATAGGAAGAGTCAAAATAGGTTAAGGATTAGAGTAAATTGATTGGGATTGATTAAAATGCAGGTGAGAAACAAAATGGTTAATTCATTTTGATTTGAGGGTCTTCTTGACTGCAAACCACTCCAAACATCATCAAAATGATTATTATGGCGATGATTATGTTTACAGTTTTATGATAATTTTCATGATAAGTGAAAAGCAAATGAATTTTGAATATTTATAATCAACCTTGTATTGAACAACTGGAAATTGCTCTGTATTTTAAAGAAACTCTTGATTTTGTCTTGTAAAATGATAAAAATAGTAACTGTTCAACTCAAGTAATCAATTGTTGTATTGTTTAATTTCATATTCAAGTCTTTTCTGACCAACTAGATCAACTGAACAAACAATCAATTCATTGTGATGAAATGAAAGTGAATGGCAAACCTTAATAAAAAAAGAACAAAATTTAAACACGATTTCTGATTTATTATTAAATGTTTTTTGTGGTTAATTAAAAATCAAAACATGTTCATTTTTATGGTCATTACGTTACATTGATTTTTCATGTTTCTTGAGTAAGGAATTCAGATAATCTTGACTTAACCTTGATTAACATCATCTTAATCAACGGTTAGATTGTTTATTTTGCTTTTTTATTGTGGTTTAATGTTCAACTCATTGGCTGAATAAATTTAAAGTCATTTTACAATGAAACAATTTGATTAGTTGATTAATGTTCACGCTAAATTGGATCAATTTCATCTGAATAAGATTGCATTGAAATTGTCATTGTTTAGCGCATTAAATTGTCGCATTTGGAGCGAATTGAAGTTGAATAGTTAATCGCAGTAATTGAATCAATCAAGTATGCGATTAAGACGAAAAGCAATTAACCATAGAATTTGATTCAATTGAGATGACTATTGATTCAATTATAAATGAAAAGCTTTTTGGTTATTACAAATAATTAACCTCATCTTTGAAAGTTAATCAGCAAAAAGGTAAAATTAATTACTAAAAAAGATAACAAATTACAGTATCAATTTGTTTTCTCCCTTAAATTAATCAACTTGACCACAAACTTGATAAGCTTTGGTTTCTATCCAAACTCAGCTTTGTGCAACAATCAAATAAATGTTTTGCCTTTTGTGTAACTCTCGGTGTTCATCTTAAATTGAAAACAACATCCAAATCGATTGATTTGATAAGTTATAATTATTATTATAATGATTATTATTATGAATTTGGCCCGAGGAGAAGCAGCAACAATAATCATCATAATTATTATCACCATCATAAACCCTAATGTAACTGTCAAATCAAATTGAATCTCTTGGTATATAATTTGATATCCTGAACAAAACGTTTAGAGATAAAATTACATATCAATAATTATGATTTGGGCAGCATAATAATAAAGTCATTAACATGAATCTTTCAGTCCCGAATCAAAAGTATCTCCATGTTTATCTTAATCAGAGGTATCATCTGGATTTTGCCATTCCAATGGTGTTGGTATTCAATTGACGCAATCAGGGCTATCCAATGACGGCAACATTAATTGAAAATTAATTGACGAGAGGACAATTACGAAACTGTGAAAACAAGGTAAATACAGCGACCAATAATTCAATCATACACAAATTATGCAAATTTGTACAAACCATTGAATCTTTTGAAACCATTTGTGCAGCCGAGTCGTTTAATCCTTCTGGCAGTTCCAATTTGAAACTTGGAATCCACTTAGAGTCAATAAGTATTCCAATTCTGATTTCACTTAGATGCCACCATGGATTGTAACTGTGTTACCTAAATTTGTGAAATACAATTGGTAATTGAAAGGTTATTGATTTCAAGATTTGCTTCACTTTAAGAGCGTTGTTTGGGTTTCAGATTAAAATTTTCAGTATCAATTATTAAATCGATTCTCTTCTGTATTAACCATTCAGTTTCACGCTTCCTCATTTCTTTCTACTTTTCATCTTCAATTCCCTCTTAAATCTTCTTTACTCTCTTTCTACCTTTCTTTTCTCTCTTTCTATACCTCGAATGTACTTGAGATGAAATTGAAAAGGTCACACCAGTTTGGATTCCGATTTCCCGATGACCTCGAGGTCTGATTGATTAGAGTTAATGTCTCAAGTTTCAAAATAAAAAGACTGAGAAGTATTATCCATGATTACTTCAACTGTACCATGATATTATTAATTTTTCAATTAGTGTAATTAATCTCTTTCTGTCACAATCATCATAATGTTCACTTGTCAACATGATTAGTTGAGATACTTAAATTATTCATTATGGAACTGATCAAGGCTTTCATGAGAGTTTTTTGTTTGCTATTGAAAACCAGTAAACAAGTGAATAAACAACAGCAACAAAAAAAATACAAGATGGTTGCATCTTGATGACAAGTGGAAAGATTAACAGTTATTACTTGAATCAAAATAAACTTGTTTGATAATGGTAATGATGATTATGCAAATGATGGACGTTGATTTTGAAAAGTTAACCCTTTGAGTATTACATAACAAGGAAGTTTCTTTTGTAGCTTCGTCACAATCATTACCTCCATTATGTATTTCACTTTCACCAGATTAACAGCAGCATTAGGCTCATCATCGTGGTCGTTGATGGGTTCCAATCAGCCCAAGTCCATTTATCAATCTTAACTGCTTCTCTCTGTTAAATCAACTACAATAGTTCAAGTTTATCATTTCAAGTAATTTTCTTGGCATAACTTGGCGTCTCTTGTTCTTGGAATGAGACTCAACAGGTGTCAATCTTGTTAAAATAATCCTTTACCATTCTCCTATTGGGAATCAAGATGAGAATCCATTTGAGCACCATCAATTTCATCAAAGAGTAAATCAGGAATCAATTAAGTTTAAATAATGTTTCATGAAGGCCCAAACAACGTTACATGTTTAATCATGATTTATTATAAACTCAATCAGCTAGTTAGACTATTGCATATTTTTGATGCATTATCTGAAGCTGGGTTGACCAGGAATGATCAGCAGTTAACTGGCAGTTTGATTTATAATAATTAAATAAATGTTTGTGAATCGCAATGAAAAGATACTAAGACCAGAGGTTACAAGAGCAAGTTGATACAAGTGAAGAAACAATTTGACTTGTAGTTGAGCTTTAATTCAGCTGATAAAAGTAAGTTGAACTTGAAATTAAGGAAATAAAAGTAAAAAAAATCAAATAAACTTTTACATTTGAGCTTTAATTGCAATAAAAACCATTTTAAAAAACCGTTACAGATTTGCTGATAAGTCAGCTGATTCAGCTTTAAAAAAGGAGGGAAAGCTCAAAAAAAATTTAAGCGTGTAAATAAACCTTTTAGTCAATTTCTGTATCTTTAATTGTTTTCTTCTTCCAGTTAATTTTTATTAATTTCATAATTGCAGGGAAAAGTATCGTAACAAGTGAATTACACTGGCTGATAATCAATTTATGTCTGTGTCAACAACGGGATGCTGTTACTTTATAGTCAGGCTTAAGGCTTGTTACGCATACTGATTCAATGCAGCTGATATCAAAATATTATTTTCAGTGGAATACTTGATTTCAGTAGATTTCTCATCACGAATAAACCTTCCTACAGGTTTGAAATATTACTAAAGCTGTGATGGTAAAAAGGCTCGTTCTCTATATTTGTGATATTTAATGTCCAACTGGATCATCAACTTGATCACCAGCTCAACGATCAAAAGGAGAGTTTAAACTGAACGAGGTACTGAAGACGAAAAATAATAAAATATTTTCATACAGGAAACGTTAATTTAAATCAAGTTACTTCTTTTGTACAAACAACTTGATTAAATCGGATCTAATCCAGTTTTTTTTTTATTTTTACCTTAAACTTCATTTTGAAAGATTTAGTAAACCGTATTCCTTGCTTCGTTTTTTTCTGCTTCATTATCAGATACCCAAGAAGGCAAGAAGATGATGATCAAGTCGAGGAAGAAGACAAGATAATCCAACATAAATATGAACGAGTTAAAATTACAAGATGAAAACGATGACGATGAAGAGGGTGCTGCTGCTGATGAGAAACTTACTTTCTTAATTTGTCACTTACCTTTTTTTCACTTTCATTACTCTCAGTGGTTTACAAGTTTTTTTTGCTGTCTTGGGCAACCTTGATTACATGTTGAATCACTTGAAGTCAATGAGCATTTGGATTTATTCTTCCACACAATCCAGCATCTACCTACTTATAAACACGAATCACATTTTCATCTTCCTGATGATCAAACTGTCATTAGACTATGTTAAGTAACAACAACAATATTTGACCCGCAAATATCAACAAAATCAAGGTAAAAACAAGGGAAAGAAAAAACTTTAAGATGATTTTAATGTTATGAAATGTCCTTTAAAATGATACTAATGAGCAGCAATTTGATTTAATTCAAAACTAAATTATTTTTCGTTTTTTTTGTTTCACCAGATGAAGAAAGATGGAAACCAAGGAAGACTAAAGAAGATCAAAAGAGACAGAGAGAAAAAGACTAAGAAATACTAACATTTGAAAAGCTAAGCAAGCATTGAAAGTCTGAAAAAAATCAAGGAATGCCAAGGTAGGGTAGTGAAGACCAAGGAAAGATCAAGACTTTGAACTACTCTGAACAAGCGTCGAGAATAAGAATTACAAGATAAAATCATAGAAAGACAAAAGAGAATGGAGACTGAATCCAGGAAATATGATGAATATTGAAATACTGAGCGAGATTGAAAAATCATGAGATGACCAAGAAAGATCAATGAAGACCAAAACTTGAAAATTGGAAAGCTAAATGGTAGTGAGGATATAAGCTGACCCATTAAGATTAAAAATACCTTGTAAAATGATAGGATACACACAAGCAAGGAATAGAGAAAAGGATAAAGAACTGGAAATACTGAAAGCTTTGAAAGATTAAAAGCACAGAATGGACACTCGAGAGTGTTTCAAGATTGAGAAATACAAAGCAGAACCATAGGTACAAGAAATACTGAGGTGGATCTTAAAGAGCCAATAATAGAATAATGAATCTGCTGATATTCAGAAGAGCCAGGGGAAGCAATTTGGAAGTGAAGGGAAAAAATATCGGTTCACATCAAATTTTATAGCTAATATGGAATGAAAAATCATTCAAGTTGATGAAGTAATTGTTGCTAACCGATTACTATTAGTATTTCACCAAATACAAATAGCGCAACAAAAAAATGATATTTAGCTTGATTGATATTCACCATTCTTTTTTCACCAAATTTTGAATGACCTTTCTTTGAGGATGGTGATTAGTTGGAGAAGTAGATTGTTAAAACTATTTCAAGATTCTCTTCTTTTCATCTATTTTCTTCCTCTTTTTTCTGTTCAGTTAATACAATGATGATGATGAAGCTCCTTGTGAGTTACCTTGACAATTATCAACTTTCTACAATTATCTTTTGTAAAGTGCAATTGATCATAATTATCTGATATTTATAAATATTGTTTAAATTATAATTAACATCATTTTTTTGTTATTTCAACAAAATATTAATAATTAAGATGATGATGGATTTTGTGCTGTAGATGATGAAAATCTGAAAATTCATTTCATGTGAATGAAATTATCCTTGGAAGGTTATTATACTGATGGTTTTTGTTTTTACACTCAATGTTTATTTTAAACATAATGAAAAATTTAAAAATCAAATGAGTAAATTAACTTAAATAATGAAATAATAATGAAAAGGTTATTAGGATTTTCCAATTTCATCAAAAGCATCAATATTATTTATAATATGATTGTGGCCAATAGAAGCTGGAAAATACAATTGCCATCATGATCTATGTAACTATTATTTCCCATCTTAACCCATTCAGGTGCCTAAATCAATACAATGTTCATGAAAATACAAAAGATAAAGAAGCGGAATAACCAATCGTAATGTTAATCGAGAAAACGAGTGTTCACTGAGATCATTATTAAGTGTTAACATTCAAATCATCAACCCAGTCCACTCAGCAGCTTCCAACGGAATGCATGAGTTTTTATCAAAATAGCAATATCAAATCTCTCATGATTATTATTATTCATTCTGTTTTTCTTCCAATCAAATTGTGCACTCCTAAGGTTATATCATGATTAGTTAGTAATGCAAATGTTTAGCAAAACCGATAATCCAATCTTCGTTTTTTTCTTCTCGCTTCTTCTTTTTCTTGTTCATTATAAACATGAATGAATATAATTTACTGTATCTTCGTAAGCTCCTTGAACCATTTGCATCAAGATTCCAGTATTATACTAACAATGTCAAACCTCTTTATCCTTCATTTTTGCTTCTTTTTTATCACCTTCAAGGTAGCAACAATTCAATCGATCAAGGTTTAATATCAACAATTATTTTCATTTCAGTTTCTTCATTTCCCATTTTCTATGATCATTATCGTATAAAAAAAGCAGAGGAACACGAAGATGGTGTTGATGATGATAATAGCGAATTTCATGGCTATATTGGCTGAGGTGGTGGTTACGGTGATGACGATGAGCACAGTAGCATAAAAATAATATAAATGATAAAGTTGAATGTAAAACAAAAAGGTCAACTTAAATGAAGTTTCAGCTATACTTGTGAATAAAACAAATAAAAATTAAATTACCTCAGTAGAATGGTTTCAAATTTTTCCCGAGTCTCATAACTAGCAAATTTGGCAATAGATTAAGAGTGATTGCCAAACAAACCCCGTGAATTTGGCAGATAAAAAATAGGAAAATTTCAGTCAATATTTCAGTAGTTAGTATTGGAGTTGAAAATCTTCGAGGAAATGAGGTTTGGATTTTTAACAACAATAGATGGCGTTAACTGTAACTCAATCATATGACTTAACATGCGTACAAACCTGTTCTTTGAAACTTTAGTATTAATGATTTCGCTGAAAAGTTTTCAGTACTTTTACTTTCACTAACCTGTCTTTCACAACCTGTCTTTCACTATTCATGTTTTCGCTTTTAAAGTTTTCATTACTTTCACTTTCGCTGAGCTGAGTGCAAACCGAGAAGAACCGTGATGTTGTTTCAACGAGACACGGTTTATTCTCCATTTCATCTATATTCTGTGTCACATAATCCCATTTTGTCCAATTTTTTAATTTCATTATCGTTATCCATATCACTTTCATTAACTGCTTCGTCCTCCTCTGTGGGTCCTCAACCCAATGAAGTGTATACCGTGGACTTATTAGCGAGACAAAATGCTAAGCAACATGCTACAATCAAATATGAATTGCTTGATAACAACTTTCCACCTCTCATTGTCCGTAGAGGGGCAACCTTCAGAATGACCATTGGTTTGATAAAACCGTACAAACCTTCATTAGATAAAATTCGGATGGAATTTATGTACGGTAAAAGGCCTCAGTTGGGTAAAGGGACGTTAATTTATCTCCCAATAACTCTTAATACGCCAGAAAATAAGGATATTAATAAGTGGCGTGCCAAAATACTTTCAGTCAGTGACAATCAGCTTCTCATTGAGGTTTACGTACCACCTACAGCTGCTGTGTCGGCCTGGAAACTACGTATCTCAACGAAACAAAATGGATCTCGTAATATACGGTCATTTGATGTAAGGGAAGACATCTTTATACTATTTAATCCCTGGTCTAAATTAGACACTGTTTACATGGAAAGGGAAGATTTGAAACACGAATTTGTCCTAATGGACATCGGTAAAATATACATTGGTTCATATAATCAACCCAAAGGAAGACAATGGATTTATGGACAGTTTAACCGGGATGTGCTACCTGCCGTTATGTACATACTGGGTAAAACTAATTTAGACTATGCTGCCCGAAGTAATCCCATTAAAGTTGTCCGAGCCATTGCACAAATGGTAAGTTTTTGTATTTATCAAAATATTAGCTTCAACTTTCTAAAGAGCCGAAATTCAAGTTATTTTGTGTCAGTTTGAAAACACAGTTAATTACTTGATGTGGTCTGAATTCTAGCTTTAATGTTGTTTATTCACATTAAACTATTAATTTTAATTGATTTAGTCGTAAAGTTTTTTGTTTCCTATCTTATTGCAAGAAATACTCTGAAATTCACGTATTTCCAAGTCACTGTCATTTATTTTAGATTGCTTCATCAGTACAAGCTTTTCTTGTGAATCTGATCATGGCTAGTACTGTTAATTACCCAGAAAAAAATATTTCTGTCTAATTGTTAGTTCATTGCTAGTATTATACAGTCTCATAAATTAAGTTTTGATACCTTTTGCTCGTATCCATTTAAAACAATTTAAACTTGATTGAATTTACATTGATTTATTAAGACATTGAAGCTTAAAATTAAGCTAATCCCATTCACCTGCGTGAAAAATATAAAATGATGGAAAGCTCAGTTTATTTGGCTGAAGTTTTTCTAGTTTAATAAACACTTACTCCGGAATTTTTAAATGTTTCTTGATTTTCAAGCATTTAATGATTTTCCAATTGATTTATTTTTTAATAGGTCAACAGTCATGATGACAATGGACTTTTGGTTGGTAATTGGTCTGGTGATTATAAAAGTGGTACTCCACCATGGAGTTGGACTGGAAGTGCGCCTATTTTAGAGCAATATTATGAAACTAATGGTGAACCCGTTAAATTTGGCCAATGTTGGGTTTTTGCTGGAGTGACAACAACAGTTTGTCGCGCTCTTGGTATTCCAGCTCGAACAGTGACCAACTTCGTGTCAGCTCATGACACTGATGATTCATTGACTGTGGATAAATTTTTTGATGCCAAAGGTCAACCCATAACTGATGTTAATGCTGATTCAATTTGGAATTTCCATGTATGGACGGACGCTTGGATGACTAGACCTGACCTGCCAGCTGGTTATGGTGGGTGGCAGGTTATCGATGCAACTCCGCAAGAAACATCAGAAGGACTATATCGAACTGGCCCAGCTTCGGTGGAAGCAGTTCGTCGTGGTGAAATTGGGCTGTCCTACGATGCGCCTTTTGTTTTTGCCGAAGTCAATGCTGACCTTGTCCACTGGAAGCTTGATGAAACATCTCCATTAGGGTGGAAGAAGATGATGACCAATCAACATCAGTAAGTAACGTTTTCCATTCTTGATAGGGTTAATACGTAATATTAGAATAACTATTATTACTCAACTTAAAGACTATGATTAGGAAAGATATTTGATAATAATGATGAGTCGTGTTCAGTCCATTCCAAACATTAGATTACCTTTGGCTGTTGTCTTAAAAGATTGGGGTTTTCCTTGACGTACAGAGTGTCCTCGGTTAATATGTTCAGCATACCATGTTGAAGATGATTTCTTTAGAACAGGGATAAAAATGGAAGTAGAATGGGCGAGTCTCAATTTCGCCAGAACTTTTCTCTCTATTCAAGGTTTCTTCTGATTCAACGACTTTTTCCTTCCTCACCAAACTCTTAATCAGCTTCCATTATTAACTTACCTTACTTTTTCATCATCATCATCATCATCTTTGGGAAGAGGCGTTCAGGATTGAAGTGATATTCCCTTAGTGAAGTACTCTCATGACGAATTCATGGCTTTCCGATTACATAGAATCAACCCTGTCTTATTAACATTTACATTTCTGTAGGATGTTAATTCTTTTGATAATTATTAACAACACTGATTGTAATGGGAAACAAAAAAGCCTGCTTTATTTGAGTCATTCATCGTTTTTCCCAAAAAATATAGTTAAATGGTCACTAACCATTTTTTATGAATTATCAACCCTATTAAATCATATTAACTCATATTAACTCATATTAACCTTTCACTGTTCATCTTGACGCCTTAGTTAAACACAATCAACCTTTGATTGTCAATAATTAGCTTAAGTGTCCATTCTTATTATTTACAATTGAAGCAATGTTGACTTTTTTTTTCTCATCTCAATACATACTACAGCATTGTAGTTCAGCATGAACTTGAATACTGATTGTGTATTTAATCATTGATTCTGATCAATTTAACAGAACCAGCTGAACTCTGAAAATCAATTTCTCAATAATTAATTGGGTTAACTAAACTTACTTTTTTTTCTAAATTAATATTCATCATTAAAGAACCATTAGTTTGACTTTTTTGTTGCCATTTACCAATCATGTTTAGTCTGTTAATTGTTTTCAATGTTATTTACCTTACAGTTTATAAGATTCATTTCTTTGACCTTCAAGCCTCTGACCATTCAATACTTTTTTGCTACTAATTGTTGCTGTTCAACCAAATTATCAATATGTCCTAATAAGAAAATGATAATTGTGATTGATTTTGATTACAATTAATTATATTACATGTATAAACGTTTGTAATTTCTCAAGGTAGTCATTTTCAATTAGAAGAACGAAATTTTAAATTGTAAACAATTACACTTACAATCAAAAATGAACTAAACAATCAGACAAACCAAAGTAAATGTAAACATTAATTATAATTGACCAGAACAGATGATTTGATCATCATAATTTCCGCTTTTGTGTATATCACTTGAGATGATTGTCTCTTGACATCAATATCTAATTACCTAGAAAGATGACTAAATCCAGTTATAATCATTGACATTATTTAATGTCATCCTCATCAATAGTTGGAAATATTGAATCTTCAAATTTTTGCTTTTTTAAGCCCAAAAAAATCTCATTCAAATGTAAATTCATTAGTAATTTGCATTTAATTGCGATCAAGCAATTTTTAATCGTAGACTGTAACATGTAGAATTTTTGATAATTGTTTGCAATCATAACAATTGTCTCATGTTTTAACTTTGATTAGAAAATTTAATTTTAATATTAAATTCGTGATCAGGTTAACTTTCCTTTTCCGTTAACCAACTACGATTTAAATCATGATATCATCCAATTTTTTGTGATCATTTTTATTCAGATTGCAATCTATTATTTATCATGATAATTAAAGCAAAATTGGTTGACTATTAATCAACTTGAATTTATTTTATAACAAACATTTTCGCATAAATATACAATGTTTGATACTTTCTTCCTTAATTGTTATGCTTGTAATTATATCGTTAACGTTTGATTGCACTTTTACTGATCATCATCAACAATCATAATGAAGATCAACATGATTAAGAAACTTATCATTATTTTCATCTGTAATTAACTCAACTGACCTTGTCCAAATCTAAGCTATAATTGTAGATTAAAATTACATCAGCTGTTTCAATGATATCACAGACAATCCCAGTTTCAATTTAAATGTTAATCATCAAATATGATCTGATGATATCTAAATGCCGAAGTAACCATTAGATCATCATAGAAGTGTCTTGCAAACAATCAATTGAACAATGGTGTCCAAACTAATTCAATCAAAAAATGGTTTTCAATTCAATTTTTCACCCAATTCCATTTGAATCTTATGGATTTGCAAGAAAACATTGTCATTACTCGATTACTATTGATGCAATATTTAATTAAATTTGCAAGTTGATAGTTTTGAAAGAATTGAATGTTTAATTAAATATTTAATTGCTGAAGATGGCATTGAAGATGTTTCTGAACCTTGAACTGATAACATTCAATCCATGAATTGTGAGGTTGATCATGTTTTCCCAATTCAATTCAATATTATTTCTAATCAACCGGTTAATTGTGAATATATTTTGTTTACTAATTTTATTATCATTTCATATATTTCAGTAATTGTTATTACCTGGAATGAACACTAAAAATTAAACAAAATTAGTGAAATTTCATTTTCTTATTGATTACAAGGTAAATTAGTTTGTTTTCCTACTAAGTTATTTCTTAATTCAATTTACCTTCAAAAGTTTACAATTTTCGCCAAAATCAACTTAACTGTATTGATCAACCCATGAAAGTTTATATTAAAGCAAACAATCCTGACAGACAGAATGTAAGGTTATCGATAAATGATTAATCATTTCTGAATCCATAGCTCATGGTTAGCCGCATGGTGATGACAATAATCACAGCAATTAGCCACCTCGTTGATTATTTGGGTAAAAAAATAAAACCTTATTAGCTTCTGTTTAACTGGAAACTGTGGGTTTGAATTAATAGTTTGTTTTGATTTTTCAACTAATATTTTAAAATCAAGGTGAAACTTGATATTTTTGGAAAAAACCAACAAATCATTTGATTATTTATTTAATTAGCTAATCAATTGATTTGGAAAGATGAATATTTTTGTAAAACTTGAGTTTTCCAAGAATTCCTGTCCAATCAAGAGAAATTGATAAAATAATTTGAGATCAAATTCAGAATACATTGTTTTCAACTTAAACCATTTGATCTCTTCTGTAATTAAAGTAATCAAATGAATTGAAAAAATCATTATTTAATTTAAATATATTCAAAATGACCTTGACCTCGATCATTTACTTCACTAATTATTCACTAAAAGATTTCATGTAATTCTGATTTTTAATGCTCAAGTTTTGGGGCAATTTACCAATTTATACCTAATTGTATGATTTTCTGATCTTTGCCATTCTAAATGCTACTTTCTATCAATTGTTGCTAATTTTAAATTGATGAGCAAATTAAGTTAAAATGATTGTAAGGTAACAATTGGAAGCAATTTATTCAAAAATACATTTGACAACTTTGATCATAAGTTTCTTTTATTTAGATTATCATGATCACCGTAAAAACTCCTTTCATTGTGTTACCTGAATTGTTTCATTCACCAGCATCACTTTCATCACCATCTACTCATTGGCAATTGATTTAATTAATCAACTTGTTCACTTTCTACAAATAGTAAGACAAAGTAAATAATAGATCAGTTGATTAACATGAAGCAATTGATCTTTAAATTGTTGTTGATGGTGATGAAGATTAATGATAAAGGTAAATGATGTATCTAAATGATGAATAGGGTTTAACTGTTGGTTATTATTTAAAGTATTACAATGATGATGACAGCTCTTTGTTTTGATGAGTTGGTAACAATTAGTTTATCAGGGCTCGACATTTCAGTCAAGTTTTTTTGCTTGAATTGTACAGGAATCAGGAAGTGTATATATTCAGATGAAGAAAGTTTGAAGAAAGTAAAAGATGTAAATGTAATTCCGATTCCGGTCAATAGAACAAATCTTTTCACTGATTCTAAACTTGGTGGTTGCTGTTGATCATTTAATATTGTTGATTGTCTCAATATGATTGTCTTCCTAAACTCTCACTTGGAACTTGATAAGAATGCAAAAAGAAATGATGAAGAAGATAAAAATGTGTTATTTGCTATTATTTGTGAATTGAAAACCTCAATTAGAATATTCAGGAGAAATAAAAAAACAAGTTTATTATGTATTTATATTATATTTTGATATAAAATTAAATGATTGTGATTATTGAAGGTGTAATGATCATTTCGTTGTTCATTTCAATTTGCAAAAGTTTAATTTCTTCTTCTTTCTTCCATTTTAATCAATTCTAATAAAATATAGTCATTTAATTGAATCAATCAAATGTTGCTTCCATTGCTACTTAATATCTACCGATGATCACAGTTTATTAAATTGTTAATAACTTTTAACTTTTAACAATCTTTTAACTGTTAACCAATTTTATTGTGAATCTTTTGTTATCACAATTTATTTTTTTTTCAAGTAACACTTTCTTTTCTCTCTTCACTCTCATCTTAATAATCTTGGACTAAGATTAATTTTCGTGAAAAATTTCAATTCAACTATTAACTTTCACTCAATCAATAGCTGTTAATAACTCATCATTAATTTATCTTCTCTAAGTTTTTCTTTAAATTGAGTTACTTTCTTTTTTTCCTCAATTCAATCTTTTCTTTCGTCGTTTTCTTTATCCTTTTTATCCTCTTTCTTGTCTTCACCTTATCATCACCTTTTTCCTTCTTGACCATTCTTTGTTTTCCTTGATGTAACTTTTTTTTCCTGATCATTCTGTGTGTTCCATGAAATCTATCAATCTTATTAATCTAGACTTTTTTGCTTCTCTCCATTCACAGTGTCGGTCGTAAAATAATAACCAAAAAGGTGGGATACATTTCGGAGCTGCCCGACACTCGAGATGCTGAGGAAATAACGGACAGATACAAGAATAAAGAAGGAACCGCCGAGGAACGAATGTCGGTACTGAATGCAGCTCGAGCCGGTGGATTGGCCTATCTCTTTGAGATCCCTGAACCAGACCGGGAAGACATTAGATTTGAGCTTAAGAAACTCGATCGAGTTCCCATTGGAAATCCTTTCTCTATTGTTGTCCGAGTTTACAACAAAAGTCCCATGAAACGAACCATTACACTGTCCGTAAGTGTTAACAGTGTCTTCTATACTGGAATATTGGCACACAAAGTCAAAACGGAAAGACGGGAAATTGATATTGGCCCTAATAAAGGTAAGCTGGCTATTATTTACTTTTTTAAATCAATGCTATCCACTTGAGAAAGTCATCATTCATTGTCTTCCTTTTTCCAAGAAGACAACCTTGCTTGACATTAAAACCCTCATCATCATCGTCTTCATCTTCATCATTATTGTCATTTTGTTTTTTTACACTCTTATCATCATTGTCTGATGCTCATCTTTACAAATGATTAACATTCAGAAAGATTAACTTCTCTGAGCATTTAACATTCAAGCTCCTCTATCACCTTTGTCCTTTTGTTATTTCATTGTAAACAATGGTCAGTTCAAGGTGAAACCGTGATGAAGATAAAAAGGATGATGTAAGGATAATGAGAGTTCCGGAAGATAAGAGAGTAAGATAAATGCGGTCAACTTGTTGATTCATATTGAAAAAGATGTATCTTAATGAAGATCCAAGTGGCCTTAAGGGTGATAACATTTAACCTAAATTATAATTTCCGGTTGATAGATTATTGTATTGAATGTTGTAATAGGTTTCAAACTGATATAATAGGGTGATGTTTCACCTATCAGTTGAACGTTGAACGTGTTTATTTGTTTAAATAGCATAAATAATAATAACACTTTTAATATAACTTTTTCTTCTTCTCCTTCATCTCTAAATCCATCAACTATTATTACAATTTTTCTGGTTAAAAGTTAAGAGAAATTTAATATTCTTTTATTTCCGCCTGATATGAATTAGTTTAATATAATTCAAGGGTTGACCAGTGAGTGAAGTTTAAAATGTAAAATTTTAATTTATTGTTACAAAATCTCATTCAACTTTAGCTTCAATGGATTTTTTGTTAAGTAATCAAAAGCTTGATTTAATTACTGTTTAATGAAACAAAATTAAATACACAGAGACTTGGAATTAATAATCATTTTCAAGGTTAGATTTTTCTGTCGGATAATGGGTTCAATTGATCAACCCAACAATATTCAATTTGAATAATCGTTTAGGTTTATCTTGAATTATTTAATGATTGTTAACTTTTCTTCATTTATCATCAAGAGATTCAAATTTATACTCTTCCCACAGTTTTAATGGTTAACCATGTTAAGCATGTTTACCAAACTTGATTTGATTCTCATTCAATGAAACAATAAAAATTAACCAAATAGACTTAGCAATTTTCAAGGTTAGATGTCAGATTATCAGTTTGAACAGAAGTAAATGAAAAAAAAATCATTTCATTTGAATAATTTACTTTGATTTTAGTATGATTGGTAACTGTTAACGTTGTTACTATCATCATGCAATCGAGAGAAATGCTGTTGGCGATAATAGTATTGAGTTAGTTAAAACATGATCAGATTGAAAAAAAAGAAGATGAAAAATGAAAGTTTGACAGATAATTCAGAATAATAATGCAACATAAACAACACAAATCTTAATGTCATTAATACATTAACAGTAACAGTTAAACGACAATTAAAACAATTTTTTTGTTTTCAACACAGTTAACATGGAACGTATTTTTTTGTTTCATGTACAATCAACATGATCATCACCATTTATTTAATATTATTATCAAAACACTTTGCTCTCTGTGCACAGTAAATACGTGTTTACCTTTTTACCTTTTTTTGTCCCCATTAACGGAATGTTATTCAAACTTGTATTTAGGAAATAACCATGTTTAATTGTCAAAATCAATGGGAGGTTAATTACTCCCCATAGTGTAAAGTCAATTGATAACAAATAGGGAAAGTAAACTTTCTCCTCTTTATCTATCAATTCAATATCGATGATGATGGTCCATCGGTCAAGAATGCATTGAAACAGTAATAATTGAATGGCTATTGTATTGTTACCTTAACACGTTTTTTTCATCATTATTTGATTCTCAATCTTTTGTTACTACCTCTTTGTATGCGTTATATCAACGATTTAGAATAGATTTGTGTCTCTCATCTCAAGCTTCATCTTTTTCTTTCCTTCTACTTATTGATTCTTCTTCTTCAATTGAGCATAAGAACAAAAATTTTTGATATTATTTTGTTTGAAGTTTTCATCATTATTATTTGATAATAACTAACTTTTTTTCTCTCATTTACTTCCTCTTACAGTCTTTGAACATCGGGTCAACATTTTGGTCGCTGACTATTTGCCTTATCTGGTTGATTATTCAATGTTAAAGATTTATGCTGTTGCCTCGGTCAAGGAAACATCTCAGACATGGTCTGAGGAAGATGATTTTGCTGTTGAAAAACCTCCATTGGCTTTAACTGTCGTCTCTTCTGGCCACGGATTAACAGTCGGAGTTCCTTTCAATCTTGCCATTGAGATAACTAATCCATTAAATGTTATCTTAACCAATTGTAAATTAACCGTCGAAGGAACCAGCCTAGTTAATCGGGTTCAAACGGTTGCCATACCTGATATCAACAAGAAAACAAAGATTTCTCATATTGTGCAATTAACACCAAGACGTCCCGGCGAATCAAATATTGTTGTAACATTCCAATCTAAACAACTTGGTGATGTTTATGGATCCAAGACAATTTTAATCAATTAATTGTAATTAATATAAAAAAGAACGATCACAATCAAAAGACAACACAAACCGATTGTCTTTTAAACCCTTTTTAAACAAAAACACCGCAAAAATTCAAATAAAAATGAAATCTCATGTAATATTAAAAATTAAATTGACTTAAATAAAAACAACAAAATTTTTCCAAACAAAAACGTTTATTATAATAAGTTTATATGCCTTTGTTTTCCGAAGTCCCGTCAATTAAGGAGGACAGGAAATTGCGTTTGGCTGCTTATAGCGTTTCTTCTAGTTTCTGGGAGTTGAGACAGCATATCTTCCGTGAATTTAGAGGCGCTGTCGCGGACATGGTACAGGGTCGATGGTGTCCATAGTGTTGAGCAGATGGATGGGACTGTTAGCACTTCTGCATGCTTAAGAGCTGGATAACATATGGGATGATTGGTCCGTGTTGGGATACTTGTAAAGGCCCTATTTAATGATGTTTTTTATGAAGGTTTTGATGCGGTTGGACTGTGTACCGGTTTAGATGCGATTTAGGGATAAATTTGGGATTTTTAGTGTTATTTATGATTGATGCAATGGCTCCATCTATCGACAGTTTTTCGCTTTTGTTACCGAATCGGGGAGAAAACGGTTTGATTCCTCCGTTGTTTTTGTTTTTTGTTACCTTGTTTAAAATAATTTTTGAATTTTCTCACTGACAGTTATTGTAGGATTATAACTTTCTGTTGTTTTACAATTTTGGTGTTTTTTTAATTATTTGTGACTCTAAACTTTTACAAACTTTACTAATATTATTTATAATATTTATTACTTTAACTTTTTTTACTTTTTCTACTGTTTCCATCATGGCGGCCAATTCCCACAACTTACAGGTAAGTCTACATAATCTTCAGCTAAGGAATCATTTACAAAATGACTTTTAAAAACTTCACCTCATCACTTTATTCACAGACCAACACCACTGTTTCAACTGCTACAAATACTTGCCTCGAATTGGCCCTTGAAGGTGAAAGATTATGTAAAAGCTGTGATTTTGAAGGTGGCATCAACTTTTTTGAAGCTGCCATAAACATTGGTACAACCGACAAAAAGACACTTTCTGCGATTTACAGTCAAATTGGTAATGCTCATTTTTATTTATCAAATTATGAAACTGCTTTACACTATCACACTTTGGATCTTCAATTAGCCAAGTCAATGAAAGATATCATCGGTGAAGCAAAGGCCAGTGGAAATTTAGGAAATACACTGAAAATGTTAGGTCAATTTGAAGAGGCTGCTATTTATTGTGATAAACATTTACAAATATCTCGGTCTTTGAATGATAAAGTTGGTGAGGGCCGCGCTCTCTATAACTTAGGTAATGTGTATCACACCAAAGGAAAACATCTTGCATCCAATAGCTTTCAAGACCCAGGTGACTTTCCCGATTATGTTAAGAACTGTTTTCTTAAAGCTGTCGATTATTATGAGAGAAATTTACAATTAATGATTGAACTTGGAGACAAATCCGCTCAAGGCCGTGCTCTTGGTAATCTTGGAAATACCCATTATTTATTGGGTAATTTTGATCAAGCTATTTATTACCACACTGAGGTATTTAATGAAAAAGTTTAATTAATTATGAAATCACAATTCTCTAGTTATCGATCATCGGTCGGTCTAATACTCATACTCTTGTTTTATATTAGAGATTAAGAATCGCTCAAGAATTCAAAGATAAAGCTGCTGAAAGGAGAGCTCATTGTAATTTGGGTAACGCGCATATCTTTCTTTGGGATTTTGAAAAAGCTATTTATAATTTCAAGTGAGTATTGCCTTTTGGATTTACAGTTTTGTATTGTTCCTTATTTCTGTAGCTTGAAAGCCGACAGAAAGCTCTTGTGTAAAACATACCTGATTAACACGTCCATATTCATCGTTAGACTTGAATTGAATTGATAAACACAATTAGTCAGGATTATAACGCTATATTTGAGGATAAATTTTCTTCATAATGAAAATATAAATATAAGTGATCAAAAATTATTGTTTTAATCGCAAGCAAGTCTGAATTAAAGTTGCTATCTTTTAGGTCTCGTGATGAAAAACAATTTGGCATTAGGAAATCAAGATTCAACGGCTGGATGATACTTTTCAATAGTTGAATTTTGGTTAATAGCTATTTATTATTAGCCAATTTGATTCTGGATGAAGATGCTTTTGCTTCGATTGGGACAATTGTTTTGTTTTCTTCCGTACAAATTGTTCTTTAGTTTTGAAAACAAGAAAACAAGAAAAGGATGGTACAAGAACAAGCACATTTATAATCTTTCTTGCACTTTTATTCATTTCATAATCAAATTGAATAACGTTCCTTTAATTTCTTCAAAATGATTTTTGACTAATTTTCGAATATTGCTTTTCATTATTTAATTTCAGACAAACACTAATCATCGCCCAAGAACTCCGAGATAAAGTTCTGGAAGCTCAAGCATATTACAGTCTTGGTAACACGTACACTCTTCTGAGAGATTTCAAGACGTCCATTGATTATCATCTTAAACATCTTGAATTGGCTCAAGAACTAAGTGATCAAGTTGGCGAAGGACGGGCTTATTGGAGTCTTAGTAATGCTTTCAATTCCATTGGCAACCACAAAGAAGCTCTCAGTTTTGCTTACAAACATCTTGATGTGTCCAAAAAAATCGGTGATAAAATTGGACAAGAAACAGCAAGCAAAACCATTTCTGAGCTGCGACTTTTATTGAATAAGGAGGGATTTTCATCTTCAATTGTAAATAAGCGTGAAAAAACACCAGAAAGACCTAAAAACAAAAGACTCAGCATGGAAAATATGAATCTTTTAAAATTAACTCCTTCCAAACAAGATGAAGATATATTTATCCCAAGTGTAAGCACTAATAACAGTGTTGCTAGTGGCAGTCGAAGTAACATTGCTTCCAATAGTAATATAGTTATAAAAAGCGAAGAGGAAGATCATTTCCTCGATTTGTTAGTGAAATCTCAAGGTAAACGGATGAATGATCAAAGATGTTCTTTCGACCCATTGGAGAATAAAGAAAATTGCAGGCCTAAATCCTCTCGATCCAAGCGAGGAGCTGCAGCTACAAGCACGCAAAACCCCATTAGTAATTCTGCTCTTCCGATCAACAACCAGCCTGATATAAACAGCAACAATGGTTCTCAAAGTCGCTCCAATACTCTGCGTGGTAATAATTCAACTACATCTAACACTCGTTCTATGGGTAACTCACAGAGTGGCTCTTCTGCTTATTCGACCTCAGAATCAACTCATTTAATAGCAAACAATAATGACAATCCCGATGATTTATTCAATCTCATTGAAAATATGCAAAGTCGAAGGTTTGACGAACAAAGAGCTCCGCTTTTGAAGCGCAGTTTTACGATAAATGGATCTGATTATTATTCAGGTGAGTTTATGGTATTCTAAATTGCACCGTTAGTCTGATGGGCTCGTTGGGTTAGACAATGATCTATCTTAACTTAATCTTTAATTTAAACTTCGATTTAAAACTCAATGCATCTGATCATCAATGCATCAATTGGATCTACAACTATCAAACCGAGCAGTCACTCTGCTTTACTCAGTCGCTAAATAATTGCAGATATTATAAATCATTACATTAATCAGTTTGCCATTGTTTTTAGCTATGAGATTCCTCGAATCTTTTTACTTGCATTCTTATTAACGTTTTTATTTTTTCTTTATTTCTATTTACTAGGTTCAAATGGCTCATCCATGACCAGGCATCATAGCTCAGAACGTTATAATAATAGGAATAGTAATCATGGTTCATCAAATGGAAATCGTATTACTCAACTTCCAACATCAACTTCATCAAGTTTACCACCTGATGATGATTTCATTGAACAATTGATCAGGTGCCAATCTAGCCGATTAGAGGATCAAAGATGCGTCTTACCTCCAACACACAATTCGAATAACCGAGAGACCTCGCTCAATAATTACACTACTCGACGATCTTTGCGTTCTAACGATAGATCAAGATCATCTAATGTATCTAATCAAACTAATCGTCTTCCTTCTCGAATCTCATCTCAAACGTCAAACGGTAACTCCAGAGGATCAACTTTACCTGACGAAGATTTCTTTAGTTTAATAATGCGCTTTCAGTCTGCCAGAATAGAAGATCAACGATTTGTACTTCCACCAAATAATAATCGCCATCCAAATAGAAACAATTTACCGCCCTATCCACCGTCCGTGAGCAGTAGGAAAAGCTCTGTATCTGATGACGAAAGAACAAAATGTTCCAAGGTTTAATGAGCTTAATTCATCTCATCAGATTCAATTCATCTTGTCATTCTATCATTGTAACGTCATCAACTTAATTTTACAGTCAATTTACATTGAAAAAGTCCGTAATTAAAATACAAAAATACAGGAAACCAAAGTTTTTCGAAATCAAGTGGTGTTAGTAATGCAGAAGAATCCATATAAAAATGAAAAATCTCTCAATGATTTTAAAATTTTGATTTAATTTGACTAAGTATATCTGATTTTAGTCAATTTCCATTTATCTTTCTTCTTTATTTAAATTAGATTATTTTAAACGTTTAAATTATTCAAAATATGAATGTTGGGCTGTAAGTGTTTTAAAGTTGATTTCTATTTCAAATTTACTTAAAGTTAAACAGAATTTTTTTCCATATTGATAGCCTATGTATTCAAATCAAAGATTCTCATAATTGAATGTGTTGTTTCACATTCAAATTAATAATCCAAAAGGATTAAAATTATTGAATACGTTTCATTTTGCATGGGTGTTATTGAATCTGTCATAGATCATTTAAAAAGGCAAACTTGGACGAAGTGTTTGTTTCATGATGGAAACATAAGGAGCCTTAATCATAAATAGGGCAAGAAGAATCCAAATATTACGAAAAAAATCAAATGGATCAAGATGAAAAGATGGTTAATGAGGAAAAAGTAATTGAAGATGAATCAGGTGAAGATGATATTGGAGCTGACTGGAACAATGTTTCAAGTTCAAGTTCCTCACAATTTAACACAGGTAATCAAAGTGATCACCAACAAGATGATTTTTTAGACATGTTGGCTCGATCTCAAGAGCAACGTATGAATGACCAGCGATGTTCAATTGACAGGATGGATTTAATACGAGTTAACCATCAATCAAGTTCAACATTGTCGCCCTATAACAGTGAGTCTAATTATCAAGATAATTCAATGCAACGATCCAATAGTGGACCTGTGGAGTCCATGGCAGGAACAAGTTATGGCACAGTACAAAGTACAAGACCAACAAATGCACAATCATTTTCTAATAATGCACAAGTCGAGTCATCTTCAAGATCAAATCGATTAATTAATAGCCAACACAGAGCAGCAACAGATAAGAGTCATAATAGATTTATGAAACATTAAAGATCTTCTTGATCATTTTATTAGAAGTAAATTCCAGATTTATTACAACGAAACCACTTCATGAAATGCCATAGTTTAAAAACACTGTAATCGACAGAAAGACTCGTCAAATGTCCCTCGGTGCCAACATTTTGCCTGACGATGATTTCTTTGAACAACTCATGAGATGCCAATCAAGTCGCCTTGAAGATCAACGAGTAACTCTTCCAAATCTTTTTGCTCCTCAAACTAATACATCGTCATCATCACCTTCAACATCAGCCAATATTCTAGCTCCCTCCACGTCTTCCCTTAACCCTTCACCGACCACCTCATCATCCTCAGCTCGAGCCACTTTTGCTCGGAATAGATCAGCAACTGTTTCTGATTCTAGTGCAGTAGGACCGACTGGACCAAGTAAACCAGTTACTGAAGATTTCTTTGGACTTATTATGCGTTTCCAGTCAGCTCGAATTGAAGATCAACGGACAGTTCTTCCAGGCGGTAGCCAGTCCGAGGATGGGGACGATGAGAATAATGAAGGAGGAAAAAAATCGTCTGGAAATTCAACATCAAACTCATCTTTGACCTCTTCATCTGAAGACAGGAAAAGGATTGACACAGGTTCACAATGAATAACAGCCTAAATCTTTATGCTTTTTGGGTGAAATTGGATTCCAGTTTAGCCATTGAAAAGAGTGAAAAGCTGGATCAACTAATTTATTGGAATATTTCAATAAGAATTCCCTGTTAACTCTTTTCGGAATTTCATCACGAATCTTAACCAATCTAAATTTTTCATTTCTTGTCTTTCAGATGTAAGATTTACAAAAAGAAGCAATTTCTTTCAATTTTTCTGCATTTACATCATCGAAGTTGAAAAATGGCGTGAAAAATACTTGTTAATCAATTAACATATGACGTTAATTCAATTAATTGTTCTCCTTTCATCTTAAAACTACATCTGTTAAAATTTTTGCTCCTCTTTTTTTTCTTTACTTTATATTTGTAAGAAAATTTCTTGGCATTTCATCCAATACCATCCTAATCATCATTATTATTATCATCATGATCATCTTGTCTTCTTTCTTGTCATCCAATTTATTCTCAAAGAAGCAACCAAGTTGCCATTTATTGAAAAGGACAATACATAACACAGTTTACTTTAAAAATTAAGCCAACATTTATTTTTTCTTACACCTTTTTAACCAAATTCAATGTAATTTTTATACATAAGATCAAATTTGCTTCGACCAGTTACCTTCACAACAATTGTTAATGAAAAATAATTAGTTTGAAATTGATAATTCTAAGCAATAAAATCCACTATTACATTGCTAATAAACAAAAGCGATTTCTTGTTTATTGTTTACCGATGCTTGTGTGGCTTATATTTAGATTTTCATTCGAGCAATTTTAAAATTCTGAATAAACAGAATTAAACCAAACTAAACAATTCTAAAATTGAACAGAGTTGATTGTGAACACGAAATCAACGAAATTATAAGAACGGTTAAAAATTATTACGGTTAAGTTATTAGAAATAAAAAATAGAAAAGCGAGCGATCTACATTTTAAATCGACGAAGACAAAAATCCTTACCTCAATCTCATTGAAAATATGCAAAGTCGAAGGTTTGAGGAACAAAGTCTTCACTTTGCACTTTCACGATAATATAATACTAGTAATCATCATCTACACACCAGGCAAAAAAGGCTGATTGACATTCCGACAAGAAGAGATAGAAAGTAATAGAGAAATAGATTATGAATAGCAAAGAGCAAATTGCAAAAGGTAAATTGTTATGGATGAAAGACCCATTTAACTATAGTTCATGCGAGATCTATCCAATTGATTCATGCAAACAAATTATTTTACTCAAAATTGATTGATTTCAAAAGTCAAAATTATTATCAAAATTCAAAACCTCAACATTACAAAAATTTACCTAATAACTCAATCTTTCGATTATTTAAAAATGGAAATTTTGTAAATTTTTAGTACAGAGAAAACAATCAAATGAATTCTAATTGGAAAAATAATTCCAGATTAACGTGTTGCCGAAGATACGTTAAGAAGATACAAATTTAGCATAATTTGATGATTCAAATTTTTCATTCATTTACAAGATTAAAAATGATTAAAGATGAAAATTGATGGAAATGCAACTGTAGCGAGAATCTAAAACTATTATCATTAAACTGTGAAACAATATAGCCGAATGAAACGCCATGTAAAGGGAATATCTTAATGGCAAATATTTACATTCAAGGTGTCACACTGAAAAGGTCCGTGTGAAAATGTATAATATACTGATTAAATTTTTCAACAAAAACGTTAATTGGATTCAAATTAAGCACTTTTTATTCATTTTATTTATAGAAATCAGATCATTTCAAACACATCAACCTATTTGCGAATGACATTGATTTTTGCAATTTGAATTTACAATAAATTTCCCAGTCATGTATTAATAGAAGGTAAAATGAAATCTTGATTTTATATAAGCATTGTTTACCCCATGTTTGATCAATCTGCTCAATCAATATCTCCAACTATTTCAAATTTTAAATGGACAACTTAACAATCAAAATCTGTAAATATAATACAATAGAAAATAGAAAAATTGAAATTAGTCTGATATTTCAGGTTAGATTTGGTTTGTGTAAGAACTATTTTACTTTTTTTCAATAAAATGCTTAAAAGGAAAATGGCCTTTTTTAAAACTCTGATAAATTTTCATAATAATTGTCTAGATTCTCAATTTTTAGCTCTACCAAGCTATTAAATATTAGCTAATAGATAATAGGTGCTAGCTATTGTGATAAAAAAAGGGTAAAACAAGATGATGATGAAATGATGAATAAAGAGATCGTCAAAATGGTAAGGATTGAAGGCAAAAAAAGGAAATAAAAACAGCATCAATTGTATGATGACCTGTCTTATCTAGTTCCAGATGATGCTGAGTTTTTTCAACACCTAACTATTTCCATTTTAACCATTTCAACATCAGCTCCATCATCATGTTGGTTAAAAATTCTTAACTGTTTTGAAACCATTAAGAAAAATAACTCTTGACTATTTGCCGACGTTAACGAGATCTCTTTTGATTACCATCATCATCCTCAAGATCCTTTATTTTCCCCTGCTTTTCCTCCTTCACTATCCTGATCGCTTTCTTTCCGTTTCGCGAACCTCCTTCTGTTTCCTCCGTTCAAATTATCTTTTCCTTTCTTCTCTCTTTACGTTTCTTTTTGAGTCTTTAACTGAAAAACTTGGAAACTCAGCTTGTTATCATGTAAGTTTTGGAAAAAAATTGTTCTTATCACAACAACTTTCTCACATTGCTTTTGCTAAATTGCGAACCACAATTAGATAAGGTAAGATCAGCAATCATTCCAACAGCCCAGGTGATTCATTTTTGGACATTTTTATAACTCCAGTGTTATATTTGAAATCATCACAGTCATCGAATTTGGGTTTTTTGTTTTCGCTTCCAAATCATTAAGTAATTCCCAGAACCAGTACAAAACTATCAACAATTATTATATTTCAATCCAGTTGCTGTTCATGCATTGTTCATCAACACCATTTAACACGTTTAGCATCGGTAATTGACAGAATTGACCTGATTCCAAAATTTTAACAGATGTCCAGATAATTAAATGATGAAATATTATTATCAAAAGTGCAATAGACTGTTTTCAGTTGTGTGTTCTAGTGGTTTTCACACTTTATCCTGATTTTTCTTCGGCTTTTCCTTCAATTTTCCTCCGCCTTGTTAACAATCCTATTTAAATTACACAGGTTCATTACAATTACAATAAAGATCAACTTTTTACTTGAAAGTCAGTTCATTGGGCTTATATGACAGGTTGTACAAATACATGGAAAGTGAAAGGATGGAAATACTTCCCCTTTTTGACTGTCAGCTTGATGAGAAAGGAAAGAAAAAAATCCGAAAGTTATTTTAAAAAAAGCAGGAATAATAGGAAAGATCAGATATTGTAAACATGGAATTAGAGTAAATATACTTTTTTTCTGATGAACTCACCTAATGCGTTTTATGTTACATTTGAATCAAGCAGACCGAGAGAAAGAGAAAAACAAATATCAATCAACATTGATCAACACTGATTGAATTTGACGGGTTATGATGATGATGATGCTTTGTTTGGTTTTAAACATGTAAGATGAAAAGAAGAAAAAAAGAAACCTGTTTCAATGGCCAGAGTTTGTATCGTTTCCAGAATGATTATCCAACAAGCATGGTTTGTATTGTTGCCTTTCAAATTTTAACAGCATGGTTATGCTAGTTGCATCTGCACATTGATTCATTTTTCCTCTTCTGCAGTATTATCACCTCACTCCTGATGATCATTAAACAAAAAGCTTGTAATTAATACTTGAAAGAAACAGCATCAATTTAGTTAACTACCATTTCATTTGTGTAAACCAAATAAACTGCTATTTTGCATGAAAGTAATTGCTTAGTTGGTCAATCTTTCCTTCACTTTTGGGTGACTCTGTCAAAAAACGCAAAGAAAGAGAAAAAAGTAACAATTAAATAAGGAATAAATAAATAATTATGAGCATTGTAATGATATATATCAGAAGCTATTATTTACAATGTCATTGGCTTTGTAATCGGCTGATAAGTTAATTAAACAACGAGACTAACACAACTCATTAGTTACTCATTTAGTTTGACAAAGATTTGCTTATTTTTCAACGGTAATTTTGAAGAATCGTTTGATTATTTAAAGCAAACATTGACAAAGAATTAGCATATATGATTAAATTTAGTTACTTTGTATGTATAGATGATCCAATATCATTAGATGTGATTGCTTATCACTTACTAATGTATAACAATTAACTTAAAAGAAAACAGAGAAACTTGCAAAAACACAACAATTAATGTCATCCTTGATTGTCTGTTTGTTTCAAATTACAGTTGTATGGTAACAAGATATCTTTAACATTGAAATATTTAACGATGAGTGTAGCCATGCTGTTGATTAAAACTTGAAAACAATTGAAAAGGAAAGAATTGAAGAAGCAATTGGATCTTCAATATGATTGCTATTTTTCAAGGAAGACAAGTTGGGCTTTTTAACGAGCTGAATTGCATTTAGAGAAACATTATGTAATGCTATTAAAGAGGAAAATTTTCTTCAAATTAAGGTGAATTATAATAGCTGAGTTGCAGTTGGAACATCAAAGTTTAAAACAATTGCAATTTTCAAGTCTAGTCGTAAAATTGTACCTTTATGAGACCTCCACTTATATCTGACATGTAAGTTTACTTTTGGGTTTACCATAAAGTATAAGGAACATAATCAAGTGTGATCTTTCAAACAAACCGGATCTGAATGTGATTTTAAACATTTGTGAACAAATTGGTAGTCAACGAAATCTTTATTAACTTTCCAAGAGGTCGTCGTCCGCATCGCTGGGTATTTTCCTCGAATTGGTGTCCCATTCCTGGTTGCGTGAGGTAAATGTAAGTATTGTTAAACTTTGTTAGTGTTATTATTCAAATTGATGTATCAACTTACTCGCACAGCGCTTTTGTTGATTATGTTTGCATGCAAATTGATCTGTAACGGATCTGTAAAGTGTAAGACAAAGTGCAATCCAGTTAACTGTCAAACCTGAGTCTTTTCCAAGTAACATGAGAACCCAACTTAAGGGGGATCATAGAGCGACCAAAATTGATAACAAACGAGTAAAAGTAACAAAGATAACGACCTAACGGCGAGCAATGGACTGTCCATGGTAAATGTCTAATGTCTATGACTGTCTAAACAACTATGATAGCGCAATTTTGCAGAGAAATTGTATAAATTATTGCAATCAAAGGGAAGGAGGATAGAAACTTACCAAGAATGAATTGAAGGCACAATAAACAGAGAGACAATGTTGATTGTTGGTAGCCGTTATGTGGATAATAATTAAGGTGATTCAAGGACATGTAATGTATATGAATACTTCCGTAAAATTAACACAGCTAGGGAGGAATATTAAATAGAAATTGGATAAATATCATTAGAATAAATCGTTTTGTTATGGATAAAAAGGTAAAGATTTGCACATTAACATGTGCTTTGTGTTAACACAATGTGATTGAGGTTACAAAGACAAATAGACAATTTGTTTGATTCTTGAGAAGTAGGAAATGAAGATTTTATTTTTATTATCCTCACAACACCCATCCTTTCCTTAAAAATAGTGTCCCTCCTGTTCAGGTTGCTTGTTTAATTAATTATCTAACCTTTTGTTTAAACTTAACAACAGCCAATTGACGTTAATTGTCATCAACATCAACATGCTGTTTTTTCAACTTGGCGCCATTTATTCTTTTGTTTGGTTTACTTCTCATGGTGATTATAAAGTAGTGATGAAACAAAAATGTGTGTTGATCAAGATTCATCACGAGTAATGGAAACCCCAAATTAAAGATATGATGAGAAACAAAACCCGTGGAGGAACCACCTTTTTGCTGATCGCTGATTTGTCTTCCATCTCTCTCTCTTTGTAACCGAAAGAAAGAGGAAAGCTTAATACAGCCTGATGAAGGAGATGACAGATAAAAAGAGGATTCACACGTGGTTATTTGTGAGTCTCGTGTAGCCTCAATCATATTTTTTAATTCTCTCTTCTTTCTTTCCTTTCCTTTCCTCTCTTCTCTCCCTTGCTGATTAACGATATTGTTGACATTGAGGTTGATAATGATGAAGATAGAGATGACCTGTTATTCCTGCTTTTGTTGGCACTCTCCTCTTTTGTGGATAATAGTAAGTACAATCTGTTATTTTATTATATTTTTGCGTTGATCTTATTCGCTAACCTTCTTCTTTCCTTTTCCCTGTTAGTTTTACTGAATTGAGTCAGACCCCAGGTTACCTTTTACATGATCCTCTCTTTTTGCTTTATGATGTTGGCACTGTTGCTATATTGATACTGATGATGGTTTTTCATGCATCTAGCTGTCAGTGGTGAAATGAATGTTTCCTAATGAGGCGTTGTAAGGTTAAGCAGCAGTAGCATTGTTAGGTGAAAGTCGATTTAAGGTTTGACTCCGTGCTTCTGGTAATAGCCTTTCATGGTTTGTTGATTCAGCGCACACCCAATGGACTCATAGCTATTTATTTCTATCTTTCCTTTCTTCATCATCATCATTCATTCTTTATCTCTCTCCCTCCTCTCTCGTTTTTAACTTATTTTCCCTTTTCCTTTTTTCTAGTAACTCATGTTCAAGGGAAGAAAAGGTTAAGGAGAGTAAAGAAAAGATTTTTTCATACATTGAAAAAAAGGTGAATGGACACCAGAACGGAGTTTACTTCATCTGTCTAGATTGTTTTCGCTAGATGAATAAGTTAAAACCCGATTTTATTATTTTGCTAATTGCTATGGCTGACAACAATGACGAAAGCGTTGTTTCGACTTGTTTATTCAGTTTTTTCTTCATCTCATCTCTGTTTCCATTTAGTATTCATCCCTCTTCTTCTAACATGTAATCAGTCAAATGCAATGACATTAGAGTACAAAATGATACCATGATTAAGTTTGAGATGTCAATTAGGTGGAATAATGAATTGATTTGTGAGATAAAAAGTAAAAGAAGTGAGTTTTAGAAACAAACATACGATTGACACGAGAATAAATGGTTATTTGTTATGGAAAGTAACAATGAAAAAAAGATTATTATGGTGAAGCTGAAAACGATAATTGTACATGATTATATCTCAATGAACATTCTCTGATTACCATAAAGAAAAGGCCTTTACTGTGGATATTTATCATAAAACTTAAAAAAACTTGACAAATACAGCCTCAAGTATGGAATCAATCAAATCATATTCAATTTGTAATCATGATGTTAAACTAAACAATGCAACTAAATGGTGATAATAACTGATGTTGACCTTTTGCCACTTTAACTAGTATCACATCTACTGGTTTGCTGCTTTCAATGCTTCGATTTTGATACTTTAAAATGATAATTTAACAAGAAAAGATAATGCATCAGCAAACATAAATTAACAATTAAATATTAATTTGTTCCGAAAAGGCATGATGAAGAGATGATAATTTTGATTCCTTTATAACTTATCAACACGGAACCATCATAATGATCCTATCAAAACAGGTCTCTCTCATTCCAGTAACAATTTGAATTGATAGTGAGTTTCATTTCAATTCATTTTGTAGGTTATTATAAACTGTTTAACTCTTCCATTATTATTGTTAAATGATCACGAATCAACATGTCTAGTTATGTTTAGTTAACTCTTTACCTTAATCCATTCCAATACAAATTATCGCATTCTTCCCTTTGATAATAAATAAAAGCTTAATCGATTGTATCCAAATCATAATTTTCAATCTTTTGACTCGACTTGCTATTTATCATTTTAAGACTTCTTTATGGATTTTAAAACGTGTTAATCAAAAATTAACTTTCACTCAATTAATCATTTAGATGTAAATCTAATACACAATGTAACTATTCAGGCAGTTTATCGTTTTTCAGTCATGAAGTTGCATGAGAAAGATGCTTGAAAAACTAGTACAGTCAGATAGGAATTTTGTCTATTAGCATTAATTAAAAATGTAAGGTAAAATGCTCTCCCATGAACAGTTTGTACAGTCAATTGCGTTGGTAACAATTTGACTTATCGCTACGCTGAGTTCCGTTCATACCAGCTTCGTTCAGTTGGACTCTTTTAAATTCTTACAAGGTAATAACAATAACAATAACCAAAATAATAATAATTTACTTCATCATGTTAATAATAGTCATCAGCAGCATCTTGCAAAAAAAGTAACAAAAATACTGATCTGGCGTTTAACTCTTTCCAGGCCAATTACGGGTAAACCAGATTTTTCTTCTATCTGTTCTTCTCTTTCTTCGGGATTGCTCATCTCTATACTGTTAATCATTCAATTGAATTAATTAACTAGTCGTTAAATTCAATTTTTGCAACAGAATCACAAGTGAAAAGTGAAAAAAAACAGAACCAAAAGCGTTGCAATCAAATTAATTGACCGCCATCAAGCAAGTGACAATCAAATAACAATAAAATTGCAGACAAACGAAAAGTAATTTGCTTGATTATCAAGGTGAAATAAATGACAATTATACTGTCAAAATACTGAAATTAGAAAGAGCTAAATCTGGTTCTGTTCTCTTTCCATATATACACACACATAATTCACTGTTGCTATAATTCACTTAAAGATTAAAGAGTAACAATTGATGACGCCGATGATGATTTTGATGTTGATGGTGATGTTGATATCCTCATGGCTGATTTACCCATTAATCATCTGTGAAGAGAGTGAAAATAAGTGAGAAAAAAGAGTGAAAAATTAAGATTAATTATTTATATAAATATATATTTATAATAACCCAAAAATGATTTAATTCACCAGAGAAAGAAAGATTCACAGATAAGCTACCTGTTAGTTGAGGATTAACTTAAGCAACTTAGGAGACTCTTCATCTCTTTTCAGTAACATCAGGCTCACCAATGCCATCATCATCATCATCATCATCCTCTTTCTCTCAAGTCAATGACTCTTCAAGTATTAAAGAAAAGTATAGAGAGAAAGAGTAGAGAGAAAGAGAAAGAGAGACTAAGCAAGAACCGTCACCATCCACATTTACCTTGTAACGAGGTTTTTGTTCAATGTTACAATGTTGTTGATGATGATAATGATGATACTGAGAGAAAGAGAGAAAGAAAGATAGTGGGAGGAGATTCTTTCAAGGGTCATTTCGATGAAGAAAGGAACTCTGCGCCCTTCTTCTTTGATTACACCTAACTTTTTTTCCTTTATCATGAGTTATCCCCTCACATCCTCCTCCTCCTCCTGCTTCTTACCCTTGTTTCTCTCCTTCACTTCATCCCTCAACATCTTTATACCCTGTAATACCTGTCAGGTCCAGTAAGTTGTCATACCTGATCTCATGTAAGTTAAGGTCAACAACCGAAGCACCAGCGAGTCAACAACGAGTGGGAATCATCATTCAAAAATTATGTATATTTTGTTAAATCTTTCAGGTAAAAGCATAAAGCAACCATTTTTAACCAGAGAAATCTATTAAGAAAAAAGAAAAGAGAAAAAGGTCATTGGAAGGTCAGTAAAAGTAGTAGCTTCTTCATTTTTTTCATCATCTTCTTTATCTTCCTTGTCATTCTCTCATATATTCAACTCTCTTCACATGATGTTGATGATGATTGCTCACTCTCAATTTCTTTCAATTCTTCTTCTTATGTCAGCTTTTTAAACTTATTTATGTTCGTCAATTTTGTTGATTGAGTCTTTATAATGTTCAACCATTTAGCTTGTTTCATCTTTTAAATCAGCTTCTTCATCGCTCTCTCACTCTTTTACATTTTGAGAGGCTTCTCATCATCTCAGCTCTTCTTTTACACTCTTCACTACTTTACTCATCTTCATTAAACATCCTCAACTTCCGTCAATATTCAATAATCATTTTGCTTATCATCGTTTCCAACATCTATTGTGTAAAGTAAAATAATGGCAACGTTGCTAGTGATAACTTAAAAACTTGCTGCAAACCATCTTTCAAAATTCAATGATAATTGAGAAACCAGAAACAATGAAACTCTTTTGTTGATAATAATAAAATTATTATCACCATTGGACTTGTTGTTTTTTTCTTGTTGTTTTTTATCATCATTGAATCCATCTTCACCTTCCTGTTATTAAAGCATCTCTCCCATGGTTAAACTGATATTACAGGTAACAAATTGAACAATTTGTTGTAACCTCTCAACCAATCAAATACTCAATATTACTATTTAATCAAAAGAGAGGTAGAAAAGAAGAGAATAGAGATAAATTGTTCAAAATTTATACCATCAATTGGCTGAAGTCAAGGGAAACACAAGAACTCTTGAAAAGTAGTAAAAAAGAAGAAAGTAAATGCTGAAGTAATGATTACTGCGACCAAGAAAAATAAAACAAGATTCTCATTCTTAATTCAGAGTCTTATATACGAATAGCTACCTTTTTCAGCAACAAAGTATCAAACTGAGATATAATGGATCAAATTTTATCTCCAGTCTAACCTTGGACCAATTTGTTCATGAGAGTTTTGACAAAAACTTATTTGTTATTATCGTCATCCTTCTTTCTCGTTTGAAATACATCAAAACCAGAACTGATAATTATGATGATGATAATCATAAATTGATGAAGATCTTTAAGTGGGCATTTTGATAGGGAAAGAGAGCAACGAGACGAAACTGGTGAACACAATTGCATCGAGTAAAGCGACCTTCGATGCTGCAATATTTATAATCAATTTCATTTCCATAAATGGATTTTTTTCAAGTTGACTTTCCACCTTTTCCTGATCAGAATTCACTTTCATTTGATCTTGTTTTGGTAAAAAAAAAGTTTCATCATCACCATCATCATTTATTTTTCCATATAAGGTTTATCCTCATTATTTGGTTTCTGCAGTTGAGCAAGAGAGCAAGAAAGAGATGAGTAAAAGGTGAAAATGTTGAAAAAATCAAGTTATGATTTGTTTTATTTGTTTACCGGGATGCTTGATGAATCGAGAATCATATTGAAGATTACTAATTTAAATGAAATTAGATTCACTCAATTATCAACAAGCATAGATTACTGTCATAATATTTAAGAGCAAAACAAACAATCATCTATCAACCCCATCAATCTTTCCAATTGGTCATCTTATCTTCATCAATTCTTTACATCATTACTTGTTTGATTAACCAGAACAGGATTTGAGTTACTTTCTTCTTTTATCCTTCTTCTTCTTCTTCTCTTCTTTGCTTTTCAGTTTTGCCAAATCTTTTTCAACATTTTTTTTGTTCTTCTTTTAACATCAGATTCTTGCAACTATCACTTTTAGCATCAATATCATGATTAGCTTTTCTCCATCCCTAAATCTCTTGACCGCTTTCCAGTTTGAGAGTTTCTCTGGTTTTGGAAAAAAAAGAAATGCAAAGAAAAAAAATTAATACCATCTGAACCATAATTAGCTTAAAAAGCAATTCACGCGCGTTTAAATGAAACATTCATGCAAACATTTCAATTTTGCAAATACTCAAACCGACCATACACATGCACAAGATAAATCCGATCGTGCCATTGATTATCCCAGTAAATCTTGAAGGAAAATGGTAAGAATAATAAGAAAACCCAAGTTGTAAGCACATTGAGGAAAAGTTTGAATATTAGTTTAAATGAGGACGATCCTGGCGTTCAGACACGTTTGATTAGTGACCGTAAATCGTCAGAGGTTATGCTGATGTGGAGAGTAAATGTAATTATCTAATTTATTGTGGGAGTTGTCCTACGCTGTGTTGATAATGAAATAATCTTTTTGTGTTGGTTCGCTGGTTGCTTGGTTGGTTGACTTTCTCCTTCTTCGTTCTTTATTATCATCTTATTTTACTGGTTGTTCTCCGTTCTGGCCTATTCAACTAATAGAAAAAAAACGTTTTTATGATGATAATTAAAGTGTTGTTCTTCCCTACCTACAATCTAACTTGATTTAACTGGGAGAAATAATTGCAGGTAAAAAACGAGAATTATTTTTACCAACAAATCCTTTAGGGAAGTTCATATACATGTTAGTTGAACAATGTAAGGGAGTAACGTTATTAGCATTATCATTATTACCTTTGATCAAATCTGGATTTCAACAAATTGATGGTTTCTTTACTGTTTCAACTTTCTTTTTTTGCAACTTGCCTCTTTTTCCTCCTTCACTCCATCTTCTTAATCAGTAATGCTGATGATGATGATGATGATTCCAATAACCTACAATTATCAATTATCAATTGATATGAATTGTAAATGTATGATGATATTTTAATTGCCGTATTAATGCATAATTACCGATTATGATGCCAAGCTCATCCGGCCATTGTTAATCAAGTTGAGAAGTGATGCACAATTTTGTTGATTCAGATCGCCATTGGTGGTTGAGGTTGTGATGATACAAAACAAAACATCTAAAAAAGGAAAAAGCAGATGGAGTGAAGTTAAGAATTTGATTCAGCAAATGAGCGAAAAGCAGATGTGTAAAAAAGAAGAAGAGTAACCTTAAGAAAAATGGTGAATGAAATGTTAATCGGGTTAAAATGAAAACAAAATAAACGATAAAAGGTACTTTTTCCTTAAATGCAAAGTAATCTTCCGACTACCGATCGACTATTGTATTAGTATAAAGCAATCATAATGATCCAGCAAAAAGCTTCGTTACTTCTATTCATTTCAGTGAACTTAATGCATGTAGAAATTCACTTAATATTAGCTTTGATCGCCGATTAGCTTACAAGAAATTTTACAACCAAATCAACTTATCTTTTTTTGCATTTCACCAAAAATAAAATTGCTGGATCGTAAATATTTGAAAGTACACATTCATCAAATCACTTTAACAACTATCAGCTCCGTAATTAATCTTAAACAAAATAATGAACTCTACATAATGATTATCTACAAGTCAGAATTGATATGAAATGAAAAACAAACAAAAAATCTGAAAACCTGTATTCTATCAAGTTTCATTGCTAAATTATTTTCTAGATTAATTAAAAGTTAATAAATGATTATTATAACCATGAAATTGTATGAATACATAATTAGTATCTATCAACAATATTTGTTAAGTTTTCTGGCTTCAAGTTTCCAATATTACTTACAATGTTCATTAATTAAAAATCATCAAAAATAACTCGATTTAATTTTTTTGCGTTAATCTTGTATAAGAAAGTTTCAAACTTCCAATGTTCCAACATGTTTCACGGAAAGTTATAATCGAATGTACACTAAAAACTTTAAATTTGATTTAATCGTAAATTGATCTAGTAATAATAAACACTTACATTTTGATCATAGTTTACATAATATTTTGTATCACATTTCGTTGCGTGCATAATAATTGACCAGTCACCATTGGATTTGAATCTTCGTAGTCAAGTGAGTTTATCCTAATAGTGAATAAGGAAGAAGGGCAAAATAAAAGAACTAACATGGAATATTAAGCTAATAGCTTTATCAAAAATAACAATTAAATAATTATTAATAAACGATTAGCAGTTTTAATTACTTCGCATAATCATCACCTGAATCTCTTCAATTAACACTACGCACAATTGGAAGAGTTGCTATTTCCCATTGAATTTTGTTTAAAATTCCCAGTCGTTCAAAGATCATCGCCGTTGATAATCACCATTAGGGTAACAATTAAATCAAGCATGTGCGAATAAATCTTAAGCAAGAAATACGTTGAATTAGATTCAATGTATCAATGTAAACTTAAGTCAGGTAAGGTAAGGAGTCACAGAGAAGAGTCATAAGAAGCACAGAAACAAGAAAAGGTATAAGTCAAGGCGAATCAAACAGAGAAAACGGAACGGAACATAAGTTGTTAATTGGGACTTAATCATGCAAATCATAATCATATAGCGATAAAAATGGGCAAGGAAGATGTCACATACATAATATTAAATAAATTGCACTTACATTAATTACTAAGTTGAAAGAAACAATTGATAAAATATGATCAATTAAGGTGATCAATTATAAATGATTTAACATATGTGACAAAAAGAAGGATAACAAAAGCGCGAAAATTGATTTTCGCAGCTTCCTCCCTCTCGTTTCTTAAAGTTGACTTACATTGATCAGATGTTAATTACGCTTTTCGATAATTTATAATGTTATTATCCTTTAATAGTGATTCCGACCAGAATTTTATTTACCTTCTGATGAAATATTACAATATGTATTTACCAACGTATCAATTATGGATATTTGATTGTGGAAGCAGCCTCCATTCTGGTGCACCTTTCAACTGTGTTTAACCTTTCCCATTATGCAGATCATTTTCAGCATTAATAACATGTAAATGTTATTGGATAATTTTTCAGCTTTTTTGCAAGGTTGTACAATTTTTTCCCCATTTATAGTTTTTTCATGTTTGCAATTTGCAATTGTCACAAGGAATAGTACCAGGTCTCCACTGAGCCTTACATCAAACAACAGCTTGACCAATTCAACCTTGTCAAGTGTGTACCGTTTGATTAATCAAAGCATTGGGTCAACGCTTTCTTGCGAAAGTTTGACTTTTTTGCTCTTAACACTGTTATTTTATTGTTGACATTTTTTTATATTTACAATAATAAACAGACTTTCACTCTCAATTTCAGTCAACTAATCTGATTTTTTGTGTTCATCTATTGTTGTTTTTTAGAAACTTGATTTGACTCTCAATTTATTGGCGGTTTTTGTCACCTTTATCATTATTGTTATGATTATTGTTAATTTTGTTTTTTCGGGGGTTAATTCAATGTAAACAATGAAACATTATCAACTTGTCAACAGATTGTTACCTTTAGTTTTATATTTATAAAAATATATAAAACGAAACAAATGCGAAATACAAAAGTCAATAGTATTAATTTTCTACGAAATTGACCTTTTTTTGTATTGTGGCCAGACTTGCGTGAAAAATGAGACCAGTCTATTGACAATTTTAATTTCATTCGGATTTGATTTTAATTGCTATTGGCTGTTTATTTTGATTACTGACTGTGTACAAAGACATAGATTTTGATGAAAGCTAGAAGTAAAACCAGTTTAATTGATATTTTGTCTCTCTTTAGCTTTGCTTGAAGTCGCAGCTTTTGGTTCAAAGAATAAATGTAACCGAAGGAAGAGAAACCTTATTTCCAATCTTAATTTGATTCTATTTTAATCTTATTCCCTTAAATTCAAACCCTGCAATCAAAAACATCGGATTTAATCATTAACAATTCTAAAAAACAAAGGATGAAAAACACACACATCTAAATGCATTCATATTTACATTAAAACATGTGTAATTACATCAAATGAAACCTTGCACACAATCAACTATTAATTTCCAATCATCATTAACACATAAGTTAATATCAACTTGGATAATAGTAAAATGTAACAAATTGACAATGCTAAACCTCTCCTTCAATAAACCAAACAATAAGAGTTTCAAATTCAAACACAGATTAATTTATTTTAACAATAACCATTCAAAAGGATTAAATTGATTTCAATTGTGAACATTTAACTTCTAAAGAGTTTAGATGATAATCATTGACAGGTTAAATACAATCTTAATAATGTTGTCTACAGATGATTTTAAGCATACAACTGATTCATATTTTTGTCTACTTACAGGTTTAGGCTAAATAATTAATGGAAACCAAAGAAATTAGCTGATTATTAAAGACACAAATCAAGATGAAAGTGAAACACATTGAATTGGAAATAAAACTGCAAAAAAAAAACCTGTTGACATTAACATTGTGACTGCATTTAACTTGCTTGTCAACAGATTGATGATGATCATGTTCAAATTGACAGGAGCAGCGTAAAAACAACAATTAACAATAATATATATTCAACAATTATAGCATTATCCTGAAAATGAAGCTAATTTCCAGGCTTTAACTTTGAACTCTCAGCTGTAAAATAACCAATAAAATGAGGAAAAAACGGGATGAAAATCTGGTTTAACGTTTAATTTGAAATTTGCAGGATTTTTTCACTGATTGTTGTTCACAAATCAACACTTTAAAGGATTGATTTGATGAAATGTATTAATACAAATGGATGAAGGAACGTAAGAAGTTATAAAAAGATTGAATGAGATGAACAATGAAAAACATTATATTGACCTAAGCTTGATATAATTAACAACTTAATCAATTAATTTGCTCGAAACCAATTTTTCAATGACTACTTATCGTGATGAGGATTAATTTAGAAACATGTTGATCAATGTGATTGACCATTTTAACTAAACTTAATTAACTTTTGAAAGTAAATTGAATTGAAACAATTAAAGTTGCCTTTAAGTTTGCATGGGAATCGAAAGAAACGCTCAAATAATTCAATTAAAATGTTAACTTTGGAATTTAAATTTAAGGTGAAAAATGTAATTAAATAAATTGCAATGAAAAGGTTGATAAAATTGATGAAATTTGATGAAAAAGAAAAAAAATTCATGACAATATTCCAGATATTTGAACACTTTACTTTCACTTAATTAATTTAAGAAGTGTAATTTTACCAAATGAATAAATTGTTATTCATTGTTACCAATCAGTTTTTTCAAGACATAAATAATTATGATTAAAGGTAACAACAATAATGATAATAATAATGAAAATGTGAATCAAAAAGTGTAACTAAAGTTGAACATCTGAGTATCTTTTGTGTTCAAGTTGATTGAGAAGTTGATCAACATTTCAATTGCATGGATTGAATTGAAAAAATGCGAACCCATAAAAACACACGAAATGAACGCAAACAAAAATAAGAAAAGCTTTTTTCATCTCCAAGAAAAAAGGTGTTTTTTGAGACAAAAAAAACCGATTTAACCCTAAAAAAAGGTGACATTTTTCGGAAGTTACTTTCGTTTGTTGTTGCTGTTGTTAACCTTTTTTTCATTCACATTATTTTTAATGTTAATTGTTACCAGCAAAGTGACCCGATGTCAACTGAAAGTATATATAACCTGATAGGCGATAATCTCATTGATTCATTTCAGTTTTGCAGGTTTGACACTTCATTTGATCAGTTACAATCAGGATTCTTATCAAAGCTTGGCTTTTGCCGTTTTAAGCTCATCAACGGTGCATGTTGAAGTGTTGAAGGATTTACACCGATTTTCAATTTTTACTAACAGTTAATATTCACCATGAAACTGTTGAGTTTCATTTTGTGCTCAGTGTATTTCATTGTTGATCCAACCTTTGGTGATCCCTTGACTGCTCTGGTTAAAGCCATAAGTCCCGAAGTTGAACCTAAAAATGGCCTTTTTGAGATGAACACTTTAACCCAGGCCTTACAACCTTCAGCTTCCCATGGATGGGGTCATCATGGCTGGGGTGGTCATGGCGGTGGACATGGACATGGATGTAAAGAGGTTAATAATCATTCAATTGTTTAAACTCAACCCGAACCCAAACCTAAATCTAATTCAATATTTAAATGTAATTTTCTTTGATTCGTCAGGAAGTCGTTCATCATCATCACCATCACCATCATCATTCAAAGATGATTGCTCATCATGTTCATGACCATGTAAGTCCGAATCTCAATCCAAATTTCTTGTCTCATTGAAATCAAAAAGAGTTTCTCCAAAATATTGCCTTCAAATGTTGACTAACATATTTCGAGTAATTTACCAGCGAAGATGGATTCAAATTCATTAGATTGTTGCTATTTAATATGAGCCTAATCATTTTATATTTTTCGAAATTCTTATGGGTTTCAGTGATTCTTGGAATTGAATTTATCAACAAATAGTTTCATCCTAAAAGACTTTATCTGATCTCAGAATGTTTGGCTTGAGGAAATTTTGTCGAATTGATAAGTTAGCTCTAAAGAAATTACGAAGGAATCAAAAATTGAACTAGATTTTATATTTTAACAAACAATTACAAAAAAAGAAAAATTAAAGTTAATTCATCTGAATTAGAAATGCTGAAATGATGAATATTTTTTGAATCTTATTCTCTATTTCTAGAAAGTTTGAACCGATTTCAAGTTTTAGATGGAAAGATTGAAATGATTAGCAATTTGTTATTTGACCTGATTTAGTTAAGAAAATTTTGGGAACTTTGATTGTTGATAAGTTAATTTACAAGATTATTTGATTATTTTAACCTTTAAGTATCTCAAAACAAGTGAATGATTGAGATTTTCTTGGCTTTATTTGCCAATCTATTTGTATCCTGATCACATCAGTCAAAATCATTCAACTTATCACCATCAGTTTGATTGTTATTTAACTTTACCCACTTTACCTTGTTAATATTCACCTCATTGATCTACTGATTGTTTTTAATTTGTTTAAACTGCATGTTAATCTCATTGAAAATTTTGCTCAGAAAACTTCAATGAACCATTTTTATCAGATAATTAGATTATCTTTTTGACATTAATGACCATAATCAATCTTCGTTGTTGAGGTTTTTTAGCACTTGCATTTTGTTTCGTTTTCACCCAAAATTTTCACTTTCATAGAGTTAAATGAAACTGGCATTTATTCTCATCACATTATGAAAGCTTAATTTAGCCTTAACTTGAAATTATGTTAACATTTGATGAAGATAAAATTGGCAAAAGCTTTTCAATAACATTATTGATTTCAAGAGCTTAAGGAATTTCATTTTTCCCATTTTTAAATTAATCCATTTTCGTTTAATTCAAAACACTTTGTATCTTTAGGGTCACAAACACGGACATCATCATGTAAGTTAACTGACAATTGAATTGAAAACACGAAACATCTAACAATTGCTTTTTTCAATCAACAGGGACACAAACATGGTCATCATCATGTAAGTCATTAAAGTCATTTTTGATGTTAGAGAAGAAAATGTTGATCATATTATTCAATTGATTCAGGGTCATAAACACGAAGCTTGGCATTCACATGGACACAAGCATGGACATGATCACGGTCATCATCATGTAAGTTGACTAACAATCAGTTGATTGTCCAAAAGATTGTCCCTCAATTTTCATTGTTGATTCATTTACTTTCATTTATTTGTGCATCAACAGGGTCATAAACATGGTCATGGACACAAACATGTAAGTTATTACAGTGAATCAACAGCCTTTGTTGATGCCCTCAAACCTCAACATTTAATCGCTCTTGGCAAGGTTTAATGAAACATTTATTGCTAATTATTGAGCGAATTGGGGTTAATCAAAGATTCAATTATATCAATTTTATTCCAATCAATCTCTTAAATCGCAAGTTAACTGTTCATTGATGAATTGGCTAAAAATTTGCTAATGCACTTGGAAATATTTTCATCATTTTTACTTTCGATTTTTTCCTTTTTTTAATTCTATTAACTCGTCTTTTCATCGATCTAGGACCATCATCATGGTCACCATCACAGTCATGGACATAAACACGATCACGGTCATCACCATGTAAGTTATTGAAAGGTTAAACCAGTCTTATTGAGAGACTGCAATGTTGAGTAGATTTAATCTGTTATTTAATTTGCTTTCAATCCTTATCTTTTATTGTTTCATGTTTACCTTACGCTGATCACATGAGTTTATTGGCATCAGCTATTATTAAATGTGATTCATTTATTCAACTGATAATATCTCATGTTGATCAGGGAAACATGTTAAATGGGAGAAAGTCAAACAAGCGTAAAGCGTTTTAGCATCCAACATCGGGTTAGCGAAAAGTCTGGAAGAGCAAAAATTTTCGAAACGAAATAAATCAATTTGCCTAAATTCCACTCTAAATTAGAAAATAATTCTCAAATATGCGTCATCAATTGAGTTAATTATAATCAAGTTTGATCATTGGTTCGTCAAATTTCAACAATTAGTTAAATTTAAGCTTTTTCAGATTCAATCTCGCATGTAAACCAAGGTTTTCCTGAAAACAACCCAAAACGCTGACTTTCTCATTTCAAGCATTTTAACTAAATTAGCAACTAATCAACATTGAAGATGAACAAGAAAGAAACAAATTAGTTCTAAACAAAAATCATTTTTTTCCACTTTTAACACAAGGGTCATAAACACGGTCACGGCCATAAACACGACCATTGGCATGGACACGATCACAAGCATGGCCATAAACACGGTCACGACCATTGGCATGGACACAAACACGACAATTGGCATTCCCATAAACATGGACATGGACACAAACACGTAATTAGCTTTTCTTCTAATTGGTTTGTTTTTCTTTCCAAACAATCCAATCTCATGTTCTTTCCACTTCTAACTAAAGGGTCACCATCATGGACATGATCATGGACACCATCACGGTCACCATCATCATGGATGGCATGATCATGGACACCATGGACATGGATGGGGTGATCATGGGCATGGACACGATCATGGCTGGGGACATAAATCAATCCACAGTTATTCTGCCAAAGGAGGCGATGATTCAAAGTATATTCCGGAATCTGGAATCAGTGGACCAGGATATAAACTCATCGAATCTTTTAGTCAATCATCTGACAAACCAGATTCAGAATCTTATGCTGCCAAGTCTTAAATCTGGTCACATCGTTTTACTGGTAATCAAGAGTCTAGTTTTTGTTGGCTTAAACACAACCAAAAAATGATAAAAACCAAATCATATGATTTTATTGAACCTCTCAACTCCTATTCAACCATTGATCATTCAATGAGGTCACATTGTAAAATAGTGTAAATTATAAGGGTTTTTGGGTTTTAAAATATCTTTTTTTTTGTTTCTTTGCTTTCATTTTTTACACACTTTTGTACATAAAACACATTCATTTATAAAAATTAAATTTAATTCTGCACTTACCTTTTGCTTATGCTGATTTGAATTTAATATATTTAAATTAAACTTCAACTGGCTTAAAAATGTGTCATAATTAACTTTAATGCCTAATAAAGCTAACCTTCAATGTAAAATTATATTCATGAGAAGAGAAATTAAAATACAATTGTATTGGTTAACCAGCTTATAACCTGATCCTAATTGATCATCAAAATTGTCTTCAATTAGATGAGATTCAATCACTTGGTTGTTGATAAAAAAGATGGCAAAAATTGAATTAAATTAAAAAATAAATTTCATCAACAATCAATTGATTTAAACAGAGGAAATATAATTTTTATTGTTCTCATGATCTTCCTTTAACCCAAGAAATTATGTTAACCACTAAAAATGACAATTTAACAGACAAAAAGGTCAACATCACCATTATCATGATTATTGTTTTACAAAACTATCATTTCCAGTGAAATGAACATTGTAATTATCATTTTCCGTTTGATCTACAGTCAACTGCTCTAATCATCACTATTTGAGTTATCATAATTTATGTTCATATGTATTATTAAATGAAAAGGCAACGGAAAAAGGACAATAAAATCAACATTTAAATGCACAACGCAATTAATTCAACAGTTAATATTTTAGGTTAAACTTATAAATGTATGTTTACTTGACATTGAATGTGAGCTTTGATTGTTGTTCAAATTTTGCTTGAAATAAACAATTGTCAATTCAATTTTTAGCTTTGAAAGGTAAGTTTAAAATTAAATTATTATCATTGTCAAGATTGACAAACAATTAGCTCAAGTAAACATTTAGATTGACAATTATTGGTGAAACCAGATTTCAAGTTGAGAGTTTCATGGATTTGCAGAAATGATAATTTTGTTCTTCATCGATTAAACAGTCAATTGTTAGGCATTAGCTTGTCAATAATGTCCAACAATCAACCTAACTATGTCAGATGCTATCAGTTAATATCTTCACATTTTCAACAAATTTTGCTGCTTCTTTATCTTCTGCAGCTATTATTTTTAATTGTGAGAAATTCACATCCAAAATTAATTGTGAGGGTAATTTGAGTTTACATTTAAATAGATTTTAATAAAGATAAGTGATTGAACCTCCGATTTTGAGCCAACAATTTGTCGTCAAATCAATTATTTTGATCAAAATTTTTCCCTTGTTTTAAACTATTCTCTTGATTCACTCTAATCAAATCCAATTGCCAATTTTACCAAGCAGTTGTTATTAAAAATGCAATTTTTAGCGCATGGTTGATATGGAGGAAGAGAAAGTAAAGTAAAAAATATTAGTAAAACAATGACAAGAATAAATGACAAAAACTAATGCCAATGATAATCAAATGAATCGGTTAATCACTGTAAACACGCTTCTGAACTTGAAATATTGCGTTAAATTTCATTTGTAAACACTCTTGAATCATTGGATAATGCAGAAACAATTAGAATCTGATAATTAACAAAACACAATGAAGAACACAAATTGGTTGAATTTCTGGTTATTTCCAATTAATTTGAGATGCACATTGGAAAAATTGACGTTTACCGATTTTCCTTGCTCATAGATCAACATTCAATCGGTTTCTTTATCATCATCTTCTTCTTTATCATCATCATTATCATCATTACCAGTTTCTTGCTTTCTTTCAGCTTCTTATTCTCAGTTTCCATGATTCTGGTTGTCATGTTACCAGCTATTTAAACGTTTTCCTTCCTTCCTTCCTTCTTTGACTCTTTTTTGATTTGCTTTGTTCATTTGAGATTATCTTCTTTATCATCATCATCATCATCATTATCATCATCATATTCTTTTCTTTGAACCTCAGAAGAAAACAAAACAATCAAGTAATCTTTTTTGCTTATACCCTCAATTAGTGTAAGCAGCGAAACAGTTTACACCCCACTGAAACACAACATGAAGAGGAGAAGAAGAACAAGATGTTGATGTTATGATTATGATGAAAAGAGATGAAAAAGATGACGATGATGATATAAAAGAAGCCTTTTTCATCTTTTCGAGAGAAACATGCAAACGCCAAGATGAGAGAAAGATGATCAAACTCATGTTTTTAGTGGTCTTTTGCTCGACCTGTTCACGTTTATCTGATCGCGCCAATGATTAATTTAGGCCCAAGGTTAGTTTTTAAAAACTAAAACAATCAACAAATATAAAAACTAATAGTTGATCCATAAAAAACTACAACAGCAGCAGCAGTAAAAAAGTAAAGTAAAATTCATGTTTGATGTTAACTAAAGTTGTTGTTGATGTTGTCTTTTTAGAGATGATAATGTTGATACATAATAATGATGACGTTGATGTGAGATTGAAAACATGTTACTCAAAAAAGCGTGAATAAATGTTTCAGAAGTCATCATCATTGTGTTTTAGCGACGAGTAAATAAATGGGGGAGTCAAAAAATTCAAATTGATTGTGGGTGTCGTCCTGAGTTTACGTTCAATCGAAACTGAGGACTTTGTTGGTTTTTTTCGTTTTTTGCTCCTAAACGAGAAAGTACACATAATTACAATGATCTTGGCATGAGATGAGCGATAGACACAGAGAAGAAGAGAAATAGCGAGTGAAAGTAAGAGAAAGAGAAAGAGAAATAGATTATAATAAAGGAATTTTGATATTTAAGAGAAGAGAGAGAGAGAAAAGAAAGACAGTAAAACGAGAGAGAATGAAGTGTTTGCATAATGCGAAAAAAAGAGAAAATATCGACGTTTTTGTTGGTAAAATGTTCAGGTTAAGCGATGTTAGTGATGCTTGGTTTGTTGTTGTTGTAAGCTTTGTAATTGATGATGCTAATGGCGTTGGTGATGGTAATGACTATGATACACAGCACAAATAAAAATGGGACACTCAAATTATAAGGTGATGAAAGTGCCTATTTAACCAGAAAACTAATGTAAGCAAGAAAATATTAGTGTGAATGAGAATGATGAGAAGAACAGTGAGATTAAATACATTGAACATATTTTTGTGTTTTCTTCATCTTGCGTTTTTTTGCTTTTTTTCTTGAATGTTGATTTTTTGATGTATTTCTCCTAAAATCTTTTTGTGCTTTGTTATTATTTGTGATGAAATGATTTAAAATGTGGATTAAAATATAAAGCCACCGTCATCATCAGGATCAATCTGGATAATAATTTGACTGAGTGTTGATTAAATTAAATAACGTTGACTTAAAAATGTAACCATAAATAACGTCGATAACTCTTTTTTCCTGAGTAACTCACAAAGAAGTCAGTCTTTTCCTTCGCCACTTTTTAAACGCTGAATTTCTCCCTCTCTCTGTTTGCTATGCCTTTGTTGATAGTAATAAGTGTTTTTTTGTTGTTTTGTAGTTTTCTTGACGATTTTCCTTCTTTAAATATATTTATATATTTATATAATTTATCCAAAGTCCTTCTTCATTTGCTTGATGATGATTTCCCTTTAACGTTTATAGTTTTAGTGTTCAACGTTGCTCACTGAGTGTGCTTTCGCTGTTGACGATAGTTTGATGTTTATTATGATTTTGCTTTGGGCATCCTTGATACCTTTTATTTCCGTTAAAGGGTAGGAGAGAGAAAGTAAGAGTTGGCAAAGGTGGGTGAAGAAAGAGGAGAGATATTGATATATAAGAGGGAGAAGAGATGAAGAAAACTGTAAAAGCAATTCTTGGACTTGTCCTGTTAAAATTGTTGATTGATGTTGATGTTTTGTTTTGTTGTAATAAAGTTGTTGATACTGATGATGATGGCGGTGCTGGTTTCTTGCTTCTTGCGTTGTTTATATAATATATTTATAATCTTTTTGTTGATTCTGCTTTATCAATCCTCAACTCCTATCACGATGGATAGTTTTCCTTATTCATCATCAGTCTTGACAAAAATACGACAGTTTTTCTGTAATTTTCATAAACGTTGTTACCCAAAATAAACATCAAAGTGGTACATTTTTTAGCAATATGAGCAATAGTAGTTAGTTTAAGTAATAGCAGGAGATCCACATGATGATGACGATGATGATGATGGTTAAGATGATTATGGTAATGTTGCAAATGATGAGACAAAAAACGAAAGCCAGAAAAGAGAGTGAGAGAAGAGAAAGAGAAAGAGATAAGAGAAAGGGAAAATACCGAGATAAAAGAGAGAGAGAGAGAGAGAGAGAAAGAGATAGAAATTGCATTTAATTGGCGAACTGAAAAATTAACAACTATTAAGATTTAAATGCTGTGAGGGTGAAAATAGAGGACAACGATGACATTACATGACAAGCAAGAAGAAAGAAAATGAGGAAACCTCGAAATTTAGTGCGAAAAATGTAAACATAACATGCTTTGATTTCTTTTCGTTCTTGACAAGGTGTTTGTTTTGGTGAGTTTGGATTGATTAACTTTCATTTCATTTTTTTGAGAAGTCTTTTACAATAATCAATTTAACAATTTTTCTATTTTCTTTCTTCTTAAAGATCAATCTTTACTTTTTCCCAAATAATTCATTCTTCTAATAAAGAAAATTAGATAATTAAATTTGAATTTGTATTTATATTATAATATATTATATATATATGTATATATGTATAAATGTGGTTTTGTAGTATAAATAAAAACAAAAAGTAAGAGTAGGAGGATTAGGAGGGATCTGGAAAAAGAACGGAGAACGGAGAGAGGGAGAGGGAGAGAGAGAGGAAGAGGAGGAGATAAATTAGATTGAGAGCTCGTCAACGTTGTGTCAATTCCAATGGAGAAAATAAGTACGGAGAAAGAGTCGGAGAGGTTTTGTACTCACCAACTTCAGAAGTCGGTGAATTGGAAGCGGAAGAGATGCCAGAACTGGATTCACTAATACTTCGAATTCTGTGCGTGCTTGTACTGTTCCTTAGATGCTCTTGGAGTTGATCTAGACGCCGTAAAAGATATCGCTGTTCCCGAACCAATTGTTCCCTTTGAAATTGCTGTTTTTTGTCTTTCTCCTCCAGATTCTAAAATTAGCAATAAAATGATTAAAAAATGAGTAAAAGAAAATGACAATCAGTGAGATTTTTCTGATAGTAAGTTGCATCGCAAAATATGAGTGAGAAAGAAAGGGGGGAGTAGGAAGAGAAAGAGAATAAAGAGAAAAAGGTGTTTATGGATGTTAGAGTGAGGAAAGAGCAACAACACCCATTATTACATGTATGACTGTCGTTGCGAATTAAAGAAGAACAAAGAAAGAGGAGAAATGGAAAAAGAATGACCGGATCAACAAGAAAGAAAGAGACTATATCATGATTATGATAGAGAAAAAAGGTTGCAGTGAGAAAGGAGAGTTAAAATGAAGATAAAGAAAAGAATAAAGAATAAAGAGAAAAAAGAGAAAAGGTGAGAAGGTGAGAAGAGAGATTGAGGTAGGCAGATGAAGATGGACATTAACAGAAAGGCAAAAATGAAAAGGCTAACGAGATATGGTTAACGGATGAGGGACGACAAATAGTAAAAAAGGAATATAGAGAATTGGATAAACGTTGCAACAAAAAAAGTGACAATTATAATAATGAGTAAGCACCTTAATGAAGGCTTTAGCTCTATTTAAAAGTCCAAGTGTTGTGTGGCGAGTGGCCTCAGGTCCCAGAGGAACCAGAATTTTAAGGGATTCCAAACAGCTTCGTAGATGTGCGCGTCTGCGAATAAAAAGATTAAAAAATGCATTAAAAATCTAGTCATTATTTAGGTTTAATTTCTGTCAAAGCAGCAGAAGAGTTTGTTGTTACCATAAATGAGTGAAAATGAAAGAAGCTAAAGCAAGTGGTATTGGAAATAGAAACAACAGTAATGACAATATACAGAATTATCATTCATTAGTAGGAAATAAAGCAAGGATAAGATCCAAAAGAGAAATATTTAAAACAAGCATTTATTTCTCTTTTTGATTTTCCATCAATATATGCATCCTCGTCATTAACCTGTTAAGTAACATCAACGCAATACAGACCAGTAAGCTATCCTCACTCAGAGCATGTAAGTGTAGTCACATGATCAGAGACATACACATAAGACCACTTGTATTCATCAGTGATAAAGAAAGTGAAGAAAGAGAATGAGAAAGAAAGCAAGAAGGAGAAGGAGATGGAAAAAGAAAGAACGAAACGAAGAGAAGAAAGAGAGAGAAAGATCTAATAAATTCACCTTATACTAGTTTACTTTAATATCTTTCATCATGTGAGTAACATCATTTGTGGCAACATTAGAAGAAACAAGGAAGATAGAAAGGCAAAAGCAGTTGTGAGAGGAAAAGAAAGATGATAGAAGCATTAAGGGGTTAATACAGTTCTAAAAAAAGAGATAACTTACCTATTTTTCTCCAATTCATTATGAGTTGATCTATTGCCTTGAGATTTTTTTAATTTAGATAACTTAGAATTACTTTTGAGATCATATTTAGGTGGTACAGTTGACGCGTAACCATGTTCCGCTTCTCTTTCACGTCTCTCCAGGTATTCAGCGGCCTCCAAAAGGGTGGCAATGTTATAGCTCATCTCACTCTTTGACAAGGAATAACCTCAAAGAGCTACGGCCAACCAACCAACCTATCTCTTGTTTCTCTCCCTTCTCTATCTTTAAAAACTCTCGTTTTCTCCACTCTTTCTCTCTCAAAATCTCTCCCTCTCTCTTATTCACAATCACCACACACAGGAGAAGAAAAACAACCAACACTCACAGTAATTAAAAAAACAACACCACAACACACCTTAGATATATATATATTTTGGTTAACAACTGAGTATCACAAAGGGCAAAACAAAAGAAGTAAAGAGAGCAGTGTGTGTAATGCGTGTGTAATGTATGTGTGTGTATGTGATAGAGAGAGGAGAAAGAAGATTGAGAGAGAAGGAGAAATGAATTTTTCTCTTTTTTTCAAATAAACATACAATAATATAAACACAGAGATATTATTTCAAAAAGAAGGAACCACTACACTTTGATGTAATCTTATTTGTGATTTTTGTTGCTGAACAACACGATAGTGGTGAAATGTAGAGAAAGATGGTACAGAGTAGGGAGAGAGAGAGAATTAAGATATGAAGAGAATGTGAGAAGTGAGAAGCGAGAAAAAAATATATAATATAAAAAAGGGTTGATTTGCTTCAACTGATGATTCAAGAGATGGGGGGCTTTTTAACCAGACACATAAAACACACACTAGATAAACCACAGGTCCAATAACAGTACATTCAGAACAAAAAACAAGGCAGAATCAGAGGTCAAGAGGCAAAACCTCGAAAATTTTATAACAAAAAAAACACAAATTAACTCAGCAATCCATTCTTGTAGTTAGAGTTTGAAATGAATAAAGAAATGACTGCAAACCCAATCTTGCTACTCACTTCCTTTCTCTCTCTCTCTTTCTCTCTCTGTCAAAACACATACACACAAAAAGAAGGGGAAAGCAAATCACACAATGTTACGTTACAATAAAAAAATCTTTCCCCCATCTTAACAGTATCTCCATCTGTTATTGACGCAAGAAATTAATCTGGTACTTTTTCGGGTTTGTTTTTGCTTGTTGACAAGCAAAAATGACAACAAGAAACCAAAACAACAGCAATGGAAACAACCTAAAGAGTTGCTTTTTTTCATTTCAACGTTACTTTGTTCATATTACCAGAATTATTCCTATTTTTTTTGTTTGTTTGTTTATTGTTGATTCGCCAAATTTACTTGTTCGTGTGCTTATTTTCTTTAAATTTATTTACCTATTATTTTTCATATGTTATAGCCTTCATTTTTGTCCTCATCTTATTGATTAGATTTAATTACATTTTCACTTTGCAAACTCTCTAACCATCATTGATTTTAATTGGGTTAAACATGAGTTAAACATTTTCAAATAATAAGGTCATTCTCAAGGTTACATAGACTCCTATCTTTCATTTCATCTTGTTATTATTATCACTTTATTATAATCTTTCTACCTCTCTCTCACTCTCTTTCTATATCTTTCATTCTTTGTTTCTTTCTTCTCTCACTAAATGTGTGATTTGTGTGTGTAAATTCAATTTGATTAGAAACTCTAATCTGATTAATTTATTGAACGAGTTGAATGTATCATCTCATGTATAATAACTGTTGGAGATTATTCATTTATTTTACCTGATACATTAACCTTGTTTTTATTACATTCATTTGACTTATCTTTCTTTCTTCTCTTCTCTCTCTCTCTCTCTCTCTCTCTCTCTCTCTCAACCTTTCTATCTTTGACTCAATGATTCTAGATATTTTTTTAGCATCGTTATCTCATGGATAATAATAAATGATGAACAATGAAATTGATTGTTAATTTATTCTCTTTTCCTTTATCCAACGTATCAAAGATTTAACAAATATGAAACTACTTATTAACTCGATGCTACATAATTCATTAACAGGAAACCAACAGGAATTTCCAGTAAGGAATGAATTATTGGTATACACATTACTTTGAACCACATGTTCAAAAAGTTGGACATTGAAATAACCAGGTTAAATAATAATTGTGATGTGAGTAAATATGAAGAGATTGAATGAGATTGATTAGCAATTACATAAGCCACTGCCGTAACTAATGTTACCTAATTTCGATAGTGGCGCCATCTCTTATTGACAAATAGAGTCTAAACAAATCGCAAGGTCTGTTAATGTTGACAGGTTAGCAGTTAAGCAACAGTAAAAGAAACCCAAATAGAGAAATGAATTTCTCATTTACTAATTTTTCACTTTAAATTAATTTTTCATGCTTTTTTCAATGGCACATGGCTTTTTCATATTCACCCCATAAATGTTCATTACTTACTAGTTAAACCGAGGAAATATTATTAGATAACTGAAAAGATTATTTTGCATCTTGTATTTCTTGTCATATGAAATTGTTCAACAGTTACTCTTTGGATTTGAGTTAAACTAACACCATTAACAAAGATTATTACAAGGTTATTACAATCTGAGTCGTTTGCTGATTGTGTGCTCAATATATTTACGTGCATCACGTTAAAATACTTGAAAGACAGAGTGAAAAATCTTGCAATGCTGAAGACATTTCCAAGATAATGTTACAGATGAAAATTTTTACTGACAATTCAAACCAGAAAGGGGGAGGATTCAGTGTTACTTCCGGTTTTTCTGGTGAAGCACCTTGGAAACAGCCATTTCATCTCACGAGCAATGGAAGTAAGGTTGGAGGAGAGAAAGAGTAAGAAAGGGAAAGAAAGATGATGATGATAATGCTGATTGTAAGTTTGTTGATGTTGATCATGCTGCTGCTCAGAAGTAGCATAGAGATGTTGATTGAAGGAGCAAAAACAGGGATTGCAGAGGGTTGAGTTTGAATGACGAGTCATTGGAATAGGGAAAATAAAAAAAGGAAAAACCTTTGTTGACCTGACTGAGGATCGTTCATTTCGAGTTGAGTCAGGGAAAGAAAATTGCAAGCAACTCACTCAATGAATTGAGCATGAGTTCAGAAGAATGTTGATTGAAACGAAAAGAAAAAATTGAAGAAAAATTGAATAAAATAACTGTTAATCATTATAATAATCTTATTATTATCGTTACTGTTATTATGTTGATGGTAATCGACTGTTGCAAGTTCACCTGGAAATGAAATATGTTTACATTTTAAAGACTATGTAAGTTCACGGTTCGCAATCTGGTCTAACAAAGGTTCAATATCAAATGGAATGAATATTTCTAATCTTGCCAATCCTTTCAGCCAACACCAGTAAAGTCATCACTTTTAACATTATCAACCTCAAGGGTTACTATTTTTCATTTCATTGTTTACGAAGCATCCTAGAAAGATAAGAAAACAAAATTTTCTGCAATTCATCGCCATTGTTACCAGATTTAACATCTTTCGCGAGTATCACCATCGCTGATTGTTACTGTCGTTCTGATCAAGAGCGTAATTTTATCGATTCAACCCAACCAAAGAATATTCCAAGACAAATTGGCATCAATATTGGTCAAAGTGTTTGTTTCATGATGGAAACATAAGGAGCCTTAATCATAAATAGGGCAAGAAGAATCCAAATATTACGAAAAAAATCAAATGGATCAAGATGAAAAGATGGTTAATGAGGAAAAAGTAATTGAAGATGAATCAGGTGAAGATGATATTGGAGCTGACTGGAACAATGTTTCAAGTTCAAGTTCCTCACAATTTAACACAGGTAATCAAAGTGATCACCAACAAGATGATTTTTTAGACATGTTGGCTCGATCTCAAGAGCAACGTATGAATGACCAGCGATGTTCAATTGACAGGATGGATTTAATACGAGTTAACCATCAATCAAGTTCAACATTGTCGCCCTATAACAGTGAGTCTAATTATCAAGATAATTCAATGCAACGATCCAATAGTGGACCTGTGGAGTCCATGGCAGGAACAAGTTATGGCACAGTACAAAGTACAAGACCAACAAATGCACAACCATTTTCTAATAATGCACAAGTCGAGTCATCTTCAAGATCAAATCGATTAATTAATAGCCAACACAGAGCAGCAACAATAGATAGGAGCACAACTAATGGTACCAGTCGGAATAATATTATTACAAATGGTCGAAGAGGTTCAAATCCAATTATCTTTGGTTCCAACAATCGTCCAACCTCTTCTTCAGGATCAGCATCCTTGTCATCAGCGTATGGAAGCTCGGGCTCAGATTTAGGTAACGCAAGAGATGAATTGTTAGACATGATTGCAGCCCTTCAAAGTCGCCGACTTGATGAACAAAGAGCACCACTTGCCGTTTTAAGACGAAGTTTAACATCAACATCTAATGGAGCAAATCATTCAGGTAAGCCAATTAGTTGACCAGAATTGTACTGGGTTAAACATTTTAAGAACTTGAAGGTTTACTACACTTTATCAACTGATTTAGCCAAAACAATCTTTGTTTACATATTTACACAGCAGCTGTATGAATTAAAGGGTTTGTGATAAAATTTAAAAAGGAGAGATCTGTGATTCAGAATAGATTTAGATGGTATTTCTGATTAAGCTAAGGTAGAAAAATTTAATAAGGTTTCTAGACTTATAAGGTTAGAAAAAGTCTTCTTTGGTCAGTTTATTAGAAATTTATCACTCAGAATCCCTTAAAAAGTTGATTCGATGAAATGCTATAATTTGAAAACCCTGTAATCTCTTCGATTTAAAAAGTTGCATATTTATATCAATTAATATTTTCCTTCTGTTAAGGATTGTCCCATAATAACTCCAATTCAAACCAAGGATCATCAACGAACCAAGCAGGAAATGCGACAGATGAAGACGAAATTGATGATGTTGATGATTTAGCCACTTCTCCTCTTGGACAACCAACCGGTCGAAAGACTCGTCAAATGTCCCTCGGTGCCAACATTTTGCCTGACGATGATTTCTTTGAACAACTCATGAGATGCCAATCAAGTCGCCTTGAAGATCAACGAGTAACTCTTCCAAATCTTTTTGCTCCTCAAACTAATACATCGTCATCATCACCTTCAACATCAGCCAATATTCTAGCTCCCTCCACGTCTTCCCTTAACCCTTCACCGACCACCTCATCATCCTCAGCTCGAGCCACTTTTGCTCGGAATAGATCAGCAACTGTTTCTGATTCTAGTGCAGTAGGAACGACTGGACCCAGTAAACCAGTTACTGAAGATTTCTTTGGACTTATTATGCGTTTCCAGTCAGCTCGAATTGAAGATCAACGGACAGTTCTTCCAGGCGGTAGCCAGTCCGAGGATGGAGACGATGAGAATAATGAAGGAGGAAAAAAATCGTCTGGAAATTCAACATCAAACTCATCTTTGACCTCTTCATCTGAAGACAGGAAAAGGATTGACACAGGTTCACAATGAATAACAGCCTAAATCTTTATGTTTTTTGGGTGAAATTGGATTCCAGTTTAGCCATTGAAAAGAGTGAAAAGCTGGATCAACCAATTTATTGGAATATTTCAATAAGAATTCCCTGTTAACTCTTTCCGGAATTTCATCACGAATCTTAACCAATCTAAATTTTTCATTTCTTGTCTTTCAGATGTAAGATTTACAAAAAGAAGCAATTTCTTTCAATTTTTCTGCATTTACATCATCGAAGTTGAAAAATGGCGTGAAAAATACTTGTTAATCAATTAACATATGACGTTAATTCAATTAATTGTTCTCCTTTCATCTTAAAACTACATCTGTTAAAATTTTTGCTCCTCTTTTTTTTCTTTACTTTATATTTGTAAGAAAATTTCTTGGCATTTCATCCAATACCATCCTAATCATCATTATTATTATCATCATGATCATCTTGTCTTCTTTCTTGTCATCCAATTTATTCTCAAAGAAGCAACCAAGTTGCCATTTATTGAATAAGACAATACATAACACAGTTTACTTCAAAAATTAAGCCAACTTACATTTTCTCAAATCTTTTTCTAGTAAGATCAATTTTGCTTTGATTAGTCTTTGCTGTTCCAACAAGTGTCAATGAAGGCAAGAAATAATTAGTTGCAAATGAATAATTTTAAGCAATAAACTCATTATTATATTGCTGATAAGTAAAACAATTTATTGTTTGCTTCACAGCAAATAAATTATCGTTGATGTTGATGTGAATTATTTTGAGGTTTGCACGCTCATAAATACAATAAAACTGATTGATATTGAAAATTTGGACGAGGATACAGTAGAGCTCAATTGGCTGTATGGAGAGACAGTAAACAAGAAATTAACAGAATTATAATGTTTGTTAACAACGGTGAATTTATCACAAATTGGAAAGGTGAACGGTCCACTTTTTTAATTCAAAAGGAATGGTAGTTATTGTGTGAGGAATGAAAGGGATGAACGCTAATACAATATCTGCGATGGATTCTGGGATTCTTTGTGTATTTCTTTTAGTTTAGGTTCGTGTTTGTGAAAAAAAATTGAGCCTTTCGCGAGAAAAGTGTACAACACAATGGAGTTGTAAATTTTAGAGTAAGACAAGAAATAAAAAGATAGACTGTTAGATGTATTTAAGTGGATAAAACAAATATTAAGCTATTATCACTCTCAGGGAAAAATCATCACCAAGGTCTGGAAATGTATCAAAGTTCTGTGCAGAAATATTTTGGCGTGAAGATTCGTTGTTCAGAATGACTGCCAACTGATAGTTTAATAGATGACTTGATGAAAGGAGGTTATTTTAATTCATGATTTTTTACACACATCAGAAATTAGTGTTATTTTATTATGTTATCAAAAGCACCAGTGTTAGGGTCATTAGTGTTGTTCGTTAGTCAACCAAATACCAACCAACTGTTTTTATTAAACTTATGTTTTAAGCAATATTCAAATACTCCCGTTTTTGGTCATTTTTAAAATTTTTTATCTTAATGCCAACGTTAGCTTTGTCCTGATAGTAATCGATTTAAGTTGGTTGCAAAATGTACTGTACAAGCATTCATGCATATTCTAAAGCATGTGAATGAACAATAATTCGTAACCCTGAATATTTGCAATTGATCCATTGATTAAAAATTTTGCCTAATAACTTTATTTGCAGAGCAATATATTATAATATTTTGATGATTATATTTGTCATATTGATAATGCTCATTCCGACGGATTTATTTCTTATAAAATCTTAAAACTGCGTTATAACACATTTTAGTGTTTCAGTAAGTCAAGTCAACGAATGACTTCATCTATGAATCAAATGCAAGTGTAAACTTGGATCAATTCGAAGAAAAAATCTTGTTCGTGAGTTCAGAGATAAAATTACTGAAAGCAGAGCTCATTGTAAATTTGAAACATTGACATTGAAAATTAGAAAAACTCAGAATGAAAAATTATAGCTTTTAGAAAATCAACTTCTACCAAATGGACAAAAAGACATTTAACGCGATTTTAAGCATTTTGCTAGTGACGATTGAAGCAATATTTATCAAATGCATCATCACAATTATTTTCAACAATCATTTTGATCTAAAAGACAATGGGAACTTCCTAGAGCTAATTTCACCAGATAATCATTTCGTCAACTTTTGATAAGTATTGATGATGAAAAAACTGATAGATAGTTATTTAGTATACAATTAATAAGGACAGTTGAGATGGACTCATTGGAAATAATTAATAGGAAGGTGAACGACCTAAATTTTTATTATATTAACAGGAATAATAGTTTTGTTGGTTGAGTTAAACACCAATGAAAGACGATTGAATGAAGCAACAAGTTAAATTTTTACAATAAACAACACAGTTCTGAACAAATACATATTTCAACTGGAAAACAGAATCTAGTTATAAATAGATCTTTGATCACTTAATTGCATTCAACAAATTTGATATGCTTTAAAATCAGTATTTTGCGAAAAAGAAACACGGCAGAAAAAAATCAATAACAAGATATTGGTTAAATGTAAATAACGATGTAAGAACAATTAAAAAAAGAATTAACTAGCCTCTGATTCTGAACAGATCTTTGCAAATGAAAATAAAGATACATTCAAAGATAAATTGGAAAAATGAAAACGAAAAAACTATTCTCAAATTGAGTTGCGTTATTAATCATACTACAAAGACTGTTCTAGGACAGTTGATCGAAAATCAAGGAAAAAATATTTTTAAAATTAACTAAATCACAGTATCTTGTGAACATTGGTCTCATAGCGATTCCGTCCCTTGCCATTTCCTAGTTAGTGTGAATGATAGACAACAATTGGTCTTGGTTTCTTTGTTTGTGTTTTGAATATTAAGTCAATTCAATTGTCCTTATAGTCCTTTATTGTAATACAATATTTGCGGTGGATTCTTGTGTTCTCTGAGTTTCTCTTGAAGCTCAGGTTCAACCTGATCCAAAGATATTGAGCTTTTTTGCGGGAAAAGTGCACAACACAATGGAGTTGTAAATATTAGACTAGAAAAAGTAAATAAAAATAATAATTTAAAGTGAAAAGATGAGTAAACATGGACACAAAAATTAGATAAATAAAATAAATACACATCAGATGGACTAAAATTAGTTGTTACTTACAAGAAACCACATATTGCAACTTGCAAAGGAGCATTAATCCATGGCATTCTTTTTAAAACTCCTCGTTTCTCCAAATAATTCATGAAAATTGGCGGTAAGGCTAAAAAAGTTTGCAACAGCGAGAACAGATAAGCTCGATTAGGTCAAGATTTGTAATAAGAAAGATACATACTCATTCCAGGAACAGCCATTGCAATTCTCGAAAAAGTTACTTGAGAGATAGCCTTTTTAGCTGCTACTTTAGATTCGCCAATGAGATTATTATTCTCATCATATAATGCGATACCTTCTTTAAGCTCTCTAAACAGGTTTTAATAAAAATAAGATAAGAGAAAATTATGAGTTATTGTATAATCAAAGATAAACTGAACAAATAATAATTCTTACTTTGATCGCATCATGGGAATGTTAACACAGTTAGCTGCAGCAACTGCACAAAAAGGTACAAATCGGCCAACTAGGGCTGGAGCTTTTTTAACTAAACTATTAAGACCTAAGGCAGTAACAAGTGCGCCACTGGTTGCAAAAACGTAAGATGTACCTAGTTGCCTGAAATTAGAATGAACAAATTAACCAGTTGATTCTTTATTAATAAGTCAGCAATGAAAACATACGAAAGTGGTATGTCTGAAGTTCCGCTTCTATTGGTATAATTTACAACAGCGTTGAAAGACTGATTAAACCACTGCCAAAAGACAACTTGACGAGTGCTCCTGAATTGCAATAAAAATAATATCAAAATACAATTTCGATTAGCATAATATACATAAAAATGGTCGAGATAATGTTTCAAGTGATTAGTCTGTAAAAATATCTCTCAATAATGTAAATCAAAACTCACTTGTAGAATGTTAACATGCATCCAGTAATGAACATATTCATTGGTACTTGAGCTGACATCCGTCCAATTAAGATTTGCTTCTCTCCAGTTTCTGGATGATGAGCACTATCATAAAGATATTTGTAGTACCATAGTTGATCTTCAGTAATAGGGCCTATATCTTGACCCTTCCTAGAATAGAAAGAAACAATTTAGACTGATGATGTTTCTGGCATTAAACTTGAAAATACAATTTAAAAATGTACTTAGCACGAAGACAAAAGATAAGAGAAAAACAAGTAAACATTTGAAGTTTAAGTTCTTACCTGTAGTTTTCAACGATTTCTTTTGCTCGCTTAATTTCATCAGGAGACTTAAAAAGATTCAATGGATTAGTTACGACGAAAAAATGTTTGGCTCTTCCCAAATAGGTACTTTGATCATAACGAGGTGATTCTATGTCAATCGGTTTCTGGATAACCGAACTCGATGTTTCCATGTTTAATCAAAACTGAGGATGAAATGGCAAAGATTTAGGATGACGATAGAAATTGAATAAATGAATGGGTTGATTGTAAACAAACACAGTGAAGACAAATAGACGAACTGTGGAAGTCTAGCAAAAAACTGAGGAATCGTAAACAGAAAAGTTATCAAACAATGCAAAGAAATGAACTTACATGAAAGGTTGTCTTAGCAGCAGATATTTATGGTAAAAAATCAAATGCCACAGCAAAGTAGCTTAACAAATTGTAGACCACAAATTGTAGATTTAGATTAGATTTCCATTTCCTTGGAAGTTGATAAGAGTCAAGATGTAAAGATTAGGAAAAGCCTATTCGTCCGACAAATGGATCCGATCCTTAGGAAGATAATTGATATCTTGAAAAGCGCGAATCTTTGACTTTACAAATTTTACGATACAAATTCGTTTTTTAAGACTAATTATGTATTATTATGTATATTTATTAAACTTAATTATAACAAAGTATTCACTGAGAAGCTTAAATCAAACACAGGTTTGAAAAATTTTAATTTGATGAGTGAAGAATGTGTTAGATAACTTTGCTATTGAAAGGTAAAATTTTAGTCAAGTTATCTTAGTGAAGTGATAGATTTACGTCTTTTTCTGATGAATAGTACCAAAGATTAAATGTCCTAAAATTTCGCAGATTAATCATCTACACGAACTTTAGTTACAGCTTGTATGTTGAAAATTTTAGTAAACAACTATCGATGAAGAGTTCGATCTATCGCAGGAAAGGAATCTTTCCAATTCTAATTAAACTGTAAATACAAATACAACTGTATATAGTTTAACAAGTACGATGAACCAACTGAGAAAATTCAAATCGACCTGGAATGATAACTTCATGGCATAAAGTTTATGCAACTCATCTTGAAAATAATTTGATGTCAATATTATCGTATTGGTAATCGGGTAAATAAATAAGTATCGAATCCAGGATCCGATTCTTTTGCTGGCCATTCAGCTTATACACAATTTTTTTTTCACTGTAATTAGTTTTATTTTCATTGTTTATTATACAAATATTTAAGCATGAGCCTGCCTTTTGCAATGTTCCGGTGTCTCCGAAATGTCCACTCAAGTGGATTCTACAATAATTTTGCCAAATCTGTTTGTTATCGTTCGTTTACTAGTGAAGCTGCTGTTCAACCTGAAAAACCCATAACGATGCCCACTCCTGGAAATGAGAAAGTTTTTGATGTCAAATTGCAAAAAATTGTAGATGATATTGAAAAATTGACCCTTTTAGAGGTATCTGATTTAAACCAACTGCTTAAAAAAAGGTTGAATATTCCAGATACTCCAATGATGGCTATGGGAGCAATGCCTGTTGCTGCAACACATGGTTCAGATCAAGTAAGCTTTCAATTTAAATTCCCTCATCAATTCTCTCTTTTATCATAATAATCTTGTTAATTTGTTTATTTATATTTTAAGGACGAAAAGGAAGAACCCAAAGCTGTTAAATCATCATATACTATTAAAATGACGAAATTTGATGAGTCTAAAAAAGTTGGTTTGATTAAAGAAATCAAAGGATTAGTATCCGGTCTAAATCTCGTGCAAGCCAAAAAATTTGTCGAATCAGTACCACAAATAATTAAATCTGATTTAACTAAAGAAGAAGCAGAGAAATTAAAATCTCACCTAGAGTCACTTGGAGCAACAGTAGTGATGGATTGAAATTTCAAATTGATAAATGTCTTAAAAGACTGAATCAAAGTACCAAATGATATGCAGATTTTTGCACTTCTAGTTCATTCATTGTAAAAACAAACTTAGAAAATAGAAACATTAAATTCGAGCTCAGACGATGAACAATAACGTTTCTGGGCTCTTAAAAGATCTTTGGCCATTGCATTAGAACTGAATTTCCAATTTATTACCATGAAACCCATTAAAAGTTGTATTTCATTATGAAATGTTGATCAACTGTAAAATTTTCGATTCAAAAAATGATGGAATATTAACAATTAAGCGTACTTATAATCAATATCTATTTCCCTTATGTTAAGGATTGTCAGATAATAACTCTAATTCAAATCAAGAAACATCAACGGATCAAGCCGACCGATGAAGACGAAATTGATGATTTATCCTCTTCTCCTCTTGGACAATAAACCAATCAAAAGACTCGCCGAATGTCCTTGGTCTAATATTTTTCCTGGTGATTTCTTTTCAAAGCGGTATTTAGTTTGAGGATAGCAGTTATAACAATGATGAATTAGACGAGAATCTGTTCAATATCTAAAAATTGGCATGAAAATATCAACAGAGTTGAATCGATTATGTGGAGAGACAGTAAACAAGAAATCAACTAAATAATCAAGACAGTTAAAAAGGTCGATACATCAGAAATAGAAAGGCGAACGATCTATATTTTGATTCAAAAAGAATAATAGTTATTCTGCTAGAAGTTGAACATCAATGAGTTACCTAGGCCGTCCTCCTCTACGTCACTTGTAGATGTCACTAGCGAATTCAACCTTAACTGCAGTCAAACTGTAGTCTTTGTTACTCATTCAATTTCACCCCAATCCCTTGCTTTGTACTCAAATCAATGTATTAATATGTACCTGTGGTATGTCTCTATTGAATGAGCCAAGTATAGTATTGCAATTAGAGGTGGAGTTAGAACCACTCAGCCGTACTCGTAATCATCAACTTACGCTAGATGTTTTAATAAATAAGGTCAATCAATACTATTTCACGGTCTCAATGTTAAATATTCATTGCATTTTCTTGTACTTGAGTAAGAAACAAGAAAGTGTTGAAACAGGGATAATCAATCATAAAATAGTCAACGTTACCTGGATCCATTTGTGCGCATTTTGCTCAACACTAAATGTAACAGTAGTAATTGATTAATAACCTTACATGCATAGTAAAGACAATAGAAATAAGTAAATTTATAAATTAAGTTGATTGAAGTACAACTTAATGGTACCTAAAGGATACAAAGAAATGTTGCTAACAAAACAAGAAGGTTGATTGTAATACCTTTTGAAACAAAAGTCTATTTTGGAGTAATTTCGCATACATCATTGATAAACACCCAAGTAATGATGAGGAATATAATCAAAACATAATTTATCCATGATTATTCATTAATCAATCTAATCATGTAAGATTTTCGCCATTTACCTTATTAAACAAACAAAATCAATATTTTTTTTCCACCTAAAAAAATATTCTTAATCAGTTATTTTTAGGAACATAATTCTGAAATGAGTTCCGTTCATGAAAAACCTAATTAACCTTAAATAGAAGTCATTAAACTGTTCAACAAAAAGTTGATTAATTTACATTGAAAGTGTTGAAGATGTCGTTGAAAACAATCGATGGAAATCTTGTTTAACATAAAATGTGTTATAATCAAAGCTATAAATTAAATAACAAATTAAAACAAATTGATCAGATTTTCTGGTTAATTGATTTTGTTGGGTGCAACAATTGCTTTCAACTGTTGTTGACAAATTGTAAATTGTAAAAAATTGAAAGCATTAAATGTTTAGCAGTTCAATTTATCATCTAACTAATTGTTAAGCAAACATAATAAACAAGTGAGAGTCCAAAAAGTTGAAAATGGACACAAACTGTGAGTTAGTCAAACACTCGACCAGAATCAAAATTAAACAATGTAATAAACATTTTATTTGATTGTGTAAGGTTGTTGTTAAATTGTTGGCTAAAAAGGCTGATAAAGCTGACCATTTTTCTGGTTAACAACAAAAGTCAGCGACTTTACCAAATAAAATGAGCTTGACTGAAAAGTAAATACAAAATGGAAAGCAAACGAATCAGAAATAATGATTTCTAATAAAATTAAGTGGACATTTAACTCATTTGTTTTCCTCTCGGGTGATTAATTTTGCATTTAATTATATTATTGTGAAATACATTGTTTGCTTTTGGGTTTTTGGGTAAAATTTAAAGCAAAACAGAAAGGTTAACTCATTTACCTTTAACCAAGAAAAAAGTGTTTTACCCAAAAAAGCAACCAAACTGTAAACCATCAATCTTTTTGTTTGCTTCCTTTTTTCATCATTTTCATCATTTTCTTCTTCATCATTTAGCTCATCTTGAACATCTAACCTTGAAAAACAAACCTGAGGAAGAAAATTCATTTCAGATTTTATACACCAGATGAATATTTTTACATGCATATATACATCTATTTCATGTGTATGCTCATCTGAATTCAAGCAAGCCAACCTTTCAGTATTTACATTAAACTGATCGATAGTTTGTCCTTCATGTGTTAACAATTACATCCAATTAATTGTGAAGTTAAATGAAAAAACAAGACGATTTACCTTCTGTAGCCACACTTCGATGGGAAAGCTAAGATTTCTGCACCAGAAAAACGATTAACAGCTAAAACAAAGCCAATAATTTCATATTTGCCTTCTAATAAGATTATATATTCAAAGTAAATACGATTACTTGCATTACAATTATTTGTCTATCTGCTTGGTAAATTGCATAAAAATAATTTCTTTGTTAATTTGGTTTTGCTTTTTTCTTTCTTTTGCTTCTATGGATCCTTTTTGCCTCTTTGAGAAAATTTTCTTGCAAAAGGTCACACTCTTTTTTTGGTTCAAAGATCTAATTGAATTAAAATGGAGGATTGATTTTGAAACATTTTAACTCTAATATCTGGTAAAAATAGGCATCTTCAATTACAACAGAATTGTTACATGTAATGAAACTAGCTTTCATTAACTAATAGTAGTCTTTCTTGCTTTCTGTTTTGAATCCTCTAGTGTCTAGTTTCAGGTTTGGCTTGTTGAAAGTTTGCAAGTTGCAAACATCAATGAAACTATACTAGTAAAATTTAATGGCGAAAATAGCGAGTTTTAATGGAAATGATGATAATGAAATTGATTATCTTGATAATGCATATGTTAACTGTTAAACGTTAACTTATGTCAACTTTCGTGTTTGCATTCTTGAGAAGGTCATCAAAGGGCAAAAGCAAAAGGCCAATAAATAAAAATATATTGCTCCTTCAATCAAAAGAAGTAGAAAAGAACCTCAAAATAATGACTAACAACGAAGAAAAGTTCCCAAGCTCTAGTAAGATGAAATATAAAGAAAGCAAAAAAAAATATAAGAGCAAAGTGGGAAGAAAGAAGGTATCAGGCCGAACAAAGACGAAGAAGAAAGAGATGATGATCACAAAGTTGCAGTTGAAGAGAGAATGAAGACAAAGAAAGATCAAGTTGAAGAAGAAGAAGAAGAAAAAGAAGAAAAAGAAGAAAACTAGAAGAAAATCACTTTCAAGAAAGGGCAGACGATGAAGAGGATGAAAGAAGGAGAAAGTTGAGGCTAAATGTGAGTCCAGTTGATGTTAAAAGAGGCACAGAAAGAAGCTAAAGAGGGGAAAATGAAGAAGAAGAAGATGATGAGGAGCCCGGCGAAGATTTAGCAGGCCCGGATGAAACACAGAGTCGCTCCAATTCACTCTATTTCACTTTTTTAAGATTGCAAGAGACACCTAAAAACCTCTTCTTTCTTCATCTTTCCTTTTATCCTCTTGTTTTACACTTAACATGTGACCTTGACCATAGATTTTGTCTTGACAGATGGCGTTACTAGCAATTCTAGAAGATATTTCATTGGATAAATTGTTACATGACGTCATATCTATTGGTTGCAAGGTGAGAGTGGTTTGAAAGGGAAGACAGAGTAAGAATCAATGTTAAAGTCTGTTTTTTGTTATGAACTAAAATGAAGATGTTGCTCGTATTAATTTTCATAAATTGTTGTTAAATTTGATTGTTTTGTTTCTTAATGGATTTTGACGGTTTAATGTATTTCTTAGCTGATGAAACTGGTAAACCAGGTTACGACAATAGTAATAGTGTTGTAACGAACAGTGTTAATTGTGGAAGTGGTTCAACAGTTCCAAATCTCTCTGGTCCACCTCCACCTACGAATAGTTTAAATGATGGAACTGATCAACAAACAGTCAAAAAGAGACGAATTAAAAATCTTGGACCTCCTGTCCGGCCTCAGTGTTCCGAATGTGGAAAAGATTTCAGCAATCAAAGTGCCCTCTCTAAACATAAATTGACGCACAGTGATGAACGACGATTTGTTTGCAATCTATGTCAAAAGGCATTCAAACGTCAAGACCACCTTAATGGTCATATGTTAACCCATCGGGATAAAAAACCATTCGAATGCGATGTCGAAGGCTGTGAGAAGACATACTGTGATGCAAGAAGTTTAAGAAGACACAAGGAAAATCATCATGCCGCCATCAATCATAATCATAATATTAGTGTCAATGGTGCACTTCAATCAAAACCTGCACAAATAGGTAAGTTTTCTTAACATATTTTACCTTTTCAAAATTATGTTTTCATTTGTGTTTTATGTTTATTTAACTCTTTTTCTTTAACGATCAGCCGCAAATACTATTAAACCAGGCTCTATTTCGTTTTTATCCTCAGCTGCAACTCAATTACAATTATTGGCATTGCAAGGGCAACCATTATACCAGTAAGTAAAAACAATTATATTTAATATAATAATTTAAACTCTCTATTGTGCTTACTTAGTTGCATTAAATTGTTACATTTTATTTAACTTCTTTTTATTTATTTAAGTCATCTTCTTTCCTTCTTACTAAAGCTTACATCATTCTTACGATATTTACATTTTCCCTCATATTTTTGCTCTTTCACAAACTTAAGCCAATCACTACTTGCAAAAGTCGCCAAGTAGCATGAATCATCAGACTCTTTGAGTTTATGTCTTTCTTTCTTATTTCAATGCTTACACTCTTTGTTTTTTCTCTTTTTTACAGTGAAAAGATTCTTAATACACTACAACCTGATCCAAGCCAAATTAATCACCAGCATCAACCTCAAGCGTCTCCACCACCACCACAACCACTACCACCGCCTCCGCTTCATTCATCTCATCACCTGCAACCGAATATACATTTGCATCTTAAAGAGCGCAATAATTCAGTAAAAATGGAAGTGGATGATGATCCTAGACAAGTTGATCAAGTTTTTGGGCACCCCATACTGCGAAGATCCATTAATGACCCGCAAAATCTCTTACATCAGCTTTTAACTCAACAACTGAAAGAACCATCATCTGAAAGCTCGCATATTTTTAATCAACTTGCACCAACATTAACTAATTTCAATAATCATCTCAATAACAACAACCATAGTGGAAATATTCTCAATAATAATATTGCTAACCAGAACAGTAACAATAGTAACAACAACAACAATAATAATAATAATAATAACAATGATTCACAAATAAATGGATGGGCTTGTGAATGGGCTTGCAAGCTACTCGAAAGTCAGTTAAATCAAGTTGAGTGCTCGATTTGTCAGAAAAGATTCAAAAATCTACAAGCACTAAATGGCCATATGCGAACTCACGGAGGCTATCTAAGACCACAACAGATTATAACTGCAAACAACAGCAATTCCTTTAATAACAATTCTACTGCATGCATCCAGCAAGCGGAGTCATTAAAGAAGGAAGACAATGTGACATCTGTTATCATGAATGGTGCTGAAAACAATGTTAATACTAATAATGTTAACAATATCAACATGAATAACAACAACAAAGTTTTATTCGAAGTTTCCATGCTTAAAAACAAGATAATGTCTAAACATGCCATCAATAACCTCGATGTAAACTCTGTGTCTCCTGTGACTGTAAATAATGGACAGGGAAATTCCTGTATAACTTCAACCTCAAGTAATAATCACTCTGGTGGTGTCACAAATGGTAACGACAATAAAGACGCAAAAGAGGAAGATATTGATTGCACTCTTGATCTCACCATTAATTTGAAACCTACTGGAACTGTTTCCCCGATATCTTCATGTTTTACTGCCTTCTCAAATACCTGTTCTTCATCTCCTAATTTTGCCATAGCATCAACTCATCAAGAGCCAACTTCTAGGCTAGTCACCCATACTGATGACAGCGAGATTACACGTAATCAACAACCCACGCCACTGACCTCTAATCCACAAGGTACAACATCTATAATGCAGTCATCCCCAACAGGAGCTGCTTTAACCTCAAATTTAACAAACAATCACCAAGTAAATTCAACAAAGGTTATTCAATCTTCGTCTGACAATGGATTAATTGTCGAAGCTCACAATCGAGATACTCACACTTCTTTTCACAGTGATTCAAATCAAGAACTGGATCAACTACTTTCCAGTACTAGTAAAGAGGATGAAACGATGAAAGAAAATTCATCCGATGATGATCATTTGGATGCTAATTACTATCAGAATATCAATGCTCTAAAAGAGCAGTTACAACAGAACTTGCCTCAATTCAGGATACCTAATGATGTTCCTTTTAACAATTCGCATGATTCATTGCGAAATAATAGATCTCAATTTCTTTTACCTGGTGAAAAGTCTCGTCGCCATTCCGATAGTACTGCTGAAATGATTTACTCTTCTAATTCTCATTACGAAAGTAAAGTTCGTTCATGGAATGAGTCAAATCACGGTACTAATGCCAATGTTAATGGTAATAACAATAATATCGCCAATACCACCGCCAATCACGATTGTTCTTTACCTTCATCGTCAGCAACCAATTTTAATAATCCTGCTGATAGTAACTTTGATCTCTTAAAACGGCGTCATCAAAGGGCGACTTCAGATCCAGGTAATGGTGAATTAGATGACCAAGATACGTCTTCACAATCAACTGCTCAATCAGATCAATTGGCTAACAATAACAATAATTTGTTAACTATCAATGTGGCCAAAATTTATTCCAATTCAACTCATAACCATCATTATAATAATTATAACAACCACCACCATCACCATCACAGTCATCATCATCAAATCCATTCGCACTCTGTGCCAACCACACCGACGAATCTCAATCCTCTACTTTCGCCTGCTGTACCTCATCAGATATCAAATCACACCAACAATTTTAACCAATCGTTACCATGTACACCTACACAGACCAATTCATTTTCATTTAGTCCTCACCAGGTTCAGCAATATCATCAACAACAAGCATCTTTGCCTGCAACACCAACCGATAATCAAATGCAGTTCAACTTTCCAGCTCAACAAAATTCTGTAAACTATTCCAGTCCATCGTATAATATATCAACCAACAATCCATCCAGTGTACCTACGTTTGATTATTCATCATCCGATACACCAACAACGCCCACAACTCCTGCGATTACGACGACGAGACAAACCCAACCTGGTCTTGAACCGATTTACGAAGAAATGAATTATTCTACTAACGAAGAAACCAATGTTAATGATGTTGGTTTTGTTAACTTTGAAGATGAATCTTTGATTGAACAAATGTTAACAACACATGAACAAGAACATAATCGTCAAAACCATCATCACCAACAGCAACAGCAACAACAGGTAATAAAGCAAATTTTGTAATTTCCTTTTGTCTATCTTCCTCTTTTCTCTTATTATCAATAAACAGTGTTTATGAATTCCTTTTAAGCATCTTAAAGTTTAGAGCAAAAGTATACAACATTAACAAATTCCAGCTTCAAAATATAAGATCACTCGACGATCATAATTTAGTTTGATATAATAGTTATTTCTGAAGATTAATTAGATCCTATTTCAATGTTATATCTTGTTATGAGTTATTCATTATTCAGTCCATGAAGCCTGAACTTCATTTATGACTCTTTTTTCAATGTTAATGGTCTAAATATGGCAGTTGCCTGATTGATAAAGAAATCTTAGTTAAGAAAATTCTATTCAAATTAACGTGTCAAAGTGAGTTAGTGTTTTGTTTTTGTACTCAAAACCCTAATAAATACAGTCAAATCGACGTAATCCATAATTAAATGAATTTCCCCAATGCTTCTACACCAAGCTTTACATGAAACATACGCCACATTTATTGATGAAAAATATTCATCTCAATAATCTCATGATAATTATTCAATATGCTTCCTGTTGCTCACCATATTTTGAGCTTAGGGATACAATTTGAAGTGACTCTTGACTAAGCTCACAATTATTCTCTCTGTTTTCATGATCTATAACTGATAAATTCATTTGACAATTCGCAATTCAGTTTGACTTTTTAAGCAATGACGCAATAAACTGCGATGCATTTCATCTTTCAATCAACTCAGAGTTAAAAAATAATACTTTTTTTGTGAAAAAGCAAAGTTAAACTTTAACCAAAATTGTTTCATAGCAAAAAAATTCTTTAAAAGATTACAATTCATCAATCAGATCTGTGATTTTCATCCAATTAAACCTCCTGGGAAACAATTTTTTCTTTCAACTCTTTCGCATTTTAGTTGTTTAAATGAAACCAAGAGTTTGCTGTTATATCTTCCACTATCAACTCGATTTTCAACTTGATTCCTATCAAACGATTTAATTAATGTCTTTTACTTATTTTAACATTCATTAACAAAGACCGGATATCAAAAAATGCTTTAAATAATTATCTTTCAAGCTTTGCTAATATTATCCTCTATCTTATACCCAGACATCAGCTTGTCGATGTTGCGAGAAAAAAGGCATTTTCACTCCCCTTTTTCTTGCTCCCTTTTCACCCCTCTAGGAATAGTTCATTTTTCATTGTTATTTAGTCAACTTCTTGCTCTTTCCATTTGCCTATTTGATTATTACACCACTTGTTTCATCAGTTTTAGTTAATTTTGTACATTTTTCCTATGTGTGTTTTTCATCAGCAAACAGGTTGAGTTACTGATTTTTGTTCAAGCTGGAAATGAAGAAAGTGAACAAGGTTGATTACCCTAAATGGGTTTCTTTAACTGCAGAAGAAAACAAGAAAACTTTTTTTTGCTTATTTCATTTCCCCCTCAATCCACATATCAGTTACCATTTCCGCTGTTGGATGAGTTGGGCGTTTACCAAGGACTTCATCTTTTTAAAACTCGCTCACTCATTTACTTGTATTTTTGTTAAACTCGTACATTATTTTGTTCTTACTTTTTTTTCTCATTTTTCCACTTCACTCTCATCAATTTTACCTTTTCATAATACTTACAATTAAGGTCACCACCATCATCATCATCTTGAATAGTATTACTTGATAAGCAATTTTGACACACAAAAGTATCTTCGTTCTGTCATCATCTTCATCTTTCATTCTTTTCCCAAACAAATACCTATCTTCTCTTCTCTTCTTTTTCTCCCTCGTTTATCTGCATTTTCATCTTGACGTTCTTTCCCATTATTTGCAGTGTTAGAATCAGTTTTGCGTTGATGATCCATCAAAATAAACTCTCATGTTCAATCATGATACGTAACAACAGGGGGAGCCAGTTAGTTCAGTTTAATTTATCGTTTTTCGTTTCAATTTATGCTTGCTGTCAATTTTTTGCATTTTTGTTTGCAGTTTCAGGAGCAAAAAGAAAAATGTCAGCCGCATTTTAACATTGCAAGTAAAATTGCAAACAAGCAGGAGGAAAAAATTCCATTCATAACTAGCCTCAATACCCGTTGAGTAAGTGTGTAAAATGAGAGAAAGAATGAAGATAGAGATGAAACCGAGTGAGTACAGAATGTAATGTAAAAAGGAGGAAGGGAGGAGGAGGAAGAAGAAAGAGCATAAGCAAGTTCAATAGCTTGAATCAGGGTAGGGGTAGACGGGCCAACTATTTACGGTGTAACCATTTCGCAACAAGTACTGATTTGCAAAGTTACTCACATTCACTCACTTACTCACTCACATACACACAACCAAATACACACACATCCATACATGTTACAACAAAAAAGAAACTCACTCAAATCAGAGTGTATTTACAGTCAGTTGAAAAAAGTAGAACAGGATTGGATAATTATCCATTTACTCGTTTGCTTGGTGAGCTTTTTTTCTGTTTAATGGCCATCGTGACAATGGCTGCCCGAAATGAAAAAAAAGATCCCAAACGAATCTAGGTCACACTTTTATCCAAGTTTACTGCTTCTCTATTTTTTCTCACTCACTAACTAACCGACTCTCTCTTTCTCTCATCATTTTCTTTATCATCTTGTTCAACCTAATCCCTCTACAGAAACCGAAAAATACGCAAAACGCAACCAATTACAATCAAGTATCAACAGCGCATCTTGAATCTACTCAGCAAGAAAGTGACCACAGTGATCAACTTGTTTTATCCAACATCAATAAATCTCAAAGCTTTTTCCCTAACGATGATCTCGAAGCGCAATCGTTGGATGGTTCATCTGTGAATTACAGTTTAACAGCTCACCATCATAACCAACGTGCACACCAGTTAAATCAACACCCACAGCAATCTTCCAACTCTTCACTTAACCAACATAATCATCATCCTCACCATCATCACCACCATCACCACCAGCAACAGCAACATCAGCAACATCAGCAACATCATCAGCAACAACAGCAACAACAGCAGCAACAACAACATCACCATCTTTCCCAACATCTCCATCAAAATCATCATCCACATATTGCACATCATCATCTTCAACATTCTCACCACCAACATCACCAACAACAACATCACCAACAGCCAACGCTTGCCACAAGTCAATTTAACAGGCATCACAATCACCATCACCAGAGTCAACATTCTCAACATCTTCTTCCAAGTATAACTATAACCAATACTTCATCAACTGCAAGCCCAATCCATCGGAATAGATCTGGGAAAGGTTTAAATGAGCCTCGAGAAGGAACCGAATCATTTGTGGAAACGCATTATGTGCAAAGTAATCTGTTCAAAGAGGAGCGTGACGAGAAGGAAACTTGCAGTAATAACATACGCAACATCAACAGTAGCATCAATTCGTCAACCATTGGATCAACTTCTGTCTTCAATTCTACCTCAGGTGCATCATCCAGTAAGGTTGATGAGAATGAGTTGATGGAATCAAATTCTTGTTCAATTGTTACCTCAACCAGCAGTAATAGCAACATTCATACTAACAATAATAATCCTACTAATAATAATACTATAAATATTACTCATACAAATAGTAATACGCCAATTTTATCCTGTGGCACAGATTCGCCTACACCACGTTCAACATTGCGAAGTTCGTCTTCCAATCTAGTCATTAACCTTTCACCTGAAGAACCAAAAGATATTGATGAAGATGATGATGAAGACGATGAAGATGAAGAAGATGATGCCGATTCCAATAACAATGCTAAAGATGAAACAATCGGTATTTCCTATGATGAAGATGATGACGATGAAGATGATGAAGATGAGGATGATGATGTGTTCATAAATCCCGCGGTCATATCACCGGTAACATCACCTAAAAGTAATACCAATAATTTGAAGGATAATAATTATAAAAGTGTTAACAACAACTCTGCAACAATTACGTCCACTTCAACTAATTCAACACATACTTCTGTAATCACTAATAAAAATAGTGTTATCAAGGTGACCCCGGTAAATGAGAGATCATCGCCTAAAAGGTTAAAGCACAAACCCGAACCGTTATACATACCTCCACATGTTAATGCATTCGGTCAATATGCGTCCAGATTAAGATCACCTCGTCTTTGGGATCCTTCCGGACTTCATTCTTTACCTTCACATGATGTAAACAAAAGTTCACCTCCACCGTACACACCTCCACCCATGCTTTCACCATTACGAAAAGGCTCAGGACTTTACTGGGCCATTATTAACAACGGCAATGTGACACCAAAATCAGCAACCCTTGGAACCTTTATTCATGCGCGTAAAAGTTTATCATCATCGGCTGCTTGTGATTCTAGTGCTGTTAATTTACAAACAAATGATTTAAGTGCAAATATTAATTCTGCTACGTCTACTTCCTCTTCAACCACTCTTAACGCAAATTCAACATCTAATATAAACACATCTACGATCTTACACAATAAAGAAATTCTTTGTTCCAAATCCAGCGAGCTTATTATTTCATCGACACCCACCACAGCCTATGAGCCTGAAGCTCCTTATGATTTGGATCTTCTTCCATCGGAAAGTGATATTCAACCTCATGTCAATATTGGGCCACAATATCAAGCTAGTATTCCTGCTTATATTGGTGATAAAGTTGATATTTCTAAGCGTTACCGTCGAGAACGCGCTGATCTAGTATGGAATCCAATTGTTTTAGACAAATTAAACCAACCTGAGGATCTTGATTATTATCTGGAATTGGCCTGCTCTAGTTGCGTCCCTGGTGCAGGTCGAAATGTTGAATTTGCATTACATTTACTCTATATGTGTAATGGTGATTTGGAAGAAGCAATCACTAAATTATTGAACTCAGATCCAATCAAATTGCGGCCAGATCATCCACTGATAGATTATCAATATCCAGAAAGTGATGTTTGGTCACAAGAGGAAATTAATCATTACTATCAAGCTTTAATTAAATTTGACAAAGATTTCCATACTATCGCTCATAAAGTAAGTTTAATTGCCACATTTTTCACATTCTTACTTAGCAACAGTTTGAAAGCAAAAAACCGTTGCATAATCACACAAATTATCAACTAATCAAAAATTCAAATCTAATCATAATTTCTAATCTTGACCCTCTTTTATTTCAGGTTAAAACAAAAACTGTTAAAGAGTGTATTCAATTCTATTATTTATGGAAAAAAATATGTCCCGAAGAGTACAAAAGACTGCGTATTATTCGCCGCCGTAAAGAGCAAGAAGGACTTTTCTATGGTAACCAAGTTGTTACCAAAGAAGAGGAGACCGAAGATAACGATGTTGATAATAAAAGTGCTGCTGAAGGAGAAAATGTCGATGATGATGCATTATCTATTGATTCACCGATGAATGCATCACCTTCTTCAGTCAGTTCAACTGCAACCTCAGGGATTACCGTTAGTGTCGGAGGTTCGAGTAACAAAGACAAATCTGGACACTTTCCATGTCGGGTTTGTGGTAAAGTTTTCTCGAAAGTTAAATCTCGCTCCGCTCACATGAAAGTTCATGGAGCTGGAGCAGCCTCCAACCCTGCTTACTCAGCATCATCCAAATGAACTGAAAAATAAGCAAATATATAACATACATATTACACATACTTACATACATATTGTGATATATACAGGGTATACAGCAAGTTTCAATTGTTAGCTAGGAGAGAGAAGTGTTTGAATAATTATTGTGAATCCATGTTTGAATACTGTAATCTAACAGTTTATTGATTATGATATTTTACCTCCGAACTTGAAACTTTGTGTATGCTCTGAACACAAAAAAAACTCTGTGTTGTCTTCTGTTGTTGTACCTTTTCTCATCCTGAAGACTTCATTGTTGCCTGTTTAAATTTAACTCAATTGTATATTTAATCACCAATGTTAATCCATTGACCAATATTTTTCTCTCTTCATTGTTTCGTCCTCACCAAAATATTGTACAACAATTGATTCGATATTTTTGACTATTATCATCATCACATTGCCTATTTTCTGATTTTCCAGAGAAACTTTCTAATTCATTGATCTCTTCACAGTAATTGACTAGTTTTAATCTTAATCTACTAATAAGAATCAATGTTATCGGAAGATCTCTATCTATTTCTTTTCTTCCTCGCACATTACAACCTTACATACCTTAACTCATTACACTCTCGCCCTTCATCCTAATCCCTCTAATTGTTATCCAAAGTGTTAAATAATTAAACCTCATAATGAAGGTGATGATGAAAAAAGAAATTAAATTATTATTCAGTTACATTATACATGTTAATCACTTGTGTGTAATCCATCTTATTTTTTATTTTATTCACAATGATAATCACAATTGGCCTTTTCACTGCTTCGTCTCGCACTTATCTTTTTTCATCATCATCAACATTAACCCCCCCCCTTGTTAATCATTTCATCCAAATTGTAATTGAATCTGATTTCAACTCTGTAAGCTGCCAGTTAATGAAAAAAATATATTCATAAAACATATGATATTAAATGTTGGCAAATAAAGATCATTAATTATTTACAAATAAAGATCATTTTTTAATTATTCGGACGTTTTAGTATCATATAAACATCTGTCAATTATTTCTCGTTCAATATCTAGAAACAATGGAAACAGAACCAACAAAATGAAGACTAACAATTGGAAATGTTGAATACTAAAAAATATGAATAATGGATGGTTAATTGTTATAAATCAAGAGTCTAATGGGAAATGTTTATCCAAAAATTTGTGGTAATTTTTATGATAGAATGAAACGGTTGACAATGCAAAACAATCAGCAACATCTCTGGTTAACCTGAGAACTAAAAATATCGATTGTGTCTTCGGTTTAATCTTACCATGGTTGCCTTCTGAGTGAGCTGTATAATTGAGGAAACACCATTATCATCTTTATCCTCATCTTCGTCATCATCATTCCAACCATGTGAACATGAAACTTCGGAGCAGCCTCTTGTTACACCAGGTCGAGAGTAAAGAGCAACTGCACCGAGTTGAATCACTGACTTGCATGTTCCTCTCTTTCCTCTGTTCTATTAAATTAAAATTAAATATTATAAAAAATCTAATCTATCTTTAAGCTAAAACAATTTAGTAAGGCTAATTAACTCTTTTTTGAAATGTTGACCAATGCTTTACCCAGTAATCTGAAATTTATGAAAGCTGGTCAAATAGTTGGTCGAGCTGGAAATCAATCTAAAACTGGTTACCGGTTGCCACCAACTAAAGTCCTTAATAATTCTATCCCATGTAATCACCATAGTCAACATTTTTTTAATCGTTTCCTTAATCTTTCAACTGCTAATCATCAATTATTTAGACAATTGAAATATTTAAATGTTTCCAAAGGATATTTCATAATTACCGCAAGATCTCTCTGTTCCCAGACAAGTAAGGTTTTTATGCCACCAGAGGAGTTTTTACAAACTAAAGATGGTTCACCTGATCTTGATGCAATTAAAAGGTATTGTAATTATCTTTTTGTCATTTTTAGTGCTTGGATCGATAACTGTTTAATTTATAAACACATTTGTGTGCAACCGCTGAAATGATCAGGCAACTTCAATAATCTGACTTATGACAATTAATAAAGCGTTGAAAAGACAATACGAGATTTATTGCTGTACAGTTTATTTTTACTCTTTTAACCTTCTGAAAGTTACCCAATTATTACAGTTTTTAATACCATTTTGAATATGCTTTACAATCAATTTCCGATTAAAAGTGATTCTAACTGAGTCTCTAAGCAGTTTTCATCAATGAACCCAGATAAACTTCTGCAGTCCGTGTAACCTTTTTTAGCATTAGCTTATATTTGTTGTTGTTTTAGCTTTTGACCAATAGATCGACAGACTTGTGATCACAGATTTGGTTAATTGCAACCAAATAATTTTGAGTTATATTTCTATGGCTGTTTCTTTCAGTGTCTTCTAATATTTGTCTACCATTAAGTCAATTATGTATTTAAGTAAGATCAATGGATTGAATTTCGATGCTTTATATGATCCAATAAGTACTAATTAGTTTAATTATTATCTTTTCGACAGCATTAAAGTGGCCAACAAAACAACAGAAGATGTACTTTTCGAAATGTTTGAAGATTCTTCCGGTCAAGTCAGTGTCAATAAATTTTTCTCAGCGTTATCAGCAACTGGTCTTCGAGTTACGGATCCTCGTTTGAAGGAAATAATTAGTAAATTAAATGTGATTTGGAAAGCTAAACAAGATGCTGGATCTTTTGAAGCTCTTTCTCTGGACAGAGAAACCTTTAAAATGGTTATTAAGGAAAACATCGTACTCATCAGTCGTGCTCTACGCCATCATTTTGTCATTCCAGAGTTCCAAGAATTTTGTAAACAAATCGAAGAGTTTTATTGGAGTTGTAAAGCAAAAACTGGAGGTAAAGTTGCCAATTACATTCCCCAATTAGCCAAATACAATCCTGATTACTGGGGTGTTACATTATGTACTATTGATGGTCAAAGGTTTGGTATAGGCGACACAGAGATACCATTTACAATTCAATCATGTGGCAAACCGATCAATTATGCTATAGCACTAAGCGAACTTGGAGCAGATATTGTGCATCGCTACGTAGGCCAAGAGCCTTCCGGACGTATGTTTAATGAACTAGTGCTTGATCATGATAGCAAGCCACATAATCCTATGGTTAATGCTGGAGCAATTGTTGTTTGTTCATTGCTTCTTTATTTAGTTGAAGTAAGTTTCTACACCGATTTTTGTACCAAAATAATGATGGATTATATTAATGATATGTTTTATATTAATTTCTACCCGCAGCCTGAGATGCGAGTTTCGGAAAAATTCGATTGGGTTTGTAATTATTTTAAAGCTATGGGTGGTGATGAATATCTTGGTTTCAGTAACGCAACTTTTCTTTCGGAAAGAGAAGCTGCTGATCGTAATTATGCAATTGGATACTATATGAAAGAGAATAAGTGTTTCCCTGAGAGAGCGAATTTAAAAGAAGTAATGGATTTCTATTTTCAGGTAATTTTACAAGAATTGTGCTTTATCAAGATTTACATTTTTCTAATCAAATTTGTTTTCATCTAGATGTGTTCTCTGGAAGTTAATTGTCCGACAGTTTCAGTAATAGCTGCTACTCTAGCTAATGGAGGTATTTGTCCAATTACTGGTCAAAGAGTGATCTCAAGTCAAGCTGTTCGGGATGTACTTTCTCTCATGCATTCTTGTGGAATGTATGATTATTCAGGACAATTTGCTTTTAATGTCGGATTACCTGCTAAATCAGGTTAGTATTTCCTGACTTTGATCTTGATCATTCCACTTTACGCCAGTTACCGTAATGTGTTGCCCTCTAGTTTTAGTCAAAATATACAGATAAGTAACTGTTAAGTTAAAATTTGAAAGTTAACACTATTTAATTTTCTCATCCAATTAGGTGTCTCTGGATGCACAATGGTCGTTGTTCCCAACGTTATGGGTTTGTGCCTGTGGTCACCGCCATTAGACAATTATGGAAACTCTGTTCGAGGTTTAGAATTTTGTCGAGAATTAGTTAAAATTTTTAATTTTCATCATTTCGATAATTTACGCCATGTTCCACATAAGAAAGACCCAAGAAGACAGCGATTTGAAACAAAAGGATTAAAGATTGTCAGTCTTCTATTCTCAGCTAGTTCTGGTGATGTTTCAGCTATGAGAAGGTAGTTTGATTTTCTAAATTAAAACCAAACACTCAATAACTGCAATAATTGCGATTCTCATCCATTTCTCAACAACTTTCTGTCTTTTTCAGGTATTATCTTTCTGGTATGGAAATGGGACTGAGCGATTATGATGGTAGGACAGCCTTACATTTAGCTGCATCAGAGGGTCATTTAGCATGTGTTGAATTTTTGTTAAAAGTTTGTAAAGTTCCACCTCACCCGAAAGACAGGTATTGACATTTATTATGTGAAGCAAATGATGAAGAGTAATTACCGTAAATTTATTATTTTTACAGATGGGGCCACACTCCATTGGACGAGGCGAGACGTTTCAATCACAATGAAGTTATTGAAGTTCTAAAAAATTTTGATGCTAACAAAGGATCGCCTAAAAATGAATAAAAATTCGACTTGTTCATTTGTTATTTGTTTAAAATTCACAATTTAAAGTCATTAGAGGATCAAATTGTATGACAATCAACAATAAACTGTCTTCGAAAACAGTTTAACTCTACGAAGTGAGATCACACATATTTCTTTATTGATATATCAACAAATTTGATTCAATTTTGATAATCATTGTGTTTTTTGCTACCAATCAAAACCCCATTATTGTACTTATCTTCCAACACTGGATTAGAATAATATAAATGTCAACCTGAGAATCTCGAATATTGGTATTATCAACCATTCCTTGTTAAATTGCTTTCAATAAAATAGTTTGTTGAATTTATCTGTACAATGCTAACTTTCCTTAAAAAGTGAATGCATGGGTTTATGTGATAAAAAAATAACCATAAATCAACCTTCTTTCCCTAACAATGCTATATTTATTGAATTGAATAAATCACACAATAAATTGTAAAATTGCGTTTGAATTGTTAGTCAGAATTAGATTTTTCCTCAATGGTAATTAAAATATGCAAACAATAATGTCAGGTTAATTCTTCAATAGTAACTCACATTAATTGTTAAAAAATTTACATTGAGTAAATAAAGTTACAAATGAGTATTAACTTTGCTATTTAGTGAGTTGAAAGTTGACCCATTCAGTAAATCGCTGAAAGAAGGAATGACGAACAAAAGACGACAACCCTTTGATTAATTAATTAATGAATTTACTTGAGATTGAAGAGAAAAGAAAAGGCGCAGAAAATGATGAAGATAGTGGAAAGTAAAGAAAAATGGTTTTTCTTCAACAAAGGGTTGAATTGTTATCCCTTGTTTGGATGCATTTCTTCCTTTATCTTCTTGTTATGGTTAATTTTAGGGTTCCTTTTAAAGCTTCCGGAAGACAATCAACAATTTGTCTCAACTGATATTTGCTTCACAATTGACATTAAACACATTCAAGAACAGAAGATTAAATTAGATTGATGAACAAGCTTATTTTTTTATCAACTTCTCACAACTTAAACCAAGAATAGATAAGAAGATGGTTCAAAAAAAGGAGCTCGAAGAGCCAAAAATAGTGAAGAAAGTACACGATAAAGATAAGAGAATGACGATGAAGATAAAGATGAAGATGAGAATCACTAGGATGACGATAAAAGATTGATTATCTGAATCGAAGTCAAGTAAGAACAAAAAAAAACGAAAACATCACCATTGAATAAATGGGTAACATCCAAAATCCAGACACAATTTATTATAAACAAAGTAAAATAAGGAGCTATATACTAATAGCCTAGACCTGACTTAACTAGATCGATCAGGTGACAATCTAATCCTAGTTACCCAAACCTGATTTAATTTAATCAAATGTCCAATTAAATATCCAATTCAATGGAACTCATTGTCATATTTGAACCAAAAAACTATCATCTTTTGTGATTTCGTTGTTTTTAATACCTTCTTACTTTACTACCATCTATTGGTTTACTTACCTACTACTTCTCATGGGATGTTTAACAAATAAAATTAACAAACTAATTAATTAACTGCATTAAATGATTGTATCTCAATAAGGTTTAACCTTTAACCAGATTTTCAGTTTTGGTTCTAATTTTCAGTGTTTAACATTAATTGGTGTTAATTGTGATTTAATCTATGATTGACTTTGAATGGTAAAGTTCATTGAAATACACTAGTAGTCAGAGTTAAGTTAACAAAACGGAGGATTTTTTTCGTAGTCGCCATCTAACAATAAATAAAAGTACCTTTACAATCGAATTTAATTTTACCCAGTTTCCTATTGTTTTTGTTTCTGAAAACAAAATATGCCGAGATGGCGACACTTAAAAATTAACTTAACTCTGACCCTTTTTTGTTAACTTAAGTCTGACTACTAGTGTAAACACCATCGACTTATGGCTATAAGACAAAATTATTGGTTCCAAATTATGAATTTGTTGAGCTTCCGATTATGATTAGATTCAATGTACCCAATGTTTTGATGATAAAATCAGGTGAAAATATAATATTTTATTTCCCTTCTGCCTTTAGTAGCTTCATTTGATCAAATGTAATGCAAAATCTTGTTGACAGTCAATCAATCATTTGTTTGTTAACTCAAAATGTTGCTTTTCATTTTTTGTTTGTTTGTATTTGTCTGCACTTGTTCCCTGAACTCTGAAGAGTACATATTGAACATTATCTGAATTTTTTGATAGACTAAATTGATCAATAATTGAATGAAAAGACTGTAAGAGATGTAAAAAAAGTGTGTTGACAGTAAATGCCAAAAATTACAATCAAACAAAAAGGCAAACTGACAGGCTGTCTATGCAAAATTACTCAACTCGAGCCAGCGTTTTCTCAAGGCTAATCAATAAAATATCCTCATCGAAACTCATTCAGAATCATGAGAATTGCTTTCAACCAGATGCTCAATGCTAATGACAAATCCTGTCCTGATCCTAATCGGTTAACAGAGTTATCGGTTGATGCCCATACAAACATGAACCATTGGTTCAATGTAAATGCACAGTGAATAGAGAAGCAATGAAATACTTCAAAAAGTGACTTCAAACTCATTTTAAAACATTTCATCAAAACCTGGTTTGGGTTTTGGGTTGAAGCTTTTGTGTTTATGTCACAATCAAAGGATGATAATTGAATGGTAAGACAATCAGTTAACGATTACTTTAATGTTGGCAGATTACAAGTCATTTGAAAGTTAATATTTAGTCTGTTTTACTTTGTTTCCTTTACCTTTTCACATTCTTTAATAGATGTTACTAATGTAAATACAGGGGATTCACAATTAATCAGCTTGTTCTGTTAAGGTTCGTACATCTATCAAGAGAAGGACAAGGCTGGAAAAAAGAGAAACAAAAAGTTGAATCAAATGAAACTTTCTATTCTTTTCAATTCCAAACCATTATTCTGGTTACATTGATTTTGCTTTGTTTTCTTTCATCATTATCCAGGATTCTTTACCTTTCAACTGAATACATCACCATTCGTGATGAAAGACTGCATCTTCAAGTTAATAAGACTGACATTTCAAATGTTCAAGTTAAATGTTGACCAAAAATGATGAGAAACAAGTTTAATAGGAAAGATTAATTTAACTTTCAGTAATTGTATTTTAACATGAAGTTAAAGCAGCTGAAACATTTTGTACAATACAGGGTTGGCCAGGCTTATTGAGAAATAGTTCAACTTCAAAGTCGAGTTTTGATCAATTGAGTTTCTCGAAGAAACAGGAATTTTAATTTCCTAATAAAATCCTTTGATTAACCCATCAAAATGAATAATTTTAATCTACTAAATGGTTTTAAAATTCATGAACCAAGACAGTCTTGTTTAATCATAAACTATTCATGCAATTGCGTTACAACAATTTCATCAATTCTCAAAATAAATGGCTAAAAATTGTCAGACTAATGAACAATTCAGATGAATTCTCGCTCTTAATTCAAAACAATTGAATAAGTGCTTGGAAATTTTTAGCTCGAGTTTTTGTTCGCACAAATTGACACTCATAATGTGAAAACGTCTGAAAGTCAGTGAAGTGAAACTTTCAAGTTATGAATCCACTTCAAATATTCACTGAATCTTTCAAGATTCAAAACTAAATTTCAACCAATTTTTTGAATTATTTATAACAATCAATAGTCTCTTTGAAATAAGCAGAAATACCAAACGTCTAATTCATGTTTGGCTGCAGAGAAGGACCAAAAAATGTTTAATTTTTCATATTTTTTAATCAAAATCGAAAATCGACGTTTCGCTTTGATCCGAGCAAAAACGTTAATTCACTTGTACCATTGAGATGAGTACATCATTGAGATGAGTTTAAATGACATTCAAAATTCAACGAAATATTAATCTCAAGGAAGATCGAGTCATCCAAGCGAGTCAATCATATCGAACATTTCCAAAACATTCTGAAGACATTCTGAAGAAGAAGAGATTTGAACTCTGAAAAATTGTGAATAATATTTCAATCCATTTTGCTTTTTAATTTACCGTCTTAACGTGATCCTTTGAGCAACATTTTCGATGTACTTTCATTATTCACTTGGAAAACTGATTCAATATAATCTGTAAACAAAGGCTTCCTATTTCACTGAACACCTTCTCAGTCGATGAAACTGTGTGTTCAATGTTGCCCAACCACTATCATCTGAATGGGCAAAAAGGTAAAGTTGCCCAACCCTGTAATTTACTTGATAATTTGTTGTTACCATTATTATTGAAAGGGTGTGGTGATTATCGTCTTGAATGTAAAATATAAATGGCAAGTTATCAAATAATATGTACATTTACAGTTGAGCTTCACTTTGGGTTAACCAGTTTCAAGTTTAACATTTAAAGTTAAGCCAAAATCAGTTGATTATATTGATTAGTTGTTATGGATCCATAACTATTTACCAATCTTAATGACTTCAACCGAAAGCAAGAAGCAAGGAAAAGATTGGCTTCCCAATCATCATTCCCAGTTGGTTCAACATTCAATTGAACTTCACAATTGACAATTTGAATTATTTGCTTCATTTTACGGTAAACCCTTGAAAACACACAATAATTGCCTTTATCTTAACAATGAATAGTAAATAGACGAAACCAGAAAACCAGAGTTTCTTTCAAGTTTGGGTTAAACGATTGTCTTTTAGATTAACTTACATTTTCACTTCTTGATTATCCTTTTGGAATCATTTAATCATTTTCATGATTCTCATTTCCTTCCAATCATTTGCAAATTCATCTCTAGATAATAGTTTTTTCTTTCATCGACATTTTCCCTTCATATCCTAACCATCCTCATTAGCTCAATGTTTGATTGTATTAATAAGGTTTAATTAAACACAATTATTCCTAATGATGATGAGACGAGGAAAAGAGGAACCACGAAAAAAAAAACGTCGAAACTATTTGAATATAAAATTCTAACTTGGTGCAAATCTTAACTCATACTATTCATGATATATTTTGTATTGTAATTTCACCATTATATTAATAATATGAGTAATGAAAAGACTGATGATAATCTTTCTCTTGACAATATTACTCTCAGTCCACCCACTTTCCACCCACATGACTTCCTCCAGTTGATAAAGATCATAATTGGATAAATGAATTTCCAGTATAATTATGATACTAATGACAATAATCAACTGATGATGGTCAAGGTATGTCATTCAATATGTTTATATAAAGCAACTCGAGATGTTCTAATGAATGTTCCATGAAAGGCATTTTATTTCAATTTTCTCATTCTATTCCATTCTATTTTCAGCTGAAACATTTCCACAGCATTTCAGTTTCAAGAAAATTATGTTGAATTTTCATTTCAATTTCTATTTTAAAAGCATTTAGCTTTTTGTGATTTCATTTTCATTTAAAAATTTTACTCTCTGAAACAATCTCACTGAGACAGAATTTCCAGAAAAATAGAAAAGCAAAAATCTCTCAAAGAAATTATTGTTAAAATTAATTCCAGTTTCTTTGCGTTACAAAAGGTTTACTCTTTGAACTTGCATTTTATTCCAATAATTCTGAGAATCTTTTGTCTCAACTCACGAAGCATTTTCTGCTAAATAAAGCTTAACAAGAAATGAAATTTTCTTCAAATTTATTCTTAAAGTTCTAAGCATTAACTCTCAAGATTGGTCAAAGCGAAGTTCAGAGATTCTGAATGCTAATACAATCTGTTGTACATTAAGTTTTGAAGGTAGATTTAATCTGAATTTGCGGCGAGAACTCAGCTGAAGAAATTTTCATTTCAAAATAGAAACAAAAGCGAAGCCAAACGAACAAGTTTATCGATTTCGATTTCTATCGATTTTTACTCTTTCTCTTGACACAGACTTCAATTGATGGCCATGCCTTTGCTTTTCGCCTTTTCATTCTCACTATTTTCATACAGAAATCAATGGAATCGTCTGTTTTATAAAAAGAAACGAAAGTCTGACGAAAACGTCAAAAAATTGTGTTGAATTTGCATTCTTTTCGTCAACCAAACAGACAGATTAGAGTTGAACCGTGAATCTTTTTGCATCATCGATATTCATATTGACAAAGAAGAAGAAGAAGAAGAAGAAGAAGAAGAAGAAGAAGAAGAAGAAGAAGAAGAAGAAGAAGAAGAAGAAGAAGAAGAAGAAGAAATAGAAAGAAAATGAAGGTTTGAATAAAGGAATGATGAATTTGATGGCATTTCTTACAGTCAAGTTGAGTTTCATTGAAAATCAATTGTGTGGTTCAGCCAATTTGACCATCAAATGATTTCTTGTTCAACCTAAGTATCGAAGCTGTTAACATTGGTATTAGTTTGCAATCAATTTGTGCGATTTGCTGATTGATTCCTGCTTACACCTTAATGGTTGGAGAGTTGAGATGAAAATTTGATTCTCATTTATATTTCAAGATTATATCACGCAATGCTCAATAGATGGATAGATGAATCGGTAAATTTGCCTTTCTTTGCCTAACATTTTGTATTGTTACATTGTAATGTAATTGTATGAGCTTTTAATACTGTTATCTTTATTGGATTATTATTGTCATTATTATTATTTTACTGTAAGTTATCATTAGATGAATTTGCTTTTCCAACTGAATCATATCACTGTTCAGTGTATAACATTGATTATGGTTTGCTTTTGTGTCTTGTGTGTGTGTGTGTGTGTTTGGTAAGGTAAATGATAATACATTTATCACGATAGGTAAGAGAAACATGGTAAAATTAAAATGATAATTGAGGTGAAAAGAAGAGAAGGAAAAAGATGAATGAAATGCAGATGATCATGATGATGATCCTGGTGAAGTTGATGGAGGGAAATAAATTGTTTATTGTACTTTGAAAATGAAATAGTGAAGAAGAAAGCAGAAGAAATGAGTTTAAGAATGAGAGATGAAATGAAAGATCAATATTGCTTTTTTGCATATTTTCATTGAAGAAAGACGATCCAAATCATCATTTGTTTGATATGATTTGGTTAACCCACAATTTGGTTAAGAATTAATGTCAATCATGGTGTTTAATAATAATTATTATTGTGGTTGTTTGGTTGACCAAACAAGCCTCGGTCAACACGTTAACCCTTGCAATTGTTTCATTTGCCCAATCACTTTGCTCGTGTATCATAACTGTTGAAGTGCGGCAGCGGCAGCGTGCACATTGTTGATATGGTCCAGAGGTATGCAGATTCCTTGTAATTGATTGAGAGTCATACCTGCAAAAGGATAACCAAAGCCAGGATAACCTGGATAACCACCACGCCCTGCGTAACCAGCATAGGCTCCAGGGAATCCTGGGAATAAGGGAACTGATGTGGAAGAAGATAGTGATTTGAGTGAATCTGAGGATTGGAAGAAAAGAGGAGAAGAAGAAAAGTGATTAAAATGAATTCTTTTTGGAGGAAAAGATGATGACGATCAACCGAATGGTGATGGTGATGGTTTCAAGGGGAGGTTTCATTGGGTGTGGTTCAATTGATTAAAGAGTGAAATGAGAGAGATTCCATGTTGTTCAATAGATAGAATCAAGTGTCGTTTGTTAGCCTTTTTCTTGCTTTATATTAAACATTTGAATGAACCAATGGAAACATTTTGACTTTTCTCATTGATTTTCAACAAAAGGGCGTTGAGTCGTTACTCTTCATCACATTATAAGAGGTTACTTTTTCAAGTCAATTTTATTTAATATCATATTATCGAAGGAAAGTTCTGATGAGTACAACGTTTCTTTTCGCGTTTCTTCTATCAATTCCTTGCTCTCCAGTTGAACGGAAAACGCAAATTTTTACAATTTTAATTTCTTTTCGCTAAGTCTCTGAGTTTTCAGCGAATATTATTTCATGAAACAGAAACAGAGTTTTTGTTTGGAACAACGAAAATGATAGTTTCTGCGATTTTTCTTTTAATAGCGATTCTCGATTCAGACAAAACATCAGTTTGGTGAGATTACGGACAATCTTGTGATTGAGAATTCATTGAATTGAAGGAGAAAGTTAAAAATCTGTAAAAGTGAAGTTGAGAGCGAAGATCGATAATCGGAAAAACGATAAATTGAAAGATGTTAAAATCCTAAATAAAAAGCTTGCATTGTTGGCCAGTTTGTGATGAAACTTGAGCGATTCAAAGTTGTGACTAGTTTCAGAGTTTAACTGAAGTCCGGTTTAACTTGATCTAGTTTTTTTTTGATGAATTTTGATGAAAGTTCTGATTCAACATTACGCTTTAATTTTGGTCAAATTGCAATGAAACCGGAAAGGATTTTCATCTAACAAGAAAGCAAATGAAAAGCAAGTTGTGATTAACAACTAGATAAAGGCGTTCTCATGTTAATAATCAATGAAGTTTGTTTTTTGTTTGAATGAATGATGAATCCAATAATACCAACAATAATGGCTGATGATAGTTAAGCTGAAAGGTTGAAAAGGTTAATGTTGAAAGAAAAAAGTTGATGCTAAAAACTAGGAAATATAAAAATGATAGGAAACACAGAAAAAAAGGAGAAAAAAAGTGAATGAAAAAAGTAATTTTGGCAAACTGGTTATTTGGTCCATTGATTGCTACGGTAATGAGTTTGGCTCCTTATATATTATTTTTGTTGAGACCCAATCTTTTGTCACAATTTTTGGGTCTTTCGATGGTTAATAGTTTCATTGGTTCGGTTCTTTGTTTTAAATTGTTTCCAGTGATACAATTGAGTGAAGATGATGATGAGAAGGAGTGAAGGAAGAAGTGATGAGGAGAAAGTAACGATGAAAAGGAGGAGTTGAATTGAAGTTAACCACATTTACTGGGCAATCATTGAAAATCATTTGAATACTTGAAAATGATGGTTAACTCTTTGCTCCTCGTTTTTACCCCGAAGAAGATCAACCCTAATTATAGCTAATCAATTCAATTAATCTGGCAAACATATCATTATTATAAAATTATAAAAGTCTAATTATAATGAGATTAACAAGTTGATTAAGAGTTGCCATTCAATTGAATAATTTTGTTCCTCTTTTTGTTTCAATCTTCATTCTGAATACAAAAGTGTTGCTAAATTTTTATCTATGCGTATTATCACATGGAAGGTGAAAATGTTGGAAAAACTGTTGAAAATGTTTTTCAGCCTTTTTTCAGTTCTTCCTTCATCTAATCTCTTTAAACATTTTTTGTGTCTCTTTTCTTTCTTTTTTACTCCAGTTTTTCATTTCCGTTTGTCACTGGATCATCATGTTTTTCCTCATCATCTCATTATCACTGAATACAACATGTTTCGTTGTAATATAATAATCATTCTCAGAATTATGCTTTTACTAATGGTTTGGTTGAGATGCAGAAAAAAAGTATTTCATTTTGTCTCAACATTTGCTAACAAGGAAACTATTTAATATGAAAAATTAATTTCGCATAGATTCAGATAAATATGCGATATTAAAGGCTGCAAAAATAATGAGTTAAAACGATTAAATGGTTTGCAATGTTGTGCGACTTTTCAAGTTAAACTCATCACTCAATATACCTAATAGCTGTAATAGCTTGACCTAGAATGGATCGAGGTACTGCATTAAAGGATAGTCTTTGTCTCCTTCAAAGCCTGCAAGTTTAACAAGCCTTTTGGATTGGATCAGCTGATGCTTTACCGTCTACTGAATAGCTGTTATAAACTACTGAACATTGAATCAATTTTCATTGAAAATCAACGTTTGTACGAACACACAATTTAGATCATTTCTCATTTTCGCTGAGAGTGTTTACTGTTCCATACGCAAAGAGCTAGACTTCACTTAAAAATGGTAGTTTATAGACACTTTTTGCTAGTCAGACGAAGGTTTTTCAATTTTAAATTAATAATGAAATCTTATGATTGAACACTATCAAGCTAATCTACATGTTCATCACTGGAATTTCAATAAATTGGATTGAACTAGATTATTGTTCTTAACCAATTTAATCACAAATTACTAACTTAACTTTACTAATCAACCGATGAATGGATTGATTTAAGTTTTTGTAAAATTTGCTCATGTTGGTCAGTCGCTTGAATGTCGATGAAGAGCTTGAATATTTCTATTCTTATTCTCAACCCTTTTGTGAACGATTCAGCTTGACTGTGGAATGAAAGGGAAAAGGTAAATTCACTTTTCCACTTTCAATGGATGACATCAAGTACCATATTAAATGTCTCATCGATGGAACCGTTTCAAGATTAATGCATTATTGCAATGATAATGCAAAGTAACCCGATGATTAACATTGACATTGAGTCCCTCAATCAGCTAAAATTGACTCTAATCTAAACATGAAATGTTTATTTGGATCAAATCAACTTTATTCATCTATATTATTACCATTTAGGTAATCTTGTTTTGAGCCTTGCTTCAATCATGATAATATCAAGTAAACCTTTGAATCAGTTAAACTTTGTGTCAACATCTACAAGTTGAGGGATTTGCAAGAGTAAATTTTCCTATTTGAAAAACTCATTACCTGTAACCAGAAGAAAATGTCTTTCAAGTACAATCAATAACTGACTGATTCAATATCAACGGTTGACTTGGAAAACATTTGCTAATATTGAACATTTAAATTGCACATTTGGCAGAAAATTTAAACTTAAAAATGTAACAATTTGACGGGAAAGATAAAAATGATGATTTGAACAAAATTTCAACCAAACTGAACAAATTGTTGTAATCATGTGAATTGTAATAGATTTTCTCTCTCTCTCTCTCTCTCTCTCTCTCTCTCTCTCTCTCTCTCTCTCTCTCTCTCTCTCTCTCTTTCTCTCTTCATTTCACGTTCATGGTAAAAAATGCAATTGATTGTTGAGACAAGTAAATTGGTTAATGATACTTACCATCAGTGATAGGACCCAAGGGCCATACTAAATCTGTTTTTAACAAGAGAGGAGAAAAGATGATGAAGATGAGAAAGTATGAAAAGGTAAAGTGGAAAGAGATGGTTGAAGGATAACGTGAAGCGAAAGCAAAAAGATGAAACAAAACATTATTTATATTGATATCAACCTTGTACATCTTTATAATAATTTTGACTCAAAGTATTAAAGTATTTCTGCTGTTCAACATTACTATCAATTCAACTTTGATTTTAACGTTAATGGAAAGTTCGTGATAAGCTTTGATTGTAAGAAACAAAATAGTCTCAAAAATTGTTATTAATCAGTTTTTTAAATGTTGCACTTTTCATCTGTATAAGTGTTGTAAGCTAGTCAAAGTTATTAAATATGAAAAGCTTCACTCCCAACAAAAACTTGATATTGGTTGTTAATATAAAGACGATGGAGTTGTTCACGTTTGCAGTCACTTTAATCAACATGAAAAATTGACTTTTCTCATAAATCGAATAGTTAATGTTTAAATGATGATCAAGATACCTTAGATATAATTAGATTCATCCATGTTTTCTCAAGCTATTGAGATTAGCTTAGTAAATTTTAAGATAAAATACATTTCTTCTTCTGTTCAGATATCTTGACCGATTCACATGAAGCTATTACAGTTCAAATTAAAAAATTTGGTTGTCGATTAACAGTTTGCATCAATATTTGATTGTCCAATTAGACTTATAATTTTGTAATAGTTTTACTGGTTCAGTTGATGAAGTTTGAATCATTGAGTTTTTTTCCGAACTTTGAGTTGAGTTTCCATGCTTATTATTCTGGTTAAATTCTGGTTTCGATTCGGACTTATTTGATAATCTTGACCAGTTTCACCACCTTTTTCCAGATTATTTTTGTTCCAAGTTGAGTAAGATCTGGTAATTTTGACACTTACATCTGTAACTTATCTTGTTATTCACTTGGGTTTCGGTTCTGGTTCACTTTTCTGGTCGCTTGTTTTTCCACATTTTTAAGGTAATTTTGACTCTACACTCTATACGTGAAGTAGTATGAGAAATCTTACTCACTGATTCGCATTTAAATTGAACCATTGAGACCACCAAAGACTCAACAAACACATTAGACAATTATTCATTAAATTAACGATTCTTGAATTTACACCTGATCGGACAAATCATATGACACAATCAACTAACGCCATCTCTATTTACCCAAAACATAATTAATAAGCGAAATATTCAAAACAAAATAATCTCATTTGAACTGTAATAGCTTATTATCCCAACTCACAAGTTACTCGAAATCAAATAATCTCAATCAACTGATTTCAACAATTAATAATGAATGGACCTACCATAGGCACCTCTTCCTGCTCCTCGGCCTCGAGCTACGCTATTAGGCATCATTACTTCTTTGGGTTGAGCTTTTTTACATTCAACCTGCAATTGGAAGGAAAGAAAAAAAAAGCAAAATCAATTTGTTGTGTTGCATTATTTTTCAACAATAATTCAGGGTCCATGATAATGGTTATTGAATGGTAAATGAATTGACTGACAGGAATCATATTTTGGTTCGTTTTCTCTTCTTCCCCTTCATTCCAAGCCTTTTGTTTTGCTGGTGAAAACAAAAGCCATTACAAGCTTCAATTGTTGGTCAACTTTTCAATTGCCCATTGGTTTACAATAAAATACTTATTAAATATATGAAGTTGATGAAAAATGTTGAGCCAAAAAGGGAATAATAAAAACAGTAATAACCATCAGCATCATGATGAAACTCTTTTTGTTCAACTCAACCATTCATTCATTTTTTCGGATATAATTACTTCTCTTTTAATTAGTAACTCCTCTGTGGTGATTTAAATAATATCTTTGGTCATTTTTCACCCACTTCTATAACTATTAGCATTCTTTTGTCTTCGCCATTTTTGCCTCCTTTTCTATTCCAACAATAATAATATTAATTCTTATCAAGATCACTCCCAGTTGATTGTTCTCATCATCATCATCAAGAAGAAGATCATTTACATTTTCAGGGATTCTATCATTATCATTATTATACAACATTAGTAATTCTGGTAACGAACTACAAAAGGAAATCCTTTCCTCAAATTTACCTCAAAAAGACCAGAAGAAACATCATCTTCCTCATCATCCTTTCTGCCATCCTTCAAGTGCTCTTACATTTCAAGTCGAACTGTTCAACTTTGATTGACTTTCACTGAAAACCTGCCAGTCAACCGATTGATACAAAATGATTATAACTAACATTAATATCTAACTGAAGCACAAGGTTTAATCCGAGAATGAATTTGAGAAGCAAAAGCATTGGCTTCAAGTAAAGGTATTAAATGATGAATAAAGTTTCAAATTTTCAGTGATTCGATGAAAAGAAAATGTTTCTTTCTCTTTCCATGGTTGCCTCAATAGAACCAGGTTTTTAACTTTAAAATTGGGAGAGAAAATGTTTTCTCATGTTTACCTTTTCCCAGGAAAAAAAAAAGTTCATTCATCATTCAAAATTAGTAAACTCTTTACTCACCATTTTATCATTAATTTCATGGAAGTGAATCTCACAAACTTTATCAACTACATCTTCACTTTCGAATGTTACAAAACCAAATCCTGAAAAAGAAAATGAAATTTCAATTAATTCGAGAAAATGAACAGTTTCTTCAAGTTATCCAGTTACAGTCCAAGCATCAAGACGACATTGAGAGATCAATTAATGCTGTTCAGTCAATCACTGACAATTGAGTAATTAACGTTGAATATGTTAATAAGCATAATTATTGGACAATTTTCAACATTGTTTCATGTTTTCATGTTTCATTATATTTTTCAGTTTCTTTTGTTTTTTCCTAGTTTCCAGCCTTTTCAGCTTTTCGCTTCATGATTATTTTTCAACATTTTCTTTCATTATCTAATTAATTTTGATTGAATAATTGAGTTATCATTAGAGGAACAAAATTGTTCATTCATTTGAACAATCATTTGTTTACTTGACATTTTTCAATTTTTCAGCCTTTTTCTTTTTTCTCTCTGGTTTACATTCAAATTTTAAAGCAACTTTTGGTTCGTTAACATTTCATTGAGTTTCAATTATGAGCATCATTTGATTATCAGGTAGCAAGAAAACCTTTGCAACTTCAAGTTTCGCTGAATAAGAAAGAAAATTACAAGATTCTAATCGACATTCGAGAGATTTTCAACAGAGAATTGGGTGTTTCATGACAAGGAAATACACTTATTTAGGAACATGAATCACATCAAGTTGAAAGTGTTTGCCTTGACACATGATTGAAGAATAGACAGAATTTAGATTCTACCGATTCTACCATATCAATGATAATCATTATATTATTCACTGGAAAGAGAAGGTAAAAATGCAAGAAGAAAAAATGGAAACTCATGAAGCTCAATTTACATGATGAAAATGGTGTCATAATAAACTCAATGTAAATGAAAAATTTTGCACCATTTTTCCTCTCTGAATATCATGAGCCAATTTGAATAACTATTAATATTTCGATAGCAATTATAAGATTGGGAAAAGTGCATTTTTGAATGAAAATTCTGGCGACAGAAAATGTGCTTTTCAAGAAACTTTCCTTTTCCAGAACAGTTAATTGTCTGATAAATTAGTTGAGACAAAATTTCAATATATTTTCAATTAAAAAAATTCAATTTAAATTGACTTGATATTGTTGCAGCAAAAGGCGAAAAAAATGGTCACCAATTTGGACAAATTTCATGTTGGACAGAGTGCAACTAGGTTCCCTGTGACCAGTTGAGTCTGTCAATCATGGAAAAATGTTTATCCCAAGTTATCAGCATTTTATTATTGCTATCAATATTATCATTATTATGCATCCAGGGAGTGTTTATCATCTACAGATTTGCTGGGAATGACAAATTATGTTGAGCCTTGGAGACAGGAAAGTGAAGGGAAAGTGTGAAGCCAAAAGTAAAGTGCAAATTAAAGATGAACAGTTAAGAAGGTAAAAGAGTGAGAAGAAGAAGAAGACAAAGATGATTATAAATGATGACAAGAATCCAGTTTTAATATTGCTCGTCAATGAGGGAACAACTTACAGGTAAACATTTTCTGATGACGTTGACGTAATTTATATTTTTCAACAACATTTTCATCTTTTCTTCTTCTTCTTCTTCTTCTTCTTCTTGCTCTTCATCAGCTTCATATACAGAGCATCACCTCAATTTATCCTTGATTAAACTCCTATTATGATGCTTCTTATAAAGGTATTACCATTTGTTGTTCCCTTCAATATTATATAATATCATTAAGCTCAAGGCAACATTCTTGATGAAAGATGTATGACTTATTTCAAGCTGGTATAAGAACAAGATGATCATGTTGATGATGCAAAAATGATGCTGACTGAAGGGAATGGATGCTGTTGAGAGGATGCAAGATGAACAGGAGAAAAGAGAACTTTTTCCCCGTTCCTTTCTCTTCTCACTGCGCAAAGGTAATTTACAATTTATAAACAATAAGATGATGATAATTTCGTTTTGCGTTTTCACTTTTTTCTCTTCCTGTTTCGCCATTTTACGCGCATTTACTTCATTCATTATTCAATTTTCATGACAACTTGATTGATTTCACTTCATTCATTTATCAACTTTATTTCATTCACTTTTACATGACTTTTCAACATTTTTTTCCCATTTTGTCAACAGTTTTTTTCCCTCTTTTTATTTGGAAACTTTTTTAACCAAAATTTAATTTTCTTTCGTTTCGCCGGGTTCAACCATTTATCTAATGGTTTTTACCGAGTATTATCATCATGCTCATATCAGTTCATTATTGAGCACAATTTTTCAGACAACTTTGAATCGCTCTTTTTCTTTTCGTTTCTTTCTCTTTCTTTCAACCTTTTCTCAGGTCCAAGTTTCTGAAAATGTTTAATGAAAAAGTTGAATCAACCGTGAAAAGTTGTTTTTGACGAAATTGAGCCGGAAATTGAAAAAAATTATCGAGTTTTCATTTAGATGAAGCAGATTGGAAAGAACCATCATGATATTCAGTTGAACTATTTTTCAGTCTGTAAATTCATCAAACGAGAAAACATTAAATACTAAAATTGGCGAATCGAAAGTATATTCTGAATCAAATACTGATTTTGCTGTTTTTTGGTAAAGAAACAAACAGAAGCTTGATAATGGAAACTCGATTAGATTAACTCTTTCGATTTGATTTTTTTAGGAAAGAAAAACATAACTTGAAAAGGTAAGAAAATGCTTCAGGTCAATAAAACCAAAGTTTAAAGAAACAGTCTTTAACTGTCGATTTGAATTCTTCCAAACGCACAAAAATCACGAGACTCTCAAAGAACCGATCTGAAAGTTTCCTCTTAACTGTTGATGGGAACAGTGTTGTCACTGAGAAGCCATATGAAACTGTTCCTAAATTGGTTTACAATCGGTCCATATCTTGTGACCGGCAACACTTGGAAGTAAGGTATTCGTAGCGAAATCCTGCTCTTTGACATTAAGTTACGGTTGCAAGATCTACATCTGTAGCCATTCAGCGAAATTTTTGATTTACGGCAAAAATTCGGATCGTTGAGTTCCAAACCTTAATAATTTCTACTGACTCAGTCGACTCGACAATGAAGTGGCCAAAACATTGACATCAATTGCAGTCGTACTTGATCCTTCAAAACTGAGCTGAAATGATCTTCAGCTCCTGGAAAACTCTTCAACTTGATCTTTTCTTGAAATTTAATAATGATGATGGTCGCTCATTCAACTGGAAAACAAAACTTTATCCACAGCCAAAGACGCATTCTAATTGAAATGTTCGCAAAAACACGCAATTCTGAGCACCAAGATTGAAAGAAAACGAATTTGATCGAATAATCGAATGATAAAACTTCTTTAATTAACTGTTAATGCAACGACTTCTTGCCAGTGCATTTTCAAGTTCACTATCAATTAAGTTTCGAAAATTTCCATTTCCATTTCCATTTCAATTTTCTATTTTTACTTGTTCTCAAGATAAACCTTGATTATCCCAGAATCCATTGAAATAGATCAGTTTTAACTGAATCCTTTCAATCATCATCAGACTCTTTCTTTACTCTATTCAGAAAAGTTGATGATCAGGAAATGAGATGAAAAGAGAAGCGAAAGAAAGAGAAAAGATTACATTTGAAATGTTGCTCATGTTTCCCATGTTCATCATGATAATCATTTGCCTTAAATCCTGTCAGTTCATTGATGATCGTCAAACCAATGATTACACTGTTTATTGACTATTACTGCAGTCAAAGAGTTGGTTGAACAAAACGAGCGAAAAAAAAAGTTGATATAAAAGTGAAAACATAATGAAAAGGAAAGAAAAGAAGAAAATGATTTTAAAAAGATTTTCCCTGAAAAGCAGTGAATCCAGGCAGTTGGAAGGCAACGATAAACAAATGAAACTAATGAAACTAAATGCAATCAAGTTAATAGTAATAAAAATAATAATCTGTATTAGACAAAAAAAATGGTCAATAATGATAATGCGATATGAAGTTGCAAGTTCATTCCTTTCCTTTTCATAGCAAATGAAAGGATAAAAAGGCGACCAGAAAAATGATCAATGTTGATGATGGAAATGATGATATTGATGAGGAATGATTCCAAGCAAATAATCAGTTTCATCCCTCAGATTATCAAACAGACTATCATGTTTCACTTTCACCGATTTTCCCTTTCCTCGCCTTCCATCTTCTCCTTGCCGTTATTGTATTTATATTAATCTTCCCATTGGAATGAGAAGGCCATTAATCAAATTTTACCGAGTCAAATAACGTTCACTTAGGATCATCATCATCATTATCATCTTCATCCAACAACTCAACCTTTTTTTTATAGCAATCGACAACAATAACAATCATGATGATCAATAAGAGGAACAAGGATTAATGGACCATCAAACGGCAAGAAATTTACTTGTTTTTCATGCTTTTACCTTTTCTCCTTTCATTCTTATCATTTACTTACTGATTTACTCGATCATCATTATAATCTGGCTTTACCTTTGAGAGTTTATTATCTTATAATGTGAACATGAAATATTATTTCATTGCTCACTTTATTAGCCAACATTGCGAGGAAACAATTTTTCGCCTAAAATCCTTTTAATCACCTTTTCACCTTTCCATTCAAATTAACCTTTAATCAATGAGAAGCATTTGCATTTTGCTCGCCACTTGAAAAAATCATTTTCATAACATGTTCAGTTGCGCTCAATTGATTTTCAGTTCAAAGTTGAGATTCGCCATCAACTTCAATATTCACATTTGCCTTTTCCTTCATCTTTACCTGGATTCACAGATTTTTCACTCTTCTTCGGTTAACTTCATTTTCTTCTATTCAAATACCCAGAAGCGTTTTTTGATCCAAAAGGTAAAAAAAGGAATACAAATTTTTCTCTTTTTTCTCTTTCAACCAGATTCTCATTTTTTGCTCCTCATTCCAACTGAATCCATTCTAATCAACAATACCAAGTAAAACATCATCTCGAGGTTAGCATAATCAGGAGCAAAAAGTGCAAAGGAAAGGCAAGAAAAGATGAAAATGTATGCAGAAAGTCTGGAATGAAGAAAAGTTTGAAAGAGAAAAAAAAGATTTTCGAACAAAAAAAGTCTCCAAGTTTACCATTTGATCAATTTAATTCCCAAACCAAACAAATGAAAGCTGAACCAAATCAATGTTTAAATGAAAAGTTGAACTCAGTTGGATAAAGTTAAATATTTAGAAAAGGTTAACAGTTAATTAAGGTAACTTTGCGAGCAGAAAATGATTGATATTTGTTGTTGAGCCGTACATTCATGATAATGGATGGTTCTCTTGATACTCACAGATTTCATGATTAGCTTATCAACAGCAAGTAAACCACAGATTCAGCTGGATTACAATGGAAGGAAAGAAGAAGAAGAAATTCTAAAGATCATCTTGGCCCATCGTTATTCACACTTTCCTTGTTATCCTCATCACAACCCTTCATCATCTGTTTTTCCTCTGTTTTTTTCTCTCTCTTCTTCCGGTTAGCACAACTTTTTTAGCATCAACTTCCTCATGTTTTGTGTTACTCATGAAACTTGATCTGCCGGAAAATTCAACAACCAGGCAAGAAGAAGAAGAAGAAGATGTAAAGAGAAGAATGATTCTCATGATCAGGCTCATCAGGCTCATCCCTATCCTTCCCTGTTCATCACAAAATTCAGACTCAATACTATTTACTATTCTCAACCATTACCAACTTCACCTCTTTCCATCATCATCATCATCATCATCATTTTCCTCTTAATTTCTTAAGACTTTTCTGCTTACCTTTTCTTCTTCTTCTCTTCATCTTCTTCTTTTTACCATCTTGCAGCTTCAATCAAGTATAAATTTCATGAAACATTTTTTTTCATGGCTCAACATTTTGCTCTTTTAACTTTCCCTTGTTTACGTAAGATGGATGAAGAAGATGAAAAGAGTGGCAAGGAGAAGATGAAAGTGAATAAAATACTCAACCTTTTGAGGTGTTAAAAGCACTTGAAGAGGAGGAAAAAAATCAAGTTTCACTTTCATTATAATCATTATTATCCTTTCTCTTCTCATCAAACTGATTATCGTTCATTATTATTCTGTTCACCATGAAATTACGCCAACTTTTGACTTTGAAATTTTCTGCTTGTGGTTCAAAAATTTACGAATCACAAGGAAAAAATTGCAAACTAAAACAGTTTCTCTGCTTTTTAACCTTTTCTCGTTTCTCATAGATGTGATAATTACCAGATTATGATAATAGAAAAAAACATGAAACTGAATCTGGTTGAAGCAAGAGACTGGAAAGAGAGTAAAAATTAAAGGCAAAGAGAAAGGCTCAAGTATTGAGGAAGAAAATTTTCCATTGGAAAATGTTCCATTCTTTTCCACTTGATATTTCATGGTTCAAGAATGAAAAGTTGAAGTTGAAAGGAATTTTTGTTTCTCTTTTGGTGAACAACTGAGAAGGCAAACCAATTTTGATTTGAGAAACTCAAGTAATGCAAAAAAGGTGAAATCTTGATTACAATCTTTATGTTCATAAATATGAATCGTGAAAGATTATGATGAATTGAAAGGTGAAAAATGAAACAGTCGGATGGAAGGAATGGGAAAAAGAAAAGGAAAGTTTAACCAAAAATATGAACATCAATTTGCTATCAAAGGTTTTCCAGTTTTAGAGGAAAGAAGCAAAAAATGAACAGCAAAATGGGATAAAAAACGCTGACATTACGTTTCATGAAAGCGAAACCAGAAAATGAAACTCGAATGGAATCAAATATATATTAATTTCACCAAATGCTAACACAATAACAAATCAAATATGAAAAAGTGTCAAAAAATTTTCGTCTCAACAAGAGTTTACAATAACAATCTTGCCAACCAAAATGCATAAGTTTACCTTTCATGGAAATCAAAATGTCTGTAATTGTTGATGAACAAATTTCATGTTAGCTTTTGTTCATGGATAAAGTGAAACGGAAAAAGGTTAAACTTTGGTTGCCAATTTGCTCATTTATTTACCTTTTTGCAGGCTTATGGAGGACAGGAATCAGAATGAAAACTGTTTAATTAACAATTAGATTCACTTGCCTGAATAGAGAGGCAATTTTAAACAGTAAATCGTAACAAATTTTACAGTTTCAACAATCAAAATTTGAAATGGCTGCTCTTCTCGATCAGATGGCAAATAAACTCGATGACTTGAAGTTGCATGAGGTTCACTTTCAGCATCACCATTGTCGCTGGATGTTTGATAAGAAAAGTTATCTAAATCTATCAGGCTTTCGATCGATTTTAGTTCAACATTTAATTAAATAGTTTGGCTTCGTAAAAATCTTAATAACTTTCATCGCTTGATTAATATAATCGATAGATATCGAACAAGCAACGATAAATTGATGCAAAAATATCGATATGTAAGGGATCTGCTTTAATCTATCTCTGTATTACAGTTTGTAATTAACAGTTTACCCCTTAAACTTCCCTCACTTTTTACAGTTAGTCTTTTGCTTCTTTCTTTGTATAAGATGGTCAACAGTAAGTAATTTTCATGTGTTTGGTGTTTAAATCGAAGAGATTGTTCAGCGTATTGATCAGCGTTACTCTCAACTTATGAGCATCTAATATTTGTGTCTTTAATAATTGAGTTTGAAATCTCATTAAAGTGAAACGTTCTCATCAAAGTCTGAATAAGTAATTTATTCGTTCATCTTGTACTGAAGCACATCAGGTATTAAGGCAAGGTAGTTGTGTTGCCTTACATCTCATCACCTTGCAAAGTACTCATAGGTAACGTTAGAAATGGATCTTAAATTCTGGTCGGAACAGTCGATACAATAGTATTGCAGAAACATTAACTGAAATACTGACACATGGTTTAAACGGCGATAAGATCGATGGATTGAGTTGATTTGATTCTGGTGAACCTTTCATTTTTGACAAAGGTTGAGTTTAACTCAAGTTTCCAAATGCATCATTGGCTTGTTTGTAAATTAAAATTGTAAACCTTGACGCTTTCAAGTTTTGATCGCGAAAATTGAAAGGTGTTGAGATGTGACAAATAGCCAATTGAAAAATGAATTGTATGATAGCTAAACAATTGAAACTGATAAATCCTTTTTTATTGAATTTATTCCTAGAAATGATGGCATCTTGAAAATGGTGAAACTGATTGTCTGAGAAAGGCTTTCATTTACAGAATTGAACTTGAATCGTGATTCCCATGTAAAAGACTATTCTTTGCTATCTCATTAGATTGCAAAATTATTGCAAAAATATTCACATTAGCAAGGATTCTGATAAAAAGAATCAAGTTGAACTGATGAAAAAAAAGTTCCAGTTGAAAGGTTGAATTTTATAAGAAACATTTACTGCTATAAACTGTTTAACATTCACTTTGAACTCACAAAGATATTAATCTTTTTTTTTCAATGTAACCAATTTGTTATTATATTTTCTCTCTTTTCCCTGTGTTTCCCTGTGTTTCCCTGATTCTGTCTGTTAGATTAACAATTTTCTCTCTATTCTGGCTCAACAAATGTAATGAAAAATGAAAATCTCATAACAAACATTTATTTCAGTGTTAATGGTTCAACATTTCCAAATCTAAATAATACATCAGTCAAAAATTTGAACATTTCTTGCTCTTTCGTCATTACATGGCATCTTTCATGGATGAAACCAACTTTTCAGATTTTTTCGACTTTTTCCAAGTAGAAAAGCGAAAAGCGAAAAATGTTGAAAAAAAAGTAAACTCACCTGGAAAAGATAAATACTATTAATATCATGAGTTTTTGACGCTTGATAATTGTGAGTCATTTTAATCGCTCATGAATCATTTCAAGTTCTTTTCTTTTCTCGATTCTTTTTTCTCAATTTCAACATTTTCTCCTTTTCTCATTTCATTCTTGACCTTGGATTCGAGTCTCATGATGAAAATAAAAACGGAATCAAGAAAAAGGTATTCAATTGATGAGAAAATTTTGTTTTCACTTGATTAGGTTTGACAGGAGATTCATGAGGATTGAGAGAAAAGAGAGTGAAAAAAGGAAATAAAGGAATGTGTGAAATTCAGGCAAACAGAATCAGATGAGAAGAAGAAGAATAAGAAGAAGAAAGAAAGCGAAGAAAAAAAATGAAGATAAAAAAGGTTAAAAGAATGGTTGAAAGATAATGGTGAAAATGCAGCTGAATGTTGAGTTATTGTTGAGAGACTCGATCATGGTCAAGTTGGTTACCTTGAAACGTAAGGTCATAATCTGGTCTATTCTTTCTTTCAGTCTCATTACTGAGAAATAAGTGAAACGCTTGTCAAGTCAACATGACTGGGAGTGAATCTCGAGTCACTGGGAGTGAAAATGATGGATTCAAAGCGATTGTTAGTATATTTATATTTGGCTTGACAACAGCTTCGAGAAAATTTACAAAAATGAAAAAATATTTAAACTCTGATTCAACTGATTCAATTCTTTGCTTCATTCTTCCTGAAACAACTTAAGAACTGAGTAGAAGGAAAAGATTGAACAGATAAAAGGTTGAATGAACAAAAGGAAATAAAAGATGAAAACTTGTATGATTGTTGCTGGGAGTTTGAAAATAATAGCATCAAAAATCTTATAAAGTCCGAGGAAAATGATGAAGAGTGGGAAACATTTTTTTTCAAGGAACCACGCTTTGGATCATTTGATTGCCTTTTTGGTTGATACTTGATTTGCTTTTATTTAAACTTTCAAATGTTGCAAAATTTTCTATTTCACTGAGAAGAGCAAAAATGTAATAAATGATGTTCAATAAAATGTTGAACCAGGATAAAAGTAGTCATAATATTGCAGAATTGACCCGATTATCTCTAGATTTATGAGCTTTTCAATTTCAACTTTAGTTTCTGTTTTTGCTTCACTTTCCTTTTCCAAGGTAATTCAAGTGTTTTTGCAACCGGTCAATGATTACCAGAAATTAGACGAGAATTTATTTTCGCCATTCTTTTTTCACTTTCCATTTTCTATCTCATTACAAGTCGACAATTTCAATATTGATTCGAGTAAAGAATTATTTCTCTGTGACTTTTTTTTCTCTCAGAACAAAAAGAATTAGTTTTTCTTTCTTTTTCAGGGTATTCTTTTACTCTCAACTTTTCCTTGTTGATCATATTTTCATACTTATTCATTCCTGATATCATATCCATTGTTGTTTCGTTGCAACGGAAATTAAAGTTGATATTTTGTTCACTATAATTTGCTTTTCATTCCTAAGCTTCGTATACAATCGTATTGTTCAATCTTATTTTAATATAAATATGAAATAGTTGAGAGTCGAGAGTAATGCGAAGAAAAAAGCTTCAACATTCAAATTCCTTTCCATTTTCATGAAGATCACAGGATCATTTGAATAAAGTGCAGTTTATTGCTCATCAACTGTTTCAACCAATTCAATGAGCTCCTTTAACATGAATATTTAGATCAAATTCAAGAATGATTGCGATAAAATCATCTAGAAATCCCTAGAACACAAGCAAAGGAGAACAGAATAGATACGAATCGCAATTCTTGACGCATCAAGATTGACTGATGTTTTAAGTCTATTTAATTCGAAAACAGATTTCTCTTGAACTAAGATGTCAAATGTCACACCTGATTTGGCAGAAATGTTTGCATTTTGGAAATTCGATGAAAACGATAATTTCTAAAATATCAGTTCGAAATGATTGAAATTTGTAATTTTGTAAAGTTTCAAAGTTACAAGCTTTCTTTTGGCTCAAACTAAATTTGAACCTCGTTTTGTCGTTTTCATATTGGACTGAATAAACGTTTGAGTTTCGACTTACCTCGATGGCGATTTGTTTGCTTGTCAAACATTAACATTGCATCCTCAATCCTACCAAATTGAAGAAAATAATTTTTAACATCTTCGAGCGTCGTAGGTGCTGAAAGGCCGCCAACAAAAATCTTCTTCGTCCTTGTCACCATTTTGGGATGCGCTCTTTTGGGAAACGCTATTTTAGGATCGATCTGATAAAATATTTACAAAAGCAGAGTTTCCATGAGCATAAATATCTGCAACAAAATGGTGCCAATTTCATGAACCATTGACATTAAACGATAACCAAAACTAAGCTTACCTTTTTACCGTCCAACTCGTGAGGTCCATTCGTTAAAACTTTATCAACAGCCGACGAATCAGCAAATGTTACAAACCCAAACCCTCTGTAAAGAGACGAAATAGAGGAAAGAGAAGAGTTAAAAACTTGGAATCTCATGGAAACCATCAACATTGACTTGATTGAAACACTAATCATGTGTCATCAAATAACACAATTGATTATCGGCAAAGAGTTAAATTGTAACTAAACTTTTCTTCTCTCTGTTCATCTGTCGATTCACTTTTAGGTTTCCTATTTATTAGCCTTTCCGAGTGATTCAACAGATAAGCAGTTCCAAAGATATTATACAAGAAGGATAAGAATTGGTAAAAAATGATACAGAATAAGTTAACAGAAGTTTTCTTCATTTCATCTTCTGAAGAGATTTAACCAGAAAATAAATAATAACAAGTGATATTATATTGATGATTTATAACGCTGAAAAGAGAGAGAGAAATGTTCATCCTTTTGTCAATCTATTCAATGGAATCACATGAAATAGGATTATTTGTACACCAACAGAATTTTTCATTTGACTTTAAACTCGATTCAGATTCACAGTCTTTCCAAGAATTAATCAGAAGATGAAAAGAAGAAACATTTCATGAGGAAATTACATAAATCAATTAATATCCAAGATATTAAACCAAAACTGGACAAAAAAGAAACTCTTTTTTCTTCTCACATTATTGATTGGCACAATATCAAGAGTACCAAGAGTTTCACCATTCAATGACTTATCATTAGTCAGCCAAGTGTTTGCCTACTCAATGCGATACACTTGAATCAGGGAATGAGTTTCGTTGCAACGAAAAGAGCGAAATATTGAAAGTTTCAATGTTGACAGGATCAACATTTGAACTTTGATTGATTTCGCCTGAAAATGTGTCATTTGTAACAATTATGGAAGAACGTCAAGTTTCCGTAATAAATGTTTAACCGCATTTTTCCTGCAAAATTACAAGTTGTTTCACTTTGATTGATTATAATGTCGATTGATGGTTTAGCGAAAAGATGATCAAGATTCGAATCTGATCAATTGCTTTGTTGCAACAATTTTATCCTCTTTTCTTCACCTGATATCTTGAAAAATGACGATTAGAATAGTTGATTTGATTGAAAAACAGAAACACGTTTTTTGCACAGTCAATAGTCGATTCTGATCCTTGACTGATTATTGTTTGCTCATTTTTCAACTCTTTGCATAACTGAATAAACTAGATTCTGAATGTGATTTGAATGTTGATCAATTGCTGATCCAATGATTCGCTGTTCATTTTATATTATAATTTATGCAAAGAGATGATTTTTCAAAATGAAAAATTGCAAGTTTACTTGAACTGTTCAAGATGGTTAGACTGAGGAAAGATCAATGGTGAACGCTATTCAAATTGAAACTTTACTCAACTCTTAATTCCAACATTCCAATCAATCAAAGTGCTCAAAGACACAGAATAGATGTTAATAGATGGTTAAGAAAATAATCATTTCTCCTTTCATCACTTTTCACTTTTCCATTCATAATCATCATTCTTTCCATGCAAATAACGTGGAAACATTAACATGAAACAAACTCGAATTTGCATTTTAACAACTTCGATTATTCACTAATTAATTATCAATAAAAAGCCTTTGTTTACCTCACTTTGCGTCATTCCTCAACCTTTACCTTTACTCAGTTTTCATTTTCCTTTTCTCAATGATTAATCCAAAAATAGAACATTTTTGGTTCGACTTTTTTCGATTCTTTTCCATTGCAATTTGGGGTCGAGATTCGTCGAGTTTTCGAGTTTGAAGGGTCACTTTAAATTAGCGACATGAAAGAGCAACTATGAAACGATATTAACTTTAATCAATCAAGACTCGGATTAACTTTATCTCGTTACTTCGGAATGTCAATCAAAGTATTGAGAAGAGAAAATTTTCTCATTTTGTTAACGAAAATGTTTTCATTTATTATTATCCAGTGAAAATATTAATCTTGGAATTGGTTGATAACAGGAAAACTGGAGATGGATCAATGAGGAGAAGTGTTTCCATGATTATGTGGCAGAGTTGAAGGTTTTCTTAAAAGTTCATTCGGATTGGCGAAAAGGTCGACAGGCTCAAGTGAAAGATGATCATGATTGACAGATAATTAAAGTTGGGTGGATGGAAGAGTGCAACTGATGGAAAGTGCAACTTTCATCAGCTTTCCTCTCTTGTTAGTCAAACAAATCTCGCTGATGAACAAAATTAATATTAATTATTAATAAATCAAAAATTGAGCGACTCGCCGTCAGCCAATCTCATCAATAACTTGGCTGAATAAATTTCCATCTTGAAATGTTTTCCCTTTTCTTCGACTCGACTTTTCTTGTTTCGAAAATTGTATCGATTAAAGAGTAAGTTGATTGATTCAAATAAACCCAGCATGATAAGTTACAGAATATCATCAATTCTATTTTTATCCGTTTCAAGAGTGATTTTCAATTTTTCAATTTACTTTTGTTTCACTCGACTATTATATAATTTTATATTAATATAATGTATGAATGATGTAAAAATCGGAAGCTTAATGACTATAGCAGCTGTTGAGGTTTGCCCAGAATCGGGAGGAAAATCAAATGAAGAAGAAAAGAAGTGAGAAAAGTACGCAAATTTGAATAATGCGAGAAAATGAAGAGAACGCATGAAAAGAAATTTTCATCGATATTGATCTTTCGATTATTTTTGGACTTTCCATGAATATCACAAAATGAACTGTCATTTGCATTTCAAGGTTAACTTCTTAGGTTTCAGAAAACAATTTCTGGATAAAATCATTGAATATCTTTTGCTTCTCTGATATTTTTTGATATTTTCTAATTCATTCATGATAGAGACTGAAATCTCTGAAAATCTAATCTTTAAAGTTATAGTAACTTGAAACCTTCGCTTCTTGTTGAAGGAATTTTTCGATTTCAAGTTTTCTGTTTTACTTTCCACGAGAAAAGTCATTGTTCAAGTTGTCATGTAAAACGATGAACGTTGGAAATTTCATCAAAAGTTATTCACAAAGACTTTGAAGATCTTCAAACAAAAGGTAAATCGAGTTTTGTTTTACACGATAAAAGTTACTGCAATGAAAATGGTGAATTTTGGAAATTTGGTGAAGAAAAGTTTCGATGTTTGTAAAGTAATTACAGTTTTGCACTTAATCTTGTAGATTGACGGTGGAATGGCTAATGACGAGAAGATCAATTATCTTGAAGAATAGGCAGAGAAATGCTCATGTTAATGATAGTCATTGAATAGAGAGACACGGTGAAATATGAATAATTGAAGCGCAACTATTTGATGAACATTCATCAACTTGTTTGTACTTGAATGGGTTGAGAATGAAAAATTTACATGGAAAAAAGTCTGAATAATTGTTGCACTTTTTGTTGAGCATCATCAAAGGTTATTTGTTTTGCTCAGCCAACAAGCAAGAAAACAATTTCCAGCTTCAACTAGAGAGTTAAATCTTTCAATGAACTGGGCCGTTGATGGTAATTTAACTTTTCACTTGATGATAAAATAAGACCGTAATAACCACAGGAAAGGGAGGAAAAACACAAATAAAAAAGATAAATCTTTATTTAATGTTTTCTCTCTTGCATCAAAACTGAGGCTAAAAAGGGAAAACAATAAGAATAAGAAATGTGATAACACAAGATATAATCTTCACTCCCAGTAACATTCAACACGATAACATTTTTCATTCCCTAAGGGTTCTTGTTTACAAATGTTAACATTAAAAGTAAGTTTCATTTTTAATGTATTAAAACGTTTCCCTTGTCATCCTTTCATCAACCATTTCTCCATTCATTTTAATCTTCATTTCAACATTCATTATTCAAGAAAGTTGAAAGTTTCGGCTTGTAATAAGCAATTCAGCTTCATTACTAACCAAAACGATCTGCTAACGGTCAAATGAAAAAAAGGAAAATTCAATTGGAAACAATAATTGACAAAATTTGTCAACTATTTTCAAAATATCTGGCTAAGCATTCAAGAGTTAGGATTTCAAGGCAATTCGTGTTTATTTATTGACCGCTTGTTCAAATGCAAACGAAATATCTTACGAACGCATTCTCATATAGCAAGATACAGAAGGGACAAGAATAAAGTTGATTCAAGATTATGCGTTTCGCTGCCTTCAAACGTCAAATACAGTGCGTCGGTAAGAGATAGCATCATAAGAAATTTTTTCAATGCGATTTGAAGAAATAAACGAAAAACTTAAATGAATCAATCCAAAGCTAAAGACAGATTAGTTGAGATTAGAGAGGCACTTGTGCGTGAGAAGTGCCGGTTTATTGTTACAACTCGTTGCAAAAAATAGCTGCATTAAAGACTATCATAGGAATATGGACTAAAACTAAAGGTTATTTTTTCGAAAAGTTTTTTTGTCATTGGATGACACAGCCCATGAGCTCAGAACAATTATTATACAAGAACAGGATGAAATGGATCAAGTTATTATTCAAGATTTGATTTTATCGATTAAAAAAGACTTGAAAAGAATGAAAGTTTCAAATGTGAAAAGACGAAATATTCGGGAAAAAATTGCTTCCAATTCTTGCAAACATCTTCGACTTTTCCCAATTAAAGCTTCAAATGCTAGTCGTTTCATAATGAATCCTGAAACTGCAATAAATTTGCTCTCAACATGGTTACATGACAACATCTGTATACAACGCGTTTATCGTTTTTTGTTGTCCCTTTATTATCCTCTCATTATTGCCATTATTATCGTTATTATTATTGTTATTATTAATATAATCGTGACAAAAGATAATCACTCAGATAATATTACACAACTGTGATGGGCACAGCATAAAAGTGACCATTTTAATGATAATTGATAATCAAAGAGCGATAAAGTAAAATTAGCTGAAAGTGTTTGAAAGTGATATTCGTGTTGAGGGAAGCACAAAAGTATTCAGTTGTTTGTCAAAACTTGAAATCAATTGTTATTTTTGTTGCTTTACTTTGTGAATATTTTATCGACTAAATTGAGCAAATAATATTTTCTTTTGCCTTTTTGGTTCATTTTCATGATACTAAACTGTTATCTTTGCAAACACTGTCTTTCGATGCTACAGTTAACAAAATAATTGTTCAACAATTAATTATTTATCAAACCACTGTTTCCATCTAATCACCTTCGCCATTCTCTAAACTCGACAGTTTTTGTTTCATTTCTCGTTTCGTTTCCTGTTCTCGATCAACTTTCATTCTCAGCATTTCAATATCATTCCATCGATTTTATTCACAGTCAAAAAGTGATTCTTTGTTAATAATTTAACTGATAACATTGAGTTAATCAGTTTAGTCTAACCTCATTTTCCAAGTGCACCTCAACAGTCTCATGGGGAAAGATAATCTCGCCTCATTTCTCAGCTTGATAAGTTCATGATGTGTTGAATCAATGAGTGTGACAATATTGAGTGAACATAAAGTGAGCAGAAAAGAAGAGTAAAGATTGAAAGAGTAATTATATTTAGACTGAGTTGAGTGTTAAAAGAAGCGAAAAGCTGAACACTTTTGCAAATGAACCCAATTTGATTAGCCGTTAATCGATGGAAATTCAGAAAATTTCAATTTCTTTTGGTTTCAAGATTATTGATTCATTTCGAATTCCAAGTTGCTATTAATTCTGTGATTTTTCACCATTGACAGTTGAACTTGCTTCGATTATTTAGCAAATGATTGATGGAAATTTCATCTGATATTCATTATCTTCATTCCAATTCTTTTTCTCAGTTATTCATTGCTTATTCAGAACTTTTCCTGAAAACTTTTACTTCAATCAAATGTATGATTAGATAAAAAGATTATCAAATTTTCCATGAAAACACCGAAAATAGATTTTCATCGTTCGTTTCAGTTTGTTGATCGAAGTTGAACGAAAATGTCTTTTTCTCTTGTTATCAATGGAAAATCAGTCAACTTAAAAGTCGACTCAATATTGATAAATGTTCAGTTCATGTTGAGCATTTGTCAGAAAATGGATCAAATCCATGCATGAATCATGTAATTTACGTGTTAACAAAAGATGTTGACTGCATTTTAATTGCAATTTTCAAGTTGAATTAACAAGCAAAAAACTGACCTAAAATTGGAATCAATTTTATCTTATGTTCATGAGTTGATCATTCAACTTTAAATCGAATGCGCAGCTTCTTCAAGCCTGAAAGAGTTCATTTACGTGCTCAGATCGAGTCTTACAAGAACCATTCAATTACAAGAATGAAAAGTTGAAATTCATTGAAAACATCAAAATGTTTACAATTTTAAAATTGAAACAAAATTGCAAAAATGAAAAACTGCGTTATTTTAGCAAAAATTGAATCTCAAAACTCTGACCAGAAAATGTAAATTTCAAAAGAAAATCTCAAAATCGAAATTCATGGAAAGGAAATTAATAACTTTTCCGTTAAAATTCAAGAATTCATTTCTGCTCACAATTATCAGTTCTGTCTAAAGAACGATAAAAATGAATCGATTAAGTTCAGGGCGATTCTTTATGGGCCATTGATTTGAAGTTTTTGTCGATTGTTCAGTTTTCATTTGGATTTTGCTTTTGAATAAACAATTAACTGGTTAAATGGGAAATCAATTTTTGATTAAACTTGATACTTGATAATTGATTGAACATGGTTAAGCAGAACGACGATAAAAGATGATTTATCAATGAAATTTTCATTGTTATTCAGTTTAACGACTTGAACGTGAAAAGATAATTAAATTTTAGATCAACTGATTATCCATAAATCATCAAATTAAAACATTGCAATCAATTGAATGTTAATCGAAAAGAGCACCAATCGATGCAGAATTATTAAAGATTCAGTGAAACTTTGCACTTTTAAATTGTTTCACCAAAGAAATCTGTTTAACCTAGAAATCCATCAATTCTGAAGACTATTGAGTTGAAAATTTGAAGCTTCTAGATGAACTCATAGAGCGTGAATGAGTGCGCAAACTGTCATTCAAAGTTATTCGAGGTGAAACATCGGTATAAATATTGTTCAATAATCTGGCAAATCTGTAGTTTGATTGGAAACTGCGAATTTGAAAGTAAATTTCAATTTCTCAAAATTGAGTTTATCCTTTGATTGACTAAATACTCTGATCGAAAGGAAACTCGATTGATTAATAAAGCCTGGAAACAGTTGAGAAGTAAATGAAAGCCTTGATTAAGTTAAAGGGCGACACAAATAAAGGTCAAAAGGTTCAATCATTTAAATGAAGTAATAAAATGAATTAATGATGATAAATGAGTTTCCTCAATTGTAACATTTGATTGACTTTACAGTAAATCTGTTTAAATTAGTTGACCAATTGTGTCAAGCAGCATGTAACAACATTTTGTTTTTTTCCTGTTCAAAGTAACATTTAGTTGAAGCTTGAACACTCAACTTGAGTCTAATAATTTCAGTCAACAGTAAACTTGATTGGATTGGAATCAGATGGAAAGTGGAAGATCAATAAATGAAAGCAATATCATGATTATCATTGGAACCATCAGTGTAACACCATAATCAGTGTCCAAAAGCTATTCTTGTGCTTTTCCTCGTTTTCTCAGTGTTTTTGTTGTTGGCCTTCTTTTCATGTGCTTTTGATCATCAAATGGCATTATTAGTCAAAGGGAGTCAAAAGAGAAAGTAGAAAATGTTGAAGAGGAGAGAAAAAAACAGTTTCCATGATGATGATGATGAGAAACTAGGATGACACAGTAAACACAATATGATGGAACAAGGATGCAAACCTCAGCAGGAAAAAGATGTGAAGATGCGAATGAACATTAACATGGCGTCCATTATGGTCGACCAAGTCTTTCCTGTGATTAACTTTATGTTTACAAAGCACTTTAGCCAACAGTTTCCCTTCATCTTTGCCAGCACAAAAAGAGAAGCAAAAAACAAAATCTTCTTCTTCTTCATCTTGTTTCGCTCCTTTCATTAACAATCCCAAGACACTGGGGCAACACTTGGTTGCCCTGTAAACCGACTGCAATTGTTAAACTTGGCAATCTTTTAAAATCAATAAGATGAACAGGAAGAAGAGAGGAATTATGATGAGAGTTGAAGATCAACATTCAAGGTTCTTATCATTCAATTAAGCTGATTAAAAGTGCATGTCATTTGATTTATTGTGAACATGAAAAGATGAAGGATGAGAGACGAAGGTGCTGTTGACGTAGAGTGAGAAATGGATGAAAAGACAAAGGATGATGATGAGGATGCATTTTTCTTCTCCTTCTTGGTCTTCATTGATTATCAACTATTTTTAATCTTTAACGCTTTTACAAGGTTTCTATTTATACATTATGGCGAGTTGAAACAAAAGAAGAGCTCAATTCAAGTGAACCATGAATGTTGCCAGAAATGAGTCTCCAAATGCTCTCATCAACACAATTATCTTCAGACTTTTTCTCCCTCTTCAAATGGTGAAGTACATTTGATAAAGTCCAAGAGTTTGGCAAATTGTGTTCATTTGCTCTTCGATTCTGGAAAATTGTTTCATTCCTAATTCAAATTTTACTCATCAAATGAACCTTTGGTTGTTCATCTTATTCTCATGGAAGAAAAAAAAACTGGGAATCGAAGGAAAAGATGAATCCATTTTTTCGACATTTCCTCTCTTCTCTTTGCAAAGTGGAAAATGATGAAATTTTCCTTCTCTTTTCACTGATGAATAATTTCATGATAAATATATCAATGTTAATAACAAATGTGCTGTCAAGTAATTAAGAAGATATCAAGGAATGAAAAATGGTTCCAGTTAGGCCTTCGAGTGTGTTAACAGTTTAATGTCAACAATTTGTTTCATTCATTTGTTTCAAGTGAATGGAGAGAGAGAGAGAGAAGAAAAAAATGCTGAGAAGAACAAGAATAAAATCTGTTTTGTTTGGGTTGAAACAAACTCTGGCTAACTAGATATAAGATTGAAAATAATTGGACAACAGGGAATGATAAGTTCTCGGGAGAATTGAAAGTCAAAGAATGGAGTGAAAAGAGTTGACTTGAGAAGAGGAAAGAATCCAGTTTAACTGCCTTTAATGGGACTCAATTTTGAGGCCAAAAAAGTTACAATTGTTATCATTGGCTTTAAGATGCAATAAAGGTTGTTATGATCAGTTTAATGTAATCTTACGATTGAATCTTGTCAACATTATAATGCAATTATTGCCATGAAAAGAGTAACAGGGAAAAATGAATTCAACAGAACCTTTTCTTCTCTGATGATCATTAAAGCAATTTAAATGATCAAAGCTGGATCAGCTTATTATTAAGACTAATTTTCATCTTTCAGTGAAACGCTCAGTTCTTGCTTCTGCCTGTGCAAGCTAATTTGAGTGAAAAATGAGCACAATTTTGGATTGCAAATGTTTCTCAAAGTAAATCAACATTTTTCTCTCTTTTCCTTCTTCTTTTTGGAAACTCAGTGTTGTGATTGAAATAAATGTATTCCCAGGCGTCAACTTGATTCCATTGAAAAGTACATTTATTTGGACAATTAGTCTTTAAACTGCCGGAAGGGATAAAAGTCATTCCAGGTTTGCTTTTTTAACCTTGTTAGATGCTTGTGATTAAAGGTTAACTGTTTTTGGCAAACCGATGAATAAATCCATTTTCATTGTCTTCCTCATGTTTAACCTTTAATCAAGTCAAAACGTGTAAATGTTCAACAATTGAAACTTATGTTTAGAGTTGCTTTCGAGGAACAGAGATGATCAGTGAAAGAGACTTGATTTTATCACAATAAACATTCTAATGAAACAAGGTTCAGTCTCTATTTCGGACTTTGTTAGTTCATTTCAATCTCTGATTGAGTTTCAATCTATCTTCATCTTTCATGATTAGCAAATCTTTTTTTGCAAATAATTTACAGAAACACGACTTTGCAGAAAATTTTTTTCACTTTTTTCCAATTTTCAGCTTATAAATGCTAAAATAAACTCGAAAAGCGAAATTTTATATTCAGAGTTTTCAAATTGTCCAAACTTTTGAATAAAATTTAATCTTTTTGTTGACCAACTCGATGACATTTCATTAGTTGATAATTGAAAAGCCAAAAATATTTCAAGTGTTTGGATGGAAATTAATGTTCGTTCAATAAGCAATTGTGTTTGAAATGATTTTAATATTGACTTTGGTCGAAGCGAGATTCTTTTGAAATTGAATTAAACATCAATTGTTAGCCATTAACTGTGTCACTCAATCATTGAAGTTGAACTTCGTTCAATCACAGCGATACCTGTAAACAGGCTGTTGGATCATTTACTGAATAATAACTCATGAAACAAGGGATAAATCAATAACAATGATGAACAGCAAGTTGAAGTAACAAACAACTCAGACGGCAACAATAACAACATAACCGTTAATCAAAAATGAACGCCTTTTCAGGCTACTTTCCTCTCATCATTTCCCTCTCTTTCACCATGCAACTCACCTTATCAGTTAAATATGTTATCATTAATATCATGCACTGAGTTATTACAATAACGTCAAGGTTGAAAACAATAACGGGAAAAGGCACAGTGAACACGATTCACTATTTATTTATACAAGTTTATTAACTTTTTTCTGTCTCATTCTATTCTTGTTCAAATCATTTATTAGATTTCCATTCAAGTATAATATTTCACTTCTGAATCTCGAAATGAACAGATTCGTCAACACAAATGAAGCAAAACAGTTGAAGTGAAAAGAGCAACCATTGTTGGTTAAAGTTGAATAGCTTTTTAAGCGCAACACTTTTGCAACCTTTTCTAGCTCAATTGATCCATCGATTTGGATCTCCCTTCGAACCAATGGAATTCAGAACATTTGCAGGAACCATCGTCCGAATCATTATCAAGTCATCATTCAAATCGAAAATGCAAATGCAAAGTTTACTAATTGATTGAACATTGAAATTAGTCGCATTTACTCTTTGCTCTTTACAAGCTCAAGAGTACAAAGAAACTAATTTGGGTGAAAAAAAGATTCATTTCAGGCCAGAGGTTCCACTGTAATCTGTCAGTGCAAGAATTTCACAGTCAACCGAATAACGTTCAGTTCAGAATAGCTGAATGCTCGGCCTGCAATGAATTAAGCAAAAAATTCTTCATTCAACTTTTTCTCCTCTCATCATTTCAACGGTACTGAACAAGTGTAACATTTCATCAGTTTCATCCTCAATAAGAATAATAATTTGTTCATTACTTTTCTTCTTCTTCTCATTTTCCTCTTTCACTCGATTCTCTTCTAGCTTCCTCCACTTTCAGGTTCCTCTGCGAGTCAAACAAAAGTCAAGTTTACCATTGATTGAGTAAACTTGGTTAATTTTTGTTCATCCATTTAATGTGTTGTTGATAGTTGCCAGAGAAGTGAAAAAAGAGTTTACCAAGAAAAAGCTGGAAATGTTAAACTTGCAGTTGTTCAGTTTTTATCACAGATTCTCAGAGGAAACAGAAGTGTCTCCTTTTCATCAACATCATCACCATCAACGGAGGATAGAGTTGAAATGTGTAACATCAGGAAGAGTAGCAAAAAATACTAATCAAGAAGCAAGAAAATTTCTTTCATTGTGTATTTACAATCAATGAGCTTGAGCTTTCATTTAGAAACAAGATGAAACAAACACTTGACGTTACTCTATTAATAAATGGAAATGGTGAAAGAGATTGAAAATGAATTGAAGATGAAAATTTACTCTCATCAAGGTTAACGGAAAAACTATCGAGTCAGAAACATTTTACTATGAAAAATAACCAGGCAATCAGTGGTGGAGGGAGAATGTCACTTTTTCATTCTCGTCACTTAACAAGCCCATCTTCAAGTGAACGCAACTGTCGTAATCTTGTATTTCAAATTAAATATTCCTTTTCAGATCTCAAAAACAAATCTAAGGTTTTCCTTGGAGTCTGTTTTCAGTTTTCGTTTCCATGAAGTAACCCGATGACAAAAAGTGCGAACTTTGAAGCGAAAAATGATTTGCTTTAGTCGAAGTCAACTTTAAATCAACAGTTTCCTCACGGATTTGATCGGCTTTACAGTAATGAAAATTGACAAATTTTCAACTTGTAAATGCAGTTGAGCTACAGTCTAACGATAAAGAACGCAAACTTCATTTAATTTTCTGTGTCAAATTGAACCTTCACTCGGCAGATTCGACTTATATTTCGAAAGATTATCCATAATCATATCTTGATCTTGGCGCCATATTCAGGAAAAGAATAAATCATTTTTACATTGTTTTCTCGGTGGACAGGAATGGGACCTTTGTTTAAAACGATGACAAGAATGCTTACAAGTTTTTTATCCAATCATTTTTTTGGAGAGTCGTTAGTTTGAAATCAATTGTCAGTGATCAAGCTAGAAATTTATAAATGACAAGAAAAATCAGCATTTGCACATTGAGCTCGTTAAGAGTCATCTTGAGTCTGCAATTGCTGACAAACTTTAACGGTCAGACTTGCGATATTAAATTTAAAATTAATTTGATCTTCAGCTGCAACTTGGTCAAGTTGACTGTGACTTGGTTTCAACTTGACAAATTGAAAGGACAATGTGTTAAGCTTGGCTCGTCCACTTTAATTAACTCAACCATCAACAAGTTTACTCAAGACTTTGCACTTGACTTTAAGGTTGATGGTTGCGATGATGAAAGTGTTGATGAAATGATGATGATGAATAAAATTGATGCATGACATTGACTTAATTGGCTGTTATTCTTTCATTTGCAAAGTCAATTGTTCATCTGTTTCCAGAGTCTCAGCATTTTACGTTTCTTGATGTTTCATTTACGTCAATGAGGTGAAACTAGAAGCGAAACAAGTGAAACTTTGAAAGCAATCCAAGAACTTGCAGCAAATTAAAAATGATAATTGATTGAACAAAGAGAAAACTTAGTCAACTTTTCCATGAAAAGAATCGATTAAATTTTCCAAATGTTCGCTCATCAGAACTCGTTTCTTTTTGCTGTTAAATTGTTCAAGATTAAGTTTGAAACCAATTGAAATGATAATCTTTGGCAAGTTACATTATTAGTGGAAACAATTGAAAGTTCAATTGTTGAAAATAGAATCAGATTAAAAGATTATGAGATGGAAAAGGAAATTATCAAAAATAGATGAAAAGTTCGGTTGAATGATGAGACAAACAAAAGCTTAGTTAACAAGTTTTATGGTTACAATTTGAGGGCGCAGATGATCGTGTTAAGGATGATGTGGTTGTTGATGAAAATGGAATGATGAAGATGAGGAAATGAAGACGAATGAACTCAAGGCTAGAAAAGTGCATTTATACGCAACACTCGAGTTTAACTGAAGTCTATTCTTTCCCTTTATCTTCATCTTCATCATTCAAAAACATTTAGATTAAAGTGAAAAGTACTAATGTTGACTGTTGGATAACGCAAGTAAGATGAGGAGAGATTGCGAGAAGAGGAAAGGCTAAAGGTAACAAACGAGAAGAGAGGAAAATGATGAACATTCCAAGCATGATAATGTTCCCTGAAGATGATGAGAGTTGCATGAAACTAGTTAAATGACGAGCAAGGTGATATATTTTTAGTCAATGGAAGAATATGGAAAAGTGATAAAAGCGCAGAATAATAATTTCACTGTAAAAATAGAAATGGACAAAAGAGTTGGAATGATGAGCATCATGGGGTTGATGAGGATGCAAATGATAACGAGAAACGATAAGTTCGTAGAATCGTTTTTCATCGTGAAAAGTCAATGAAAGTTGAAGCGATGAAAGTTATCCATGAATTGAAAGGGAAACGCAGCTTTTTGGTGCAAAAAATGGATTAAACGAAATTTGGAAAACAAAAAGTTCGAAAAAGTATAATTTGCAGAGTTAATTGAAATGAACTTTTCAAAGCTATTCATGATAATAACCATTAAATCGACGAGTGTTCAAGTTGAGGTAAATTGGTTGAAAAATGAAGAGTAAATGATGATTAAAAGTTGATCATGAGAAATGATCACCTTGTGCTTGGAGTAAATGAATTTCTATCATGAGATCAGATGAAACAGGTAAACTGGAAAAATAGACTTGCAACTCAATTCTTTTCGAAATTTAATTTTTTAAAATATCAATTGTTTCCATCATCAAGCCTTCTCTGCTTTTCAAATGCCATTTTCATGTTTTCCCTTTTTGTTTCATTCTTATTGCAGTTTAATCATCAATTCTGTTCATTATCATGATTATGATATTATCCACATCGATTTGCAAGTTGGAACAAGAGAAAGTGAAATAAAAGCATTTTCGCTAATTTGGTCTTCTTTTGTGTGCAACAGAATCAACTAAATGAACATTAATTTGAAAATATTTAAACACATCATGAAGCTTTGTATCATTAACAAGTATTATTGTTTTCCTGTTCTGTGAATTGAGATGAACAACTAAAGGATCACTTGGGTAATCAATTTACATTAATAACTTTTGCAAACACACAATTCAGCCATTCAACTTGTCATGTAATATCGCGTCTTTGGTGACTAGCATTTTGAGGTTTTCAAACGATCAAATTGCTCATGTTTTTCATTCGCTAATTGCTTCACTGTCAATCTATTGAAACTCAAGGAAATGTAAAGTTTTCCAATTGTTCTGTTCTTTTCATTGTTTGCTCCGGTTTACTTGGACCTTTTTGTTTTTCGATTTCATTGAATATTAAGTTCTTTTTGTGTCATAATGTGATTATTGAACGATAGAGATCTGGATAAGACTATTTTTAGAGGCAAAATGATCTTTATATCAATAATTAGCTTAATGCGAGCAGAGAAAAAGTTCATTAGGAAATTCAACGAATGTTGTAAAGTTATAATTAGTTCGTGATTGCGATACAGAAGAAAAATCTCGACGAAAATGGATAAAGATTTGAAGATAAATTATGCATTAAAATCAAATTAAAATGGAATCACAAATTACTTCGAACTTGGCATAGAACTTTGTTGGAAAAACTTGACTCAAGAATTGCTTTTTTCGCAAGAGAAAAGTTTCTAAAGCAGTTCTTCGTTAGCATCGTCAGAAGTCAACCGCAGAACACAACAGTTTCACATGAATCTCAATGAAAAGTAATATGCAGTTGTGCTTTTAAAACACTTCTGAGTAATCAAACATTCTTTCGATTTCAAGCCTGAATCGATGCAAATTAAACTGGAAAAGTCAAAATTGGCTTTACGCTCTTTGATTAGCATTTTATTGGTTCTTTCATTCATCGTAAACTGCCAATTCTTTCAGTTATTTTGGTCCATTGAGATAACCTTTTCAATTGTTTCAATAAAAAGATTGAAATAACAGCGAAAGTCATTTGATTCCAGAAAATTCATTTTTATTTATTTACTTTTCATCCTGGTTTATTGTGTTTCCAATGAAAAATGAAATGTGATCAACTCAAGTGTAGTTGACTGCCAATGGCAGACTTGGACTGAAAGTAAAGCCTACAAATGATCATCAGAAGAGGAATCAAATTATCGAAAATTGGCGAGAAAAAAAGTTTGAAATGAAAGGTGAAAAATTCATGATTCAGATGAATCAATTAATTAAACAGAATAATAGTTTATTCTTTGAATCAAAGTGAAAACTGGAAATGCCTAGAAATGAGCATTTTCACTTGACTCAAGTTCATCGATCAATAAAGCATTAAATTAAATTCTTGAAACTTTGGGAAAGAAAAGAGAAAAAAACTCGAAATTCTCAACTTGAATCTCCATGAACAACACTTTTTTTCTCTCCTTCTAATATCAAGTTCTCCTGATAAACAATAATAAGATGAAACGAAGAAGGAAATATTTGAATTGCAAGTTTTTCTTTTTTTTCCTCTTCTGTTCAACTTGAATTTTCTCAAGCAAACTTATTCAGAAAATTTGCTGTTTATCACAGCTTTTCAACTTGCATAACATGGAACCATTAAAGGCCCATTCAAATGTTCAATATCAGTTTCCATCGGTGAACAAATTAACGATAAATTATGTACAAGATCAACTTTTCTGATCATTAGCATGTTCCAATGAATACAATGATAGAACAAAAGAGAGGCTAAAAAATATCCCAAAATAATAATAAATAGTAATAATGATGAGAATAATATATCAAGAGAATCGATAAATTCTGTGGAAAAATTTTTCTCTTTTCACTCTTTTCGCTTCTCTTCTTGTTTCCAATGAATTTAATCGATAATAACATTCTCATTAACCATTTATAATGATAACAATAATACAAATAATCATTTTGCCCATTAACCAATAATTTCAATCATAATCAACATTTTATGCTTAAATTCATTCTCGTTTCATCGACACAAGAAGTCGAATGAATCTGAAAAAAAATGCAATTTTTCATTCGCTTCATTTTCCAGTTACAATGAGCTGCAAGGATTTTGCAACGAAAGCAAACGCTTCATTTGCAATTTACTCGGCACTCAATAAACACTGAGAAAACCTCAACTCTTCAATTGTTGCTTTTACACGATAAACTCAGTGTTTGCTTCAAGTTTTCCTGATATGGAAATGAAAGTGGAATCCATGATGAAAAGTAGATTTAGTGATATTCAATAAACATGATATCATCCGAGTCTCGAAATTCACTTGCCTTCAAGGCTTTCATTTTTCGTCTCGTTCCTCTTTAGGAAATATTTCATTTTTTCATCAACTTTATGCTCTTAAGAAACCTTAAGCAACTATAAGTTGAGTTTTTTTGCTCACATCTTTTGCACTTTGCAGAGAAGAGAATGGAGAAATGAAATTTTCCGAATCAGATTCCATTCAGTTTTTGAATTCTTTTTAGATATTCTATCATTTTGCCCCTTCATTTCTGTCTGTTCGTTATTATCCATCGTCATCATCTTTGCAAACATAAGTATACCTTTTGTGATCCGCATCATATTCAAATAGTAACATTTCATTTGGTTTATTTTCAAGTTTTTTTTCCACTTTTTACGGTTAAAATATTTCTTTATATTTTTACCTTTTCTCATGTTTTCAAGCCACTTTAAACTTGAATTATCATCATTTTGTTTCATCTTTTTTCAGCATTCTATCTTGGTCACTCTGATTATCATTATTATCCTCAATTGTCATGTTATAACTTTCAACGGGCATTTCATTTCGATTGGACACTTTTTTGTTTCTCTTTTTTTAATGTCGTGTCAGTTTTACTAGTATAAACAACTAAATCAGTAAAATCAATAAAATAAGTAAACATTGGAACAATGTCATTACAGAACAAAAAATCAATATCAAATACAAAATATTGACCATCAAAAAGTAGATGAGATTTCATTATTTTGCCCAACAAATGCATCAATAAAAGGTTAGTAAGCATTCGAAATGTTAAATGTGAATTTAGCAAACAATGCAAGTGTTGAGACTCAATCGTTTCGGGTAACGTTAAGGGTCAAGGTTAAAACTCAAAACAGTATTTTGGTCTTAAGTCATCTACACTGTCATTGTAATTTTGGTCAAACTGCTTCATTTGGAATTTTTCGTTTCACAATCATTAATTTAAATTTGGCGCCTTTCAACTCTCGACTTACGCTCTTGTGAACCACATGTTTTCCTATAAATTGATCGACTATCTTGAATTATCGAGTCTTTTTAACCAGTAGTACCTTGTAATTGTCATGTTATAAGTATTACGTGACACTGATCATGAATATTGTGGTTTCTCTAAATAATTAGTTGTGTATTGAAGAGGAAAGGATACTAACCGCTAAACTACCAGAGAAGTTGATTTGAACATTTAATGAACAAACGAGTATCAAAGTATATTACATTTATTGGATGCATTTCATGTTGATGTGTGATTACGCATCATATACAGTTAAAATGATCAACATCACAGGGTGGCATGTTTGATTGAGAAAGTTTCCGAAAAATGATTTTCCATAAAAAGAAGGTAAAGAGGGATAAATTTCTAGTTTAAAATGAAACCATTTGATGGAATATAAAATGTAAAGGTGAAAACTGGATTCGAATCAATGTCTCATTATTTTAGACACTGACTGTACTTTAACTCTTGAACAACATGCAATTTTACAAGGCAACACTGAATACATCTTTATCTTCAATCTTCATCTTGTACAACTGTAAACGTTTGATTGACATTGACTAGTGAGAGTAACACACTCATGGAAGCAGTGAAGAAGCAGAAAAAACACAAGTAAAAGGAAGCATCAAATTTATCAAAATTATCAACTTAATCTCTCCCTTGTGGTTTTGTATTTAGTTTAATCACTAGAGACTAGACAGTAATCACTTTTTTTCAAGCAGCAGCAACACACAGTAAAAAAAAGAGACAGCAGCGAGAGACTAGCATCAGTAGCAGAAAAAAGGCTAAATACAAGTGCAAAGACAACAATTTCTGTCAGAATTAATCAACAGAAGACGAAGAAAAAAAAAGAAGAAATTCAATATATTCTGTAAACCTTGTAAAGTTGACAAGGAAAAGTTGATGGCTTGAGATAGCAAGTTTTATTGCATATAATTGAGATCATTTGTATTCACCTATTCCTATCAGGTAAAGAGCAAGATGATTGAATGGACTTAAAGTTAAAGGTGAACATTATCTTGAGCAGTAAAAAAATGATCACTTTTTTTATTAACATTTCATCGCCTTCTTGTTTTCACTTGAACAATTAACGCGTAATCAAACAACATTTTCACCTTTAATTGCATTACTTTGATCAACTGTAAACTGAAAGGTAACCAAACACTGAACTCGCAAGGCTGAAGGAACAGAATCTCAACTGAAGACTTTATTTACTCTTGTGATTATCATTAATACAATAAATGATAAAAGTGATTACATTTCCGATTCATGTTTACCTTAATTAACGAGACAATCAGTCAATTATGACATTTAAAATGAATGATACGAGAAAAGGTCAAAAGGGAACGAAAATAAAACTGGAATTTCGAGGTTTACCTTTTTTCCGTAAATCAAGTCAAGTGCAAATTGTGCGCTTTTTTATCAAACATGAAAACTGAAAAAAAAGACGTTTTTTGTTCAATTACGAGTCAATTTACACTCAATGGTTTTCAGTCTATTTTTGCCTTTCTTTTTGCTTCCAACATTTTATTATATTTACCTTGATGAATTATTTACTGCAACACAGAATGACATTAATTTACATTTACCTTTTATTTATTCACACTTTCAACTTGTTAAACAAATAAATTGTTGCTAAATAATTAACAGTGATGAATGTTGATCGATTGATTGAAATATTGAACCGTCAAAGTGGATCAATTAATCAGGTTAAATTGTTGTGCAAAGTTTTCCAATCTTTTCATTTGCCTGGTCATGCAAGCTGATTGAAGTTCAGAGGAATGATGAGCAAATTGTCCTTTTGAAAACTGAGTAATTGCGTGATGATAATGGAGTAAAATACGGTGTAAATGGTGAAAGAGTAAAAAAACATTTTCGTCATTCTTTTTGGACATTTGAAGATGGAAAATGCGCAAACTCGCGTTTCGTTCAATTTTCAGTTTATCATGTCAACGAACTTGCAAGAATATTAAAAGAAGGAAAAATTGCGTTTAGAGTTTAGACTATTTTACGATTGGTAAGATTTGTTCAGAAGATAAAAGTTTGTAAATATCGAAATGATAAATGTAATAGTTTGTAATGCAATTGAGTGAAGAAAAAGGCTTTTTCAAGTTTCGACTTAATTTGAATGAAACTTTTCGAACTCGAACTTATTGATTTTTCAAATTATCCAATAAATCGAATAAAGGTCCCAATTTGAAGTAAAGCAATTTCGAGTTTCGGTTTTATCAAGTCAACCAACTTGTCAGAGCATCAACTTGAAATTTTATCGAATGAAAAGCATAAATTTTCGATAATTTAGTCGACTTAATATTTTTTCGTGAAAAGTTTCATCAAAAATTCGAAAAAAGTTTCGTATTCGAACTAAATTTAGACTAAATTTTTAAAGGTTAAAATTGCTATTGATTTCTAATCGTAAATGCAATAAAAGTTGTCAGTCGAAAAGTAATTTTGAATTATTCTATTATTGATCGAACTTGAGTAATTACGAAATTCTTGAAAAACGAAAATTTGGATTCATCAACTTTCGAATGAAAAAGATCAAGTTTTCCATTAAATTTGTTGGTTTAAAGATCAGAAAGGATTGACCTGGAAAAGTCGAAAAAATTGAATTCGACTTTTGTCTGGAAACTGTTGACAAAGTAGCTTTTCTCACCTTTGACATTCACAGAAAAGGATAAAGTACTATTCATTAGAATCACCTGGATCATGAAGCAAACCCACGCCAAGTTGCAAGAGATTCATTTGTTTTTGATACTTTTCAGTGACAAATTTTTCCAATTCAAGTGACTGATTATTAATGAATAAAGACAATTAATCAAGACTTTTCACTTTCATTATCTACTTACAGATTTCCGGTAAAACTTGATTCGCCTAATTAATCTTCAAACTCTTCCAACAGTTCTCAATGGATATTTACCCATCATTCATCATCCATTTGATTAGATTATATAAATGATGTCAATCGATTTCTAATAACATCTATTGACATTCATTGAAACATTGTAACTGAAACTTGAGGAAACCGCAGAAAACTGAGAAAATAAATTATCAAATCTATTTGCACGATCAAGTTCAATATTTGACGGTTGATGAGTTGAATAATTTTGTCCCAAATTGAATTGAACTTTAATCAATTGAACAATATTTCCATTCGTTTGTTGACTTTTACAAATGGAAACATTTTTCTCTGGAAAATGGGAAAATCTTTTTTCCACCAAATTCATTACCTGAAACTGATTATTTTGATTAATAACGGTCAAGTAAATAAAGGATGAAAAGGAAGGAAAAGTAGAAAAGAGGGGAAAAAAAGTTGCTCAGATTTTTCAGAGTTCTTTGTACTCAGCCTCTCGTTATTATCTTCATTCATTGGTAATCATCCACTTGATGAGTTTTCATGGAATCAACAAATCAATTCGTCAGATTAATAACACATTTGAAATGAATAAGCTGAGACAACGGCCAACAATCAGATTAACATGATTCAATTGGTGAAAGTTGAGAAGAAAGAAGGTCTCTATAAATGGAATAACCTTTAAAGGTAAAGGTGATGAAGATGATAGAGTGATCATCATGTAAATTGTATCAATGAGAAGATGGTTAAAAGAAGAATCGGGCGAATCGAACATTTTGAAACAATTCCAATTCTTCGTAATATGTAACCTTCCTTTGTTTTCTTCGTCTTTTCCTGGTTTCTTTTTCTTCCTCATCATCTTCTTCTTCTCAAACATGAACATGATTTAACTGTTTCTTTTGCCGGTTTTCTTCTTCTTCTTCTTCTTCAACTTTTCTCTTCTCAAGACATTTTCTTTTATCGTCCTATTTATCGATTTATCCATAAATGTGTGAGAACTCTGAAGGTTAAAGAAAATCAGTCGATTGAGTCTGTCAGGATAAAAGAAAGATGATCATGATGATGAGAGAAGAAAAGAAACCCTTGATGGAGAATAAGCTGGAGAAACTATTTTTTCTCTTCCTTTTCTTTTCTTCATCTACTTCTTCATAACCAGAGGAACTGAAGAGGGAAGAGACAAGCAAGATTAAGATGAAAATGAAAATGATGAAGCTGAAGCTGAACAGAAGAAAGTAAAAACAAAATCTGATAAGGAATAAGAATAGAAGCTAAATCTGAATAATCTGACTCAAGAGCGACATTTTTCTGTTCAAAGACAAAACTGATGAGAAAAGAATGGAAATTCATAAATAGATTCAAGTTCAAGATGTTAGATTTGAATGGACAATGAATGTTGAACAAGTCGACTATTCTAGTCTGACTGAGGGAAGAAGTGCTTTGTTTCCAGTAAAGTAATGTTAGCCAAAAGCGACTTTTCGCATTATCTACTTTCACTCTTCTCAGGACATGAGAAATAATTGGTTTCTGCCTGATCAGGACCAGCAACAGAATCAATTTCATCATTTCTGATCAGTAATAGAGAAACTGAACCAATTCTCTATGATTGAAAAAGTCAATGCAATGATTCTCAATATCGAAATGGAAAAAATTTTTGCTTCCAAATAATAACTCGATCTGAGTTTAAATAAGTTGAAAGGTCAGAATCATTCACTCTTCAGGATTTGAAAATCTTGATTATCTGATCGAAATTTGATCACTTCAGCTGCTTCACTGCTTTCAAATCAAGCGATATTTGCCCAAGTTGCAAGGATCGAACGCGCTCGCCGTTCTTTTCCATGAAATTATTATCTCGATACCTCATTGCATGACAGTGCATTGATCTAGGCGGTTAAAGTAGTGGAATCTGCAAAATCGAAAATTGAAATTTTCCAAAATCAAGTGGTTCTTTCTTCGTAAACTTGCAACTTTAAAGGCAAAATTGAATAGTAAATGAAATGGCGTGACAGCATAATTTGACGATTGAATAAAAGTCACCATTTTGTTGACATTTTGCTATCAATGTGCTACAACTTGAAACTTGTAAATAATATCTCGTTGAAACCAGTTCATTCCTTATTCACACCAAGAGCACAAATTAAGACTGATAAGTGAGCAATGAACAATTATCTGGTTAAGATTAATTAAGTTGATGATAATCAAGGTTTGAAACGCCAAGAAAAGTAAACAGGGAACAGTGAGTGAACAAAATAAGTGAGAGTAAAGTGAAACAGAGCTTTTGACCGGAAAAAGAGCGCAATAAGGCGCAAAGGAACAGAGCAAAAGGTTGAATAAACAATGGGAAGACACTAATAAAGCCTAAAGGTATTACTGTTGAGGTTCACTGTTATTATCATTTCTTAATGTTTCTGTTTATCTTTACGTTACTGGCTTGTTGTTGAAGGTTAATCAGTTGTGGAAACATTAGCAAACAGTTTTCACTGTTAAACAAGCCAAAATGGTTCGTCAAGTAAAAACGTAACAAAATAGAGGTTCGTTGTTACCTTAACATTTCAATAGCAGGTTAACATTTTTATCCTCGTCACTTGCTACTATTGATGTTATTAATAGATATCAAGATGCCCCTAAAGATAAGATATTTTTTGCTGCTTCTCTCTCTCTCTCTGTAATATTATACAAGAGCAAGCTTAATGTGAAAAGGTAAGAATCCATTTTAACGGTGAAAATGTTGTAAGATGATGATTAGGAAGAAGATGATGAAAAATAAATAAATAGCGTCAATGATGATGATCCATAAGTTAATTTACTTGTTATCAAAAAGGTACTTGAAGATAAAGTGAAAGTTGTTAGTTTTTTGGCTCTTGTTTTGCGCTTCTTAAGTCACCCTTTTTGCTCGGTCAAATGTTTACCTTGCGATAATTGTATTAACAGTAATGATAATTTTATTGTCTTTTATTGCATGTTAACATGTCCTGCTTTTTGTTCAACTTTTCACTTGTTCTCGTCGAGCTTTTTGTTACTTTTCGCGTTTTGCCTTTAGAGTTGCTTCCAGTGAATTTTAATTAATCATGTCATTATCAGATGATTTTCAATCTGCTTCATGTTACTCTTCATTATGATCCCTTCAAATAGTATAAATTGAAAATTTTTTGCTTCTTTTGTCAACCAATTCTGCAATGGAAGAAAGGAAACGTTTTGAAACACATTTTTGTCAAGTTGGCAGTCTGCAACTTTCAACAATTGTTTCTTGGTTCCATGGAAAAGATGAATTTAATTTGCACATTCGACAAGATTTCCGTTTCAAATGAATCTTTATTGGGATCAAATCAACTTTAGTCGACGTTTACATCAGTTATTTGCTTGTTTTTTGCTTGGGTTCAATGATAATCAAAAATTACTAGATCATCAACTTTGAGTCTTAACCTGATTGCTTGTTAAACGTTTTTTTATTAAATGTTGAACTTATCGTCATTTCGATCTTAGTTTTTGTCCCGCTGATACAAAATAATCCGATCATTTTTTCAACTCTGCGTCATGTCGGTGGCACACCTCTAGCGTCACAATACAAATGCTCTCGTCTCTTCCTCTTAATCATTACCTTGGATTCTTAAGACCAAACTCTAGTCTCATTTAACTCTGATTAAAGGTTCTCGATTGAAGAAATAATCAGTCAAACATGTGATTATTTTTACACAAAATCGATTAAATCTCCGATCTGAATACTACTTGAAATGGCAAAGTTCAAATAAAAATGGAATTAAAAGATATAACGAAAATTGAAAATTACTTGATTGATCAAAATTAAACTGTCATTTAAAATGAGAAAAGTCGCATTAAAATGAAATAAACCTTTCAGTAATATGTTCCGATTTGATCGAGTCCAACATCGATTAAAATCGTCCATTTTATTCAACTGCAGAAACAATACTTTTTACTGGTTCAATGACGCTGGACTGGTTGTGAAGCTCAACCCAGCTGAGGTTAGATTAAGGTTTAGCTCTGATTGTCTAATAGTCTTCTGTCCGTAAAGACAGTGAAGTGAAAAACTTGATCCATTTGCAACAATTGAACTGTGAGGTATGCGAACGATGAAACATCGGAAATGGACCGATGAATTTGGATGAGTTTATTTTCGAATGGTTGATTCGATGGAATTGTTCTGATAGATCTTGAGAAATCTGATTTTTGATCAAGACTGCGCTATGCTAGCCAATAATAGCAGACATTTATAATTGAGTTGCTCATTTTGTTTTGAGATGAGAGTCACAGAAATGATTTCTTATCGATTGAAGAATCAATTTTGTTCAACTTTATCAGAAGTTGGCAAGTTTCAATGTACAACGCAAACTAATGTCCAGACAATTTCAATTCTTAATCGATGATTTCCATGCAATTGTTTACCAAATTTGACCAACCAAACAAATGATATTAATTAGATTTTAATTTGAAAACGAAACAACTGTCTGAATCGATCAACTGCAAAATGCAAACAAAATCAAAGTTGTTCATCAATAGAAGCTTGGAAACTTGGATCGATATTAATTCATGAAAGCTTTTGTTTGTTGAATCACATTTTTGCTTTTCATTTTTATCCTGAAAAAAGGTTGAATAATAAAAGGTTTCATTGGAAGATCAACTATTTATATTAAAACAATATGATTGTGCATTATCAAAGCAATAAATAACGTTGAATAGGAAAAGTTAGAGAAGCAAACATTTAATAATGAAAAATATTCACAGGTTGAATGTTGAACGATGAAAATGGCGAATTGTTTTTGTTCCCAATAAAAGGCTGAATCTGTTGATGTTGAGGTTAAAATTGGAAAATGAAATATTCAATAATCAATGAGTTCTGATTGATTGATGTTGAAAAAATGATTGAAAGGCTATTTAACTTGATTAATTGAATGAAAATTGAAACAACAAAATAAACATTTACACCTTCGAATGTTTCAAGATCAATAAGTTTGGCAATTAACCAAGAACAACAATCTGTGAATTAAGGGCAATTTCACTCATCGCCATTATCTCGATGAGCATTTATCAACTGATTGAAATTCAAGTTCGAGAAGAGAGAAATTCCTTTTTTTTGCCCAACTTTTCTTCAATGCAAATTGACAATCCCATGTAACCATCGCAAATGGCTGGTATTAAAATGTCAATTTGTTGATTAATGCAAAATCGTTGAAAGAAGAAAGTAAAGAGGGAAAAAGAAAAGTTGAAACATTATTCTAATGGCATGTATCATGACAGAAGATATCAATGGAAAGAAGAAGAGAAAACTTGACCAGATAAAGAGAAGAGAATAGTGAGAGATTGAAACCCGGAAATAGGAAGTTACATCTCAGTGAAGCCAGAAAAGAAGACGAGGAAAAAGGAGAAAAAAAGGAAAAGAGGAAAAAAATGAAGAGCTCAAGACGAAGATGAAAAGAGAAAGAAAAAATGGAACGAAAAGAAAGTGAAAGAATTAACTTTCCATGACAAAGCATAGCCTTTGGTCATATTGATTTTACCATTTCTCACTCACAAATCTCTCCCTTTCTCTTCCTTCTCATCATCATCTAACCAAAATTCTGATATAATAATATATTGGCTGAATGCCAATAGATTCTGGTTCATAATATTTTCTTCTTCTTCTTCTTCTCTTTCCTTTCTCTTCTTCTTCTCAGCTTTTTCCTGGCTCAACTTTGTTCTTGTCTTCATTACATTTTTCATGGATCGATTTATGAATAGCCATGATTGAACTGGAAGCAAATTAGAAGGAAGAAAGGATGAAAACAAAGTCAACAATTGGAAACAATTGAAAGCGATTAAAGTGAACTTTGAAACAGTTTCAATTACCAGTAAAGCCATTGATTTGGTAAGTTTTGCAGAACCACAAAATTGGATGAAATTCATAAATCTTGAACCTCTTTCTTTTTAATAGCCTCAAGGACTTGAAATTGAATAACTTGAATGAACCTTGAAATATGATGATGTAAATGTTTGCAATGATTGGTTGAGAGTGCTGGGAGTTTGGAAGAAGAAGAAGAGAAGAAAAAGGTAAAAGAAAAATGCTTCTTTTTATTTCCCTTTTTCTTCTTCTTCTTCCATCATTGAGAATAATAAAAGTCTAACCAGCTTTGCCTTTTCAACTTTTACCTTCATTTTTATGCTCAATAAGCACAACTTGCATTGCACTTGCAGTTCAAACACGACAGTCAAGTATTTACCTTTGGCTTTTGCAATGAGAAAAATGAACTTTAACTTGATATTTGCTTAAACATTTGTTTTCACCCAGAAAAGCAAAGAATACAAATCAATTTGTTTTTGCAACATTCAATTATCACTGAGAGGTTAATCAAGAGCTAAGGCTAAACTGGCAATTTCAATCAACTTTAACCGAGCGTTTATGGTTTCAGTTATGAGAAAATCTTTTTCACCGTCTCAACACTCAGCAAGGTAAATGATATTTTTCAAGATTCTTCTTCTGGTTCATATTAGCATCAAGGTTAGACTTGTTCTTCTTCCCTGTGGTTCAACATCACAGATTTTATTGCTCTGATTCTTGAGTCGAGTCTTTTTCTCTCTCAAATAATGATATTTCACTATTGAAACAAAGAAAACAATTTCCAACTTTTCTGGTCTTTTTACCTTTTTCTGTGTTCGTTTCTGGTTTGTTTACAGTAAAGTTAACTTTAAGGTAAACTTTATTCTCCTGTTTGCTCGTTCCTTTCCTTTTTCCAGTTTCATGATGATTCCCAATCAATTCTACATTTTCTTTCCACTCCTTGCCTGGCCTGGAAGAATGATGAACATGATGATAATGATGATAATGATGAGAAGAATGGAAAGACCAAACAAAAGACAAACTCTGAGTAAGTTTACAATTTAAATAACTCACTTGATAATGGAACTTCCCTGTAATTCTGAAAACGCTTTTTTTCTCTCTCCTTCTTCTTTCCAAACAACTCAACGTTAACTTCAATTATGTAAAAATGTTTCACCATTCACTTATCATCATCATCATCAGTAACAACAAGAAAAACATGCTTTCAGTTGAACGTTATTTTTATTTGTTTCGCATTTCCGTTTCTTTATTTTACTTTTTTTTCTCCTTCGATTCTCTCGTTCCCTTCATTATCAGACTCAATTTGTTCACATTCAGATAACATTTTAATGGCACAACTTTCAAGTTCAGTGTCTTTCACCAAATATCAAATGACAATAATGAACAATCGTTATTTGACAAAAGTTGCCACTTCCATCGTTGGATAACATTTAACGAATCCAGTTGATTCAAGTTAATTTGCTTTCACAAATGATTAACATTTCAGAATGATTTGTGATCAACTTTTCTCCAAACAACAGATTCTGAATCATAATCAAATTCAATTTGTCAACAAATCGAGAGGAGCAAAAGATTTACTTTGACCACAAAACAAATGATCAAATACATAATAAACTTCACATCGAAAGTACAACTCTATCATTTGATTAGCTAAGTTGGTTACTTTGATTGAATTCTTGAAGCAAACATGGAAAAAAGAAACAGATTTTCATTAAAATTGCAACGATTTCGTCACGAATGCGATCGATATCAACTTTTCTAAGAATTTTTCTCTCGATACAAATTGAATTTCTTTCGAAGCAAATGTTCATTTTCTTGTGGTTTGCTTATGAACAATGATTTCGCCGAAATTTCAATGCACATAAAGACTTGCATGGTTCTTGAGATTGAACCATTTGCATTATTGGAACACACAAAAAGAAGAAGAAACAATTTTTCAAAGTTTGACTGGACAATGAGTTTGACTTTTGTTTTGTGAAATTATTGAGAGCAACTTGCACATGAAAGTATACATTTACTTTGAATTGGAAACCTTCTGAAGCTGAAAATGTTTCCAAAGAGAAAATGTGAAAAGAGAAGAAATAAAATGAATTGAGATAAAATGAAATGATTGACGGTGAATGTTTCGTAGACGAACAAGAAGAAGAGTAAAGAAGAGGAAGAAGAAACATCACCAGAGTTTAGTTTTTCCTTGTTTCTCACTCATTTTTCTTGCAAAATGAGAAACAAATCTTTTCACAGTTTTACTTCATCTTCATTCATCTATCTTGTTCATCCTTCCAATCCTTCTTCCAATCTCTCTTCCCTTCCCAACTCTCTTGCACTCTCTTCCTCTTCTTTACTCTTCCCTTCTTCTTCTTCTGCCTATTTAACCAGAAAACAAAAAGTACATTGTATTAGATTGTATTGTATTATTAGTGTTATTATATATCTGCCTGTGCAGTTGAGTGTTGTTGTGCTTCCAGGACAAAGTGTAGATGAAAGTGTACTTATTGTTTGGTTATACTCCAGAAACAATCTCAAACCCATTCATCAACATTTCAAGCAAAGCAAAACATTTAGTTGAAACGCAAAAAGTATGGCAACAAAAAGGATGAGAAAAGTTGAAGCCAGGAATAAGTTCAAGTCCACTTGGTGAAATATGATATTTTCACTCTTTCCATTCTCTTTGTTCGCACTCATCTCACCCTCCTTTTCCCTCTCACCAAATGAATAACTAACAACTTTCAACATTTGCGCTTCAAAATGCAAAGCCAATTACGACAATTTAACCAATGACAACAAACGGTAAAAGGTAAACACTGAGACAATCATCAATTTGTTATCCATCATCAATTGACATGGAATTTTCTTTTTCTATGAGAAAATTGCATGAGAAAAAATAATAACACAAAATGAACAAGATTACAAGATGAACCAAATGGAATCGCGAATGGAAAACTATTCACCAAATTGAAAGGTAAAAGGTTCAAGTTGAAATGTCAACATGAAACGAGTCGCTTTGACGAATGAAAAATTTTCTTCAATTCAACTTGAGCATTAATCGTTTACCTTATTAAATCAAATATAATACGTCTAATAATATAGCCAAGTATCACGTGAAAAGGTATCTGACAAAGTTGCACACAACTGGCTCAGGTATTGTGAAGAAGAATCATGTTGACTGAGAAGAAGAAAAGATGAAATTGAGTGAATAACAAGAAGAAAAATATTAGCCAATCTCACTTAAGTCATGATACTTGACTTGTCAAAATATGTTTCACTGGAAAAAAAGAAGAAGAGAAAACAAAAAAAAAGTAAATCAACATGATAAGAGTAATAGAGTTGAAGGGAGTTTTATTTTTACTGGGAGTTTGTAATGAGCTTTTGTTTTCTGTTTTGCACGCAATACACGATAATATGTATATAAATGGTTAATAATGATAATGAACAGGAAAGAAGAGATAAAAATGAGAATAAATTTTCTATCAAGTTAACCTGAAAAACTTATTACTTTTCAGTTTTACTTTTACCTTTTGCTTTCTTTCGCCGTTTCTTCATTTACTTTTCAACCTCTTCTATTATCAATGTCTGTATACTTATCGATATATGCTATTATAATAATCGATTGTCATTCTTTCTTTACCTTTTCTTTCTCATCTTCTTGGTCTTCCTTCTTCTTCTTCTTCTTCTTCTTCTTCTTCCCTGCTTCTTGGCACAACTATTCTTGTCAATATGAAAACAAATGACTCTTTTATTGGTTCGACAAATTAGCCTAATGGGTAAAGAAACGTTGAATATATTTCATTTAACTATTGATATTAGTTTATATGTTGAGCAAACAATATCTACTTGGATTATTATTATAATCATTTCCAACTTGTTTTCTTACTTTCATCACGCACTTGATATTTTTTCAGTTATTAACTCCCACTTAGCCACCCTTAAACCATCTTATCCAGTTAGTATATATTTCATGATAGAATGTGAAAAGTTGATTCGTTAACATTGAGACTTTGGACGCTTCTCGTTCACTTTTCATTCGAAACTGGCAAATTTTCGATTCTTTTGCTATCGATTACGTTCCATGAATGATATTGAGGTTTGTTCATTAAGAATCAATTTGGCAACGAATAAGTTTTGTTTCTATTGGTCGGTCTAGTTTGAGTTTTTGCACGAACTCGACATTTCACGATTTTCAATCTTCATTCTCGGCTTTTTGATAATGGAAATCCATTTTTTATCCAGACTTTTGTTTTTTTTTCAATTTTGGTCAAAACTGCACTTTGCGTGAGCAGAAAGTCAATTTCGACTTTTCAAGTTTCCAACAAATTTTCGATAAAAGATTCGAAAGATTTCTTGATGCAAAACTCTCAAAGATACAAATCAAGTTCCACTTTTAATGAGTGACTTTAATAATACGCTAATCGAAGTTGCAAATTTCAATGTTTGATAAGCATTTAAAAGCTGCCAAGCAGATCGATATTGAAATGAAAATTTTGCCAAAACTCGGCAAAATTATTAGCTCTAAAAATAGAAGAAAAATGACATTGCACTGACGTAAATTGAATCAATTGATGAACGAAAAATGTTAACCAAAAGGAAATGAAAATTGAATATCGATTGATTGAGATCGATTTCTTTTTATCCAAGAACGAAGTTTGGTTCATTTTGACTGGCCAAACGATTGATTACAGAACTTTTAATCAAATTATAATTGAAGAACAGTTTTCGATAAGCAAAATATCCAACTTGGCCTTATCCATATCCTTGAGGTTTTGCCAAATAATGGTTAACTTTAATGCTAGTTTAGGTTAGATTAGGTTAGATTAGATTTAATTTGATTTTGATTTCCTTTTCCAGTTTGAAAGAGACGAGTGAAAGTCCCAGCGATTGACCCTAAACAGTGCACTTGAACAATGAAATGGTTAACGTTGATTCTTGTAGAGCATTGATTATGATGAATTACAAGTTGATTTGAAGTGTTTAAAGTTGTTGGTTTGTTGTGTAATTGAGATAATTATTGTACGCTAATCTTGCATCTTTAGCTCTTCTGTTTATTCAACTTATTGACAGCAAGAAGCCAAAAAATGAGCACAATTTTCACTCTCATTTCTCTTCAGTAAAGGTTGCAAGTAGGATGAGAGATTCAACTATCATCAGTTACATACTCATCATAATATATCAGTTCAAGTTTGATACATTGTCATTCATCTTCTTCTCTTCATCATCATTATACCGACAAACAAAAACATCATTTTTCTTTCCTCTTCATCAGATTATCAGAGAGAATCTTTTTTTCTTCTTCTTTTCCTTCTTTTTTTCTAATCGCAATTGTTACCAATCATGATAAAACTAACCCAGATTCAACAGATAAATGATTCAATCAATTGATCAGTGGAACAATTTCAAGATGAATTTTTTACTCTCAGATAAAAGGTTGATCGTTGATTTATTGTTGATAATTTAAAGACAAAAATGTTTCCAATTTAAACACTTTCATCGTTTGTGTTCAATTGAAAGTGACAGTGAAATGTTGACAATTAAAGAATTTCGATTTTCGCTGTAAACATTTCAAACAATTGAATTTGATAATCAATAATGATTAATGATTGTGGCCATCAATTGATTAAATTGTTTAAACAATCTGAGATTCAATTACATTCCAGCAAGTTTTCATTTAATTTAGCTTTTGCTTACAAATCACCCGAAATCCGTCAAAGTTAATCTCAATCAATCACATTTGTCAATTATGATCATTAAACATTTAATAAACGCAAACAATTGTCTAATTGCTGTTAGACTTTTGGTTCAACTTTTTGTTCCAACCTTGCTCTTCATCTTGAAAGTTAACAAGTTTTCACAATTAATTTGTGGTTAACCATTCAGGCTAATGAACAATTAAGTTAATTGTGTTGAGACGAATCATTATGAGAGTAAAGAGACAAAAAGGCAACTTGATGTTTATTTCAATTCTGATTATGATAACATTTTGATAAACTGTTGACAATTATCATCAATTATTTACCCTTAATTAACGTTGAAAGTGTCCAATGCTCAACTCAATGTTCACAACCTTTAACCATTTGTCAGTTTAATCAACAAAGGTAATAACAATGACAGTATTAAAAGTTGACATTTGTAACTTTCATAACAAGTTTGCTGTGAAACTCATTTGCACAAGTAAATTAGCAGATTGCTCGAGTCAATCTTGATAAACATTCAAATTGAGAAATGAAAAGTCACTCTTTTCAACTTGCCTGATGCAGAGTTGAACAAGCATCAACGGGTTATTTTGCATTAATATTGTAACAAGAGACTGACAAGATCTGAAATGATCGCAATGGTAAAGTATATGACTAGAGGTTAGTAAGAGTTGATTCAAACTTATTGGTAATAAGGCTTGGAATGTCAGTTTCATAGGATAAGAGGTTTAACTGAGTTCATTGTGTAACATTGGGTCATCATCAAGACTAGACTAATCCAAACAATCAGCATTGATTACTAAAGGTGATATCATCGGTGACTAAAGTTGATTAATAAATTTTTCATTTGCTTCATTAACTGAAGCGTGATTTATTCAACAGCGAGATTCGAACCCAAAACCTTCATAGCTAACCTTGCACCTTTAACCACTGAGCTAACCTTCAACTCACAATGCATAAATCTTCAAATATAATTTTAATAAAAATGCCCAAATTTTAAACCCAAATATCTCAGGAACCACTCAACCCACACGGAAAACCCGCGACAGTTTTACATAACTCAACTTTCTCTATCGATTGACACTAGTCCGGACTAGTGTCAATATGAAGAACCATTTGAATTGAATGTGAATCTTAGTTTTTTGTGATTCGTGTAGCGTGATTCAATTCGTTTCTTTGAACGTTTTGTGACTTCACTTTGATCGTGTTTTGGGTCAAAAAATGAATTTACTCAATAGAGAGTCAATTGTCCTAGTTTGAGCGTTTTTTGACTCATCTAGAGTCAGCTATGTTCATTGGGCCTATTCGGTTTCAGGTATTACGATTACTTCCCTTGTTGTACTAAAGCTGCAAATGTTTTCTCATTTCAATAATTTTTCCCTTCAAATGAAACTTTTTTTAGCTCACAAAACTATTTTCAACTAATTTATTGTTTCAACAAATAGATAGGAAAATTATGTTAAACTTAAAGTTTACCTTTTCCTCATTCATTGTTCACTTTTTGCTTTCCTTCATCATTTGTATCTTGATTCTTCTTTCATGATGACTTTTTGGTTGCTTAGCATTTCTTTACAATTAAATAGCCACAAATCGATACTGTTTCTCTGTGAAACTGAACAGCAACTTGGAATAATTTTTCACTTGTTCTTTCAACATTTTCCATAGTCAACAATTCGTAGCAAATCAGAATATACAATATATATATATATATATATATATATTTATCCATCAAACGATTTCTTTTCTTGGTCTAATGTCAGTTTAACTTGTTCAATTGTTGGCGAGAGAGAAAAAGAAAGGGAAAAAAATATCTGGAAGATGAAAGGATGGAGATGATGATGATATTGCAAGAAATGGAAGAAAATGTGAGCAAGAAAAACAAGAAGATTGTCAAGATCGATAAAACCTTGTTTTTCCCAGCTTTCATTTTCCCTTTTTTCACATTTCTTCATGTTCACCATTCTTATCCTCATCTTCATCATTCTCTTCCTTCAATTTCTTATTCTTAAATTGGATTCTCTTTCGTATATTATGTTTACAGTTTTCAGTTAACCTTATAGAATGTCAAAAAGAAGTTTTACTTTCGATTCTTTTTCCTCTTCTCGTCCTTTCCCATTCTCCACGAGAAAACATTGTCACCATCAAATTCAATAACTGAATCGTTTCGCTCATTTCTCATCAAATGAATCACTTTACAAGTTTCAATTGGAAACGAAAGGTTGAAAACAAAAAGAGTTGATCAGCTTAATTTGTAGACACATTTTCAGTTTCATTTTCTTGCCTTTCTCTGCAATCGCTTTCAAGACTGTCTAGACTTGAAGATGATGATGAAAATGATAATGAATAAGTAAAGGATTGTAAAAGTTATTATATTCTGATGATACAAGATTATCTGAATAAAATGGTGGAAAATAAGTTATGCTTGGAGAGAAGCAATTTCCTTTTATTCTTGAAACTTTGTGATCCGTAAACAAGATGATGCAGACTGAAGATGAAAGTGAAAGGTAAGTGAAAGGTAAGCAAAGGGATAAGGAATGGAAATGAAGAGAGAGAGACAAGCAAATGCTGTTGATGATAATGAAGGCAATGAGAATGGTAAAGAGGAAGAAGAAAGAACGTAATAAGAAATGAAAATACTTTAACAAGGATGAAAGGTTCAGGGAAAGGAAAAGATGATTGAATTATGTTGAACAGCAAAAAGGGTAAAAACACTTATTTTTATCAACAATTTTTCATTTTTATATTTTCCATTTTTTCTCGCCATTTGTTTAGTTCAATCTCTCAGCTTCCAGCTTCTCCAATATCACATCAGGTAACACCGAGTTTCGGGCAAACTTGTCATTATTGTTTCAGCTGGCATTCAATTGCAAATGAATAAAACCATTTGAAACACTTTTATCGTTTACCTTTTCACCATGTAAATGGTCAATCTTGACCAGAATCACTTGGCATTAAGCGCCCTTTCCAATGAGTTGAACCTTGAAACACTTGAACTGTTATTGCAATTTTACTTTTTGGTTCAGTCATTTTCATGAATCTGTTCTGTAAGAAGCACCTAAAAGAGTTTCTTTTCAACCAAAAATATGGTAAAATTGATCAAATGCAATTTCAAGTTGAGCAACAAAATTGAAGGTGCGGGTTTGCATGAAAAGTTCAACTTTAATTTAAACTTTAATCATTAATCATTTTTCAATCGGATATTCAAGAGCATGGAATATCAAAGTCTTTCATTTGCAGGCTGAAAATAGTTCTCATCATTTTCATTTTAAACTGCATTCTGTTTGAGCGATTCTTTGCCAGTCTTTTTCCAGTTTACTTTTTACACTCGCAAGGCCTGACTATTTACTCAAGCTTGACTTGAACAGTTTGACTTTTAGGTTAACATTTTAAGCTCTTTTGGCTTCCCTTGAATTTCATGAAAACGTGTCTCATTCACTCAAAGCGCAACCTCAATGGCTCTTGAACATCGCATTTCAAAATTTCATCAGCTGTAACCTTGACTTTGTAAACTGGATTAGCTTTCCTCAAATATGCGTTTAGGCGAAATTTGCTCTGAATTTGAAGCTCATCAATGAACATTCAGAGACTCTCTTCACCAACTTCAATCAAATTTAATTTAATGTTCTCCTGTTCCTTACCTCCAACAATGACCTTGACTTGGTGATCAACCTTTCTTCGACATAATTATGCTAATTCAACAATCAACCGATTAATTAATATTAAACTGTGATCTGATTTTACATGCGTCGATGCTTACATAATCGTTTGTAAAATAATCATTTTCGGCGCAAAAACTCTATGCTTAATGACTTAGAATTTGATCTCAGTTTTAATGACAAAATTAAAAAAGATTGAATAGAATTTGATTCTGAATAAAACGTCGGAATTTTTTCGAAAGCTACTCAAAGTCGAAGAAAATTGCAAGTGTTTCCCTGATCGAAATGAGAAAAAAAGTTCTGTAACGAATGCAGAGTTGAAAGAAAAATGAATTTGGACTGTTTGCAGAGAACGCAATAGATTTTTGGCTTTATTAATCAACTTAATTAGTAATCATCCCACGCCACATGCTCGTACTGTGCATGAATCTGAATCGAGGCAAGGCTTCTGTAAAATGTTTCAAGGTTTCTCCAACATGGAACTCCTGAAACGGAAAAAGTCAAACTGTTCAAGTCTCATGTCTTCATTAGAAATGGTGAAATCTGAGCTGATAATGAACTTTGCATCTGGAAGACTCGGCAAGTTGCAATCATTAGATAATCGAAGTAAGCCGCAAGTCATTAATTTAGCCTCCACTTGAGTTGCATTGTTGGTTGAATAGGAAACTGATAAAACTGAATGAAAAGTGGAAGGTAAATATCGGTGAAATGGAAGCAGAAACAAGGAGACATTTCGTTTCTCAAGTGGATTAAGTGATATCAAAATTTGCCAACCTAAATTGTCGCAATCATTTTCAGTCATATTCTGGAAGAAGATAAAGTTGACTGAAAATTTCATCATCAGTTGAACCTGGCAGCAGTACAAGTGACCAGCCTTGAGTACAGATACACTTGTCTTGTCCCAAGCAACATTGAAAAGTGAAAAGAGTAACAAGAAAAACTGTGGAAACTATTGAATGCAGTTCAAGTAGTTGGTCAACTTGCAACATTGTAAGGAAATGAATGCAGGAAAGTGAAAGACATTGGCCATTGGAATTGGTAATAATGCAGCGATTTTTCATTACAATTGTTTACCAATGGAAACCCAGAATTAGCATCATTTCTGCTTCAATTTTCTTCAACATTTTGGCCAATATTTTCCTCTTCTTTGACCAACATTGGAAAAACAAGAGAAGAAGAAGAAGAAGAAGAGAAAAAATGAAAAATGAATGAAAATTAATACCTTGATTGTGATTATGATTGATTCATCTAAATGCATTTATATTTATAAACATTTATCTGACAAGCATCAATTACTATTCACTGAACCGTTTTTTCAAGTAATTTATTATTACTATTACAAATATCAAATAACATGATATTAATTTTCATTGGAATCACACTTTTGATCAACTTTTTCTTAGTCAAATGAACGCCAATTCGGCCAATTTGGATAAAACTCAGAAAACTGGAAACTTTGAATTTCCAATCAAATGTTAATTATTGAGAGAATAATTTCAATCTTTATTTCCGGAAATCCCTTTTCCTATCAATTATTCACTCTGTTGGGCAGGTTATTTCCTGGGAGTTGCAATTGACTGCAATATTTTTGGGTAAAAGAATGTGAATGTTCATTCTTACTTCAAACATTTGAAGCGATTCAGTTTAATTTGGATCAGTTTACCAGTAAAAACTGGGAAACAAACAGAAAGACTTTTCAGCCTTTTATCAAGTTTAATAATGACTAATAACAACAGTTATCAGTATCATCAGTTTCATTAAATACAAAAGGAGAAAAAGTTCAATTTCAGAATTTTATTGTTGAAAGAAGAAGCTCTTTTTTTCTTGCAAAGCTTTGCTTTTTTCTCCTTCTTCTTCTTCTTCTTCTTCTTTTGCTTCAACTTCAATAGATTCAATTTTCATTCTCATATTAGATTAATGAATAAAGAATTTGTTTCTGTCATATTCATCTTCTATCATCATCATTTACAGTGCCTACAATGGTAAATACTGTTACTCTGTGATCATCATTCTCTGCTCTTCTCTTCCTTCTTAATTTCTTGTTCAATTGATTTTTTTGTTGTTTGGTTCAACTTTGCGCTTTGGCTCAACTTGGGATGTTTATTGTGTGAGACGATTCATTGATAGTGATTCACAGTTTTGCAACTAGATAAATGGAGCATGATTGAGGAAGAAAGGAAGATGAGGAATGATGGAAGGAACGAGAGAGAGAAAAATTCATGATGATAAAGATGAAGCAACAGAGAGTTACTAGCAAGGCTTTTCAATGTGAAAAGACAAAACTGTTTGATAAACACGCCGATCATCTTTGGAAAGGAAAGGGAAGAAGAAAACATTTTTTTGGCAACAATTCTCAACCCTCATTCTGTTAATGATTTGCAAGTCGAATGATAATGTTTCATGATGAACAGGGTAAAGATGATGATGATGATGAAGAAGAGCAAGGTCATTGGTTAATCTTTCCTTTCTTTTTTATATTTCAAGATGAGCTAAGTTAATCAAGAGTTGTTGCCTTGCTTTTAATACTTGGATCATGGAAACGTATAAATTATTGTTTGTATTGAACACTTATTAAGCTTCACCTAAATCATGTTCAGAATAACAATAAATGATAATCATAATGATGATGATGATGATGATGATGACGAGTTGCAGATTAAAAGGTAAGCAAAAGTGATAATTCAAAATATGAATCCCAAGAAGAGAAGCTGATAAGAGAAGAGAAAATTGGAAAGTTCAATTCATCATGGCTCAGTTGATCATTTCATGTCATATTCACTAAACCATAGCTGATTGAACATTATAACCTCCATGTCCAGTGTAATTATCTCAACTGTTCATTAAACGTTGAAAAAAAAAGGAAAATAAACTTTTCTCTCATTCATGAATATCTTTACAAACTGCGGCGGAAAACATCGCAAGAGAAAATTGTTTAATCGAAAGTATATTCTTTGCCTTTAATCAATTGTGATTATCAAATTGCATCACTTACCTTGATCTTCTAGTTGTTGGATCTTTCATTACCATAACTTCAGTTATGTTTCCAAATTTGCTAAAATACTCTTTAAGACTTTCTGATTGTTGATGGTTGATGGTAAAGATGGTGAAAAGGGTTGATTAAGGTGATCAATAAGAATCCGTAAATTGTTGTTTAAACACAAATCACAGAGAATAGGAAAACACAGAAAGTAAAAGTTAACACTTTTAGTCTCAACTGGATCAACTTGACTCAGATTGAATTGAATAGTCAGATGACTTTTCAAAGTTTGCTCGTCAAAAGGAAAGCTCAAAATTAATTTACCTTTTAAATGGTCAATTTATCGGTTAATCAATGAAACAGTTTAAAATTGGATTAACAATGTTGATGGATTTGCTTCTAAACGGGAAAAAATGGCTTTTTTGTTTTATCTCGCCATGTTCACCTTCTTGCTCAATCAACAATCGTTAAGTTGATCAACATTTATGTCTCACTTGAAGGATTCATGACCTTACATGATGCTTTTTTATTTTATATTTTATCTCAAATTTTCTATCCCCTAATGACAATAATAAAAATCGAGGCAAATTTTATTGCATTAATGAACGACGTTAAGAAGGTTAAAGTGAATTATGAGTTTTTTTTATTTTCGTTTTTCACCATAAAATTCATTTTCTGACGATTTCAAAGTCTCTCAACTTTTCATTCAATTGAACATTCTATTCACATGGCATTCGCTTTCAACACAATTTCTCATTCCAGTTGAACAATTGACTTTTCGTCACATTTTCCAATCAATTCATTCTGATCACTGAACAGTAATTTGAATTTTCCGACTTTTCAATCATTTTTATCAAACAAACGCTTTTCCAATCAATTCATTCAAATGCCGAAAAGAATGTGAACCTTTCAACTTTCAAACATTTCGTTGTCTTTTCGTCGCAATTTTCGTTTTCACCATTTCCATGGAATTTTGATTTTCTTTTCTTCAATTTCTAAATCTTCTAAGTCAAACTTTTCGCTGCAACTTGAGACGAGTTCACCTGGATATTGAAATGTTTCACGACTTTCACTGAAACTCGATTTTGGCCATTTTTCTCTGGTTAACTTGGAAAGTTTGACGAGCAAAAATTGAATTCTTTACGTTAATTAAACGCCTTACCTGGAGCAGTTTGCCAACTAAGGCCTCCGATGAACATTTTAGTTTCTGAGTCCATTTTAGTAGATTCAGTTTCCATTTTGGTTTCAGTTTCCATGATTAATAATAAAAAGATAATAGAATAATAATAAACTCCTTAATTTGGCTTGAATTTGATTGATGGTTTTGTGTGTTTGCGCTTGTTTATTGCTGTTGGTGTTGATTTGTATTATCCCGGTTTGAGGTTGCAAAATGAATATTTTTTCTTGAAAAATGTTGGATAAATATTTTTTTTCTTAAATTTTCAACTGACAAAAGATAAGCAAAAAAGCGAGAAAAAAAACTTTCACTTGAACTTCACTTGGAAGATACAAATTTGATCACAAAATAATGGATGATTTTTTGGGTTAAACTTTTCGCATTCAATTGTGATGATACTTGTTTGACGTTGACTTTACTTGTTTGATGAATCGGCCGATGATGGTATTAATTATACGATGATGATGATGATATTGACAGAACTAATCAACAACAACAAAAAACTAAAGGAAGAGAGAAAAAGGAAAAAAGTAGAAAAAAAATCCTGGTTTTGTATCTTCTTTGAACTCTTTTTTTCTTCTTTTAACCAACACTGAGAGAGAGAGACACTTAGATGTAGTTGTAGTAATAATAATTATATGATAACTTGCATGACAGAATCATTCAGAATGAAATGAGGATGATAATGATGGTGAAGTGAGAAAGAGAGAGAGAGAGAGAAAAGAAGAGAAAAGAAGAAAGAAGAAGAAGAGGAAAGAAAAGACGGCGATGAAGAAGAGGCTAAAGATGCAGTTACAGAGGGAATCTACAGAGTGAGTTTAGAGAGAAACCAAAGAGAGATTTAGGTTCACTTTTGTTTGTGTCTACGCATATTCAATGATCAAATGAAAGACAAAATTCTGAGACTTTTCATGATTATTACAGCGTCACCTGACGATCTTCACTAATACTTTTAATCTTCACTTTCAGGTTCATCATTATTCAACATTTTAATCGTAATTAACATCGTTCTTTTCATCTTCTGTTTGCCTGTTTAATGAAACGAGTAAAAAAAGGTTTCCACATTTTTCATCTCTTTTTAATCGCTTTTTTGTGTTCCATTATCATTTCATGGAAATGCATTCATCTTCAACTTTTATCCTCACAGATAATCGTTAACCGTTATAATGATCAAGTGTAAAGAGAAATTATCATTTTTTTTCTTTCGTTTTCCAACGCTTTTTCATTGTTTCGCTCTTCAGCCTTTACATTCATTTATTATTGGTGACAAAGTATCAAACAAAATGTCACCAATAACATTCAGGTAAAAGGAAGGAAACAATTCTGTGAAAAGGTTCGTTTGCGACTGTCAATCAGATTCAGTTTTTGTTTATCATTTCAGGAGCTAAACTCGAATATCATTAAAACCAGTTGGAATTGAATATTAGCAGGGAAGCAGAAACTGTCAGAATTTCATCTAAAATCCAAATTATTTGTTTTGAGTCTCGTCTTGAGTCTACAAGAGAATTTGTTTTTCCAAATATTTCGGTTCAAATTGAGAAAATTTTCATTTCTTTCGATAGCTTCAACATTGATCGTCGTTTCGATCAATTGACAGAACATTTTGAACTCAAAAATCGAAAATGATGTTTACAAAATTTTGCCTTTTCTTGCAAAATGCAGTTTCGCAATTAAAGGCAATGAAATGTACAAGTTTATTTGTTGAAAATGGTATTTTGAAAGGTAACAAAAAGGTCAACAAATTGGTTTGAATCAACAAAAGCTGAACACAGACTAAGTTCAACTGGAAAGGAAACAAATATTTCAATTGATTGTGCAAATGTTATCATCATTATATATCATCAACATTACTGCGGGAAAAAGTTGCAAACTCATAGAAAACGTGTGAAAATGGTAAAGTCAAATCAACACTTTATCCAATTGATGCAAACACACACACAATGCACATTCAAAGTTACCTGTTAAACAGTAAAACAAAAATATATCACGTTAATGTTATATATGCATTGTAATTGTAACAATAAAAAGGAGAAAAAAACTGAACCAATAAGATAAAAGCATTGATTGAATAACTTTTCTGTTTATCTCGCTTTATTGTATTTTGTAAATTGCAGTCAACAAATGTTATCAAAAATGTTGCAAACAAAATGCAAAATATCGATACAACTATTATTAGCATTAAAATTATCCTCACGTTAAGACTAAAGTTGAAACTTTTGTGCCTTTCATTTGCATTTATTTATATCCAATTTGGGTTTTCATGTTTTCCTAATAAAATGTGATTTTGAATTAATCAGTTTATAATAAGGTGATGAAAGAGGATGATGAATGGGGAAATAACAGAACTTTTAATTCGCAATTTAACCAAATTTTGATATTCAAATGGAATAAATGTTTATTCAAATTTTTTTCTCGGCAAAACACAATTTCGATTAAAATTCATCAAAAGTTGATCCACATTCTTATCGATCATCATTTCATTAAACATGATCAAAGGATTCATTGTCTAGGTCTGAGTGAATGAAGTTTACTTCGAGTCAAACAGATTATTAATCACAAGAAAATGTTGCATCTTTTTCAGGCTTCAATTCCTGATCGAAAACAATTTTTTGCAAAGTGTCGATAAAAGAGCGAAACTCAAAGAAAAGTCAAATATTCGATCCGAATTTGGATGAAATTGAAACTTATTTCATTTATGCATAAACAAAGACGAATCTCGAAAAAATTTTCCTTTTTTCTCAACTTGTTTACTCTTTCTTTTCAACTTTTATCAAAAATCAAGTGAATCGATACAGAATTCATTGAATCAATGTTAGGATCGAAATACGGAAAGAGATTCATTTAAAGTCAGAGTCGAGAGTCAAAATTTTCTCATTTGAAAGCTCAATGAAGAAGATTGCAAGGGAATTTCTGCATGAATTTTTAATCTAACAAAGTTGTCCTTGTTTCATCAAATGAGAGTTGAAATTAAGGTCAAAATTTCTGAGCAAATAATAAATTTCTATCGTTGTTCCCATCAAACATTTATTGTATTTTTAACCGTCAAGTCTAGCTATTAGTCTCTAGTTGCTCAACCCAACAAAGTGCTTCTTGTCCCATCGACTGCAGCCTTTGCAGAGCCTCTTTTTGAGTCGCACATTTTCATGTTCAACTAAATTCTTGCTCTTATTTTCATCTACATATTTCTCCTTATCTGTATCATCTTAATTTTCATCTTCATTACCATTTTTCTCTGCTTAGGAATTTTATCATTTGCAACATTTATCATCATTCCCTGTTCACCATAGCTATCATCATCTTTCCTTATCACCTAATAATCATAAATTCAGATTAAACTAATTACTAATTACAGATTCTTTTCATTGGACAACTTTTCTTCTTCTCTTTCCATTTTCATCTTTTTATTTCTCCCTTCATCATTCTCCTGTTTTCCCAAATTGTTGACTGTCTTGTCAAATGTTTAATCTATAACAATTTGGCGTAAAAAGTTCATCTTGAACATTTCATTGGAAAAGTTCAACTTTAATTAAAAGGTTAAACGTGTTCATTGAAATTAAAACTTAATCCAAGTGCTTAATGTACTTATCAATGTTTGTTGTTTCATTTTGTACGCAATTGTAATTAAATTTGTTTTACTTTTTCCACTCTCTTCTCTCTCCATTCATTCACCATTCAAACTTGAAATCCATCCCATGATTATTATCATTATTATCATCATAATAATTATAATTATCATTCAAAAACTTGTAATGACATTTTATTTGCTCAATCAACAAAATCTTTTTTTAAACATTTCTCTTCATCTTTCTCGTTCTGTTTCGAAGTTTTTCCAACAAAAATGTTCACTCAACCCAGACCAACTGATACATCTTCATTAAGATACATTTCAATTTGTATTCTCAATTAACCGTTAATTATCAACATTTAACATTCTTTAACAGACAAATGAAATGCAATCTTTTTTGCTCTTTCACTTTTCACATTTTCTCAGACAATCGTGAACTTTAATCAACCAAAATGTGATTGATAAAGGTTACATTTTTGCGCTTCATGAGTTTCAAAATGTTTAACTCTTTTCATTCAGCAAATTTGGCTTGAAAGTGAAACCATAAGTAGGTAAATATTTCATCTTCAAGTTTTTAATAAAATCTTTTTCTTCTCTTCGCTTGAAACATTTTCAGGGAAATGCATAAAGCAAATGCATCTTCTTCAGCTGAATTTGCAGTTTCAAAGTTGGTTATCAAGATGATTGATATTGATCCAGAAATTGACCTTCAACTGATTTTACCTGAGACATGTACTCATTATTTCATTGCTTCAACTGTTGTTTACTTTGGTTGTTCAATTTATTGCTCAGAACAGTTTGGTTAAATGCATAACAGAACAATAATTTGGCAAATATTTAGTTCGTTCAAAAGTGCAAAAAATATGTTAATCTGGTTTAGAAAGTGGCTTAACTCAGTTTCATGGAACTTCAACTCGGATTAGAATAGATTAGGAATGTGCATCCACAGTGCAGCCACTATTAAGTTCTGATATTGCCTTTTCCTCTTCTTCTCCCGGTTGTACTTGTGAGGTCGGATTGGGTTGCAGTAAGTACATGTGTTAATGGGAAACACTTTTTAGACTCTATTTTAACACTTGACATTTTACACTCAAAAAACAAGACAATCAAGTGCGTGTAAATTGATAGGAAAACTAATCTCATTCAATTAGATTGAATGATAAAAATAACCGCAAATCAAGAGTAAAATCGACCTAAAATTAGCGCTTTTAAGTGTCAAGACGCCAAATCCAATTGAATGCTGCAACACATTTTGAGCAAAAACACTTCAAATTAGTACTTTCAAGCTCTTAAAGTCAAACGTTATGAAAATACTGTTCATCATGCAGGCAAGTTCTTTACTCTCTTCATTAAATCGGTCCTGGAAAAGGCAATAAAATGATGTCTTTCGATCGAATGATCAACAAACACAAGTTAACCTTCGATTAAAAGCGCATTTAATAATCAAATACGTGGTTTTAAATCGTTAATAACTTTTGTTCTTTGTTGGATTCGAAATTTTTTTGACTAATAAAGTTAATAAGTGCGAGTTTTGTTTTCAATGATTTCGAGGAAAAGGTTACTAAACTGTATCAAAGTCGAAAAGTGGATGAATTTTTTCTTCCAATAAAAAGATCAAAAATTCTCTGTCAGATATTCTGTTTCGTTGAGTTGCAATTCGGTGGCAATGACACAAAAGGCAAACTTAGAAGAGCACTGATGAAGTTCAGAATAACCACTTCTGACTGAAGAAAGTTTCAACAAAGTTTCTTGATAAATTGCACCTGAGCATCTGATTGAAATGAAAATCTCGAGATCGTCAAAAATGCTCGGAATTTTGAGAAAAAGAGAAATAGTTAATCAATTAATTTAAACATGAAAAATGTGCAAATGAGCGCATTCTGAGAAAAGCCTGAATAACCAAAATACCTTTTGAATTGAAGCTCAACTTTTTGAGGAACGTTTCAAAGAACAAGTTTGATTGAAGAAAGAAAAATAATGTTATTTCATTTGAAAACAAAAATACTCTTTGTTTTAATGGTTTAAGTTGCATTCAACTTATTAAATGACAATTTGTTTCAAGTTTTGTTGAAACAAAAAAACGAAAAGTTGAACAAACAAAATCAGAACAAAAGTGAACGTAAACTGTTGAAAGTATAATACAATATTGATAACGAGTTTGCTAACATTTTGTTAAAGTCAATCAAAAATTAATAACAATAAGTGCAAAAGCTTCTTACAAATGATTTGTTTCAATGTTTAGATTTGCTTCTCGTTTTGCTGTTCAAATGCAAATTCACATTAATAATAACGCGACTTTTAAAAGGTTTACAGGTTTGGCTGCAGTTTTGCTGCTCTCATCATCAACCTCATTATCAACATAATCTTAATCATCATTATTTTCATGTTCAACTTCTCGAAATATGATACTGAATGAAGAGAAGAAACTCGAAAAATCTAATTTTTCTTCTTGTCTAATTGTTTCTCCGTTTCTTTCATTATCACCCAAATCTTAATCTTAATCTTCATCTATTCTCATCATCCTCAACTCGCCTGTTAATCCATTAATTGAGAATCAATTGTTGCTCTTGTTTTCCAAATATCATTTGTTATCTTTTCTTCTGGTTCAGTCTTTCCATCGTAACTTGCGTTCTGACAAAAAAAGTTATTCATGATGAATGAGAGTAATCAGGAGATGCGGATGAGAGTGATGAGAATGTTGATGATGTTGAAAGAGGAAAAGTTGAATGCTGAGGGTTTAAAGATGGATTAGTAACTGTTATATGGTGAACAACGAGGCTGACTCTAGTGCTAAGCAAATTTCATTAAATTGAAGCATAAAGCCAATTCGGAAAAGGAAATATGCTATTAAAGATGAGGATAAGGCAAAGCATTTCTAGAAAAAAAAGAGAAAAAATTGTCGTAAAAAATGTTTTCCAAATAATGTTTGGCAATAAAGATTCACTTTAAACTGCAAGATAATAACTTGAACATCATTTCATCTTTTAATGTCAATCTTTTGTTGTTTACAAGAAAATGCATAAAAATGTTTGCTCTTCAATTGCAATCAACTTTTAATTACAATTTTGATCGTTTTTTATGTGCTTTTTGGATTAGAAAAGATGAATCTGAAAATGTTAACTTTAATGACAACATTTAACCATTGATTAACGGAATATGAAGACTTTTTGGTGAAATTCAATTTGTTAACCACCGAGAAGCTATGAAAATGAAAATCATTTGAATAAATGATTTTTCACTTTTGTTCATCACTGCTTGTGAATTGAAAGTTGAGCAAAAAGGTAAACCAGTGAAAATGAAAGAGAATGTGAATCTCTTTTTCCCTCTCTTCCTGGCTTCATATCATCGTGATTACATTGAGACTTTTTGCTTCTATCATCATTATTTAATGATAGGGAAAAAGGAAAAAAATGAAAAGAGAAAAACTCTTTTTTTTCTTCTCGCTCTCCTCAAAACCAATCCTTTCCTCAAATGGTATTAACTGTTTGATGATAGTGATGACAATAGAGTCAGATACTGATCCTTGATTGCCCTTTGGGATGATGAAGATTAGTTAATGGTTATCAACCACTTTGGTGAATTTCATGATGGATAAAATGTGAACAGTGGAAAAATGAAAATGAATTGAACAGAAAAAAGTAAAAAATGACGGAAAATTCATTATTTCTTGACAGTTAATGTTTGCCACTGGTTAATTAAAAGTTTTTAATGCAAAATTGGACGTTCAAAGGTTATCATTAGCAAATTATTGGAAGGTAAAGAAAGGATTTACAGAATGATGCAAGTGATGAAAATGGTTCTCAAGTTCATGTTAGAATTTTTCACAGTCAAATGATTTCACTGCTTCAAGATAAACATTTAACGGAATAATTTCAATTGAAAAGCTGAAAGTTTTCTGATTTCACAATTGAAGATTGATTTATTGGCGCAGAAATTGACTTTGTTGAAATGAAATCGAAATAATTCATGTTTTCTGAAAAGGTGATAAACACTTTGTTTTCAGATTACACTTGATAAAGAAAATTGCTTCTTCGGTGTTTTTTTGAGCTTCAAATGAATTGCTGTTTAATAACTAACTGTTCAATAAATGCAGCAGATTGATGGGTTAAAAATTTGCACATTTTATGGGTTTTCTCTTCGAAAGAAAGTCTGATATTCTTATTTAATATTAGGGTGTTCGATAAAGTATTGACCTGAAGTAGTTACAATAACTTGAGATCTCTGTTGAAAACTTTGTTTCATTTTCAAAATGGTGACTGTCGAGGTCAGAAATTATATTAAATTGCTTTACGATAAAGGCCATTCTCTCAGTGAAATTGTTGCTTTGGTTCTGTGAATTTTATTCATCTTTGCTGATATTAAACGTGTTAGTGATCCTGAAAGAACCTGACTGTTCAGGATTTGAAAGGCTGGACGAGTCTTCTGTTTGTTTAATTGAATTGAAATTCAAGAACTTAATAAAGTACCGGGCGTTTTTTTTCATTTTACGCCTGTTTGACCTCATAACTCAAGAACGGTTGATGCTACAGACCTCAGATTTGAACCATGCGCTTAAGCAAATTGAAGAACCATACTCTCGATCTCTCAAGGTTATTCAAGGTCATTCATCTGTTTGACCTCTAACTGACATTTGAAGGACATTTTCTGTTAGAAGAAATTTTTTGCAACTAGCTGATGTTTAGGCGAAATTAAAGGCTTATCTGGTTGTTGAAATAACCGAATTTAACTCGAAACCAATTAAAAGACTGAACGGTATAAAAACACTCATATCTTCTGAACAGTATGAGAAATGCTCATGTAAAAAACATCAGCCAGTTGCAAAAAATTTCTCCTAACAGAAAATGTCCTTCAAATGTCAGTTAGAGGTCAAACAGATGAATGACCTTGAATAATCTTGAGAGATCGAGAGTATGGTTCTTCAATTTGCTTAAGCGCATGGTTCAAATCTGAGGTCTGTGGCATCAACCGTTCGTGAGTTATGAGGTCAAACAGGCGTAAAATGAAAAAAAACGCCCGGTACACTAACTAACCTTTCATCTTAAAACCTAGCCAATGCAAATGGCGATACTGCGTGATTCCAGCGGTCATTTTAAACATGAAAATTGAAAGAATTTTTTAAGTTTAACAATATAACCAGTAATTAAAAAAAATTATATTTTCAATGTCATTTTCCATATGAGCCTACATTGGATCTAAAATTATAATAGGAGGTTATATCAACAATTCTTGGTGATAAGTACGAGGTGATTGAAAATAGACACCGAACGTTTGATCGTTAATTGTGAAAGCATAATTCAACCGATTTTTATTTGCAATACATTATTCGATAGATAAAAAATACTCGTTAATTAAATAAAATTTTCTTTATGTTGACTTTCGACCTTTTCGAGAATTTCTAATCTTTTAACAAAATTGATTATGCGTTTTCGCATATCTTCAGTTATTTTGTCGATTGCTACGCAGTTGATAACCGGGGTTCAGATAAATTTTTGGGAACTTGTTTATAAACCTATTCTTTCATGAAGCACCAGACAGCAAAATTACAAGGATTTAAGTCCGTACTACGATCTGGCCAACTATGTCCTCGCCGTCTTCATTTTCAGCATTAACGTCTTCATCAAGCCTAGATTGATCACACGGTCGTTAAAGGCACTTCTAATGAAATCCTCCACTTCTTTTGTGCGATTCAATGTAGCGCCATTTGGTTGCCAGCGAAATCCAGTGCCAGTGTTGAGCTGCGATGCAGCATGGAATGCAAATTCTTTCAACATTTTAACATATGCTTGACCAGTGACTGTTCCATCGGAGAAATATGGTACTGTCTGGCCAGTCCCGCTTATGCGAATCCAAATTGATAAATATTCTGGATGCAGAGGTCTTGTTTCAGGTACATAAGTCATTTTCGTGCCTCAAATCCGATGATTTTGTTTTGTTTACCCCTTAGATGGAAGTGACATTCATCTGTAAACCAGATTTTGAAAGGATTCATCATACTGAATTTTTTTATCTCAGTTGAAGAAAATGATAATGGTGATGCAAAATCCGCTTATGAAGGTTATTTGCACATCTGAATCTTGTAGGCCTTGAAATCAAGATCTTCGTGCAAGATGGACCAAACCGCGTAATAACTAAATCCTAGAGCAGCAGCACAAGGTCTGATCGAAGGCTTGTCTCTTCGAAAATATTTTCGGACTCTTTCAATAACTTCTGGAGTGTGAATGACCATAGCGCGAGCAGCTTTACCAGTCAAATCATCATGGATGGAGCCGGTTGTTATTAATTTCATATTAAGTGTCTTTATGGCTTTGTCACTTGGATTATTCACACCGGCCTAATCTCTTCGAAAACGCCTAATTACTTCCGCACAATTACAGTCCGGATGTATTCCACAACAACATAGGTTTTGTATTTGGTTTATAACCTACCTGGCATTTTTTGTCTTGAAAAAGTAAGAACAGGAATTTTTTTTATTAGCCGGATGTCTTATTTTTTTAAGCGTACTTACTAAAACTATGAAATTTCTAAAAACAAGATTTAAATAAAAAAATGAAATGAATGTAAAAAACAGAAAAAGTCAAACGTTGGAAATTCACTTGTGCAGGGCTGGTTCTTGCTAAACTTTTTCAAAGTCATAATTTAGTATGGTTACCGATTCTTAAAGTCAATAACTATCGTTTGAGGTATTACATACAGAAAAATAAGAAAAGATAAGCGCTCTATTCAAATTCAAACATCCAGAGTAAATTTTCAATCACCTTGTATCTGTGATATTTTACAATTATCATTAAGTGAGCAAAATAAACTGATTACAAACTATAATTCTTTTATTGTTACAGCAAATAAACTGATTTGCAACCAGGTATTGACTGTCACTACCTTTCCCTACCTACTTGAGGATGGGAAGGCGATCATTGGATGGATTTCGGTAGGTCGACCATTCCATGAAATTGAAGATTTTTCCCCTCATTTTACATAAATGGCTGACTTTCTCTTTGTTTGCTTCCATTTATTGGGCCAAATTCAAAATTTACTGAGTTCAAATCCTGTGCTTCATCGCAATGTATCAACAATATCAATATTATAATACATTTATTATTGTTTTGTTACCAATTAATTATCGGAGCGTAGTGAAACGTAGTGAAGATTATAATTCACATGCCTTTTTGAAAATCAACTTTTTGATTTCTTGTGCGCAGCATAGCTGATGACTCAATGTATATGCAGCAATGATATTTGACATATGGTATCATCATGAACAAATAAAGATTTGATCAACTCTTCAAGGTCATCCGAGGCCATTTTTGGAAATGTGACCTATGATCCTTTGAGGTCATTCGAAGGTCAAAAAAATTTTCGATATTTTTAAAATTAATCCTCGATTATCATACTTATTTAACATTTGGCTACTCAGGGAAGCTATAAAATGAAAATCTAGTGGCAATTTTTTGAACAAGTTTAGCTTTTTACATGGCTATGTATTGCTGCGTATTTGAAAAATATATTAGCCATAAAAATTGGATTGAACTAGGCACTAGAGTCCATGTTAAAGCCCATAGGAGAAAATTAAAGTTCTAAGAATCGAACTTTTTTTGTTATTCTTATACACATTTTGTATAGTTGATTTAAATCTGAGATCTGTTCTTCAAATCTGAAATTCAATGCGTATAGCTTGATGAAACACGATCGAATGATTACATTGATGCATCTTTGTTTTATGATTACTTCAATTTGAAGACAGAAGATAAATACAGAATCGATATCCTTAATGTTCCTTAATGAAGATTATGAACATGACATCCATGATGCGATAAAGGTAAAAATTAAAAATGATCTTGGACGACCTAGTAACGCACTCTCGAATTATTTATAAGCATGCGTCTCAAGTCTGAAGTGCTTTTAGTACAATAGTACTTTAGGTAAAAGTATCTTGCCAAATGTCGAAATGAATGCTGGTTTGCTAAGTTATCTTCACTGATATTGGCAAACAGATCTCAGGTTTTAATCAACGATACAAAAGTGTATAATAATACTTAAAACTTTTAGTTGAAAAATTGAACATTTTCACCACTGCAAATAGCTGAGATCAACCAATTAAGATATTCTAAAACTAAAATTCAGAACAATATAATCAACTAACGCTCCGATATTGGGCAGCGATCGTCTGACCTAGTATAAATTAACCTTTGAAAATAAAAAAAAAGTTGATAAACTTCAAATTTACTTGTAATATGTAATTGTTTCCCATTTATCCTCGTCATATCTCTTAAGTTTATCCTCTTTTGTTTCATCCAATCTGTTTATATTTACATTTATTCATCGTTAACATCAATTTCTTCATCGACATCACCAGCAAATTCATCAACTCCCCAACATGGCCCAACTCATTGGTAATAACTTTATAACCGTGATCACAGTGTATTGATCAGCACTGTGTTTTGTTGACTCTTCAGTCCATCTAATTTACCTTCTCTCATTTTTTCATCTTCTGGCCATCTTAAATGCTGACCCATAATTTCATGATCATCGACGTTCTTTTCCGATTTCCGGGACTCCAGACTTTTATCCACTTTCTGTTACATCATTGGACGTTTCGAACTTTATTTGCATAACTATTGGAACCTACAAACAATCAGTTGATCTTACGCACGATCTAAGTCAAGTTCAAGTGTTCCAAATCAACCCCTGTTGTAAGTTTTATTAGTAATATATGTAAATAATTTTAAGGCAACTCAAAGTTGAAATGTCTAAGATACCATCAGAGAAAAACATCCTAAAGTAATCTACTCTAAGAATAGAAAATAAGTAAGTAATTTTGTGCTTTAGATTAAATACATATCAATCTCTATATTTTCTTTATTTTTTGTTTTGAAACGAGAACTGATTCACCCGATTTGCAAAAAATCATCTCCAAGACCGAGTTGTCAAAGATTTTCCATGTCGAGAAGAGATATTCCAGACAAACTAGCAATTCGTGATAGGGAGAGAGACAAGCCATCTTGAGCACCCGGAGCATAGTAACTGGCCAAGATTCAGTAAAATTAAACTGCACCTCCACGTGGTACTGGCTGGCAACTTTAATGAATCTCTGATTTTAAAAAATTAAATCCACTTCTGGGCTATGTGAAGGTTCAAATGGGGATCACTCGTAAACTGATAATAGCAGAGTGTTCTAACTCAATAAAAAGGATTATTCAGCTCCGAAAATTATGAAAAGACATTAGTTTGACCTCTAGCATCATCAGGAGCGATTGCCGTGTAACGAACTTGAATGAACTTGTTAATGAAATATAGCAAACAAGTATCTGAGAAACTTCCATTGAATCAATATCATGACTGTAGGTCATCTGGGAGCAAATAACATCGGACAAATTAGCTGAAATGCCCTGTAGATATTCGTAATTAAAACTATGATTAGGCAGACATGCTCAACATTTTGTTAGGGAATGTTAGGCAAAGTTGGTGCAACAAAATGTTTGGTTACTGTATTGAAATAATTTATCTCTGCATAACGTCTATCTGCATGCAGTTTGTAAAGTTAACTTTACAAAGGGTGCATATGCAAAGCAGATGCAAAATTGACCGTAACCAAAATAAAACTTACTAGCACTTATCTGTCTTGTCACAAGTATTTGTCTATATTAATGAAAAGTATAGTCATGCTTAACATTTTGTTAGGATAAGTTAGGGATAAAAAGGCATTTATAGGTTTATTAGTTAAGCTCATCCTAACAAAGTGTTAAGCTTCTGCTGCCTTCTGTATTATCGAAGGTAAAACCAATGTGAATTTCTCTGTAGACATCATGTTTGAATGGTATTTGAATCAGTTTTTTATTAATAAGAAATAATTATAAATATGCAATTTTACTGAATTATGCTTCATCAAGAGGATTCATTAAATAAGGTAAATTTTTAAATGATTTTAAAAAAACAATTTTTCATAAAATTCATGCCTTGACATATCCTCTCTGGCTTTCCTGAAAACTGAGGCCAGTCCAATTCTAAATTTTGATCACTTTTGTAATAAAATGAGACAGCCTTATTAATCTCATTATGCTTTTTATAAATCTAATAGATTTTTCAGTTATCGATCTCGAATTCCTTAGATCGATTATAGAAATTTGTGGCAGCACTTGAATTATTTCTTGAATATGTGAATCAATGAAAATGGTGTCAGAACTCCTAATGGCTAGAAGTTTTAAATACGGATATTTAGCCATTATTCTTTTTATTGTGTTCCAGTCTGGAAAGCTGTATTTGTCCATCTAGAAGATAATTTGTAAGCATAATTAAATAAAATTTCCAAACAATGTACTTATTACTTACAAATTCTAACCAAATCCTGCATGGAATGATTTTTTATTTCATCATTCACAGAAATTGATTTAAGATCAATATAATGAAAAGATATTTTGTGGTTCGGAAACTTGTCCGCCATGGCAAAACCAGGATAATCTGTTTCACTATCAGCATTTGAATTAAGACCAAACTCGAAAATTTGAACCTTTTCGAGAACTGGTCCTTCATACGATTCTTTGTTATTATTGTATGGCCAAACTATTAGATGCAAAGAAAACGTTATATTTTATGAAATTCAGCATGATGGATTGTATTCTTACCTGTATGCATTTCAATATGGAGTCTTATCAAATATCGTATCTGGCGCAATTTGAGAAGCTTTTCAAACTCGAAACTTTTGTAAGGTGAAGTTGCTACAATTTAAATCCATAATATTGATTCATAAATCGAATCGATTAATTCGGCGACGAAACCATTTCAAAGCACTGGTCAGTGATTTCTAATTTATGGTCATCAGATTCGTATATTAATCCTTTAGCCGTATTGCTGTTCTCCAAGTCGAATATCCCATATGGGAAACACTTACCAAAAAATATGTAAGGAATATCCAGAATCTGTAGAGAGAATCATAATTTGACTACGATGATGGTAAATATGATATCAAAGCCATAATTTTACTTGCCCTAAGATTTGGCAAAAGTTCGGAAGTTCGAATTTTGCACAAAGATCTTACATCCTCGTAATAGACGAAATTTTTTATTGCTGGATGAGGCTGTGGCTTTTCTAGAATGAAAAATTAATTAGTTATAATAACCATGTTGATCATGACTTACCTGACCAGGTCAAAGTACAACACAAATATTGTGCATTTCTTAAGCGTCTACAGATCAATGAGTTCCACCTAGGAAAAACTATTCAAGAAACATCAGGATTAAAACAAAGAAAATGATTTTTAAAACTCATTAATACTTACCATCAGTATCAAGTATCATAAGATCACCCATGACGTTGAAAAGGGAAAAAATTGTTAACAAACAATCATCAGGTAGCTCATGAATATGCATAGCTCTTATCTGACAACAACTGAATTAAATAAAAATGATTAAAAATGCTAAATTCAAAAGAACAATGACGATCACAATTAAAAAACGAGTCCCACGGTGAGCATGACCACAAACTCGTATTCCGCATGGTCCATTTGTTTTTCATATGAAAAACAGTGCCATCTATTTATGCATGCTTTAGCATGCATTTTCAACCAAACATTAGGTTGAGTCTAAAACACAATAACCAAACATTTTGTTAGGCCATCTTTGCCTAACTTTCCCTAACAAATTGTTAAGCAAGAATATATTGTCTAACTAATTTTTTGGCAATTTTGCATCTGTTTTGCATATGCACCCTGTTAACTTCACAAACTGCATGCAAATAGACGTAATGCAGAGATGAAATTAAACATGAGATGACGCAAAACAGTCGGTCGTAACCACTAACACTTATCATTAACCGAACATTTTGTTAGGCCAAAATGGCCTAACAAACTTTCATTTTGGCCTCACTTTCTCTAACAAAATGTTGAGCATGTCTGCCTAATCATAGTTTTAATATCTTTTGCCGAATATCTACAATACTTTGATAAGTGTTAGTACAAAAATCAGTTATATCCTTTTACTAGCAAATTTACTGAATCAAATATGAAGATTGGACAGATCCAACTAATAAAAAATAACATATCTTTCGAACTTATGGATAGCTGTAATTATCAATAAAGAAATTTGAGATCTGCTTATACAACTCTCAACGAGTAAGATTTAATTCAATTTAATTGTTTAATTCAGCATATTCATGATTTTTCCATTTTTGAAGGACCTTATTGACTGAACGCAAACTAGATCCTAAAAAATATTTAGCTAAGGAGGAAAGTGCTCTTGATTACGAATTAACTAATTATCTATAATGGTCTGGAATATCAGATCCTCTCTCAAAAATGAATTTTATATTACAATCCAATCTCATTATATTCAATTTAAATTCATTATTCTTTATTTCCCTCCCCATAGCTGCGAGATGCTGCTGAAGGATTCCAAAGTAAGTTACAGGTAAAAAGATACTTCTCACACCATATCGCTGACGTTTTTGGTATTTATATTCCAGGCAAGACTAACCTTTTGAGTCCTCGGTTAGTAAGGATTTGTTTGGCGATGAAATGGACGCATAGAAGGAAACCAAAGGGTTTAAGTTGCTTTAGGCGTTTGTGTTTGTTTGGTTGAAAATAGCTTAAATAGGTAAAAATGGTAAAGTTGAAGGGTCAAAATAGCTTCTAGGTTAATAGGTTGAAATCAGTTGTATTATTTAGTTAAGGGATAGTTATATAGTTAGATCTCGAAGTCATGAGATAAAACACTCGGGATTCGCCATCGAGTTTATATCTCATAACTTCTCGATGTAGTGGTTTAACTGATTTAAACCAATGTAATTTAAACTGATGTAATCTAATCTCAACACTTTTTTATAACTTTAAAAACAAAAACTTGTCCTGACTTTCCATTGATTTCAATAGATTTTCTCCTTTTCATTTTAGTTGTGTTGTTGACTTCATTTTGATTTTTACTAATTTTTATCAGGAGTTATCTTGTCTTTATCATTGTCTTTTGAGTAAGTTGTGCTAAGTTAGTTAACTATTAGGTTAACCAATTTCAAAACTGTTCCAGTTTATACTTTTAACCATTTGATTAAATACTGGTTACCTTCAACATAGTGGTTTAAATTAGGTTGATAGTAATTGATTAATATAAAGATTAAGTTATTAGGTTGAGGAGTCGAGGTACAGTAGCCATTTTCCCTAGGACTTTTTAGGGGTCATAGTTCATGGGGAAACAGGAGTTTTCTCATGAACTATGAGTAATACAAACAAACTAATTATATCACCAGATTTGTCTTGATGAGAGAAAGCTAATGATATACTGGGAGTTTTTTTCATTCTTTCTACCTATTTAGGTTGGTAACTCGAGAACTATTAGTGCTAGATAACTGTGACCTGGACAGCGGAACTTTTCGAGTTGAAGTATTGCGTCAACTATGTCTCAAAGTCATTCAATGTCATCTGTTAATTTTACCTTCAAACGACAAAGCAAGGTCATAGGCATAGGAATATAATGGAGTATCAAGGAATCATCATTCGGCGTATGCATATGTAAAAAAAGTACCGATAAATGTTAGAATAGTTATGATTATCATAGTTTATACTTTGATGACTCATCAGGTCAAAATCAATTATGATCTAAGTTCATTCCGATGAACTATAACTAACTTAAACGTTGAATATGAATAGGAATAGTAAGTTATGGAGATGATGGGTGAAACAAGAAAAGGCCAAAAAATCAAAATTTGAAAAGGTTTGAGATGTAAGGTAAATCATGACTAAAGGGCCATAATAAATGATTAAATGAAAAGTAAAGTTAGATTGAAGGTAATAAACAGGGTAAAGTTGGTATTTTCAACCAACATTAAGTAAATTTTAAATTATCAAAAAACTCATTACTTAAATCCATTGCATTAAATTAAAATGAACAAGTTCTTAATTTACTTTACTTTTAAGGTTTGAAAGGGTGGAAATGCCATTGCTTCTGTGCCATATTATGGAAATCGACGATATCATAAACACACGTTTTTTATTTTTCTCATTGTGAAAATTATTTTTTAGCATTTTTATTAATTATTTTCTCTTATATTTTCAGAGTTGTTTCTAATTGTTATGTCCTGGATTTTAAACGCTCAATTTCATTGGATATTGATTTAAATGTCTTTTTGGTTACACCTTGTGTCCGTATAACTAGACTATTTCCCGAAATTTTTTCATACCTCGTAGAAAGTTGGTATCGGAATATATGCTGCGTTTGATTCAAGTTGATTCAACTAAACATTTGAAAAATAGATTAAATGTTTGCCTGAAGGCAACTTTGCGGTTGGAATGAACTTGAAATTTGGAGTTGAATTTACAAAGCAATAAGCAGTTCTGCACAGTTCAATTTACAAGTCTATATCTCAAGACTATTTTGTTTGAAAGATAAAATTTGATAAAAATTAGTTGAAACAAAAGGCAGCTAATCAATGATCAACTGATTAATCTGTGTGATAGACAATTGTTTTCAAATAATTTGATGATAAATCTGCGGGAGAGAAAATAACTCGGAATTGCAATTCAGCTCAATCTTTTCTTCTCCCAAGTTCACTAATAACACAGAAAATTGGGTTATTTGGACATATTATCTGTTATTTTTTCTCCTTCTTTGCTCTGCCTTCTTATATCTTGAAGCAATTCACTTACAGAAAGCTGAATCATCATTATCATCATCAGAACAGTTTCTTTTGTTTCATTTTGCTCTTTTATTCTTCCATTGATTCTCATTTAGTTCAATGATATTTCTTGAGTTGGTCAAGTTAGTCAATCTGATTACCTTTCAACTGGTTCAATATCATTGAACAATATTTTGCCTTAATTTATTCCTTTTCCTTCTTTTCCCATGTAAATTGTTTTCTTTACATCTTCTAATGCTGTTAATGTATGCTATCGATTTTTAAATGATACAGAAAATAATAAGTCAATAAGCGCTCTAATTGGTGATAATTAAGGACAAATTATTGAGTTTCTGTCGAACTTTTTTCTCTTCGCATTTTCTGAAGGAATTTCTGTAACCGGAAAAACAAATGGCAGTGAATAAAGATAATGAAAAGATTAATCTTATTTCGATTCGCTTGTAATTCGCTTGTTTCTCTGACTTACACTCTTTTATTGCTGATTCTTGATTGTTTCTCATTCAATCTGGGAATCTTTTGTTTACACGGAAAGAAACAGTCGATCAGAAATGAACAAGATTGAAAGTTGAAAGCATCTTCTAAGATTATAACTTTCTGTTGTTACAAAAGTGATTCCCAAAATGAGCTCCATTCAGCATTGGCTTGGCTCTTCATCACCCGAAACTAAATTAAATTAACCGTTAAAATGCAAAGAATCAAAACCCACTTAAAAGATGAACAAGATTAGGTCTAAAGATGAGCTTGATGAAGATCACTAGTTTCAATCAATAAGTAGATAACAATGAAATATAACATTTTCCTTTATCGAGTGGCTGTCAAGAAGATGATGAGGATGAAAATGAAGAGAAGTTAAAAAAAGATTCAGTCTGGTATAATATTAACGAGATTCCTTTGAATAACTGAACATTTCCATTGATGCAGAATTGAAACAAACTTGTCTAGACAGGAAACTTATTTTAGTTTCGCTCCTTTAACATCTCATAACTCACCTTTACCTTATCGAAAATCAAACAATTTTTCTAGTTATATCTATTCAACACTCACTTTTATAGTGCCCTTGTCCATACTTCGAATCAAATATTTCTCTTTTATTGCATTTTTCAATAGCATGGTTAAGAAATTTCAATGCATTTTTCACTGAAGAATTGAAATGATAAGAAAGAAATGGAAAATGTTAAATAACATTCATTTCATATCCATGGTTGATTATTTTTGTGAAAATCAATGAATGGAGATCTTTTTTGCGAAAGTTTTTGATGAAGTATTGAGTAAGATTGTGCCTAAATAAAACGACTAGCATTCAAATTTCAACGGAGTAAACATGTAAATTCAATGTGAACGTCAGTGTGTGAGAGAAAAACAGAAAACTCTCAGACAATGCGAACAAATTGAAACATTTAATTACTTTATTATCGATTGAAGCACGCTATTATACCGGACGTTTTTTTTCATTTGCCGTCATAATTCACGAATGGTTTATGCTACAGAGCTAAGATTCGGACCGTGAGCTTAAGAAAATTGAAGAACCATATCCTCCAACTTTTAAGATTGTTCAGCTGCTTGACCTCTAACTGACATTTGTAGACATTCCCTGGGAGAGAAAACTTTTTGAAACTGGCTGATGGTTTTGCCCTGTGCATAACTCACCTTGTTCAAAAGATATCAGTGTTTTTATACCGTTTAGCTATCAATCGGTTATGAATTAAATTCGGTGATATTACCTACCGAATAAGCTTTTAACTTAGCCCAAACATCAATCAGTTTCAAAAAATTTTCTCTCACAGAAAATGTCATCCAAATATCGGTTAATTCACTTAAACACTAACAAAACGACTTTTGTTATTTGCAGTTCAGTTCAATTCTGCAACCTTTTCAATTCGAATAGTAATTTAATATTAAATTGTTTTGCAGTTGAACTGATTCGAGGAAGTGTTGGAAGCAAGTCAATGGTCAAAAATGATCAGCACAAGATAAACATCATCAGCATAGAATGTGAAGTCTACAATGAATTTTATCCTGATAAACATTTCATTGAAATGAGACCAAAATGCTGTCTCATTGTGCATATCCAGCAAGCAATACAACCTCAAGTGCTAAGCAATTTGATATTTTTGATAATTTTGCTTCTCATTTCTTGCAAACAACAAATGGAAAAGCTGATTCCAATCTCTATTATTAACACATCAATATTCATGATAAATGAGCCGAGAAAATTGATTATGACTGAATTATGAGCAACAACGGAAAATGAAGCAAAGGCAACATTTTTCATTGTTACTTGACCAATTCAAACAATTTACGGTTCCTGTAAAGGTCAAAGTTGCAACCTTAATATTTTCACTTTGCAAGTGAACAAAAAATCTTATTTCCAGGATCATCATCTCCATTCAACGATGAAAGCTAACTAAAGATTAATTGTTTTTTGTTTGCTCCTTCAACTGTATGGTGATGATAATTAACTTAAGAGTAGCAAGTTAATTAAGACTGAAAATATGGTTAAGATGAGATTATTTAGGTTCCTTCAAATAGTGTTATGAATACAAGGAAAAAAAACAGTTGATAAGTGAAGGAGGAAGAAAAAGTCTATTGTAATGACGCTTCTAGCAATGAGACTTTTCCAGAGCGTTTTTTGCTCTTTACTTGTTGGCTGGCAAAAGGTTCACAGACTGATGAGGCTGATGAAATAAAGATGATAAATGAGGAAAGCAATGATTAGGTGATGAAGATGTAAAAGCGTTTCAACAACAATAATATTGTGAACATTATGGATTAGATGGTTTTCCAGCGACCAAATATTATTATGAGCAAATAAGTAAAGCCAAAATTTTTGAAGGCAACGAAGGAAAAGGAAAAGTTGCTCATTTTGCTAGTTTCTTGGTCTTGTTTTAAGTTTGGGTTTAGTTTCACTGCTCCAAATACAAATGTAAATAAATGCACAAATTGACTGATGAGTATTGCTTGTCAATACTTGTAAATCTATGTGTATGTGTGTCCATCACTTGCCACATCACTTTATCCTCATCCATTGTGTTTGAATTGAAGACAATGAAAGAGTGGAGAAACAAAAGGAAACTTCAAGAGATTAAGTTGTTCAACCAATGTGTTCATCTTTATCGTTGCTTCTCCGGTGGCCATCATCTTCACCAATTACAAAGTGTTGACCACAAATCACAATGCAATTTAAACATTACAACAAATAGAAAGTCAGGTTTGGTGAAGAAAATAGTGTTTTTAGCAGCGACAATCAAGATGGACAGAGTGAGGATGAACGAGAAGAGCAAGATGGAAATAGCACTGTTTACCGGAAACAACTGCGAAACAAGACTAATAAAGGATAATTGAGCCGGAAATTTTGCCTTCTTCTTCCTTCTGTTTCATCTTTGTCATCTTTTCCATCCTCTTCTGTAAAAGATTTTCAATTGTTGCTCGACTCAATCTTATTGTTAGTCAAATTGACATGATTAGCTTTACTGTTTCAATCTTTACTCATTCCCAACAGTTTAAAATGGCGAACAAATGTTTTCTCAAACAATCTGATCAACTTAATCTAATTCAACTGTGGTCGACTTTCAGTTAAAGAATGTCAATTGACTGGTTTCCCATCGAGATCAAGTTATTGAAGGCAAGCATTTGGTTGGAAAAGGTTGAATCTATTTTCAATCCAATGATTAGAAACAAAGGAAGTTTTTATTGCCTTTTGAGCAATTGAACTCAACGACAGTTAGTTGGTTAATAAAACTAAAATGCAATTAGTCTGATGATTAGCATTCTTCAGGTTGAACGTTTTTGAAAAACATTGTCAACTCAAAGTTTTAACATAAACTGTTGATGAAATTTGATGAACTTCACAAAATTCTTAGTGGATCGAGAAGAATGCAAGAAAAAAATGATGATCGAATGAAAAATTCAAAATTCTAAGCCTCTCTAGATGAAAATGATAGTCTTAGCTAATTATTCAACTTTCAAAGTTTGCAATTGTTACACTCAGTTTCCATTCTTAAGGTTTGAAAATCGATTTGCAGATGCGGTGAGAAACTGGCGCAACTACTGAATGATAAAAGATTGAAAAATCATATTTACTAATTCATTGTAAGTCTTTGCTATTGAAAGATTTCCATTTACAAATAAAAGATTTGCTTTGAGATTCAAACTTGAAATGTGTTCAACTTGAACTTGAGAAGAGCAAAAATGATCATTTATAAGTTGAACAAAGCATTTAGTTTATAAATTGATTAAACTACCAAACAAATTGTTCACAATTGAAAGTTGTCTGCAGTTTGAAGGTTGATAATACACGATCGACTGGAATGATTGTTCACACATTTACACAGCCTTTACTTTCAACTGGAATCATTTCTGTCTATTCATCCTTTTGTTGCCATCCTAACACCAAGAAGAAGAAGAAGAAGAAGAAGAAATATCAAACCAACAACCATTAAGACATCATTTTAAGATTGCCTTTCCTTATCATCTTCATAATCATCATCTTTCACCTTTTATCTTCATCTTTGCCTTTCAACTCGCCAACAATTGAGTGATCAGAAAAGTATCATTACTATTAACATTTTGACCATAATCAAGATTAGGTTATAACGTTAAAACTATATAAATAATATCAAGTTTAGTTGCACGAAAGAGTTGAAAGGAAAGATGATGATGATGTAAAGCAAGTGAAAAGTTACCAGATAAATGATTCCTGGTTCCAATCATGATTCACTTTTTTTCCTCCTTTCAGGTTATCAATGTAACTTTATTATATGATATGAAAAGAGTTGATAACAAGAAGATGAAGGAAAATGAAAGAAGATGGAAAAGATGGAGAAACGCGAAGAAAGAAGACAAATTATTTTCATTTTTCTGTCCTTTCCAAACATCCAATGCTATACTGTCTTATTGTCGATCAAATCATGTTCAATGTTCACCTTTTCATCTCGACTAATTTCCACCTCTTCACCATGATCATGCTCATCATTATTTTCCTCTCTCTTTGTCCATCTTTACATTCATCTATCAATAACCATTTGCAATAAAAAATGATTCACTTTTTTTCTCTCTTTCAGTTTTTCCAACAATTACCAACTTTGAATGAGCGTTTGAATAAATTCTGAAAACGGAAAATCTATTTACTTGTCATGATGAAACTCGATATGAACTCGAATTTTTTCTTCTTCACTTTTCACCTTCTAAATCTGAATGAACAGACAAAAACTGGAAAAAGTAAACTCAGCATAATCAAGCGAGTGAACAATAGTTTCTTCATTTGTTTCAACCTCAACTAATCATTTTTCAATCATGAAATGTGAATATGGAAAATGGGAAAACATTAAAAATCGAATAAAGTTGAAGAGAGAGAGAAAAGATGCTTTTAAATTCTTTGTTCAACTTTTTTCGATGAAAAAAGAAGCTTCTTAATCTCTCAAAGTTAACATCATTTTCATCTTGAAACTAATCTCGACTCTTTTCGCATTCACAGTTGAACATTTTAAGCATCAAAATTGTTGGCATCAGTCCATTAATTTTCATCATCATTATGATTATCTTTATGATTATTAATATATTTAAGTTGAAATATTATTTCAACAATTTTCTTTCTCTTCTCTTCCAATTCCAATAAGATATTCAATATTCAGTTCAATATATTGAATATTGATCCACTCAAAGGGAACTCCAAGTTTAACCAGCAAAAAGGCAGAGAGGAAGCAAAAAGTTGTTAACACAGTTTAAGGAATGACGAAGAAGAAACAAAATGTTCAGATTATCTTAAGTACATGAGCATGATGATGATGATGAAAAGTTGCTCTTTTTTCGCTCTTCTTTTCCCTTCCATCTATTACATTACCAAGATTGAAAGGCAAACAGTATTAAACCTTATTCTGTCTCAACTCAACAAATCAATGCTTCTAATCATGATTAGTGTAAAGTTGAAAATTCGTATCGAATCAAGTGCAACTTTTGTTCCTTCCTTTTGCTGATCATCAAATGCTCATTCAGATAATAATTCATCTGACATGACAGTCGAGTTTCCACTTTTAATTACAAATCTATAGTTAAAATGATCAAACTGCAATTTCACAGTTTTTCCCGTTCAAGAACAAAAAGAGTTTATTGATTGCAGCATAACATGAAACATAAATTATTGGTTATCATTAGTTGACATTCATCAGTTATCATTGTAATTATCGCCTGAAAATTTCATTTTACTTTTTTTTCTCATTCTTTTCTCTCTCTCTCTCTCTCTCTCTCTTCACTTTAAATGTTATTATTATCAATATCATGAATCATCAACTTGAATCATGTTCTTGATGTATTCAGTTTCAAAATGTTCACAATCACTGTTACTTTTTTGTCTCTTTACTGATACAATTTTGTTCTTTCCATCCATTCATTTCTCTCTTTTTTGTTGCATGTTTTATGTGTTACTTTCAATGAATCATTTTTACATAAGTTCACAAAGAGGAAGAAAAAGTTTCAAATGCAGAGTCCATCCAATTCAAATGATGCTCATGATAGATGAAGTATCCATAGTAACATTAAATCATCTTTATTCACTTTCTCTTTCTTCTTTCTCCTCTCTTCATCCGAGGCTACTTTTGTTTACTTCACTTGTTTGTCAATTTGTCTTCCCATTCAATATCAACAATGAACGGTTAGCCTTCTCGCACAAGACAGAGTTGGTTTACCAAGTAAAAGAAAACCATAAAAACAAATGTTTGATGTATGAAAGTGGTTAAACCTCAAATTAGATCACTCCGATTATGATGCGTTTTTGAGTCAATCTCCATCAAGAATAGATATGTTAAGCTGGTGAAAAAACCAAGAAAATCAAAGCGAAGTTTTCAAACAAAGCTGGGTTTGATGAAAGTCCAATTTGATTAATAATAGCCTTGTCCTGTGTAAATCAACTATTCCCAGTCATGCTTACGAACTAATTTTGATGGTAAAAACAACGAGTAAAGCCACTTGGAGTCGCTTGACGGCGGACTCCTCTACATTACCCATTACATTAACACCAATGTTATGATACGTTTATCCATGTTAGTTTGCGGGGTTAATGAATCATCATGATGAGTTCAACACGATTTGGATTTCCAGATGCTCCTGTCTCATCGCCGATTCCATCTCCAGGTTCTTCCTCTTTGCTGTCCTTCATCAATTTCATCAGAATCATCAACTGAAGCTCGAACTGTTTCAACTGAAAAAAATGTTGAGCAATTTATTGCAACTTCATAAGGAACATAAGCAAATGTTATTGAAATCTGTAAAACTGGTAAAATATGATAGAAAAAATCGAAGGATTGGTTTCCTTGAATGACCTTGACCTTATATGTTAAAGAGTTGTAAATGTTGAACACATTTACTTTCCTTAAAGTTGATCACATCAGGTTACAGAGATATGTAATACAGTTCCCAAACTGACCATTATGTAATGAAAATATCAACAAAAAATCTGTCCTTATAAGGATCGAACTAATTAAGCAAGATCAAAACTGAGCTAGACTTACCTAGTTAAAGGAAGTACCGATCTATTGCCCAAATATGAAAATTTACGCCAAATCTAGTTCGGTACGCTAGCTCACTTACTGATTCAAACTTACAAGAAAACCAACATTTGACTCCAATCTTAATTTCCTCCTAAATCAAAACACTTACAACTTTTACAATTCTAATGCAGGAAACACATTCTCATAGGCTTGCTCTAGAAGGCAGCAGAAGATCAGTCTGTACGCAGAAGACCCAGATACATGAAAAGGATTTTTGTCACTTTCTTGGATTTTCCAAGGTGTTTTTTCTAGTGGCAACAACGCTTAGTGACCCTTCAGTTACCGGGCGCATGTCAACATGGTACAGCTCAATCTGCTGCTGAAATTCTCCTGGAATACTAAAAACATTTTTACCTGCTTCAAAGTCTGGATTGATGCAACATACGTCCATCCAAGGATATCGCAAAGGAGGGTGAGTGCCCTTGGCCACGAAACCTTTTTTAGGAATATTTTCTTCTGCAACCCGAACGGCACAGGGAATATACCAATGATGGAGCTTGGGGTGCTTCCGTCCGATCAAATGGTCTTTCAAATATTTTACTTTCTTGAATGTTGCCTTACAATATAAACAACGGACCCTGATAGGGTCTTCTGTCACAGAGGCCCGAGCTGCCTCAGGATCGAAGCCCCGGTTTTTAGTCACGCAGGAACACTCGTTGCATCTGTCGCATCCCTGGACACGCTGAATATACGGATTTGTCTGCGTCATTACGCTATTCACAGCAGCCGATGTCGATGGATTTGTCTTCCCCTTAATGTTGTCAGTAATACCAACCGATGTCGAGCGCTTATTCTCCGGGTCGATAATGGTACCAGTAGGCCTACCGTACACCCTGGATGACTGAAGAGGTAGCTCCTGAATTCCATCATCAATACCTGAGTAAGATTGCAAAAAATGGAAGACGAAACAAGGAAGATCAATTTATTGGTCACCAGTTAACTATTAGGTAACCAACTATGTTTTTGCGTAAATTGAATAACTCTTTAATCACAAGTTAATTAAAGATACCAAGAATTTTATAATGATCGGAAATGATCTTAAATTACTAATTAAAATATTGGCTTTCTTTAGAATCAAAAACCAATGATCAGTCTTTCACAGTTAGCTTGATATTGCGGTCATAATGTCCATAGACAAACGTGTTTTCCGTTCGATTTTTTTGTACGAGTTCAAATTAGGTACAAAAGATAGTGGAACTTTTGAAAAAGTGTATGAAGCCTTCGGTGAAGGTTCAACCTCAATTCGTACGGCGCAAACTTGGTATTTTAAGTTCAATTTAAATAAATTACTTAATTCTACGCAAAAACATAGTTGGTTACCTAATATTATTAAGACTTACCGGCAAACATGTTGAAATCGTACATATTCATGGTTGTAATTTGGAAAGAAACGTTGACGAGAACAAAGAGCGGGTGAATTACACTCTTGAAGCTGTTAAATAAGAATGGAATAAAACTCAGAAAAAAACCTAAGCTTAAATACTTGAACTGTCTGGCAGAAAGCTTGTTAATATCATTAATCAAACATTCCATGGAAAATAACCACAAAAGAAATAAATTTAAAGCTTAAATTAATGATGCCTCATTGCTACATCCTACATACAGCATCAATAACGTATTTAATCAGCCTTGCTCATCAAGGATCGTGTATAATGAATAATTCACCCTCGATGAACAAATAACATCTTAACAATATTTGAATTGGGGACCTATTCTGCGCTATCGGAGGAGTAATTTAACAAAAATATTTACCAAGGGTTAGAAAAAAGATGATACCAAATTTAAATTCACTTTTCTTTCGAATTGATTATCAGATTTATTTCAAATGTTCAATATTATGTCCTTTACAATACCAAATTTTACGACAACGTCGTGGCCATGATCGCAAAGCATTATCAATCAATGATTGAGGCACTTTACGCCAGGCTCTTCTAATCGCATTTTTTAAAGCACTTAAAGACTGAGGGTTTATCTGGTCAACAATTCGTTTCATGTAAGGCCATATCGCATAGTCCATCGGAGCACAATCAGGAGAGTTAGCTAGCCATTTTGTCGGCCTTAGAAACTTTATCTTTTGACTTTCAAGAAAATGGAGAGTACTTTTGGCCGTGTGTGAAGGGACCGAGTCTTGTTGAAAGATGTAATCGTTTTTGGGGTACAAGCGACGCAAATCATTCTCGACAAATGGTGTCAAAATGTTGTTGACATAATAGTCGGCATTTACTTTAGCTTTATGGACAACAAAAATTAGGCTTGATTTGCCAGCAGCCAATACAGCAGCCCAAACCATCAAACCTGCTCGTTTGTGTCCACTTTTTTCTTAGCTATTCTGGGCTCTTTTGCGGTTTTGTCAGCATAATAATGGTCGGTTTCAGCCCCTCCATGGCTTAAATAGAACATTTTCTCATCAAAAGTAATGAACTTATTCCAACCTTTCTTGATGAGTAAGCGGTATAGAGGCCAACTCTCTTCCGGCTTTGAGACACTGAACGGGCATTCAACGCGTGAATACGCCGCTTTTTGAGTTTTTTAAGTTGAATATCTTGTCCCTGTAATAGATTATAGTTGGTTGACTAACTTGGAACTTTTCTGATAAACTTTTAATAGTTTCAGGGTTTGATTTCCGAAGCGCTCGTCTCAATCGATTTTGTTGCCTCTTGATAAGCTTGCGTCGACGTCCTCTTTTACCATTTTTTTTGGTAATTTTGATTTTCTTTCAATCTCTATCTTCACTGTAGATACCAAATAAGCACTTACATGTAAATTTTCTTCAATTAATACTTTAATTATCATACTTCTTGAGTATGAAAGGCTTAAAAGTTGAGAAATTCTAGCTCTCATGTAATCAGAAGCTCTTTTGCCTGTCATCTTCACACTTCAACAAATCAACTAAAAATGAATTTGTTAAATTTTTCTCGTCAATTTGATACCAAAAAGACGTCAGTTTGACTAGACAGTCTGGCGCTGTGACGAGATGTAAATGGTATCATTATTTCCTAACCCTTGGTATATGACAATCTGTCCTTATAAGGATCGAACTAATTAAGCAAGATCAAAACTGAGCTAGACTTACCTAGTTAAAGGAAGTACCGATCTATTGCCCAAATATGAAAATTTACGCCAAATCTAGTTCGGTACGCTAGCTCACTTACTGATTCAAACTTACAAGAAAACCAACATTTGACTCCAATCTTAATTTCCTCCTAAATCAAAACACTTACAACTTTTACAATTCTAATGCAGGAAACACATTCTCATAGGCTTGCTCTAGAAGGCAGCAGAAGATCAGTCTGTACGCCAGGCCCGATTCGGTACGCCAGAAAAATTGAAAGAGTAAAAATAGCTTTAAACGAAAGGATAATGTTTATTGATTGAAACGATAAGACCATACACCAGGATACACTTATATCAACTGAACTCGAATGTCAAGAGCAAATAAGAGCATCGAGGCATTCGAGTAACAAGGACAAGTATTTTATTATAGCCAACATAGAGGAGGAGGACAGAAAGAATAGGGCAAAACGCCTGGAAATGAATTCTTTTCAAATCAATTTTTTTGAATGTAAAATTGTATGAGCAATCAGATGGTGCAAACCATTTTTCTAAATTCGAAGCCGTTTTCGTGCAAATGGCCTTTGAAAATATTTTCTTTATAACACAGCAATTTAGATTGATTTTATCATGCTGATCATGAATATCAAATCGGTCTAAAAATTTAAAACAGTCTAAGTCAGATGATGTTCAAATCTTGATAGTAACATCAGATTCAGAATCAAAAACTACATACGATGAACTAGTTTTCATCGTGGTTCCAGTATACGGAATAGTCAGATAATCAATTGAAGTTTTTGCTTCAATAAAATAGCTCCGGATCAATTTAAAACAGTCTAAGTCAGATGATCTTTAAATCTCGATAGTCACATTGCATTCAGGATTAAAAACTAAATGAGATGAACTAGTTTTCATCGTGGTTCCAGTTTACCGAGTGTCTAAAGAACCATTTAAAGTTTTTACTTGGGCATAATAGTTTAAAACCAATTTAAAACAGTCTAAGTCAGATGATTCTCAAATCCTGATAGTAGCATTAGATTTAGAATACAAAACTACATTGGGTAAATTCTGTTTTATCGTGGTTCCAGTTTAATGAGTGTCTAAAGAACCATTAGAAGTTTTTACTTTGGTAAAATAGATCTAAATCAATTTAAACCAGTCTAAGTCAGATGATATTCAAATCCTGATAGTAGCATTAGATTCAGAATCAAAAACTACATGAAATGAACTAGCTTTCTTCGTGGTTCCAGTTTATGCAGTTTCCCATTGATCATAATTAAGCGTTTCTTTCGATTTCAATGCATTTTCAGCTTTATCTCGGCAACTAAATGTCGTATCAAAAAACCGATTTGATATTCATGATCAGCATGATAAAATCAATCTAAATTGCTGTGTTATAAAGAAAATATTTTCAAAGGCCATTTGCACGAAAACGGCTTCGAATTTAGAAAAATGGTTTGCACCATCTGATTGCTCATACAATTTTACATTTAAAAAAATTATTTTTAAAAAAATCTATTTTTTAGGCGAATGTCGTCTTCCTCCTTTCTATTGTGACCTGTAGATTTGAACTATTGCTACTACGCAAAAAACTAAATAATTTAGGCTGCTATCTTTTTGTATGCAAATCACTCTGCATCAGGCTGAACTCGACTACGATAATTTGCTACTTTTAGCGCTTATGATCCATTCCTCAATTCTCAATAATTTTTCTCATTGTAACGCTTTTATATTTCTTTTAATCTTTTTCCAACATTAATTAGCTCATAGTAATCTGTTGTATCAGCCACGTAAATAGCGTCTCTTCCTTTTCTCGTCATTTCGCCGTAAACATTATTCAAAATTTCATTCATAGTCATAATCGTGTTAGTTTTGGCCTTCATCCTTTCGTTAGACAGCTTTTTGCTAAAAAATACTTATGGCTCACTGGATTTTTCGATGAAAGTGTATTATGATGGTGCAAAGCACAGGGAGCGGTTTTACAGGGTAGATAAGGCTCTAGTTATGAATTCAATGAATTTCACAAACTATCCAAGATGTGAAACAAAGGTTGATTTGACAGTAGTAAAGATGTAAAGAGTTATTGCTCGTAGTTGTCGATATATGCTTATATGCAAGAGATTCCTCGTTATAATCTAAAACGGTAGATTCAAGTTGCGATCTTAGTCATCTAACACCACGGACCTCAAGTATTAAGTCGAGACAAATCCCGAAATTTTATGAAATAAATTGTTTTAAACAATTTAAATTCTTTTTCTAATGAACACAACTTCAATGATTCCTATCGATATAAAGTATAACTTGAAAAAATGAGGATCTATCAACCTCCAATCCTGCCGTGGTCACCGAAATGTGACGCACTAAATGAAATAAAACTCAAGTAGTTGAAAGTAAGACGTTAGTCTTCTAAAAGCAGGTTACAAACCAGGGAATCATCTTGGGTTTCAAACCAAGGTTTTTATGTGGCTAACTGGAAAAGGTCATTATAACATGTATCGCCTTTTGGATGGCTGGTGACGAATTATCAAGTTATTATATTTATTGATTCAACAATGAAGTCCATTCGAACAATCAATTGTGTGAAGAGGAATTAAGAGGCTTTTTATAAATATCTCATCAGCTTGTGTTGAAATGAATAAAAAGAAAAAAAAATCATGTATTGATGACCAAACTGACGATAACTTGCCTTTGTCCTGAATGACATTGAAAAGGGAATTGAATAGAATTTCAAACTTTATTTATCTTTTGTTTCAAAGTTTTCATCATTTATCACCTTTTCTCAATGCTGTAAACTGATTAATGAAAGTTAAGTTGTTTATTCAGAAGTTAGTCATTTATTGGAATTTCATGTTTTCCAAGTCTCAATTCATTGTTGATTGGTTGAAGTTGCACTTAAAAGTTTAAATGTCAGTAACATTTTTGTTTACTGATGGCAAATGTTAAGTGGTATGACAGATTATTCTGGAGTAAATTTTCCATGATACTTAAAGCTGGACTGAATGAAAAAGATTTTAGTGTAAAATGGTCTGAAAATAATATCATCAGGCCGTCAATAGAAACACCAATAATGATGATGGGATCATCATTGAGCAATATAAAGAAACTCATGGCAAGCAAAATAAATGATATTGAAGGAGAAATTTTCGCTTCTTACATCATGAGTATTGTCCTTTCATTTCATTGTTTTCTTGTGCTTTTGGTCCGAAATTAGGTGACCGGACGAAATGAAGAAAAAATGAAATATAATAGTTGATAAAGCAAATTATTTACTTTATTTCTTATAATATTAAAGAATATGAAGCTTTTTTGTAAAGTTATTGTTCAATATTTTTCTTGATAAAAGTTAAACTTTCATTGATAGAAATAATGTTTTCTTGTTTTACTTTTTTGTTTTTTACTCAGTTTATTGCAACATTTTACTTCAATTTATTGAGCGTTGAGTTTCATCAACATTATCGATTTTATAAGTAACTCATTGAGAGAAGCTATTGCAATAAGGAATTTAGCTTTAAACAGTTCGTTTACTTACTAAACATCTATTGACTGCGATTGCAATAAAATTATTAAATTCAATGCAAATCGGACAGTGTTTAGCAAGGGACACTCAATGGGATGGCAAGAATGGTCAAGATGCTTTTAGAGATTAAAGTCACTAAAAAGTGTTGAATATCAAATAAGCACAGCGATTGCATTCCTCTATCATACGATTTTCTGGTTAATAAAAGTCGACTTCAAAATGAGCGCTGATCTTTTGAGCTGATCCGAAGTCGAAAACCCTCAGTCTGACAAAGAGATTCTAGCTGTTATGCTCTTCTCGTTATGCTTGTTAAACTGGTCTAAAACCAACCAGCTTATCAAATGAGATTTTATTTTAATCAAATCAATACGAAATCACTTAACCTCTGAATTTGCATCAATTAAAGTTGATCTTACATTTTAAATGATCTATAGTTTGTACATAAATAACTCTTGGTACTTTGTATTTGAAAGATTATTTTGTTGCAAACTCTTCTTTCCATTCCTTCTTTTCATTCTTATATCATTTCATTTTCGTGATGCTCAATGAACCCGATTATTATTATTGTTATTATTATCATTATCATCATCATTATATGTTGCGATACTTTCCATAACATCATTATCGTTATCAGTGTTGCAATCATTTATACAAGAATATGGATAAAACCATGAAAGTGAAACAAGCTGAGTTTATCGCGGCAACGAGAAGGAAGAAGATTGCTTCAGGGTGAAACTTTTCTTCTTTTAATTTAAACGAAATTAAATTTCGCAGAAAAAAAAGTTAAACCATGAACCATCATGATAACCAAAGTTATCAGCCATTTGATGGTAAAAAAGATTAAACATAAAATGAATGCAAAATTGAAATTCAACTGGAAAAGACTCGAGACTGTGAAGCAATTGAAAACAGGGAGTGAAAATAAAGGGAAATGTTGCTATTTGATAAATTGTAATGAATCATTTTCTGTATCATTTCAGCTTAAATAGCAAAGGAAAGCATGAAAGATGAAAGAATAGAAGAAATGAAAGAGAAAACCATTCGGACACTAAATTACTTATAGCAAGTAATGGCATAACGAACAATAAATTATGGCCATGAAATTTTCCATTAAATTTTCGACATTAAATTCTTTTCCAAGAAGAGAAACTGAAGTCGAAATAAATTTCATCCAAATTATTGATTATTGAAACTATTGAGTGAAGGCGACGAAAGCAACTAAGACTAACCAAAGTTGAAGAAAGCGTTTCATGTAAATTTCATTTCGATTTCACCTGAAACCCGAAAGATTGTCGAAGTAAAAAGGAAACGATTTTCGCACAAAACATTGACAGTGACTATAAGCGATAAAATGATGATTCAATTTAGTGCAACATTAAGTTATATTGTGGAGTAAATTGTTAACTAGATGATAAGGTAACTGGAATGAAATGTTATTATTCATTGTGAAAACCCTCTTTATCTTCACTCTTTCCTCGCCCTTTTCAGCTGCAAACAAAAAGAGGTTCAATGTTAGAGGGCGATGCAGATGATGGGAGGAAAGGATGAGGAGAAAATTGGAAAGTAAAAAATGATGAACAAAATTTTGAACAATCTTCTTCAATTGTATTCAATTTGGGTGCATTTAATGATTGAAAAGAGTTGCTCACAAGAGTTTGATTGAAAATTTATTTCATCTTTACTTCAACACAGTCATTTGACATCTTCACAAATGTAATCATTTTCTGTTCTCTTCCTCATCATCATCAGTCAATCCTGAACATTATCATCTTTTCTCCTCGCCATGTATTTGGTTTCTCTTCAACTTCAATCCCAAAGGTTTTCCTTTGCTCTCTCCTTCATCATTTATCGTCCAATATTTCAGCCTTTTTTCTCCCTGCGAACAGAAAGGAAAGCAAAGAAGAAGAAGAAGAAAAAAGTTCTGGCTTTTGATTCAGCTTATTTCAAATCTTTTCACTCTCAACAAAAGGATATGAAGGGTTTGACTTGAAGGTTTAACCTTTCATTGAATCTCTTTCTTCATCGTCTTCTTCTTTCGATAGTTTTTTTTTCTCATGTCAATATCATTGCCGAGTTGAATCGGTTCACGCTTCATCTTGAAACCTATTAAACATGAGAGGGTAAATCAGGGAAGAAAAAGTCTCTCAGATAAATAAACTGTGATGAAGATGAGGTTTAACATCTTCGGTGAAAAATGATGCAAACATTAGTTCAATTTAACAAACAATATAAAGCATATAACAAATGATATTTTATATACAATTTTTTTCCTTCTCCTTCTTTCCCTTCATCTTCATACAGTTCAATATTTGCTTTGGTGAAATGGCCATTTCTGCGTCCAAATTTAGTCCACATTTCTTGTTGTCTCAGGTTTTTTTTCCTTCCAACATCAAACTGAATGAGCAACAGAAACACACACTTTTACACCTTTTCTCATCCATAACTGGTTACCTTTTCATGTGACTAAAGCCTTTACATTTAACGGTTAACTTTCCAATAGAGTCAACTGATTTGCTTTTATTTACTCATTGATCCATTACATTTTCCGATGGTTAATAGTTTTTCATTATTGATCATCATTCCCATACTAATCGCCACCTTTTCATTTCTCTTTTTATCAACATTTTTACATTCCATTTTCATTCTCATCTTTACTTTTAAATTGATCACATTTTTCATCGCTAAATTGCTATTTAACTGGCAAACATTCAGCTCAACATTTTACCAAAACATCAAATAATTAAACTAATATTCAACTCTTTTTTTACGGTCAATTGAGGTTCACTTTTAAGAGTTGACCTTTTTTTCTCTGTTTATTTATGTTCACTTCAACTCAACTTGAATTAAACCCTTTTTCAATGGTTAATTGTTGCTGTTAAATTGTTTAAATTAATTTTAATTTGTTGAAAGAAAGTTAATGAGAAAAGTTGAAAAGCTGAAAAATTTGATGAAAGGAATAAAGGCTTTTACTTTGAGTTTAACCCTTTAAAGCCATTAAAACCAAGTCCATTTATGCGATTAAAAAAATTTATGACAGATTTCGATGGCTTTTTGTACAGTTACGGGTTCACACAGAGCTCGTTATAAGTATTAATACAAAAAGGTTACATTATTTCAATAGATGTTTTATGAAGGCTAATCAAAGTTTGTTGTTTATTAGTCGTTTAAGATCAAATAAATGACACTCTTTCCAATGAGAATTGGATTTTCCTCAGAATTGCGCGATTTTCATTCTAAGATCATTTTTTCGAAAACTGCGTCCAAATTGCAAGAGCGAAATTTACTTTTCACAGTTTTCTGGTTTATATTTGAAATCCTGGTTTTTGTCAATTCAATGTTAACTAGTAGCTGTTACTTAACTGCTAACTATTAATATATTAGCTCAAGAATAATTGCCAAAATGAAGAATTATAAAGACCGAAAATCCTTCAAAATGGATAAAAATATGGATCCATTGCTATTCAAGAAGCGTTGCAATGCGATCTTATCTGTCGATCATAAAATGTTTTAATTTCGCAAATGGACAATATTTTAATGCGTTTACAAGTTGATCAACTCTTGACTCTTGACTACCGATGTAAAGGTTTTGTATTCATTTTTTGCTTAGATTTTAGATAATGTTGAGAGCACAATTTACTGGCTTAATAAGCATATTGAATCACTTTGATTAACTTTGGTTAATGGTTTAAATGATAACAATGTTAACAATAAATCAAAATTTGCAGCCAATTCGGTTTCATGTAAAGTCAATCAATCATCATCAGCTGATTGAATTAGAGCCAAAAACTGTTCACATTTTTATTATCACACATTATCAAGTTAAATTACTTCCAGATGAGTTATTAGAGTATTAATCAATCTTTCAATTATTGTCAATCAAGGCATCCATCAAACATCTTGAATCGATTAATATTTCAAAATCACAATTAAAAGTTTGAAAATCCTTTCCAAATATTTGATTTTCCCGACTTCCAGCTCAAACCTCAATCTTTTTTGCCAAATTTAACTTTTACAAATCAATATTTTAAAATTGATTTTCAATCAAGCTTCTGATTCTCTCACTGTTTTGATCATTTTTAGTGATTTATTAATTTTCCACTTTATTGCAGAATTAAAAGTCTTCTCAGCGAAAAATAATCGATATCAAAAAGATGAAGAAATTGAATTAAAGAATATCAATGAGTGATTTGATTAGTAACTACTATAATATTTAAGTCTATTTCACTTTGGTTTCTTTAATTTGGTTTTATTCTTAATTGGTTTTTCTTTAAGAGTTTTGCATAGAAAACTCAGATTTCTAGTTCTTCTTCAAGTCCAAAATCCAGCATTATTTGAGTGTTTAAATCACAAATAAAACGAAGTGTATCGATGTAAATTAAATAAAATTAAATTAAAATTAAAATACTGTTAAAAGAAGACAAAGCATGATTGAGTTTTTTTCATGTGTTGCCATCTATTGGTTTTAACATCTATTCTGATACAGTTAATTTTATTTAAATTTTCATTTTTATTTTAACCAATTTATTATGATTCAATTGAAATAGTCTAAACTAATTTTGATTTAGAATGTAGAAACATGTCAAGATTTCAGATGAGTTAATTGAGGAAAGTATCATCCCAGGACTGATTTCTGGCGTCATTTTTTGTAACATTTTTTATTTCATAGCTTACAGAATCTTTAAAGCTATGAATTCCCAGAAGTTTATTTTGATAATACTAAGGGCTTACACTAGTAAAATAACATATGCTTTTCACGTGAAAATGCATCTGAATCCAATGAAATGTATCTTAACATTTCGTTCTTGAACTAACTCACTACTTCCAACTGTTTTTACGGAATCAAATTAATTCACCCCTATTTGTTGAAACATTTGAACAAAAGTGTGAATTCAGTAGCAATCTAGTGAATTAGCCATGTAAATGTATCCATGAATTATATGTCCATGTATCCATGAATAGCCTGTGAATGATTAGCTAGTTCAAATACGAAAAGGAAGGTGCTTTCAGGTTAAAAGTCCACTTTACTAATGCTAAGTAATCTACAAAATGCGTCTTAAATTAGATAACAGCCCCTTCATTGCGCCCTGGTGTTGGGAAAATTGTAAATTTTAACTGCCATTTAATGGTTTCTCTTTGTTTTTACCTGCTTTTTCTTAACAAAACGATTAACAATGTTAATTAACCAGAGTTGAGGACAATTAATATTAAGTAAGTATTAACTATTAAAGCAAGAAAGTGAATAAATTATAAGTCCACATTCATTCAGGCTTATTTGCAGCAAATTGACTAATTTTCTCTTTTTGTCTCATTTTTTACTCTTCCTGCATACTTTTAAGATGTTTATTAGTCTCATTTATTGATGCCAAGGAAATTGAAGATGAATGAATCAAATCAATATGGGTGGACATTATAATGTAAGTTGATTAATTGATAAGAATTATAACAATAATGATTACATATTAATATTAATAATAATAGGGACAGGAAGAAAGCTAGTGTATCACCGGAGGCTCAATTTTGCGAATTATGGTTTGTGTAAGAGGATGGATGGTCTAATAAAAGAGGAGGACGGGGAGGTGGAGGAAGATGGAAGACGAGGATGACCAAAAAAGAAAATGAAAGAGCAAGAAATTGACACAGTATCTTAATGGTTTCTCCTTTTCTTCATCAGAAAAGCTAATGATTAATAAGTTTTCATGATCAATACTTTGTAAGTAAAACCTTGATAAATGAGTTTTTACCCTTTTTCCCCTTTTTTGCCTTTACTTTCAATCAGATTGATGATTCTAACCATTTAAATGATGACCTAAAACACATTTCATCCTCATCATCATCTTCATTTTCTAGTCTCATCTTCAGTCTTGCTGTTGTTCATGTCTTAGTAATTTGTCTTTTGTTTTTCAACATTTTCGCCATTTTCAGGTCAACAAATTTTATATTTGCTTTCAATATTAGTCTTGTTATTATATTTTCATTTTTATTATCATGATATAAACTTGTATTTGTCAGGCTATTGGTTATTGGTTATTTATTATTATAATCATTACAGATATTTTTTTTCTCCTTTTGTTTTTCCATTTATTGAAGCAGAAATGTTGAAAACAAAAAGGCAAGCAAGATTTAAAGATGAGAAAGAAGTGATCATCTTCTCGATAATAACTGATCAAAGATTTTTTATCTTCCTATTCTAGACAAGCAGGAAAAAGATCTGTATACATTTCAAAGAATCTATCTTTTATCTTCATGGATGGTGTCAAGAATGAAAAAGATAAGGAGAAGGGCAAAAAGCAGAGGAAAGGATAGAGAGGAAAAGTTCATTTCAAGAATGAATTTAATCGATATATCGATGGAGATGATGACGAAAAAGAAGGAAAAAGAAATGAGATTAATCTAGTTTGATTTTTCTTGTAATCAGTATCATCTTAAAGATCTTTGGATATAAATGTTAACCATGGTTATACATGTATTTCCTTCTATTCAGACTGAATATATTTTCAAGATTTGTCTGACGTCTAATCATCAACACCATCTTTTTCATCATCTGATTTCTGAACACATCATTACATTATCAACTTCATTGGTCACTTTATTGCTTTTTTTGCTCCATAATGTCAATAGGATTTTTTTTCCTTTCTGCTTCTCTTTTCTGCTGAATCAGGTGAATCAATGGACTACAACAATTTAGCCGATGGCAATTAAAGGCAGTTAAAAAGATTGAGTTAGATGTATTAAAATAGTCTGGAGGACAAAAAGAAGATGTGAGAATAGAATGCGATTAGAATGATTAGGTTTGATTTGATTCCTTGCTGTGGCAAGTTGCACAATAAATATAGATATAAAAATAAGATGAATGCTTGTTGATTGTGCATGTTGACAATGAAAGGAATGAGGATAAATGATTTTCTTCTTTTGCCTTCTCCTTCCAATTTATTAAAATACAAGCAATATCAACAAGAATCACCACTTTTGCTCTTTTTTTCAATCCTGCTCTTCAATATCCAAGAATATCCTGTAATTGGAACGGCAAAATTTAACAAAATTCAAAGAAAGAAGAGACAAGAAAAGAAGATGATGATAAGGAAAAGATAATGAAAATAAAATAGACGGAGATGAGAGGAGGAAGAGGAGGAGGGGGAGAAAGGATAATCAAAGAAGGAGAAAAAATTCTGAAAAGAAGCCAAAAAAAGGTTACATTGCAAATTGAAGTCAATCCGATGAACAATTTTCACCCTCCACAGTTTTTCCATTGATCTTTTTCTTAAATCTTTCTTATTCACAATTCAACTTCTTTTCTTCTCTCTCATCGTTATTATCATCATCTGCGTCTTCATCTTCGTCTTCATCATCATCGTTTTTTTCCTTTGACTTATTATATTTCTCTTCTCCTGCTTCATCACTTTTTTATCTCCTTTTTTGCTCCTCAATCGATTCCAGGTATCACCATTACCATCTTCCTCTCATCCTTTTTTTACTTGCCTTTTGTGCAGAAAAAAGTTGTAAAGGTAAAGAATCACTTTCAATAGATCACAACATCCTTTTATCCATTTAAGTGTTAAACTATTGCCACTCTGATAGTGAAGAGAGCTTCGATAAAATGGTGTGTTGGTGTCAATTTATTTGGATTATTTTACTCCTTCTTTAGTAATAAAATAGGCCTGTTAAATTTGATTACTTGTAATTCCTTTACTTTTTTGGTATTGAATGTATTTCTCAGGGAAAAAAGAGCAAAAAGTTTAACAGTTAAGATACTTTTTTGCTTCTTCCCAACAACTTAATAGTAACATATATTTATGTATTGAACTGTGTAATCTTCTTGTTTTTTATGGTAAAAATGATGAAGAAGAAAATTGAATTTATAATAATCTTCTGATGCATTTACTTTAATTCACTGTTAATAGGCAATATCTTGAACCTTTCTTTTCAAAACATCTAATTTCTCATTGGACTCATTGATGGATAATATGATTAGTGAAAAGCGATAAATCATGAAAATGTAAACTAATAAGGTTTTCGATTAGTTCATCATGACGATGATTATAAGTGATGAGGTTTGTAGTCAGAAGAAAGGTTTAACTTCAATAGGTTCCTTGGACAATTACTTTAATCAATCTAATTCACTTTCTTGATCCCAAATTAATTATTTAGCCGACATAAGTTTGATTAGTTAACAGGAGTGAACATCTTGTAACATATTATTGACTCGACTCTTTGGTTTACATTTATTTATACACAACTGTAATCCAGGAAATTCAATTATCACAGCGGATGCTTTTCTTTGTTGAATGGATATAAACCTCTTATTAGTAAAATAATAATAACAATATGCTTTAAATTCAGTCATTTGTGTTAATTAAATATCACTTTGTATTAATTAACTCATAAAAATCTGATCCAATGATATCTATGACAGTTGAGAATCAATGATGGGCAGGAAAATATCTATAAACTTTCAATAGAAAAGTTAAATTTTCCTGCTGTCAATGATAAACACATTTTTTCAATATTATTAATTAACAAAATCAAATAAAATCTTTTCGAGTTTTTTCAATGATATTTTTGATGAAAAATTCACCAGCTTTGTACGATGATCGAACCAATGGCCCACTTGCAACATAAAGGAATCCTAATTTTTTAGAATAATCTTCCCAAAATTTAAATTTATCCGGATCAACATGAGTGACCACTTTAATATGTCTTTTTGTGGGCTGCATATATTGACCAAAAGTCACCACATCAACGTCGTTTTGCCGTAAATCGTCTAAAACTGATTTGATTTCATCATCGTTTTCTCCTAGACCCAGCATTAAAGATGTTTTTGTTATGACTGGTTTGCCTGATTCAGAACGAACCTTTAAAAGACAGAGTAAATCGGATTAGAAAAAACTGAAAATGAAAAAATGAAAATTATTACCTTTTTAGCATGTTTAAGTACTGTCATTGATTGTTCATAATTAGCTCGATGATCTCGAACATGTCTTTGTAACTCTTTTACAGTTTCTAAATTATGTGCATAAACGTCCAGACCAGACATTGCAACTCGCCCGACTGCATCAAGATCTCCACGAAAATCGGGAGTTAAACATTCAACATATAACGATGGCATCATCTGTTTAATTAATTTGACAGTTTCTGCAAAATGGTTTGATCCACCATCGGGTAAATCATCGCGATCGACTGAAGTTAACACTACGTAGCTCAATGACCATTGCGAAATTGCTTTAGCTGTGTTAAAAGGTTCATTTGGATCAGGAAGAGGCGGTTTTCTTGATGTTTTCACTGAACAAAATCGACAACCTCGAGTACAAGTGTCACCAAGAAGCATAATTGTCGCTGTTGGCGTATTTTCTTTGCCTCCACTCCAGCATTCACCAATATTGGGACATTTTGCTTCTTCACAAACTGTATGCAAATTTAATGACCTCAAATTATCTTTTAAACGATTGTAGTTATTTCCCATTGGAATATTCTGTTTCAACCATGACGGTAATCTTACATGGTTACGTTTATTCGGTAGATTTGTTGAGGATAACTCTTCTGACTTCAATTGCTCCTTGAGCTTTTCCAAACGCTGATAAGAGCTTGATGCTGCTGTAGATTGAGTAGAAGATGAGCCATTCCTAACAGATTGTGAAGTTTTGACTGTTATTGAGCGTAGATTTTGTTCAACAATTAAATTTTGAAAACATTTCGATTGATTTTTTATCAATAACATAATTAAACAGTAAATTAATTGACTAAATTGTCACTGGATAATTGAACACAAAAATATAACCCAAACAGCTGATCAAATCAACATCATGCGTAGTTGCTAAGTGATTACCGAGACTAGACAACAAATCTGCATTCAAATTCAATTAAATTTACTCGAAATAACGCTTAAGTTTTCGCTTCGAGTAAATGCATTCAGCAAGACTATCAATCAACTCAGGCAACCAAAAAAATTAAGCAATTAAATACGATAGAGATCAAATTGGAACCTCAATTGTTGACACACTGTTCAAACATTTTAAATCAAGCTGAGTTATCTTATTGACGCTGAAGTTTAATGAGCCAGTTTATCAATAGAACAATGGATGTTCTTTGATTTGTTTATGATTATGTAGATTTATATTTGTGCTTAATTACAATATTTGTTAGAATCAGATTAATTTAAAATTTATTTTTGTTCTGAAATTTGATTCAAGCTTAGCGGGTTAAGTCCTTTTCTTAGATCTGTAGATGGCGCTTAGTTTGTTGCATGTTTTAGTAAATCTGGTTTCCGCTTCCTAAGTATATTATTTGCGATTTGGTTTGGTTCTTAGTTTTTTAATTGTTAAAATTAATTTAATTTAATCATGGTTGTAAGTATTTTGTATCTTTGTTCTTGTTCTTTTTATTTACAGTTATTAACCTTTTACTATCTGTCTTTTCATCTTCAATAGGTTACTAAAACCGCAACTAAGAAAACCTCAGGTAAATCTTCCACTGGTAAAGGTGGCAAGAAAAAGAAGGTCCATTGTAAATTCATCCTTGACTGTAGCCGGCCACAGGAAGACGGGATTCTCAATGCAACTGATTTCGTAAGTGTTCATTTTCGTATTGTTCTCACTTATATTATAGATGAACGGAAGATCGAGAAAGGTGCTTTCTTGAGGTCTTTTCTTATACCCTTTGAATGCTATTACTTCTCGTAGATTAATTACTTCTGAACCATTCCATGCACTAGTATCTAGATCATTTAAACTGGTGATCGGTTCAGGTACAAAATGAATATGGTTTTCATGTTATCCACTCTTTAGCTATACTCTTCACTTATACCTTTCAACGCATTTTATGTTTTTACGTTATACTTTGTCTAATTGTTTCATTTATTTTCCTATCTGTCTACAGGAAAAATATTTACACGAAAGGATCAAAGTCAATGGTAAAACCGGTAATTTACAAAACAACGTGGTCATAGAAAGAAACAAGGCTAAAATTATTGTAACGACCGAAATACCATTTTCCAAGAGATATCTCAAGTATTTGTCGAAGAAATATTTGAAGAAGAACAACCTTAGAGATTGGTTGAGAGTAGTTTCTTCGGCTAAAGATTCATACGAACTCAAATACTTCCAGATCAATAATGAAGAGGATGAAGAAGAAGCATCTTGATTGGATTATACATCTTGTAATTGGTAATAAAAGTAATTGACACTATCAAATGAATGTCCCTGCTTGTTATTTCATTTCTTGATACGGTTTAACTTAAAATGCAGGGTGTACATTTGAATTATCAATTATCTAACTCATAACTTACCAAAATAAGTTCGGGGTTGTCAACTTCCCATGATTTCTAAGTACTATTAGTTTTGTCTCACAATCGGTTTGTGAGGAACTATTGTATTGATCACACATGACTGTGACCGAAATATTTGGACCTAATTTATTCTTTCATCGTAATGTTTTAGAAACCTTTCTCATTCGATGAACATTTGTTGAATTTCTAAATTCAGTTATATTCCCAACTCATTGACTTTACCTGGTAACGTCGCCATTGTGATTTTCGAGTTAATTTTTAAGAAAACAATATTTCATGTAATAATTGTGTTCAAAACCTTGACTTAGAAATGCTAAATTTTATAATTTACACTTTTGTGTAATTTATTTTTCAAAAATCAATTTTAAAATATATTTATACATCATAAAAGTAGGGGGAAATGTACACCTTTTGCAATTAACTTTGGTTTCTTTTTTTCATACATTGCCGTCATTATCGTGAAGCATGAACACAGTAGATCTTCATCAATCGTTAGTTGCTACCAATAGTTATCTTAGAGTTTGCTTTTCAATATCATTGGCTTATCTTGATGGTAATAAGTTAAATGGGCGAATAAATAATCAAGTAATCCTAATGTACAGAAGATTATTCATCATTATCTTTTGATTCATGTAAAGCACATGGAATCGAATAATCCTGACTTCAAACATGCCAAATCATACAATGAAATCAAATCATTATTGGCTGTTGAAATTGCTCTGAACATTATTGTTTTAAACTCTTTTCATTGATTATTCCAATCAATCTTGGTCAAATTTTATCAACACCTATGAGAGGCAAAACTAATGAAGCTTGAAAACCGATGCCAGCGACTCTTGCCAGTTTTCAGCGGTAAACTCGTTTTAACAGGTAAGACTCTCTTCGATGTCTCCTCTTCACTTGTGATTACTTTTTTACTTATTAACGTAACATCGGTCTCAACCTTTTCTGTTCTATTTATAGTTCGTCGGAATGATCGCCCCTTCACCTTGGTTTTTGTCGCATTCTGAACCTGCCTCTGTTGTGATATGGATTCTTTAATTTTCATGATTATTTGAATAGTCGTTTGAGCCACCTCCTCTGGTGTTGCATCTCGATCTTCCAACATTTTCCAATCACCTTGATCAACTACATGAGGTTTGTCAAAAACTTTCCTGGGAAGGTAATATTTACCGGATGCAGCACCACCTAATTGTGAAAAAGATGGACAAATATTAGATTATCAAACAACTAAAACCAGATTTTACCAAATGATTGCATGACTGTTTTAGCAACACATATTATGCTATCACAACTTGCCTGTGCTGCTTATTGGTATAACATAATGATCATTCCAGATAAATTCTTGTGCCTCACGAGCTGCCTCTGGTCCTCCTTCAATCAAAATACAAGTATCCAATAATCTGGCAATCGCGGTGTCTCTTTCTTTCATAGATTCGCCTAAAAACAATGTTTCACCATATGAAAGGGATTGAAATGATCCATCATCAAGCTGTTTACATTTGTCACTAAAATCCTGGAAAATTATAAAAGATATAATCAAACATGTGAATTATAAGCAGATAGCAGAAAGCGATTGTAAAGCGATTTCATAAATGGCTCCTTGCTGTTTATTCATTACTAATAATTCTTTCCTGGAAAAATGACGAAATGAATGCAGAAAATGTCACCGTTTTTATCATTCAACTAATTCATCAATGTAACAAAGATAAAATGAAAGGAAGTGTAGAGTTGTAATTATCACTGAAAATTATTGATTTATCAAATAATGACAAGATTGTAGCAAGTTGCACCCGGTTTGATATTTCTTAAACTTGTACTTACACTAGCATCTTTTAGAGGTAAAACATGAACAACTGAGGATCGGAACTGGTTGGTATAAGCTTTACGATTCTTAGGAGCATCTCGCTTGCCTTTTTCATCGAAAAAAGATTTAGCTAATAGATGACTGGCTCCGTAGAAACCACAAGTGACAACCGTTAATCCATCTACTTTAGTCAATTCTTTACCAATTGCTTTACACAATAATTCAGTCCGTTGACTTGTAACCGAAGTACTTCCAATTATGTAAACACAGGTATCTAAATCGGGTAAATTTTTCTTCATATAGTTGAGAAGATATTGAATTTTGGCTTCTTGAAGTTCCCATGCATCAGTCTTGGCACAAGGATCTAAAATACGATTGATTCGTCCTTTAAGTACATCCAAGAAACAAGGGCTATTAACATCCTAATTGGTAAACATTTAGATAAAAAAGTTAAAGAGAAAAGACAATTAGAAAAGGTGTAATGTTAACATTGCATGAGGGGTTTGTAAACACTTTGTTTTCTTGATTGATGTTTCAAAGCAATGTTTTCAGTTTTAATCACAATTCTCTACTTCTCTCCCACTTCACCAGATAAAATTGGTTTCATACTTGGATAATAAATAAGTGCGCCAATGTTGAAGTAATAACAAATGTATTGGTCAAAAAGAGTGAAAATTAACATTCGATCAAATCAAGGCAAAGATCTCTAAATTTTTCTATTTTTACAAAGATCAATGAAACAGATTTAACTTTGATCTCTATTTCAATCAATTATGTCAAATTTTTATCAAAAAGGAAGATCAATTTGGTTTACTCAATCTCTCATACAATTACTATTTTGTCACTTTGTACAGAGTTGTTGATGATTAGATATTTCCACCTATGAATCAACAAAATATTATCAAGAATAGTTGACAATTCAGACTAAACAAATTTGTCGTATAATAAGAGGAACTCACACGTTGGATCGGTGTGATTATATGGATAATTATAATAAACATTTCTGTTCCCTGAAAGTTGCGATTAGCTTTTTTGTGTCGCAAAAGCTTCATGGTTAATGCTGCTTTTTTGATAAATCAAGCTTATCAAAATCTTGAAGGCTAGCAATTATAAGTTTAAATTAGTGAATAAAAAACTCTAACACATGAATTTTCTTCTGAATTGCACGGCTCATTCAAAAAAAACTATTGAATATCACTTTTTGATGAAATTAAAATTGAAATTAATGAGTAAAAAAGTTATATCACTTTCAGAAAGGTTTGCTATGATAACCTGAATAAGATAATCTTTCAAACATTGATGAATGATTAGACTAGCAAGTCATATGATCATCATAGTTTTATTTATGTTACATAATTAAAGCGATAATTTATACTAGCTGTACTAATAGAAAAAATTCAGTCTGGATATTGTTTTTTTCTGAATTGACGTAAACTAACATGTTTGTTGAGATAAATTATAAATTGGAGGAATAATATTGGCGGCAAGAAGGATATAAATAAGCAATATAAAACTGTCTTTTGTGATAATTTGCCTTGAAACAATGTATTATTAAGGCTTAGAAAAGATTGGCATCAATTTGATATAGAATCGCCTAGAAACTAAGTTGAAATATGAATGGAAAAATGATTCCTGATTCTTTGGTGAAAACATAAAGAAAACAAAATCTTACCAGTGGAAGTTCATCTCTATGAAAATTACTAAACCACGGTGGAGGTGAAACATCTTCAGCTCGAACCAAAATCATTGGTTTCCTTTGTTCACAATAATAAACATGTTGCTGAGATGTTTTAGAATTAAAATAAGCTTTCGAAGCAATGATGATTACCGCTCCAGCATTGCGCACTTTGCTATGAAATTCTTTGAACTTTTCTAGTTTTTCTGGACCAATGGACTGTTGAGCTGAAACCGTTGAAGTTTGCCTTTGAACCGGCTTTTTTTTATGGGCGAAATCAATGTTAGGATCAACAGGTAATGAAACTGGACGCTTATTTCGTCCACCGTGAGTATTGTGAGTCCAAAGTCCTTCATTGAAACTAGACTCGTGAACACCTTCTTCAATGGTTGGTAAATAAGACGGTGTCATTGGTGTTAAATCGCATTCCTCTGTGATCTCAATTGAAGTCCAAACATGAAGATCATGCTGCCCAAGAAAAGTCTTAATCTTGTTAACTAAGGCTGCTTGAGTAGGATGAGCTGAGATAGCAATTAACCGATGATCTGTAGGTTCACTGGGTTTGCAGATGGATTCAGTGTCTCGAGGTATCTCTTTACAAATCTCTTTGACCAATGCTTTTAACCAAGGACGAGGCCAAACTTTACCGTCTTCAATTGAATTATTCCTTTCTGGTTCATAATCTACATCAAGTGGTTTCCAAGGCTTACATTGCATGGTAGCAAATTGGATGGCTAAACATTCTGGTGGCCAATGGTCGAGAAAATTTATTGGAATGATCTTTTTGTTTAACAAATCAGCCAATTTAACTTCACGGTTGGTCCATTGAGTTCGCCCGTAAAGTTGAGTTATCAAGGGAATGAAAACTTCACAATTTTTAACAGCTTCATTCAAATCATCGGCCCAATCAGTTCCAGTTCGTATCTCATCTTTATCCAAATATACCGAATACCCGTTTGATACTAATTCAGCTTTCAAATCAATCGCATATTGATAAGCCTCTTGGCGACAGTAGCTAATCATAATCGTTTTACCAGTGCTTTTATTTTTCTTGCTTACTTTCAATTCAATCATTGGTCGGTTACGTCGGAATGTTGTTCTTCTCCTGAAATAAGTAAAGGAAAAAAGAAAAAGAATTGAGTTTTCATAGAATAATAATTGACCAGAAAATATAATATGCGAACATCAACAAAATTCAATCAATGGCAAAAACAAGCTGATTTGCATTTTCCGATGAGATTAAGTTTCCTATTGAGACTACTTAAAATAATAATAAACTACTTGAGATTAAATTGCTCCGATTAGCTGGTCAAAATGTTAATCAATCATTTCAATAAAGATTGAACTAAAAATTTATCAAGTTGACAAGGGCTATTTTTCAATAATTTTTACATCTATTTATAACTTAATTGTTTATTTGGATTGGTTCAAACACCAGAAAAGTTTAGTTTTAGCATAATATGTTAACTTGATGAGTTGATTACTACTTGCCAGTTGAGTTATGGATTATAATATTGAAAGCCTGAATAGTTACAAGAACAAATTTAAGAACCAGTTTTATCTGGAGAATCATCATTCGAATAAATCTAAATTAGTTTTGGTTTAATTTCCATAAATGGTTACTCAGAACAATAAAAAATGTATAAAGCATTAGACAAGAACTAATCAGTAGACAGTCTAAATGACGATGGGTAATTAAATAGCGTCAATTCTTACAAGAATTCAAGATTCTTGATGAGCCTCATAATTTAGTGATTAGAATCTTATCAACAGAATAAGAATTCATCGTACAGCCTAACATTACCTCAAATTTATTGATTAAACGAATGTTGAAACATTCAAAATGAACACTAAATCAAGATCCGTCTATTAATGTGACAATTGTATTTAATTTGATGAAGATCATTGGATTACTATTAAGATGTCAGCTAAACAATCAAAGAGTAATCATTTTATGAATATTATCATCTTCGATTCATCCCTTTTCAAGTATGATTGATAAAGCATAATTAGTTGATTTAGACCGCAATCAAAGCATGTAATCAATGTTGAATCTGAATTACTATGTTATCCAGGTAATTTTAACACAGATCTTTGAACAAGTACAAATTAGTATATTTTACTTGATGCATCTTCCGCTATTTTTCAAATCATGTAAATTGTCAAGGTTAATGATAAACGATTCAAATAGTCAAAACAAAGGATATGGAATTTGATTATAATTGAAACAAAAAAACCAATTGTTATCGTCATCAGCATCATGCATTAGCATCATTACAATAATCATTATTATAGATGAATGAAAAGTCCAAAAAAAGATAGCAATTGTTCTTGATCAATAACAATAAAGGACAATTTAACTGATAAGACTTGGTCTTTTCCATCTATATTGAATCACTCGTTGATTGTTGATCACTTTTGTTTCCATTTTAGTCTCAAAATGTTCTGTTGGGGCTGAACAAGAGCCCGAATCTTGATAATAGTAATTATATTGGTTACAACAATTATTGGCAACAAATGCTTCCGTAGGTGACTGGTTAAAATGCAATCACAGGTCGATGGGTTGATAATCATTTGAAGATGAGAGCTAATTTGCTTCTCTTAACTACTCATTTAAAATAAACATCTCTGGAAAGGTTAGCTCTTTAATAAGTACTAGTCAGTAGACAGTATCAACAACATCCTTAAATGTTGTATCTGATAAATAGAAATGTAATTCATCTCAATGATAAGGAATAAACACTGTGGAATCAACGGTATCAAGATCGGCAATCGAAAATTGTTAACTGTGGAACTAGAAAAGGTAAAGAATCAACAAATTCTAAGAAATGTATTGTTTGATCAAGGAACATTAATCTTGAAGGAAAGGTAAGATTTTACTGTATGTTAGTGAGAAGGATGAGGCTGAGGAAGATGGTGAATGAAGGTGAAGTAGATGATATATATTGATATTTCAAGGATGAAAGTGAGACGCTCTACTTAAAGGTAAATTAAAGACTTTCTTAAGGCATTTGAATTGTTGTTCCTAAACTTTGCAATATACTATTAACATACAAGTTATTTTATATTTTTTGATTGCCTTTTGAATAAGCATAACTTGAAGTACAATCTGGTTATTGAACACAAGACTGAGTGTGAATAGCCTTAGGGTTGGTATCGGTAGAGAGTTATTGGGAAAGCTATTGATAGCTTTTCGTTTTACAGATAAATAAATTTATCTGACTGAGTAAATTGGGTAAATATGGAAGTCTTTTCATCATCAAATTCATTATCAGAAAAAAAACTTTTAATCTGCCTTTTTCTCCTTCATTAGTAACATTTGAGTTTAGGTTTCATATTCTGGAACAGCCAGGTTATACTAAAGGCTAACTCGTAAAACAGGAAACTCTTTCTTCTCTCTTTCGATTATATGAATTGGAATGAAAGATTGACAATCGTTATTACCGATGCTTTATCAAAATCGTCATCGGTAAAACCCGCTTAAATACCGATGCAAGATTCAAGAGAAGAATTGAATTAAGACTTATTTCTCATTTCTTGATTTTTGCAAAGATTTTTTCTTTCTTTATAGTAACGTCAATCATCATGTTAACCGGGGTTGAATTAACTCTTTTTTGGGCAAACTTTCGCTCTTTCAAACATCAGGTTTCAGTGGTTTGGGTATGTACACAGGTTACTCTGAAATAAAGAAAAATACTTTTTATATGTATGCATTACAATCATCTTCATCAACTTCACTTTTCCAAAGCATAATAATCATCGTTTTTGATTAGTTGGTCTCTCTTTCATTCTTTCTTGATTGAAGATCTTTTGAGAAGTACTAACCAAGAGTTGATTATTTATTACCATCATCATTGTTTGTGTGTAACATAGTTAACCTTGAATTTCCGGCTAACCTTGCTAAATTGATTGAGAGGGGTTTTGGAGAGGAGTAATAGGGTTTTTTGTATCTAGCAGAAGAAAAAGTCAAACAAAACAAAAGCATAAAATGGGGAGAAAAGAAGGAGTAGGTTCAATGGTGGCGGGCAATTTAGAAATAATTGACAGTCAAAAGTAGAGACACGTGTAGAAGGTAAAAGCAAATGTAACACAATGAAGATGGACGATGAAAATGATGAGAGTGATGCTAATGGAGAGGGATATGCACGACAAGGCCAGCTAAGGAGTTGAAATGGATATGTTGATGATGTTGATGAGATTTGATGAGTTTTGATGAGTTTTGATGGTTATCTTACATGATATTACGTTTTTTGGAGCTTCTGCGCCATGTATCAACTTTCCAACTATCCATTCGGTCATCTGTTGATGTTGGCGTGGTGACCATTTGTTTTCCTAACGATGTCAATTTACCATCACTTTCAAGGCCTACGTTGGAGTCTCCTCTGGCATCCTTAATGGCTGGACATGAAGATGTAAAAGAACCACTCAAGTTTGGTCTTAAGAGAATGTTTTGATTAACTAGTATATCCAGCAAGGTTAACTGGTCCTCATGAGATCGAACAACTGGCCATTCATTGCGATCAATGAAACGGTAGTCCAAAAATTTGGCTAATTTATTGCTATTTTCTGAATCCCGAAAAATGTCATCGAGTATTCTTCTGAGGTCACTTAAGGTACAATCATAGTTTGTGAAAATAGAACCAAGATATTCGCCTGAATCAGTTAGTACCCCTATTCTGGGTTTATCTAGAATGTAAATAATAAAAAAAGAAAATTATCAGTATATAAAATGACAATAAAATCACAGATAAAACATAGAGAGATGTGAACAAAATGCAACAGTGAGAGTGAAAAATAAAAGCTGGTGCATTGATTTAATACATGTAAACCAATTTGCTGTAGTTGAGTAGTCAAAATAATTACAGCAATACACACAAAACAAGAAACATCAATGTTACAAATGGTCGTTTAACTTGTCTTCAAGCATGCCAGAGCTTATTTTCAATTAAGTAAGAAAAGAAACACGATTGTTCTAATGACTGACTGGTAATATGCACAAAACTACTTCAAGTTTCACATAAATTCACATAATTATCATCGGAAGAAGCGAAAATTTAACTTACCATAAACTTTACGGATACAAATAATGTTTCTTTTGTTTATCAGGTTACAAAACCTTAATTTACATTCCTGAGATTTAGTCAGAGGCCATCTAGTAAAGGGTTAAGATGGGATAAAAGGGGAGAATAGGAAAGGGAAAAGAAAAAAGCGTTAAAAACTGAGAAACACAGGAAAGGCTGATTGATTGTTTGAAAAACAGTTTGTTATCAGATCGGCATAAATATTAATATCATTAGACCAAACAGTAGTTTATGTAAAGTCAGCAAAAATCATCTTATGCACAACATGACTAAAAGTGTTACTTTTTAATCTTTTCTATTTTCCCTAAATCAATTGAAAGGGCATGGGAAAATAATAGAAAAGGCTAAAGTAAATTTCATGGAATGACAATGATCAAGTTTCAAATTATGCAAAAGCTAAAAGTTACAAGTTGGGTTAATGATAAATGGATTGACTCAATCAATACATGTACAAGAGTTAACAAAAAAAATAATGGCTGATGAACTTGTTCAACATGATCTAAAAGAAAAAAACAGAAATGATTTGCATCAACCAGACAACATAGTTTAACATTACATTTTTGTTTCATTAAATTGGAAATTGGCTTTACTGTAAACTGTAAATGATTCAGGAGATGTTGCTAAAAATGATTATCAACGTAAATCAAACATGAAGCTACAAGTCTAGAGAATTTGGATTTTCTCTTAAGATTTTTTTCAATGAAAGTGAAATAAATTGAAGTTACCTCAAATTGCTACTAATAGCTTCAAGGGAAATACCTATTAACAAGAGGTGAATAGGTCGACGGTGAAGTTAACAATTTAGATAAAAATGAAAAAAATTGTTGGCCTCAAAACAAATTGAGATAATAGCGGAACTGACGTTAGTGACATCGATTTAGGAGGATGGAGATATTTGAAAGTTTAAAATTTCCAGTTCAAAAATTTTTCTCAACAACTGAGAAGAAGAAAATTGTAAATTACCCTTCTTTACTGAAGAATGCATAATTTTTAGGTAGATTTGTTATTTGTTCGGCTATTAGTCTTCTTAATTCATCAATAGACATTGATTCCTTGTCAACAACAATAGAACCCAGAAGGAGATGATTTTTGTACTCCAAATCAATCAGATCAGATGAACCACAAAGGTGTCGAATTATCATTCTTTCATCGACTAAAATTACACCAAAAACTTTTCTACAGGAAAAAGAGTCACGAGAAACCACAATTGAACCCGGTACTGTAGAGGAGGCTGAAGGAGAGGTTAAAGTTGAATGATGATGATTAAATAAATTGATGATATGTGAAGGTGGCTTGTTACTTTCAGAAACCACCATTTCGTTATTATTGTTACTGGTATGATTGTTGTTATTAATACTAGTATTATTAGCACTATTACTAATACAATTGGTATTATTAACAATTGGTGAAGTAAGTTGCATTCCCGATATTTGATGAGTAAACCAAAATGAAGATGAAAGCGATTAATATAAAATACAATAATTAAATAATTACAAAGAAGAATTAATCAGAGCCACCAAGACAAAGTTGTAACTAATGACTGAATAAGAAAGTTGTCAAATAAGAGACAAAGTAACAAAGCAAATTATTGACAGAGAAGACAATTAATTATCAAATAGAAATGAAAGAAAAAGTGGGAAAAATTCACAAGAAATTAAAATTATAATCAACTCTATTCGGTCATCCGTTTCACTATGACCAACAAAAAAAGAAACACTTTGTGATGGGAAAAAATGATGCTAATGTCGATGACACAAATGATGATGATGATAAAATGATGAAGGTGATGGTGATAGGTTCATGGTAATGTTGTTAGTGTTTTGATGACTATTACCATGAATGAAGGAGAGATCATGATGGAAGAGAGATGAATAAAGGGAAAAGAAGGAGAAAGAAGGAGAAAGAGAGAGAAACTGATTAAATGTGAGAGAGTTAATAGTTATTACTTATCGCCAAACATGTAACAAGTTGTTATCATAACAGTTAGCTTATAGCGCCATCTCATGTTCGTTATCGATCATAATTAAAGATTAACAAAGTCTAATTATTTGTTGAAATATTAATTTACAATCAATCAAAGAAGATTAGACGATTTTGGAATTTAAAATTATTCAATTTTAACTTTTATTGAATAATTTCATAGACAACATAATTGGATCTAATTGTGGTCCATCAAATTTCCGATTTTGATCCAATTGATATCTGCTTATGCTTAATACTTCCAATTAAATTAGCAAAATAATTGTTTTGAAAATTTTTATTCTGTTTAAAGATTGGAGATTCTTGAACATCTCAACCATTTAATAAATCATAAGGTTAAGGTTAACGATTTTGATTAAGTTTAATTTTAGCAACGCAAATTGTGATCAAATTGATTATTAAACATCAATTATCAGCTGGTTAAGGTTAATGTTAAAAGGATTTTAAGGTTTGGCAAAATTGATTGATTTTTTATTAATTGATAATTCAGTTTGTTCAAACAAGTAATCAATTTGGTGAAACATAATTCTAAATAATTGTTAAACCTTTTTATTTCTTTTTTAACCGATTTTTATATTCATTGATATTGATTCTGGTAAACAATTAAGTCAGCAAATTAGATAGCAATGTTTGAAAAATTGTTTGCGATTCAATATAAAATTCAATCAAAGCTTCTTGTTTTTAAGTTAGACTTTTGATATGATTGATTATTCTTGATTTAAAAGCAATGCGATTCGATTTGTGGTTAAACTTATTAGTAAATTGAATGATTGTGAGCAATAAATCTATTACTAACAGGTAAGTTCATCATTGTTAATGTTATGATTCAATTGTAAGGAAATAGATGTTGGCTTTTCCATCACATTTAAAGCAATTCAAACAAGTTACCGGAACAAATTAATAAAAAAACTCGTCGATTGATAATTTATGCAATTAAATGAGTCAACCTGAAGTAGCAATTACAATCATTAACTTGAAATGTTTAAGCATCTTGAAGATTCCTTTCATGATAAGCTGTTACAATTAATGCGTCAACTGTGATTGTTCATAAAAATTTGTATTTTTGCTTTTACTACATGGGAATTATTTCCAATCAAAATGTCGCTTGTTTCTGGGAAATTGTAAATTACAAAGCAGAGACAATTTTGCTGAGAAATTATTACGAATGAATCATAACTAGAAAATGTTACAATTGCATAGAGAAGCAAGTGAATTTAATATGACATTTAATTAACTACTGTAATAATTCTGGTTTTTGGTAAAATCAGATTGATTGTGAAAACATTGAAATCTGAATCAATCAGAGTCAACCGCGCTTTTCAAACAAGTGATAACTGTTGTCATCTTATTTAAAAAAAATCAAAACTGGGATATCAATTGTAATGCATTAAGTGCTGAGCCATTTGGCCGAATAACAGAGTTATAATTATAATTTAACCAGCTCGCACTTTTCCATTTGGTTGGTCGGTTTTTTCAATCCTTAAAGGTGCGTATAATCTTTTGTCCAGTTCAAGAATAGCTTGTCTAGCTCCTTCCCATGGGTTTGGTCCACTGAGACGATATTGGTATGAAACACAAGGTTTTGTTAGACAGCTGTACCAAAGAACTGGATCAGTTAATGCCAGTTTAGTCATATTGGGTTTAGCACCGATGAAAGAAGCAATTTCGTCCATGTAAGGTATCCAATGAACCTCAATTGTGTTTCTTGGACTTGCATAGAAAAGTTTGTCTCGAGCTTCATTATCCATTTTCATAATTGATATCATCTTATCTTTTGGTGGAAGCTTGAACTGGCCTATTAAGTACATAGTAGATAAAAGAAAAGAAAGTTGTAAAATTATGTCAGCAATCGGAGTCAACCTACCTTTCATTAAAGCGGCAAACCAGCGACTCTGCATTTCTGATATGGGAAAGATAGCTCCTAAAGGTTGAATCAACCCAATGAAAGCTAAAGTATGTGGATGCTCCAGGCGAGGGTTGAAAACATTTTTATACAGTTCAACCCGATTATCGACAATATCAATGATTGATGGATCAATAAATGGAAACCCAATTTTATATCCAGTTGCCAAAATAACTGTGTCACAAGCTATTTCTTCATTAGATCCTTCAAAGATCACCCCTTTTTCAGTGAAGCACTTGATATTTTTACGAACTAAAATACGTCCAGACATTATTGAATTGGCCAGCTCATCTTGAATTGCAGGATGTTGACCACTGAGACGATGTTGAGGTTTTAAACCGTATGTTTCATGATCAAAATAAATGTTCAAAATTGTTTCCATAAGATAATTCCATGGACGAGAGAAATAACCGGCAAAGGTTTTGATTAATCGAGAGTTTATACAAAAATCATATGGAAGACCTTTTATGAAAGTCCGATTGGCAACCCAAGTGCCTCGTCGAGTTGAAAGGTAAACCTTTGAAAAAAAATTAACATCAACATTATTAATAGTTAAAGCTTTTAACCCAATGTTTACTTAATGATCCATTGTTTAAGATTATGCTTTTTATGCTTTTAAATCAAAGAGTGAACAAGCTTGAAGCCTTTGAACTCTTTGGTCCTTACTCTTTGTGTTACATCATGTTATGCACTTTTTTAATTTCAATGCACCATTGAATTTTGATACCTAAAATTTTATTTGTCTATTTTAATAGCTATTATTATACCTGTGAAGCTATTCGTCCCAATTCAGTAGCAATATCTAATCCTGAGTTACCAACACCGACCACAACGACTTTTTGATCCAAATATTTGTTTGCATTCTTGAAAGAATGGCTGTGAATTACTGTGCCTGTACAATATTGGGATAAAAATTGGCAACTGGTTATTTATAATTCTGAGCATTTACACTTTTATCAAATCATTTACCTTGAAATTTATCTTGTCCGGGAAATTTTGGCTCATTTGGTGTTGCATGATGACCGGTGCAAATCATTACTCCATCAAAAAGCTCCTCAGTCTCATTGTCCTGATCGTCTACAAACTTGACCCTCCATCGACCAGTTTTTTCGTAGTCGAATGACTTAGCAATCGATTTAACTTCATGTTTATATTTAATATAGTTGTTAAGGTTAAATTTCTTAGCGTACAGTTCGAAATATCTCAACTGGAATGACAGAATGGTAAACAGAATGGATATTCTATTATTCGTTTCTAACAGAGATTCATTTTGATGTGAATTAAGATGGACGGTTAAACTTACCATTAAACGGTTGTGCATGAAATTCGGAAACTCATCTGGTGGTGGAAAATCAGAGAAGGCTGATAATTCCTTGGATGTGTTAATAATTGTAGTTTTAGTGACAGAAGCAACTCCATCAATATCCTCATCATGGTATCTCCAAAGTCCACCAAAAGTCTCTGTCCTTTCAAAACAAGTTACATTTAAACCATTTTCGACACATTGTTTGATTGCCGTTAGTCCACTTGCACCTGCACCAATCACAGCAATTGATTTAACATTGGCCATCTTAGACGTTTGAAGGAAGCAAAATCTGGTTTCTAATCAGGTTAAAAGTGAGACGCAATTTAAAACACAAAACACTTGATCAACTAAACTCGAAAGACTCAACTTTCTGTCTGCTAATTAGGATGGTTATCCATGTAGGGGCTTCTTATCGTAAATCCTATGTATCGAATAGGTTAAAATCCAAGAATGATGTTAATGATCTTCGATTGCAGTATGGATACTTGAAAACACTTGAGAACTTGATATAATTGATATAATACAGAAGTGGATTACATTGAAGAGCTGTTCAAAATTTGCTTTTTATTAACTTGACTACAGGAACGCAAAATCGCAATCTTATTCAGCCAGCTATTAATAATAACTATAACTATCTGGACCCATGATCAAACCTCTGATAGCAACAATCTGGTTTTGCCTCAATTTAAACCTAAGCCTATCCTGTACCTATGACTCGATTACATAATTCTTGTATGATAAATTTCTTCTAATTGGACGTTCTAAAGGCGTTATCTTTTGAATTGCTGGCCTTCGATAAATAATTCAATTTCAACTATTATTTCAACTTTTTCCTTGTTTAATATAATGGCATCTTAAGAAAACATGGAGACAAATTATCCTGTCAATCAGTCAAGGTTAAGATAATCATCTCATTCAAAATAACTCAATCATTGATACAATGATGATTTTTGAATCAAAGAGTAATACAACTTTTTAATAACAATTCTTTACTCCTTGGTTCGAATGAATTGATGTAATTTAATTTTCCCATCTCTTCTACTAATAAGAAAACACTTTACGAAATCAAATGTTACATTGATTTACTTTAGCTTTTACATGTAGAAATTTGCAAGGTGAGTTAACGATGGAAATTTTTTGTTGCCAAATCGTAAAAAAAATTAATCACAATATACTAACAAGACATTTGCAAGGATAAGACAGTAAGAGCTCATTTTTTTTGTAAAAGATATCTCATTAGACATTTTTTGTTCATTAAAGATTGGATCATTTGCGGATGTTATCCATGTTTCGTAATAAGATTATGTAAAGGTAAGGACTTAGAAAACAGCATATTATTCTGAATGGTTCTGATGAATCAACAATCATGAATTTAAGATATGTTTACGCTTTAAATTTCAATGATTACAATTGAAGCAAAGGTTAATGCTTTAATCTTGGAATTGAAGTGTCATGTTGTAAATAAAAATGTTGATTTGAAAAGATTTGATTTATTAAAGCTACCTTAAAGTATCTCCATCTACCGTTAGTTTATATAATCATTTACCACGTTTCCGGATTTCCAAAGAATCCTATCCTATTAAGACTGAAATTGTTTCATTTATAATCATTTCTTATTCTCGTTATTTATTATTAGTCTTTTAATTAAATAAACTTCTCATCATGTATGTTCCAGAACGTGTTTGGGTTGATCGGAGTCTTTATATCGAAGCAGAGTCGCGCTTTTTCTCTGGACAGGTAAGACAAATCTAATATGATATTTATTATGTCTTTACATATTATTCTTAATGCTGCATCAACTTGAGTCGGTAAGCCGGGTTTGCCACATTAGATATTATGTTGATTCGGAAATGGTGACTTTTACTCTTTCGTTATTTTTGACACCTGGCTTTCATTTTGTATTAATGATAATGGTGTTGACTAATGTATCTCTGATTAGGCCGCTTTTTATATAGTTTAGTTGGCATCTTTTTGCTTTTTAATTTTGACAAATGCTCAGCCAGTCTTTTAAGTTTCTCATTGATAATTATGTAAACACCATGACCATTGAAAAAAAAGAGTAGACAGATTTTGGCTATATCAATGCTAAAAAATTGTTTCTCTTGTAACAATCTTTTTCTTACTTGATTTGCCATTAATTTTTTAGTATGTGAGTTAAATCAACAAGCTTGTCTGTTGTGTTGTATAACTGTTCCTAGGGTAAAAAAGCAAGAGATGGCTCAGTCTTAGCAAAACAGTCTACTACTTCTACTACCAGCAAGGAAGCAATTAACCAGCATCAAGAGAATCCTTTTATCAGTGAGATTAACAAAGTTCGACATTTTATTCAAAATTCTCTCAACTCTGTGAGTAACACTCCTTAATCACGTTATTCGCTAACCAACCAACCATCCATCCAAATATGACACTGGAATGTATCATTCAATCCATCAAATTTTATCAATTTACCTGCCTGATATATTTTTCTTTCATTTATTTTCATATCAATTGCATGGAAAGTTGATCCTTGCTTAATGTAACCTTTTTCACCTTGATACTAATTTAATTTTTCTAACCTGATCACCTGATTTAACAATTCTGATGTTGCCACTAAACCTTTACATCTTGCTGCCTATCTCTTACTTAAATAAGTTTAAGATTATTTTCTTGCTTATTTTTACCACCAAAACTGCTTATTTCTTGATAAATTGTATTTTTTAACCAATATTGTTTCTTTTCACTAATTATAATAAGCTTTTTGTTCCAATAGACTTATTCAGCTAGTGATGTTAAAAGTAATGCTTCTCAAAGCGCTCTCGTCCAACGAATTGCTGATTTAGAATTTGAAAATAAAGAAATTAAAAAAGGTAAATTTTTATACTAAATCATTGTATCAATATCACTAAGGTCACAAATTCATTTTATTTTGATTTTCACAGCCTTTGAAGACTTAGTTAAACGTGTAGCCTCGTTAGAAATTAAATGCAGTACTTGTGCACCAGTTCCAGCTTCAGCACCAGCCATTTGTAAAGCTGCCTCTGCCAAGAAAGCACCAGTTGCTGATGATGACGATGATGATTTAGATCTTTTCGGTGATGATGATGCACCAAAGAAACCCGTTGTAGCCCCAGTTAAAGTTGAGAAGAAAAAGAAAGGTAAATTTTGATTATACACGCTAATCCAACTAGTTTTTATCCTCATTTCTTCAACGATTCCAATCTTATTACAGCGGAAGTAATCGCAAAATCATCCGTTGTATTGGATATTAAGCCTTGGGATGATGAAACAAATATGGAAGAAATGGAGAAAGCTGTCCGTTCTATTGAAAAAGACGGTCTTCTATGGGGATCTTGTAAGAATATTTCCACTATTCATACTCTTATTACCTTTTATTTCATCTATTAACACTTTCTTTCTACCCTTTAGCCAAATTGGTAACAATCGCTTATGGAGTAAAGAAATTACAAATTGTCTGTGTCGTAGAGGACGAGAAAGTCAGCATTGAAGAGCTTCAAGAACAAATCGAAGAATTTTCCGACTATGTTCAAAGTGTTGATGTAGCGGCTTTCAATAAGATCTAAACGCACTCAATTATGTATCAATTGATTTTTATTGGTAATAAAGCAAATTAGGGTTAATTAAATTTTATTCCGAAAAAAAGTTAATTTATGTTTTGAAAATTTTTAATTATTCATTAAACTTGTTTCAAATTTAATCTTCGACGTATTCAAAAGGTTCTGGAGGTTCGGGTTCTTTTTCTTCTTCAACTTTAGGTCCACCAGCAGCAACAGGCTGAACTAATTCTACTGGTTCTTCACTTCTTACATCACGCATCATCACAATACCACCAATACTTAAGTCTTTAAGAGGTCTATAACGGGCATTTTCAGGTATAGAAATGACTTTCAATTGTTGTCTTATCACTCTAGCAGGGTTACTTAATATTTCAAAACTGGGCTCAGATTTTCTTTCCTCGCTATCTTTACTCTTCTCCTTGGATTTCTCTTTGCTCTTTTCAGTTTCCTTTTTATCTTTATCCTTTTCTTTCTCCTTCTCTTTCTCCTTATCCTTATCCTTTTCCTTCTCTTTCTCCTTTTCTTTTTCACCTTTATCTGAAGTTGATGCAGTGGTTGTGGTAGTTGTTGATGTGGATGTGGATGTAATGCTTGATGATGTACCTGTTTTTTCATTTGGTTTCGTGCTGTCTTTTGATTCATCAACTTCCATTTTCTCTTCTTTTTCTTTTTCCTTGGCTTCCCTTTTCTTTGCGTGTTTAGCTGTCGTCGAAAGAACGGCAGTTGTTACCTTTTCCCTTTCTCGTTCTTTCTTCTCTTCTAAAGGTGAAGGATATGCGTAAAGTGAAGGTCTTGCATTTGATTTAATCTCTAATTTGGGCATTTTAAGATCTGAATTCAAGGCAATTATGCAGGTTGGAACAAAACTCAAAGACAGAAAATGTGTCAATGGGAACCAATACCAGAATTGTGTGAAAACTAGCATACCAACAACAGCTGATACATTAGTGTGACCGGTTCGTGATTGTAATGATATTGTCATATTGCGTCCACCTCCATCAATAATACCTTGGGCTAGGATTGCGCCAAACTTGGCCATAACATCATCATGTTTGTCAGAGATGATTTTAGCGTATAAGTTTTTGAATTCTTTTACCTTTGGACACAATGATTCAGTTTGTTGAATCAAGATTAAAGCTGAAGCGATTAGGGCTCCTTGTCTGACATAATTAACTGGATCATTTACCATGGGTTCTAACAAACTAATAGCTTCCTTGTTACCTGAGCCCGCACAGCAAATACCCAAGGCCATAGCAGCTCCATAACGCACATTAGGATTATAACTTTCTGATAAAAGAGAGACAACACTAGGGCAGTTTTCTGGTGTTCGGAAAAGAAGAAAACCAATTGCTTCAACTGCAGCTCGACGAACGTCATCATTGACATCACTAACAGCAATATGAAGTAACTTTCTGATGGCTTCGTTATTACCCGTACCACAATAAGCCATAGCAATGGTGTGCATACCCGATCGACGCAGAAGAGGATCCTTGTCACGACACAAACTTTCGATGAGAGTATCAGCTTCTTCTAACCTACCGAACATTGTCAAACTGATACCAATAGCAAGACCTCGGAGAATTTTTTCATGCTGAGTTTCTTGGGCATAAGCAACCATGTCTTCGATGGCGGAAGGGGATTTAGAACCTAACATAACTAAACCCATAGCTATGCCAGCAGCTTCACCGGTAACTGCATCATCTTGATATAAGTTAAATTTGAGTTGTTCGTAAACATCTTGACGGTTTGTACCCATTGCTGCTAACCCTAAACCGAGACAACCACCATGACGAGTAGCTTCATTTTGAGCATCCTTCAATTGATTGAGAAGATAATCAGTTATGTTAGACCCATGATTAGCGTGAATAAGACCTAGAGCATATAGACCACCTCCTAAAAATGGAAAAGGTAAATTAATAAAATTCGGTAGATTTTACTTCTGCATATAAACATACCTTCAATATATCCACTGCCAGGCCCAGAATCTTTAGGTAAGTAAGCTTGCATTAAATGCAATGCTTCTTTTTCGTGACCCTTATGAATAACTCCTAAGCTTGCAGTAGCTGTGAATTTAGCCCAGTTTACAGCCCTGGCTAGCCAATCGAGATTATCTCGCAAGAATTGGTCACTTGTGGTTCCACAATGCATGATTGAATTAGCAATAACAGTTGCAGTGTGACACACTGAATTCCTAACAGCATCTTTAGTGTGTTTTAAAATAAGCATATCTGTATGATTATTACGGATTAGAAATTGGAGTTCAAGTTCTATTGTGGTTTCACCACTTAAAATGATGGCTAGTTTCTCTAATCTTTCTTGACGCAACGCTTCACCTCCTTTGAGATCTTCTTTTTTGACCTTCTCGGCTTCAGGTTCTTTTACAGCTTCTGCTGATGTTGACGCTGTTTCTTTTTGGTCAACTTGATCAGTGTCCATTTGCTCTGGTTCTTCTTTTTTAGATTCATCTTTATCATTTTTCGCTTTTTGTGGAGGTCCAACCAGCGATGGAATTGGAGCTGTTATCCTAATAGCTTGTAAAACTCGAGTGAGAAAATTTTGTGTTGCACTTTCATATAGATCAAAGGCTATCTGATAAGCCATAAGAGAGCTGGTTTCATCTTCTCTTACTAATTTATCTAAAACATCAGCGACGGATTGAGCATCATCTAAGAAAATCAAACACTGACACATGTTGACGTAATCCGGAGTTTTCAAATTTTTGTATATTTTGACTAAAATCTTGAGAATATCATTTCGATAATGACGATTCTCAACCAATGACATAGTTATACGGAAGGCGTAATCTAACATAGCTGTAACATTGTCAGATTCTAGAATAGACCGTTCAAAAATATCCATTCTTCTTGTTTCCATAGCTATACCAATGGCTTGTTTGAACTGACTATCATCGAAACATCTTTTAAACATTCTGTTGACGATATCTTCAAGCCTCTGATCAATTTGCACTTTATCTCCATCACTTGTAGTAATCATTTTAATCCTCAATTTAGTATAATGATCAATTGATTTCGCAATAATAGTGGATACATATTCAGAATCATCATTGACATCAAAAAGATCTTCAGCTCCTAGTGCGTAGGTAAGAGAGTCTAAAATATGAGAAGAATGAAAGTTAGTCGGATTTTTTGAAAAAAATTGCAATGGAAAGTCGGGGTTAGAACCAATGATAAACGTTTATATTAACCTTCAAAAGATCCTAAATGATAATAAACTTTGGAAGCAACTAAAGATGCCAATTTTCTTTTATTGAAGCTCTCGTCTTCATAGAGTACTTCGATTTTCGCAATCACTTCAGAAATCTCAGCCCAAAATTCATCAACGATATCATTGAGCTTGGAAAGGGCAAAACTTTTGAGTTCAGGTCGGTCCTCTTCTAAAAGTGAAATAATTCCAGAGGCAGAGGTGATTTTCATCTTGGGGTGCATGGTGAGAGCCATGATTGATTAACTTCAACAGACTTCTTGTACCAACCACAGAATTGGAACCGAGAAAAAATGAAAAAAGTTAATTAGAACGAGATGTACAAAAATGTGATAATATACACAACGCCGGTGGAGGAATATCGAAGAAAGGAAAGAGAAGCAACCGGGAGAAAAAAAACACTCAAGGAAAGTTAAGGTTTAATGAAGGTAGGAAAGAAAGGGATTCTTTCATTACACTAGGAGTAAACTAGAATCAATGGAAACAATGACCTACCTGAAAATCAAAGTGACAATTGTTGATGTTATTAAATAACGGATCAGATGATAAAAGTATAAAACTAAACAATTCAAACAATCAAAATTATTAACGACAATTAATTGATCATGAAAGATGAATGAAAGATGATTTATAAAAAGCTGATCTCTCATAAAACCAAATGACAAAGCAAGAAATTTTAGTTCAATAGATGGCGACAGGGAAAAGAAGCAAACAAATCTCTTTAAAAGCTCGTAATTTAAAGCCATTTATTGAAGAAAGAAAATGTTTTCAAATTGTTTTAAAATTAATTAACTAGTCATAATTGAATTGGACAAAAATTTCAATTGAATCAAACAAGAAATGTAAATTCAATTATATATGCCCTCTAAGCCAGTTAAACAACTTTTTTCAAATAATTACAGAATAAAATCAAAGACAAAATTGAACCACTTTTGTAGCAATTAAACTCGCCATAATTAGCCTAATGATTCTAATTTTGAAACAGTCAAGATTATCAATTTAAAGGCATTATCAGCAGTAAATCAAGTCGAGTGCAAGTGAAAAATGAATGAATAAACTAAGTTAAATATTAATCACTTAACCAATTTAACTTGACTAATAACCATAATTATTAGGTTTTTTGATATGAAACAACCTAATATTAACATTTTACTGTCCAATCAGCTCTCCACCTTGACCACAATGAGATGGACAAATGATGAGGTAAAATGTTATGAGTTGAACTAGATAATAAGAAAGCGCATGATCTTTTCATGAATAAAAAAAATGTTGAATCAACGGTGCAAACTATTCAGTATGAATTTTTCATTCACTGAAATAACAACGATATTAACCCTGCAAATAATAAAATAAAGACAACAAAAACGCAAATGATTTACATTGAGCGAAATTCACAAATATAAATCAAATGTTTACAAATGTTGAACCATACAAATCAATAGTTATGTGATAAAGAATCAAATCGTAACCAAAAAACAATTTTATACTCGACTCAACTTGTTGATCTTCATCCATATTGTCAACTGTTCAATGTCCAAATTTTGATTGCCTAAAATTATCACCAAACCAGAATAACCAAATCGTAAAACCAAAAGCTTCTGGAAATCTTTACCAGAAAACAACAAAATCTCCAGAGTAACCATTATTTCCATCAAAATCATAAAGAATACCAAAAATTTTCTCAAAATTATAAAATTAACCTAAAATTTTCCATAAAAATCAAAATCTCTGTATTTGTAGCATCGAAACGCTTTAAAATATATCTTGATCTTGAACCCAAAAATTTGCACCATAAATCAACAGTTTATTTGATCTACTTTGTGACTGTCAATTCGTAATTAGATCTAATTTATCATATGTTTAATATATTTGTCTTGGATAATATTTGTCATCTTTGACCATTCATTTGTGTGTGAATTGATATTACATTATTTAACCGTGAAAAGGATGCCAAAAATAAAATGAAAATAGTGATTAAGTGAACACCTGAAGTGACCATTTTTACTGATTAAACTGGAGTCCAGCAAATAACTCGGCCAACCATCAACATGCTGATGTTGTTCATAATTAGTAATATAAATGGAAGCATCTTTTCCATTAGTGATTGTTGTTACTCTAAATTATTGTCTAATTATATAATCACTTGTTAACCTTTGGCTCTGTGATTCTCATTCTCATTCTGTTGATTAATAATCGTTTTGTGCTGTGAACAGCAATTCAAGCTTCAAGCTGTTGTCCAACTTTGACTTCACATGTTTTATGTTAAATTATGTTTTACTCATCACTCTTGTTAAACTATTTTCTTGCCTCTTTAATCAACCCAATTGTTTCATTGAATCGTTCAACACCAACAGATCAATATTTAATATCATCATCAGCTTCACCCTCAACACCATCAACAACAACCCAAGCTACAACAGGAACAGCATTAGTTGAAGATGCTTCAATGATCAACTCAATGGAAAGTGAATTTGATACAAATAATGAAACAATTTGTCTTTCGGGTGAATTCAGATGTAATGATCTTTGTATTGAAGATGTGCTTCGTTGTGATACCAAAAGTGACTGCTCTAATGGTCAAGATGAGCTCAACTGTGGTAAGCTAACCATTAATCAACCTTTTCACAGACAATCAACTGTTGATTTACCGATAATCTTACAAGAAAATATTTCAGACTAAAATTGAAAAAAGCTTTTTACCATTTGAAAAAAAAGGTTTAGGATTTACTTTTGTTTTGTTGATCTTTTACTTCAATGAAACCCAATTGTCTGAGTGTCCATTCAAGTTGAATGTTTTAGACCATTTCAAAGACTGTTACACTTAAAATCCTTAAATGGACCTTTTGAATCATCATTTTTTAATGCCACTTGGACATTATGCAAAGTGGAAAATGGTTCGAATTTTATTTTCCTAGAAAACTCTTTTTTCATTTCCCTCTACTTTTGTCAAGCTTTCAACTTGAAAGCAAAATCTAAGATTCAGTTAATCGCTTGATTCTCAATCAAATTAAATATTAACCATTAATCAATCACAATGTCATTTGATATCGACTTTGTTGACAAAATTGTAATTCAATTCTTTTTTTCAATGTTGATTGAAAATCTCAACAGAAAGCTACATTTGCCCATCAAATCACATCAAATGTGATAACCATTTTTGCATATCAATCGATCGAGTATGTGATTTTGTCGATGATTGTGGCGATGGAAGTGATGAACAAAATTGCAGTAAGTAATCAACTCTCAATGCGTAAAATTGGAAAATGAAACAAATGTTTTCGCCAGTAGAAATGGAAACTTTGTTGAATTTGGAAGAAAATTATTCAATGAGAGAAAAAACTTTTCTCTACAAAATTTACATTTTTATGTTTTCCATAAAAAATGATTAAATTATTTTCTCATGTTTTTCCCTGTTGATTAAAAAAGAATCTTAAAGAGAATAATGTTTTTAAATTGTTGCAGACTTGATTAACATTACAGTTTAAAGATAAAATGCTAATTTGAAGCTAAAAATAAATCATCACTATAAATGGTAACCAAAAGAGTTTGGTTTTGATTTGCATAAACTGTTCTCTCAATGAAAAACAATCAACAATTTGAGGTTCATATTAATTGCTTTCAATTGATTAACATTTTTTTCTCCTTCAATTAACAGCTTTCCGTCAATGTTGGTATCAAGAGTTTAGATGTAAAAACGAGCAATGCATTCAAGGATATCGTGTTTGTGATGGCAAAGTTGATTGTGTTGATGGATCAGATGAAGCCTATTGTGATGAAAAGAGTAAGTTTAATCAAATTCATCGATTTTCAATCATTCAACTTTCCTTTCAACTAATTGACGATCAGAAAGTTAATTGTTCATTTCAGTTTTGGATTTACATTTTACAAAATGTTTATCAGCTGCCAATTCAATCTGAAAACTGTGACTGCAAAATTTCAAATTCATCAATGTTAAACCTTTCAACTTGTTTAGCAAACAGAAGCTATCAAAAGTTATCTGAACAAGAAAAGTCAATACAGAATAGAATCAAGTTTTCTCAACTTTAAATCAATTTATTTTATCACAACCAAATCAGCTTTAGCAATCAAAAACACATTTGCAACAGCATTTTGTGTGTTCATTGATTTATTGCAACAATGATAATGTAAAGTAACTCACGAAATCTTGCAATCTTGGGTTGAGAAACATCGCAAATTGTGAAGAAATATCGTCTAAATATACAGAATTAAAACAGTCTTTTGTTATCTCTTGAATTTGAAGCAAGAAAATAACATGGAAGACAAAATGAACTGTTTATTAGTGCGACTAGAGCAGGACTGATCAACAAAAACTAGAACTCATGATGAGATTCAGCTAGGCTCAACTCAAAGCGTTTAAGGTGTAATTGTCAAGTGATTTATTGAGTTTAAAGATTCTTGTTGAGTCTAAATATTCAGGGAATGAGAGGCTTCTAAGAACATCATCGGATCAGATGATGGCATTTGGAATAAACTGACTCTTGGATAGCCATTATGAAGCCAAGCCAATCAAGGGTTGACGGTTGAAGAGTTGTAAAAAGAGACAGGAAAAAGGCTAAAAACAAATTTAATTTTCTGTTTTTTATTCCAATTGTTTTCCAGAGTAAAACGTTTATTACAATATAATCAAGTTGATGACTTTAGTCATCAGGTTAATGATCATTTGGTTCAATAGTTTTCAGCAATTTTCATTCAAACCAATCATGCAAACTAAACGAACAGTCAATAAAACTCTGAGACAATCTATTTTAGATGCGAACAGAAATAAAACCCATTTAATCAATGAAAATAAATATTAACCCAAATTGTGCCAGATTTTTAATCAATCAATTTTATAACTAACATCTTCTAACCATTTCAAACTCAATCTTTTGCCGTTTTTCGTGACTAGATAGACTCTGATTAGATTCAGTTTCGTCAAGTTATTGGAAGGCATTTTAATAGCAATTGGTTAGTGGCAAGTGTAAATAATCCAAGTTAGAGTTACAATGGATGACAATTATTTGTGCATAAACACGTCAGAATTGAAGGAGTACAGGTAATATCCAGAAGCATGAATATTGTATTACCTTTGATATTAATCTTTAATAAAGCCTATCATGATTAACATGAAAAGAGAATTGAATGAATTGACAAGAATAAAAAAAGAAGCAAAAAAATTGGACGAAAATCTCATTTGTTGTTTCGTTTCTTTGCATACATTGATTGACATTGTTTTACTGGCAATTAAAATCTGAAATGCACGATGAAAATGTTTTATTCATGATTATTCATTTGATATTATTTTCATCTCTTTTCCTTTCCAGTTAATCTCACAAATAATCTGATATTATCTTGTTCAATAAACGCACAAGAAAAGGAAAACTTTTCAGCTAATCTTGTTTCACCTCTCGAGTTTCATTCAATTGATTAAAGACGGAAACAAATGATAAAGATGATTATCAATATCTTGAAGACAAAAAGAAAGCGTTTTTTTGTTTCTTTTCATTGAAACAAAACTCGAATCCAAGCTAATCCTTTGTTGACACACTCATAGATTGAGAATCAATTGTTCAACACTTTTGCTAATCCAAAACTTGAATCAACAACTGATCTAATTGCAGCCCTCAATGAATACCTTTCATTAGCTTAGCTTGTTCAGAATTGATTGTTTGGCCAAACAGTTTTCCTTTCAATTCGCATGTAAAAATTTTCTTCTTTTTTTACTCTTCCATCTAAAGGTCACTTCAAGGATTGTGGCGATGGCAATCGAGCTCACAAGTCAGTTTGGTGCGATGGTTATGTCAACTGTCCGAAGAACCATGCTGATGAATTGAATTGTATGTACTCAAGTTGATCTTAACTTGCAAATGATTTATTGGTTTCATCCTTTTCAGGTAGAAATTGTTCTTCCGATGAATTTAGCTGTTCAAATACTCGATGTATTCCTAGTTCAAGTGTGTGTAATACTATATGTGATTGTGTTGATAATTGTGAAGATGAAGTTGATTGCAAGCAGTTTTATCATCAAGTAAATGGTAAGTCATTTATTATTCATTTTTCTCGAGTTAACATGATCCTGTCTTGTTCAAGATTGTTCAAATTGGTCCACGAGACAATCTGGTTGAGCTAAATTTCGATGAGAGATTGATTGATTGGAAAACTTCGACAGTTTTGTTTTTCAATTTCAAACTCAAAGCTGTTAGTCTTTCAACTAGAATTGATTTTAGTCATGAATTATGTAAAAATGAGTTTTTTTTCGCCAAAAAATCGAAAAATTTACACTTCAGTTTGAAATCAACAGTGAAAACTATTGGTTTTCAATAACTTTGTTTTCATCAATTTTTCAGAAAAAGTATTTCCATAAATGAATTTTGTTCTGCAAGGTTCATCAAGATGAATATTTTTTGTAAATCGGTTTCATCGTTAATTCAGTGTCTTTTAAGGTCATTAGAATGGAGTCTTATTAGCATGAATAATGTATTGTCTGAAAGTAATTCTTGTGAAACTTGGCTCTCAGTTTTTCACTTGATGACTTGATTCATTAATTTTAAAGGAGAAAATGATTTATCAGATAAAATCAATGGTTTAGCCTTCTGTAAGCGCTTCAATTGATACTGATTGTAACAATAATAGTTGCTTTAATCGTTTTCATTATTGCTAAGTGACTGTGACTTTCCCTTTAAGGAAACAGCAGATCTTTTGTGAAACTGTGCGATAATGATTGATAATGTGATATGAGCAGGAATGAAATCTGGTTGAAATTGCGCCAGCAAAGTCAAGGAGAAAGAGTTCAATGTTGATTCCAATGATAAAAACATTTTCTAAAAAATCGAGTTTCGAGTTTACTATGAAAACTAATGAAACCACACCACAGCATTGACCATTATTCAAGTAAATGGAAGCATCGAATTGAAAGCCATTCAATCGAATGATTCAATTGTATGATTTTGATATTTCAATCTGATAACCGGCAAAATAGGTTAATCTGAATTCATTGGCAAACCAGTGTGGATGCAACAAGAATGGTGTTCATTGGAATTCGTTGAGTAAAGGCATTCTTTTTGCTTTTTCCCTGGTTTTACTGTGACTTTTATAATAGTTTATTTCGTATTTAAAGATCAATCATCAACATGAAACCCCAATATCGATAGTAATTTTATTAGATATAAATGTATTGCAATTTTGGTTTTAATAAAATAGTTAATTCTTTAGAACCAAAAGATTTATCAACTTGATTGAAATTCAAGTCATAATCAAGTTATTACTAAGTTTACCATTTAGTCTCAACATATGAGCAACTGCATTCTCTTTGTACATCAACAATCTTTATGTATCAAGAATTTAACTCCAAATCAATTCTTGAATCGAAGAATGAGAATGTCTCTAATATCGAGGACTTTGAGACAGTCCAACCGAAACTCAAACGATTTTGGCCAACAAATCACTTGAATCAATCGCAGTCATTCACTGTCCATTTCATAATCGTAGCAATAAGAGTTTTACTAACAACAGTTGTGTTGCAGCACTCCAACACCAATAAGTCTAGATCTTTCCAGTTGAAACAGGAAATTACAGGGAACATATAATATGAATAATTGATAATCTAAATCGTTTATCATTAAGTTTATTTCTATATTAGCTGATCAATGAAAGTAAATAAGTCAATCAACTTTCATTGCGAATCTCGGCAATATGTATCCTTCAAGCTCTTTACTCAATGTCCTTTTCTTCCAGCTACTGGATGTAATCTCGAAAATCTGTGATCAGATCAATCGTTCTAGTATCTGATTGAAACTTGTCTATTTCCATAGACTCAAGAATCGCTTGCAATCATCTTGATTGAGGTTTTGAGGTGAAGATATTTAATGCATAACCATAAGGATTCACCTTAAAGCATGAAATTGCAACACAAAAGTCAAACATTTGCTGTTTTTATTCAGCAAGATGAATATAGTAAATATATATTTATAAAGTTAAATTTTCAGTCAATCATGTAAATGGAGATGAGCAATCCAATCCGAGCTCCAATCATGGTGATGGTAACAGAATACTTGACTATACCTGATATTCAGATGAAGCCGAGTTTGATGAACTAAAAGAGCTACAGATTGCAAATGAACTGACTGCGTATGATCAAATAGCATTTATAACCTCATTTAATCTCATCACATCTTAAGCTGGATCAAGCAATAATCTGATGCAACTCAACAAATTAAGCTTTCAAACTTTCATCTACGATCAATGACACACATCAACCTTTCAAGGCCGCTTTCTCGAGATGCTTGACGCTTTCATTATTATGACATTTGATTACGATTATGATTAGACAAGCAGATCTTCCATCTTCTTTCACTGACAAAAGGTGTTTTACTTTTACTCTTTTACTTGTAAGTAAAAGATTCGAATTCTTAATGGAAAACGCAAAATGAGACAAATCTGGTTCCACAACTGAACAGAATGTAAACAAAGTTTGAACTTAAAAGCGATTTTATCCAAAACTGTCGATCAGAGAGCTTTTTGGCTGCACAAATGAGTTCAGTTTCCTAAAAGTCTATCAAGTCTTAACCCAAAAGTCAAAAGTCAAAGTTTTTACACTCACTAATAATCAAACCAAACAAAACATTTTTTCGCATTTTTAAAATGCACCAAAATACGAACTCTGCGTTTTTCTATTCTAACAGGAATTCTTTAGAAATCTGAATTCCTAGAAAGCTCAACCTACACAAGTATTTTTCTTCCCTGCACCTCATCATTTGTTCCGAAATTTCTTCAAGAATCTTTCCCGTTTAATCACAATATTGACGCAAAAATAAGTTGCATTCGCTTTATATTCACAGTCAGTGGATTGTTTCAACTGAACAAAGATGTGAAGAGGAAGAGTTTCCTCAGTAACAGGATATTAAGCTGAAACATGGTTGATTCTTGATACAATGAACGATCAAATTTACTCAGATAAGATGCTTCCAGGTTTCTTAGACAGTAAATTGATCTTGACACAATTAGTAATTCAGCTTCAGATAGATTTTGAGTTTGATTATCAATTGGCAAACAATCAGTGACTTTGAATCAAAGACTCTTGTTTGATCAAAACTGTTCTCTTGACCAATGATCAAATCTGAATCTAATTGAAACTCTATTCATGACCAGCTGGTTGACCAAAAGCCAATGAACACATGTTTCAAGAGGTAAAGCCAACAGCTGATCGTCCAAAATTGACTTGTTAAAGTAACTTTGAATCAATCAAGAAAATAACTCATTATTTATTGAGCATTTGTTTATCGCTAATCAATCGCTTGAACACATTAACATGCATAATTGATGGCAACAAAAGCATCTTTTTTTATTGATCTGATTTACTTACAAAACCTTTGGAAAACACGTTAACATGATACAACAACAATCTATATCAAATTCACATTTGAATATAAAATTGAATTGATAGATGAGAGTAAAAATGGGAAGAAAAACATGAAACAGAATAGAAAGAAAGTGAAAGAAAAAACAATTGCATCTACAGATAACTGTTATTATCTTGAGTAAGGATAACCCTTGAGGCTTTCACAGTAGATTATTCATTCTTATTTGGGTGAAATAATGATGTATCCAACAAAATGAAACTCAGCAATCGTGAATTCTCATGTTTCCCTTTCGATGTTTCATCAAAAATTAAATTCATCTGTTTCACATTTCAAAGCTCAAGACATTATTTAGTTAAAACAATTTAATCAAAGAAACAATGGCAGGAGAAAAAAGTTGACAGCAAAAATAGTTTCAAAATTAATAGTGAAAAAAGGGACGAAAAATAATGAAACAAAAGATAATATTCTTAGTTAAATATATTCTTAGAAGTGAATGGAAATGGAAATTTGATCAACTGAACAAAGTGGCAAAGAAAAGGGTTAAATTATTATAAAAACAAAAGAGTTGAATTTGGCTGGAAAAGTGCGCAACCAGAAACAGGCGAGACGAAAAGTTATTGATAATGAAAATAATTATCTTTGAATCAATCATGATTATTAATATAAATGTATATTAGCTTACCAAGGCGTACTCATTACAATTGCTTTTGACGTTTCAAGCAAAATCTATTATCAATTCCCAGATGAGAATCAAAATGATATCTTCAACTCCCAGTTGAAGGCAATTTAATAATAATGATGAATCAAGGAAAATTGAATAAACTATTCAAAATGAGTTATTAATATTATTATTTGCCTGTTAATCTGTTAATCTTATTGAAACCTTTTCTTTCCTTCTTATCCAAACATGGAAAAGGCCTTTCAACGCAAAACTATAAATATTTTGTAAACTCAAACCCAAGAGTCTTCAGTGAAATGAAAATGAATCTTTTTGTTTTTCCAATTGAAATGCTTTTCCTTTGATAATCTTTTCCAATACAACAATTGGCTTCACTTATCACATGCAAACATCTTTTTCCACTTTATTTTCCAAACTGAATCTCCTTCATCATCTACCTTTAAAGCCATTTATCCATTATCTTCTTTCTTATCCTTTTAGAAATTCAAAATTCGCTTCCTTCCCTGTGTTTCTGTGTTAACAAAAAGCAAAATTTGACATTTTAATGTTTTACGCTTGTTTACTCGGGTTTTTTTGTTTCATTGTTAATCTGCTTCTTTCATCAGAGTAACTCACCCAAATCATGAGATGAAGACATGGAAATGTTTACACTTTAACGTTGAAATGTTTAAACTTGTTTCATTCGCGTTTCTCCTCTGAATCAATCACTGGTTGGAACGCATAAAATTATGGAAAAGGTGATTAAATTGAGGAAGAAAATCTTTTTAAATCTTGCTAGATTCTGAACAGAATGATGAAGTATTCATGAAACTTTAAAGTTAATTTTGAAACTTGAACAGTTGGAGGATCTTTATCATCTGTTGTAAGCATGGTAAGGTGAAGTTGAACAAAGTGAGTCTGAATGAAATGAAAGGAAAAGGAAATATAATGCAAGTTGAAATTGGTTGACTCAACAATGGACTTCAGCTTTTAGCATAATTTGTAAAGGAAAATGTCTTTTTAAGGAAACTGTTGGAGTTTAAATTCAATTTTGTCATTTCGCTTTCACTATTTACTTATTGTGACTTCACGAGCAACAATTATTTTATCAACATTTTTACCATGAATAGCTCTCGATAAAACTGAATCGTTATTTCAAACCAAATCGTTGTTAGCATTGGCATCAAGAAGGTAATTTATTTACAATGTTTAACAGTTGACCAAGTGTCAATGGAAAAGTTAGGCTGCAACTAATTTCAATGCAAAAATTTACGATCGATTTGGTGTTAAAATGAATTGACCTTTAAACGAGTTATATTTATTACCTTAAACATAAACTTGAACATTAAATATCAGTGTAACCATTAAAGTTGGCATAAAATGGGTTCAACTGAAGGGTAAGAAAAAGACTTTCGTAAATTATCATTATTAATACATTGATAATAATGGAAGCTTGAACTTGCCATTGAAACTCAATTTGCAATTCATTGATACTGGCAATAACTTGGACTCGGTTAAAAATGTCCTCAAAATGCTAGTTCTAAGGCTGTTAAGAAGCGATATTAATCTCGATTCTGAGATCAGAACATTGGATGGAAAATTTCGAGTGCTTCTGAAAGATTAAACTTTACATCAAGAATGCTTTCGATTTAAAATTATTTGTATTTTCGATTGTTTTGGTTCGAGTTTGAGGATGTTTTCCAGTATTAATTGGCATCCATTTTGTTTGAGTTTTTGCTTTTAAATCGCAGGTAATTGTCGTTAAATTTCTCAAAATAATTGCCATGAGAATAGATGGAATGGTAAAAGTGAAAACAAAAGCTAATCTTTGCTTCACTAACTCATTGCTCCGAGTTTTTAAAGTTTTTATCATTTCAGTTTAGGCGTAGATAATGCATGAAGTTTAACCTTTGATGCAATCAATGACTGGATACCTTTTCCATTGCCAACAACCTTTTCATCCTTCCATTCACCATCGCCATCCATTCCTAATCCGATGACCAAAATTGATGGCACAAACTGTAATTGACAGAGATTATCTCGACTCCAAATATCTTGAAACTTTTATTCTTTGACCTGTCTTATGATGTTGCTTCATCTTCTTCATCTTCTTCTTCTTCTTTCTAATAACAACCTTCAGTCTAATTCTTTCTCTTCTCTCCTGTTTCCTGTTAAGTTAACAAACTCATCTTCAGATGATTCTGTTCTCTGTACTTGAAAGCAGTTCTGAGAGAAGAAGAAGAAGAAAAAAACTAATATTCACTGAACACATCTTATTCATTTAGACTTTTGTTCATCAAGTAGATTCACCGTTTCTTCATATCTTTTCATGCTTGTCAATTCAAAGTTGCAATATAAACACACATCTAGATATTATTTCCAAATGATATTGAAAAAGGAAAAGCAGCGAGTTTCTCAGAGGTTTCATTCCACGTTTACACAATAACACTTTGTTTACCTTTTTTATGCTTAAAATTCAACTAATTTCAGTCTCTAAGGATGCCATTGAGGATGGACACTGAACAACTGTCAGATTGTCTCAATCATCGAGCTGTTCCGTTACTAAGGCTACTCAAGTGATCACGAAGATATTGATTTAAAATAAATATATTGAGTTGTAATGCAACAGTTTCATCCTTTTGATAATCTTCTTAATTTGCTTAAAACAGAGCAAAGGAACTCTAATCACAACAAATTAACTGTACGATTGAAGCCATCGATTAAACAGCAAAAAAATCAATTTAGAAATGGGTTTTTTGTACGCCAAATCGATCTGATAAAAGTTTATAATACAATTGAAAGCGTTTAAAAGCGCAAAAAGAATCGCTCGCTAAACTTGAATAAATTTGCAAATATTACGCTTCAATGTTACTCTTACAATATGATGAATTCAGATCTAAGCTCAATCTTGATCTCGATCTTAAAATCTCAAGCTTTTAAGAACCATTATGAGATTATTTGATTCTGAATGAAGACTCAAAGATGATATAAAACTAATAACTTTGAGAATAAATTTTCAATTCCATTTCAGTGTAATGTGAACCTTGAAGGTAGCTGAATAAGCAGTGATTAGGTAATGAATTTTTCATCTTTTCTTCCAATTATCGAGTAAATGAATATTCTGGTAATGGAAAGCTGTAAAAGAACTGTTTACGTGGAACAAAAGCTTCACCCTGAACCACCAATACCTTCATTGAAAACCTTATACCTTGTTTAACCTCCCACGTTTGTTTGTAAAACCCATTGAAGCTTCCCTTTGTACACACTCTTCTTGCCATTTCACTGATGCTTATGATTTTTATTATTACATTAAATGCCTTAAGACTTCTGTAAATATGAAGAGATATTTTTTTCTTCTTCTTGTATTCATTAATTACTCTTTACATGAGGTTATAATGCATCTGTAACCGGAAGAATGGCGAACTGAAAGAAATGGAAGCAAGTTAAACATTGTCAACATAGAAATATAAACGATGTTTTGATATTAAAAGGTAAAAATTGATGAGATGATGATTAGGATTGCTTTTACATCTTCAAAACCAAACAATGTTTCCATTTTGAACCAGAATGCCTTTCATCCTTTTCCCAATAACTAAACATATTTACAATCAATTGATTCTTGTTTCTGCTCTTTATTAATACACAAAAAGGATTCACTGGATGAACATCCTTTCATCATTATTATAAAGGAATTTCATCATTAAATATTGTTACATTGACAAAGTGATCAAAATCACTCCCAAAGTGAACATAACTTGATAATAACACAGATTTACGCTTTAACCTTAAATTTTGATCAAATTTTGTCTGACGCCTTCTATTGCCTTGTCAACGTGGCTCATTTAAGGTGATAATGATGAGTATTAAAAGGCTTTTTTATCATTCACTCCATTCAAAGCATTTCCATGGTTAATCAATTTGTTTGATGAACCATTCAATTTGAACAATCTTTTTCCTCTCACTTTATTGTTATTGATTGTCCTCTTCACCATTCCCTCTGAATTGAGTCCATTAGCCCGTTGAGCACGCAATCACTATTTGTTTTTACTCTGTTCTCAGGTCTCAAGTTCTGTAATCCAAATGTTACATTCGCTTGTCCATGGGATGGTCCTTGTGTTACAATCGACAGCATTTGTAATAAGATTTCAAACTGTCCATACGATGATGCATATTCTGGTGCGCTTGATGAATACGGATGTGGTAAGTTGCAGATAATTTGTGCTCAATTGCTGAAAAACTTTCATGTCAACATTGTTTTGGATAATTTGACTTTGAAAAGAAAAGTTGATAACATGGAAAAGTTGAAAGTTAAACAGAAATTGATTCAGCTTTTCTCAGTTAACCTTTTTCTGGGCCATTTTCACGGTGAAAAACTTTCAATGAAAATTCGCATAAATTATTCATCCATGTAAATTGAGATGAAAGACTGACTTCAATTAACTTGCAATAGTTTTAAGAGTTTTTGGTTATTCAATGAACACAAGCAATTATAAAATTAAAGGTTGAAACAAAGTTTAAAAACGTCAATTACATGACAGTAAATTGAGTTGAATCAAAGGGAAAGAATGTCACTTTTGTTTCTTTCTTATTCAGCCTTTTCATATTCTCAATGTTCCATCGGTTCCCTGTTATACATGTTAACAGCTCTTTTCACGGTCATTCACAACTCCATCAAATTCCCTGAAAACTGTTTACACAATTTGGTTCATTTGAATTCTCAACACTTGCGAATCTTTTGTCCTTTCTGTTCCAGGCATAACCAAAGAGAAATGCGAAACTTTTGGAAATGGCTTTTGGTGTCCTGAAGAACGGTGCATTTCAGCTTCATTGAAGTGCAACTTTATTCCTGAATGTTTAAACGGTGAAGATGAACTTGATTGCTGCAAGTATTTCAACCGAGAATAGCATGCAACTTTTGAACTAATTTGTCTCTTTTGTATTCCAGTCTCTGAACCTTGTGATAGGTTTCAGTGTACAAATGGTCAGTGCATTGATTTCGATAAGCGTTGTGATTCGAAGATTGACTGCTTTGACAAATCGGACGAACTGGATTGTCGTACGTTGGTTTGCCTTGCCTTTGCTTCGCTTTTATTCAATGTTTTGCTTTTCCACAGAAAACTATCCCTGTCCAGATGATTGGGTTCAGTGTGCATCGGGTCAATGCGTTAAACGCAGCTTTTGGTGTGATTATACTGAGGACTGTTTCGATGGTTCTGATGAAGCTTACTGTGATTACAAATCAAATCCACCTGAATGTGATCCATTAACTGAATACACCTGTAAGAATGGCCAATGCATTAAGCTGCTTAATCGTTGTTTGGTCACTCAAGACAGACGAGATTCTTGTTCAGATGGATCTCATTTGGTTAATTGTTCCGATTACAGTTGTCCAACTAATTCAATTAAATGTGCCAACTCATTCTGTGTTCATTCATCTTTAGTCTGTGATAAAAAGATTGATTGTCTTCGCAGTTGGACAGATGAAGAAGGTTGTCGTAAGTAAATTACTTTCAATTAATCATTCAATTCAATTCAATTTCCAATCAAATCACCGAATCAAAATCTTTATCAAAGATTCAAACATTTACAAATGAATTAGCAATTTGATTGCAATGCAAACAAAATCATCTTTCAATTATTTCTGTGTATAAAAGCATCGATGTTTGACTCAGACAGAATTGCAAAAGTCTTCAGAATCAGATTTGATTCTATCATTGAGAGAACATTTAATAGCAATTAGACTTTTTTTAATCGAAATTTATGTTCTTTTCTAAGTTTAGCATTCATTGAAAGTGAATACTTTGTACCCTGACTGATGAATTTGAATATAAACACTTTATCAATCAAAGGCTATTGCAGAAGCTCTTTATTGTTCAGAGAATTGAAATGGATCGTTAATTCAAACAATTGATATAATAGCGCAATTTAAACTCGATTGTTGATTGCCATTATTATTTCTCTGTGAAAACATTTGTCTTTATTAACCCAGGATCAGCAGTAATAACAGTTTGAATATTTTCTGTAATAAGAATATTATTTGTTCAAATTGGATGGCGAAATTATCAAGGGAATGTAAATTGAAATTTTCAATTCACAATCTAGATTCTCATGTTCTTATTCTTTCAGTAAAATTTCATTTTCTTTCGTTATATTTTGTAATAAATTAACTTTTCGCCATTTTTGAGAAAAGGAAACATGTTTTAGACAGCAATCAACTAATTCGCCAAATTAATGAAATCTGAAACTCTTGTGAAACACTGGCTTTTTGGTAATTAAATAGCGACTTGCAATGAAAGTATAAGTCTTGATTCCAGACTTTACATGACAATGGAATCATAAGACTATCGAAACAATTTGCAATGTTTAATGCAAGAAACGTTTAATGGAAGAGCTTCAGTTGCCATTCTATGGTCAATCCAGTTCAAGATCGTGAATGTTTCCATTGACTTATTGGATCAACTATTGAATGAGCAATTTTTAACTTTGAATCTGTGAATCTTTAATGCACTCATCTGTTAACCAAAGATATTGTTCAGTTTTATTTAGTAGCAAAAGATGGTGATTATCTGTGCTTTTGAATAGATTGATGAAGGAATCCTAGTTTTAGTTACATTTATGGTTTCAGTTATAACACAATTTATGAATTTAATGCAACAATTTAACTTTTTTTCTCGTTTTTCCTCACTAATTACAATTTGATGTTGCTTAATCTATCAATTTGAAAACATGTAAAGTTACTCGTCACTTCCAGAGTGGCTTTTGTGTTCATCATTAAACGTTATGCTATTTAAACTCCCAAAGTCCATTTCAACATAATGAATGACAATGAACATGGTGAATCTCTTTTCAGAAGCTCAGCCTTTCCTCTGACCATTATCATGCCATTTTGGTTTAGTCTTTTCAACTTTTGTTCTTGTTTCCAAAATGATTTCAAAGAGATTTACTGCAAGTTTAAATGAATATTAAATGTTTTACATTTATTAATGATGATTAAATTACTTCTTGAAACAAAAAAGGCATTCACTTTGCATTTTCATTCTGCTAATTCATTGGGAAAACATTTTTCTTTGCTTTGCAATAAAATGAAAAGCAAATTGCGTTTGAAAAAAGATTCATTGTTTAAAAGAGAAAAATATTCATATTTCAATCTGAAAACTTAATTATTTTATGCAAAACAGTCAAAATTGTATCGAAATAAACTTCTTTTCTTCTCTACCAGCTTTTGTTTGTTCATCAACTTTATGTCCTTGCATTGATATCGTCATAAATTGCACCAATTTTGGCATCAATTATATTCCAGACGATATTGAAACGGGAATCTCGAGAATGTAAGTTGACTCGAAAAGAGTAACGCAAGTTTAGTGTTGACCAAAGTTGATTAAAACTCTGTTCTTGTTGGGCTGATTAATGTGAGTTAAAATTTAACAATTGCATGGAATTGCATGATAAATGTTAATAAGGAACGACTTATTCGTGTTTGGATTGTTTTGAAAGGGAAAAGGATAAACATTGATAACAATTGTGAAAGTAAATATCACTGGAAATAAGTTTTGTTTGCCGAGAAAATAAGTCAAGTTACAGATGACAAGGAAGAGGAAAGGTAAATAAAGACTAAAAGTAACTCTAATGAGCTCAATCAGAACTGAACAACTTTTCAAGAATCTTTTCCTTCCTTTGTTTTCACCTTCTGTTTCCTCATTCCTTAAGTTTAATTTCAACCAAATTTAACGTGTAAATTGGTCTAAATGTAGCACAAGACGAGTCAACATGTTGAATCATTTAACCAACAGTTATTGAAACTTTTCTTCCCTCAGTATCATGAGAGGCAACAATTTAGGATCCAATTTGACTCAAACAACATTCTCTAAACTCGACACCAAAATGGTCTACATTGACCTGAGTAACTGTTCGATTCAAAGGCTGGAATCTGGAGTTTTTCAAAGTCTCAATCTTCTCAAAGTCTTGTAAGTTGAACACTTGACTTTACATTTGAAGGCAACTTTTAACTTCTCAAAACTAAGATAATGAAACGGATTTTTCTGAATTAATTTTATTCCATTTTGCAAATCAACGCAAAGACAATTGAACTTGCAGTGAGTCAATAAGATCTGATTGTTGAAGGTTTCTGTTGTGGAAGAATTCATTAAAATTATTCTGAATGGAAAATAAATCAACAATTTATGGGTAAAACTTGTTTCATGTTTAAATCAATTGAATTAAACGATTTTACCATAAAATTGTAACTTATGTTCGATTAACTCTTTAGTCTTTTAGGGTAAACCTAATTCATTTAATATCTTTATTCAGCTGGTTAAGCTGATTTGAGAGAGAAGATGAAAATGGAATGAAATGAGAGGAAAAATTAGATTCTAATTGATTAGTTGATGAAGTTAATTTGAGAAAATGAATTATAGTCGTTCAACCCGAGTCAATTCAATTGTATTTTAATCTTTACTCGAGGTAAATGGTGATTTGAGAAAAGCAATTGATTCTCACACTTTTTGAATATTCATCGAGTTGAACCCAGAAAACAAATGAAATTGACTTTAATCAGTTCAATTAAACAATAAACTGTTCAGTCAGGTGCAACGCGACTCAGGTTAATCTAGTAAACACAAAATTGTAACCCAAATTTTGCTTCACACAGAGTTTTGAGTGACAATCAAATCACTGAACTTACAAATGAAAATATATTCGCCGGATTGATAAGCCTAAGAACAATGTAAGTAAAACAAAAGGCTGTTGATGAAAAGCTTTAACCGCGCCTCACAATTAACAACAATTTAGTTTTTTAGATGGCAATGGAATCAAGATGATTGCTTCTTACGCATTCAAAGGACTTTCAGGAATCAAATCCCTGTAAGCATCACAGTTAATCAGAGTTGCAAGAAATGATAACTTTTCCACTCCCAGGTTCATTCCCTGTTCTAATTTGATATTTGCTCTTCTGTTTGTTTTCCTTTCCAGAGATTTGGCTAATCAACAGTTGACGATAATAAAGCGCAATACATTTAATGGAATGCGCTCTCTGGTCACTCTGTGAGTTTCATGATTAATTGTAACCAGCCAACCATTCGATTCAAATTGTGTCTTATTAACAGATTGCGTTTTCCTTTCCAGCGATTTGTCAAACAATCAATTGTTTTACCTTGAAGAAGGAGCCTTTACTGGTTTGATTAAATTAACATCGTTGTAAGTATAAATCGAATCAGGTTAAAGTTAAGAATCATTTTATTACAAACTTGAACATTTGCTCTTCAAGTGACTCCAGTCGCTTAAACAGTTTACTTTGTATTCAAAGTATCATGATAATGTTTCCATTGACACTCGATCTTGTTTTGTGTCTTGAATATTAATTGAAGAATGTTGAATTTGCAATTTAAACACTTTAATATTCAAAGTCGAACCATGAAATGTCTCCTTTATTCGAGCAAATATTTACAGTTGTAAATCTGTAATGAAACTGCATTCCCATGATGATTATTAGAGTGAAAGAGTTTTTACCGTTGCATCGTAACGAATTGCCAACGAATCCTTTGGACATTCTGAGCAAATTAACAATCAAAATGCTTCCATAAATATTACATTTCCAACTGTTTACGAAATCTTTCAAAATCAGCCTTTTCCACTTTCTTCAATCATCTTGTACCTTTTCAAAGATCTTTTCAGAATCAATGAGTTTGGAAATATTTCCAACCTTTTCTATTCGAATATTGTTCTCAGAACCATTCTAAAAGTGTAAACAAAAGTTTCAATCAAATTTAATTGAATTGAAACTGATGTAACTGATAAAGGCTGGAAAATGAAAAGTCGAGTCAATTAGAAACGCGAAAGAATGATGAGAATTTGAAATGAGAAATAATTTCTTCTATTAGTCTTTATGTAATGATAATTTGGCAATCCATTCCGACGAATGAGTTGAACATTTTTCTGTAATAAAAATAACTCCAGCAGAACAGTTGTTAGTCTTTCATCTTGCAACTTCTTTTCAATGAAATTCCATGTAACAAACCTTTACCGATATTTACTTTGTTTGATTACAATTGCTCCAGGCGTTTACTTGTTCTCATCATCACCTTACTCTCTGACCTTTTCAGATTCATTTTTCACTCTTTCAGATTCCAACGTTTTCTCATCCAAATCATTCCAATGATTGAATCTTGTTAAAAATCTTTGATTCTCATCTCTTCCAAGCTTCATCTTGATTGCCATAATTATTGGCTTTCAGTGAAAATTGCATTCTCATTGTTAACCACAACAATCATGATTAAGGTTGAATAATCTGATTGCTTTTTTTCAATCAATTGAATACATTTCTTTGTCCATTCCTATTGATCTTAAGTTTTTCATGTCACAGCAGACAAAATGGTAACATTTGACAAAACAAAATTCAAGTTCAATTTTGAGCACTTTTCTCTTTTTCCTAACAGAAAATGAATTTTGAGGGCAAAAAATGAGCTCAGCTTATGGATCAAATGATACAATTGAACTAGAATGTCATTCAATAATAGTTTATTGAGAAGGAAGGGAAAAGAGAAAAAATCAAATCATACTTTTATCGTGTTCATGGTGAGACTAAACGATAATCAAAAAATATTAAAGGAAAAAGTGAAAAGTGAAAAGTATCTTTTGTCGAGCTTCAAACTTTTCAAATTTCGTTTTCAATCTCATTTGTTATTTGTTTGCATCATCAAAATCATGATTTCAATCGATAACATTGTGAGTTTACAATAACATTTAACATGAAACAATTTCGCTCAAGTTTGATGAGAAAAGCGTGAGTTTCTTCATTCAAATTACGATTACCAGAAGGAATGATTGTTGTTCTGGAACTGACCAGTTCAATATGATTGATGATTTGCACAATATTGAGACATTTTTGTGAACAGTTTCTCACAAACTGTAACAACTGGAAATGGCAAGAAATGCTGCAATAAAGCAACTTTGATATTTGTTTTTGAGACAATATTTCAATCTTTTGTAACTGATCTTGCAATTATGAAGGTGACTCTCCACTTTACATTAATTTGTATTTCAAATTGAAACTCAATTCAATCAATTTCGCTCGACTGAGCAAATTATTCAATTCATAGGCTGTTTACATTTTTATGCCTTCGATTAATACAAATGTAACGTTCAATTGCTGTCTCTGGTTTCAAGTAAATCTTTACTATAATTGCTTCTTCATTCGTGGTTGGTTGAAATGAACAGTTTCGAGTCTATTTTTAACTCATTTTCTGTTTCCATTTTTAGATTCAATTTAAATCATAATTTTCATCTTTCATTCAAATTAAGTGGTCTGCAACATTAAGAGCCGATTGTGAATCAGCAAATATGCAAGTTGCAACTTAATTGCAATCAATGGCCTCACAATCGACTATCAATATTAACTTAATTTCGTATATGAATAAGATTAAATGCCGCAGAAAATAACAATCAAAATAGATGAGATGACAATGGGAATATTAATTGAAATGTCTCTCTTCCCTTATAAATCGCCATTTACAATTGCGAACTCGAATTTCGACCGATTTTCCTTTTTCAAATATCTTGTCTTATATTTACTTGTTTAATGGCATCTATGACCGTCTACTCTTCACTTTCGGACTCTTTTTGTGGTCACTCTAATTGTCTTTAAAATTGAATAAAAGTTCTTCATCCAATCTGCAATTCATTGCTGTTAGTATCTTATGTTGTTTGTCAAACCAGACTACTTTTTGATGCCTTATAACCTCTCATCACATTAACAATTAACGGTGTTATTTTGACCTGCAACTTGTATTGCTCTTTATATTAATATCAACCCTTATTTTATTCATTTGATGATCAAAAGATATTTATTTTACTTATTGATTCTAGTTTACATTACTAAACTTATACAGTCTAGACTAGATATTTAATAGATTTTGTGAATTGAAATTTGTTATTCAATCGCATTAATTTTAAATAATCTGAAAGAAGGAAGCTTGAGGCTAACAAGTAACCTTTTCAATCAAGCATTCAGCTGTTTCTTTAATTGGTGACAAATAAGATTTATTAAAGACTGAGAAATGAGAGGTTTTATGATGAGTTAATGAAATAGTAATTTGACAAGTATTAATTATGTAAATGAGTAAAGCTTGAATGTTATGTTTCGCTAAATAACAGAATAATCTATAAATAATAAAATATAAATTGGTTCAAAAATTGGCAAAATTCAATGAAAAAACACTTGCAAAGAAAATAAAATCAATATCAATTAAAATGTAAATATTTCCAGACTTGTTTCATTTGCAACCATAATGTAAGCAAGCTTTTGTTTAAGCCTTTGTGCCTTTATTAATAGTTTCATCTTTTGCTGCGAAACCCAAAGGATGAAAACTGCCAACCAAAATTATCTTTTTACGTCTCTTACTCTTCTGTAGTTTAAACTATCCTTCAAAATAAACCCAAGTCTCATAAAACTCATGTAAAAAAGCACAAAACATATAGCATGTAAAATTATGCGAAAAATGAAACCTTTTCTACGGTGAAAGAAAACATGAATCATTTTATTTACGTGTGTTCATTCCCTGCTTTTTTCAGTATGATACCGATTAAAAATCGAGTAAACATCTAGACGTTTAAATGATTTTGATTCATGAAATATCTAGACGGATAACTGATTTTTATAGTGAAAATTCTAGCCGTATCCACAATTTACATCATTGTAACTATCAGAGTTTCATTTTGACAAATAAATAATTTTGATTAACTATAACAAAAACAAAAAATCTAGGCAATTTACATTGAAAAATAAATCAATACCACACTCCGATATTCACATTGAGTATTCATTTTGAATCGTGTTAATTTTAAACACGTGTTAAATTATTTGTTTTTGTTTTGTTTTTGTTTCAATTTTCTGGTTCATCATTATCTTCTCTCGCCATCGTGATCATCAAAATATGTGATAAAGGTTAGATAAATTTTCTTCTGACACTTTTTATCTGCGGGTTTTTAAGTAATACACCCTTTAGAAAGACATTTAATGCCATTTCAATTTTATTATTAAATGTCCAGTGCATCATTGTAAATCTGAGTTCTCTACTGAGACTAATACTAAATAACATATTAATTTTGTTCACTTGAAATGAAATTGTCATTGTTTAATCACATATTTAACCTTTAACCACCTTAAATCCAGAGTCACTTCATCTTTTAATCAACATTAACATGAATAAATATCAAATGCCCACATTTTCATTAAATTTTCACCAATAATCATCCAATTTTTGATAGACTTGGCAAATCATCTCATGAGCTCAATTTTCATTCATTTAATACAGAAGATCACACATCATGAAGTCCCCCTTATTTTGAACCTCATTCAGAGGCAAGTTTCTTGACAACGAAAACAGACTGCCTGTAAGTCATATCGGTGTTTACACTCATTAACGTGTAATGATTGTTCTTTACGTTGGACAGATTTTAAAATGTTAGGGGTCACACACTCATCAATCATTTCCCCCGCTAAATCATATTAATGACCAATGATAAGTCATTAGTCAGTCTAATCAAACCTAAATGGTCAACATTACTAATCTTATTCTTCAAACTATTTGTATAAATAGCTATTCCCTGTTCCTTTTTCTTTGTCACTTGTATGTGCACCCTTGCTTGTATTGTTACATCTCAAGGACAAGGTTCCTTTTCCGTATCCTCTTAAGAAATTCATAATTTCTATTTTCCACATTTTCTCTGGTACCAGAACCTATTTCTATTTTGTGATCACTTTACAGTTAACCAATTTACTTAATTTATAATTAAAAGCAATTAAATTCTCAGTGTGTTTTACTGCTTATTAAGGTTAAGCTTTAATCAAATTAATTTTCTCTGAAACCCAAAGTTTCAGTGCATCCTCGATCTCGGTATACAACCGACTTAACTGTTGTTTGTGGTTTTGTCACGAACCCTAACCCTTACAAAAAGATTGTCGAGAATTTATCTGGTCTCATTTTTATCTGTTGAATATAACTGCATTTATCATGTACAAGGTTCATATCATCAATCGTAATCTGTGAATACAGGTTTACAATACAAAGTTTTCTTGTGTGAAAAACAAGTACTTTTGATGTTATAACAAGTATTTTAAGGTGAGCAGCAGGATATATTGAAGTGTTGAGGAAACTTATTCTGTTCGTGTATAGTTCTGTCACAACTAAATTTTCAGTCTGTACAGATTGAGTTCATATTACAGTAAAGTCATATTTCAAGTGGTTTTAAATATAATTTACAATCTGCTGGGTATTTCATGAAGAAACCAATGTTAGGTACAATTTTGCTTTCCAGTCTAAACTTGCACCAAGAGCTTCGTCTTACAATTGTTAGAAGTTTAGAATAGAATGAAATACAAAAGTACAATAGAAACATTATTGTTATGAATTAATGAATTGAAATTAACATATGAGCGCCTTTTTTGACTTGGAAAAATGTCGATATCACAGAAGATTCTACTGAATTCGATTATTTTTTGAAGCTCATTTCAGCTTTAAGAACCTTAAATGCATTTAAATAATGTAATCTATTATTCGGCTGGAATCACGATTTGTTCGAATTTCCATCAGAATTTTATTCTTATTCCAGAAAGTGACTAAACTTCTGACTATTCACCATAACCAGTTGTTAAACCTTGTTAAATTGACCATTTGTTTTCCATCAAAATTCAAATGAAACAACAACTTGAGTTGGACTTTTCAAGATTTACATTTTGATTCCTCGAAATGACAATAAAAAGTCTTGATTTACATATTCTTACATCTCATGGAAACATTATCATGAACAACAAAAGACTCAAGAAGAATAGAATGTTTTCTCAATGAAATTATGAACAGTTGACGAACTGTAAAAAGACACCAAAAAGTGTTGCTCAAGTTGAAAAAGTTGAGCGTTTAATGAGTCTGAAAAGCTGCAGCATTGATTAACCTTTAAAGTGTCTAATTATTTCTCAATCAACCAGATTGATTTCATATTACATGATGTTTATATAATCAGTTAAAGTAACATGTTTCACCCTTTTCCACCTTCCATTCTCTAATCATCTTTACCCTTCATCATTTCCATCGCCATCATCATAATCTTTGGCAACTCATTGATGCTCAGAGATTTGACTGGAAACAAGTTCACTGAAATGGGAACCCAAGTGTTCACTGGTTTAACCAACCTTAAAAAACTGTAAGTCAAAGAGATTTTTTGTATTCTTCAAGTTTTCACCATTTCTGGTGAAAACTCTAATTATCATCATTATCCTGATTTATCTTGATCAATGTTTCAATCTTAAATTGCAAGTTGCAACTGTGAACCTTCTTCACTCCTCTCTTCCTTCCCTGCTGCCTGATAAATTATTAATCTGGCTGCTCATTTCAAGCTTTACCTTTTCGCAACTTGAAACTTATCAAATAACACTTACTCAAGATGCTCATTGAGTTGTATAACAAGTTTAACCTTTTTTAACACTTTCATCGGATCATTTCATGAATATTGAATCTGTTGAATGATGAACATATTTCATGCTCGTCTGGTGACAATCAGTTTAATAGACTGATTTATCATCATCATTATTGAATCATTTTGTTCATCAGTTTATTCATTGAAAATTTTGATGGGAAACAAAAGGTTTTGCTCTAAATTGAATCAAGTTACAGTGAAAACTTTCATTAAACTGAATATAAACTGATGGATGATATTGATCAATAAAAGCAATCTATTCAACTAATGAAATGTTGCAATTAAATGACAAAGAAAGATTCACAAATTCAATGGAATCCATTTTGCACAGAATAACCGTTATGAATTGTTAATGAATCAAAAAATTGAAACCAAAAGATTCTATTGGCCTTTAGAATGTTAAAGTTTAACTTATTTCCAGTAATATTATTGACCATTTAGTAGTTCATTTCATTTCCAATAAAAATGTATTCATTTTGATGAATCAAGCCTTCAATGATTTCTTGCATGGAAAATTGGCTTTAAAATCATCAGAGTTTTGATCTTTATTGTAGTTATTGAACTCATACTGATACAAGTTATTTTGCTAATTAATACTTTTTGTCTGTTCTTTGAGTTGGACAATAAACTCTCATGTCAATTGCAGTCTTGATTTTTTGATGAAAAATCCATCTGACCATTTCTATGGACATCCATTAGTATATTATTTTAGTCACAAAATAAGGAGCGACGTCTTTTGCCTAAGGCAGCTGGCTAGTTGTACTGCATGGATTGGTCGATGTTTTTACAAGTCGATAACTTCCAAAGTTGTGTCAACTCACTTTGATTGTCAAATTTTCAAATGGCTAATCACCAGATCTGTTAATATATTTTCACTCATGTTGAGATTTCACCTAATGACTTGCTTCATTGCACGCCTTTCCTCCTAAAAGCGTTAGAAGCTTTCATCTGACTTTTGGTCACCTTCTTGTGTAAGTAACTATTTCTTTGAGGTGAAGGCCTCGAGGTTACATGAAAGTCAGAGCTTTACATTGGCGATTATCATTTCTTCTCGCATCTTCTCAGTTAACATTCATTTAATGGTAATCAAATTTTGGTAATTTGATTTTAATTAACATCATTCTCCACTTAGTTTGTCTCAAAAGGTGAACAATTATTCTGCTAATATTCAATTTATTATAAATGTCTGTGAGACTCAATCAGCAGAAATATTTGCATGCTGATTAACACTTCAATTCAAATCCATGTTTGATAAAAATCCATGATTATGAATGTTAGGTTCAGAGAAGTTAATCATTTTCTTGTAACTCTTTTTGTGTTCATCTTGTAACCTTGTTCGTAGCATGTATTAGCAATATGCTAAAAGGCTGACTTTTTCATTAACTCAATGACATGCTCATGATAACGCATAATTGACGTGAACCCAGTCTGTAAAGCAAGCTTGAATATCATTACCATAATCTTAATTTGATAACAATCTTGGTCAATTTTGGTCAGCTTTATTCTTCTTTTCATCAACATTATTTATCACATGAATCTGCCATTTGTAAGAGACATTCATCTGCATATTCAACTTGTTACCATTGAATGTCAGAATAATTCATCAACTTTTCCCATTTTATTCATTCCAACTCGCATTCATTCACTGAATTTTCGAACATTTCTCAAACAGAATAGTCCATTTCAACTCGAAATGAGCAAACATTATGACTGCATTTAATCCGATTTCAATCCATTTCACTGGACTAGAAACAAATGCACTGATTGGGAATAGCAATTATAAGTTGATGAAGAGTGACCAGTTCCCTTGTCCTTTAACCTTTATCTCGAAGACAATAAGAAATGATGAAAACTTCTTGCCTGTGGAAAGCTTTAGTCAACCTTAAATCTGCCTAAATACAGCTTAAGTTGAACACTAACTTTCTCGAATTGGAAACTCTCTGAATGGAAAAGAAAACTTTGTAAATGTATTTGATCCATTTTATTCAGTAAAAGATGTTGAGTTGAACGTTTCTTTGGTGGTCAATGTCAACATAATCTCGAAGTGCATTACATAAATTAAGTGGATTAATGTGTGTTATAAGTGATAAGTTAATCCAAGTGAGAAATTTGCTCAACTTTAACCATTCTTAGAAAAGTTCAAGTTACCCTTATGATCATGTATAACGTGAAAGATTCTTATTACGCGAATGAAACTCGCATCTTTGAATCAAAACTTGTCCTTCACTTAAATGGATGAAACCAAATTCATTATGAAATCTCAACATTTCATTTATAAAAATGCATTTCCATACTTCAAATTGATTAAATTATATCTTAAATTAAATTATTTTCTCATTTTCAGTTTACATTAAGTTATATTTTCGCCTATTTTCCTAGCTACAACTTTTGCTCTTCTCAAAATTACCGTTTAGGTGATAAATCAAAATTTTTTTAGTTCAATTTTTCTTGCGATGAAATGAACGATAATCCAGCAAAAGTGAGAGTAAACTAGTTTTGGAAAGAAACTTATTTTTATAACAAACAGAAATCCATTTGAAAAGATTAAAATTGTGAAAGTAAATTGTAATTGTAAACTTTTAACCCTGGAACAGCTTTTAGATAACAACTTATTGCTGCATCATGGCTGAAGGAAATCATATGAAACAGAATGTTTTTGTTATGAGAACAAATGTCCAACTTTAATGATGCTTGCTTAGTGCAGAAGCACAGAATAACAAAGAGATAAGATTCGACAGCAATGGCCAAAAGGCTAAAATGATTTAGAATAATCCTGAAACTTTATTTTATGAATTGCCTTACCTTTAATAGAAAGCATTGCAAAATTAAGAATCACATATTTTGAATTTGATTACTTTGAATTAAATAAAATTAACAGAATCAGAAACCAAACTTTGAAAATATCCCATGAGCATAAACTCTGAGAATCAATAAACGGTTCATTGCAATGCAAAGAGTTTGTTCAGAGTCAGTTTTAGATAAACATTTTGAAAAAACTCACTATAAGAAGATTAATATTAACTACTAGTAAATCCACGTGGCCAAAAATGAGAAACTGCATTTGAATTTATATGAAAATAACAATGGCAAAAAGATAAAGTGTTAAATATGAATCTTGAGTGTGAAATGCTTAAAATAATCTGAACAATTTTATTGCATTCATTCATTGATCGATGATCAAGCATTTTCCATTGATAAGTTTGAACTTCTTGAATATAAACAAAAAGCGAAAACAAAATCATTGATTTGTACTACATTTCTATTCATCATAAGTGCCTGTTGATAAAGGCAATGCAAATAGTTGAGAACACGATCAAAGTGCCTTACTGCCCCGTGATCATAGCATCATCAGATCATTTTATAAATTATAGCTAAGGAAAAAATTGAAATCAAATCAAAAACAAAATTCGCTCTTCAACTCTGAACTGACGAACCGTTGGTCAAAGCAATAAGCTGAATATTTACATGTATATCTAAGCTTGTATCATGATGCGTTCTGAGTTACTTGTTCGAAGTAAAAACAAACTATGTGTGGATAAATGAGTCTAGAATTGTAAAAGACGAAATTCCTATTTCAGTACTGTTATGCTCAAAGTGAAGGTATGACACTCTACCTTTAACATACATGAGGTTATATGGAAAATAGGTTTTCATGAATTATGTCTCGAAAGATCATTTTCATTGCTACTTAATGATTAAGTTAAGAACATCTTAGTCAATCTAATTCAGCCCAAAAGTATGGCTTCAGTATCATCAAGAATTTATCATAGCTTTCATAATTAAAATTAAATTTTTGTAATTTTAATTGAAGTAATTTTTGCTAAAAACGAAAATCTGGAAATACCAAACTCTTTATGCTAAAACGGTATTAATAGTATAGATTGTAAATTAACTCGTTGCGAGAAATGCAGAATCCGAATCTCAATCTATTGTGTTGAGGAGTAAAATCTGGATAATAATCAATATCAATATTGTTTTATAAAACTGAAGTTTTGAGGAACACGCAAAGATCAAGCCAAGTTAAGTCGACTTGGCTGTTTGAAAGTTGATTAAGTATCATTGATTTATTTTGCATTATTATTGTGACAACTTTCCATGGTTGATCACATCAGTCAACTAGACCAAAGCCAATAAAGTTGTAAGCTTTTCCTTACAGATCCAGAGCATTCTGAGCTTTTATAACCCTTTTATACAACTAGAAAATATTTTTCTGTAAATTCATGACAACAGAAGAACTAAAATGCACTCGCAAAACTATTTCTCAGACTATCGTTTCTCTCATTTAGATAAATATTTGTGCGTTTTATGGTGTATTATCTATGCGTCCCTTTTGCTTCAATAAGTATTACGTGTTTCCATGATTACATGATTTGTTCAATGTACATGCTCAGCATTATTTATTTGTTGACTTTTACAGGAATAAACAAACAACTTTATTGTGTTTACAAACAAATTGAGAAGTTGGACAGTTTCGGGTTTGAACTCGCCAGAAATGGACAAGAATCTAGATACATTTTCAAATCAACATAATTCAAGTGAAAGGTGAAAGGTCTTCAGATGAACTCAGCTTGTGTTGCTAATATTTGATAAGAATCAAGTCTTAGTGAATCAAGTCGTGCACTTTCAACCAACTTGCAAATGTTTTGACTTTAAAATCAAGAGAAATAACAAAAATCATTTCAACTCAGTTGACTTTTGGAAGATCAGTAAACCTTGGTAACTTTGAAATGCCTTTCAATGTATTCAATCCTTGATTTTGCAGAAAATATTTCGCCTTTAAAACAACTAACTCTTATAACACTTGTTGATCTGGCGTAATAAAGCATTTCAAGATGAATAAAGTTATTGAAATGATTTCCTAAAATAACTCAATAACATTTTGCAATCGTTTTCCAAACCCATTTCCAATCTACTTTTCTTCGCTACTTCAATATCTCATTGTGCTGAGTACATCTGAATACATACGTATAACAACAATAAAATTGTGTCAAAAGCAATAATAATAATAATAATATCCAAATGTACGAAAAGATACTCAACTCTATTCCTTTGCTTCTTATCATTACCATTTATTCATACATATTTATACAGCAATGGATATCATTTTACCTTGCACTTTTTATTCAAATAAACATTTGATTCATATTTTGTTTTCTTTTTCCTTCTTCTCTCATCCATTCCATCATTTTCAACTGAATTTGCATGGAAACAAAAACATCTTTGAATAACAGTTTTTGTTTTTCTTTTCATTCTAATTCTTTTCACTTTTTACTTCATCTTCATCATTTATAACATTTACATTGTCAATGCTTGCAAGTCAAAGGAAAAGCTACCAACTACTGGGAGTGAATTTGCGATAAAATCGATAGTGAAACAATTTTCAAGAACATAATCAATTATCTTGAAACAAAACAAATCAAGTTGATTATTTAAATGAAAATGAAAACAATTTCCAATTCAAATTGCAATGCAATAAAAGAAAATATTTTTTTCACTTTTCCTTTCAAATCAGATGCACTTCAACCATTTATTTGAATAGATTAACATTCATTATAATAGTTAACTTATTCAACTAAATGATTGACTATTGTGCACCATTTCAGTTGATCAATGACCAATAATTTTATTATTGCAGGTAAAGAATGTGTTTTCAACTTTTTTATCGATTTACTTATTACACTCTTATTTTACCGGCATTTACAGTCATCATTAGTTCTGTGCCTCGAGCTGCTTTGCTAATTTCGATCTTTGACATTTTCTTTGGCGAATCTCTGCAATTGGAAGATAATAATGAGAAAGATTCGTAAAAGTCTTTCATGATAAAGCGAATTCCATTCCAGGGTCGATATACTTACGGGAGTTTTTTAAGCTATTTTAGTGAACTTTTTGTGAATTTTGATTCACGAATAACGACAAAAATAATGTAAATTTTAGTTAGGAAAATATGAATTTAGAAGGTGAAAAGTGTAAATAGTTGAATCTTGTAAACAAAATTTGAAAAGCAAATTCGATTTACCCTTTCGATTCGAAATTTATTGTAATTTCAAGGTTTCCAGGTAATCTGATTAGGTAATTTTCGTTGGAATGAAAAGTCTTTTGCTTGGTTAATATCAGATAAAGTCAATTCATGGAAATTTCGCCACTTTTCAAATCAATGTTAATCCAGTTTATTTCTTTGATTTTGAAGCAAATTTGAATAGAATTAAAATTTAAACTTTGACCTCGATTATATCAAAAAAATACTGATCATAAAGTTTTTTTAATTCATTCAAATGGATTCAATTGCGATTCCCCTTCAAACCTATTAAACAAACCTAATACAAAGTCGCTACTCTTTCCTCGAAAGTTGAATTCTGTTATGTTTGTATGTTATAAAACTTTGTTATGTTCATCTATTGTCTTCACTTCGCTGGTCAACTGGCTTTTACTGACGAAACTGTGGAATGTAAGATGCTCAAGATGGTACGATAGTGTCGATAGTTAACGGATTAACTCATTCGCTCCTAGTCTATCCACTTTAACCACTTAATATTTCCAATTAAATTCATGAAATAGCTTTAATCAAATGTTCTGAGTGTTGCTGATCCAATGATCTTCTTTGCTATCTGAAGATCAGCCGTCATTGCGGAGACTTTGCATTTTAAATGTTCGATTGACAATGATTGTGGCCAATGTTGGTAAATCTCCATTTGTAAATCTCTATATTTCTCGCATTATTTCCACAGGTTTTCAAATATCGGTGAACATTTTTGCAAACTGACGATACTTCGTAGTTTGTACACGTCCACAGCTTCGTTTTGATTTGTTGGATCTGCAAACTTAGGAAATATATTGTCAGAAATTTTAAGGACTTCATTTTTCTTGAGCCTCGACGCCCTTCAAGCGTGTTCAAACGTAAAGAATCAAAGGATTGGTCAAGCATGAAGGACGTTTTGATACAGATCTCCAACTGAGAAATGTAGTGTTATAATCCAATAGAAGGACTAAAAGCTATTCAAACTTCCATTATTATCTTTAGTTATTGCATTTGCAGAGCAAATAAAATGGTTTAAACTAATAATCAGTCTCTTAATGGAGAACTCATGTTTAAAAACTTTTCCAGATTAGACTCAATAGCATTAGAAATAATGTCAAAAACTCGACCCAGGAATCAGTCCTAATTTAGTAATTTAATTGATCTATGCTTCAATTTATCTCTTAAATTTACCTTTTGGACACTTTCATCTGACTTTTCAAGTTATTTGTTCGTGAATGATATAAGCCCGTCGACAAGTCTATAAACACAAATAACTCATGTTCACAATGGAAGAATACAATTCTGTGCATTGAATTTGAGAAACATTTCAAAATGCAAATATCCAAATGTATTCAAGCTATCAATATAAAATTATTCAAAATAATATTCAAAGTTAATGTTGCATTGATTGCAATGGATGGAAGTAGCTGAACAATCAACTCTCAGATGAAAAGCAATATCGAGTTATTAGAAGCTGTTTAAAACTGAAATGTCAATTTACTCAATCAAATTGAAAGTTGAACTTTCAATAATCTCTTTTACATCATTAATATCGACTGTTAACTGACAATTTCAACTTTTAGATCGCAATAAACAGTGGAATGAAAAAAAACTGCCAAATCTCTTATCAATGGCTTTTCACAAGCATCATTACTGTCATTATCGTCATTGACACTGGTTCGACTTTTCAATTGACTTGAAGCATTCTCATCCAATTGCTATAAAGACTGGATGAAGAGTGACTCGATACTTTTAAAAATGAAGTTTAAGCCTATTTACCAAACAGTTTCAACCGATAAACTTAAACCTGTCCAGTTGAACAGGGAATGTGAAACTGCCAGCAAACTTGATAACTGGTTTACAGGCAAATGAGATTCCCTTAAGCATTCCGAGTAAACTGGTTGAATAAACGTTCACTCATTATCATTACAATTATATATTGTTTAAGTCATCCAATTGTGAATTTCATTGTTTCCCTTTTTGCCTGAATGACATGCTGTTGTTCCTGTTATTGTTTTCCACTGAATCATCAGAAATTATCATCATGACCAGTAAACAGTAAGAATGACAAAGAAAAAGGTCAAATAAGGAAACAAATAAACAGTAGGAATAAAAAAGGACAAGTTAAACAGTCCAAGTGAAAGAAAAGAGAAAAAAAAAGATTCTCATGAAAAGAACAATGATTCTGGTTATTTTGTTCGACTTTTCTTCCTCTTCTCTTCTCAACCTTTAATGATAACAAACCATTTTTTGGTAAACACAACAAACACATTCACTTGTACCTTTCATCGTGCATTGACCATCTTCCTATTTATCTGGTCAGTCAGGTTCAACTGTTTAACTTGCTTTGATAACAATATTATCATCATTATTGATTCCCTCAACTATTTACAAGTTTAATGGCAAATAATGACAATAATATGATGTAGCATTAACGAAAACAGGTTGACTCTTGTCTGGTTAAGGGTTATAACGTATTTATAATATTCATATCAACTTGGTCAATGTTTTCCCTTTTCTGGTTCAAACTTATATTCTTTATCGTTCATCATTGTTAACCTTTAAATGTCGTTGTAAACATCCATTTGGATTGTTTGTCTCAATTGTGGGTCAATCAATTTTCATCCTTTCCATTCAATTTGATAGCAAATAAACGAAGGAAAACAAAGGAAAAACAGATTTATTTGAACATTGAAAAGTTGCAGGGTTTTACTCTGTCAACCATTGAAACTTTCAGATTTATTCAGTGATAACTTTTAACTCGAATTGCTGTCAATCTCCAAATTGAAACCAATTAAGGCCAGTGTTTATCAGTTTTAATCTAAACTCAATATCTAAAAGTTACAACCAACTTCGTTCAACAAGTAAAAATGTTTCAAGCTTTAAAGTTAAAAAAGCTGATGAAAGTTTGCAAGCTTGAAATTCATTCACAACTCATATTTTGAGTTTCTTGTCTTTGCATCTGACTGGAATATAAAATAAAACAAAAAAATTCTGTCAAATGAATTGAATTTGGAATAATTTTTTCTTTCGAAACTCAACGAAATTGTTCCTTAAGCTGATCAAAATGTTCAGTTTTTAAATCGATGGACTGGATCTTCTGACGTTCTTTTAATGCTAATCATTGATAAATGCTTGATAAACAATCTTATAAAAATGAGGATTTTGTTTTCGAAATGATGATGGAATCGATAATTTCCTCGAAAGATTTACTTTTTATCCTCTTTATCCCATGATATGAGACCAGAAAATGATTATTCATTTGAAATGATTGTTTTTTGTTTCGATTTCAACGTTTCCACTGAAAATGATGATTAATGTTTGAACCTTTTCTCGTCTCAAGAAAATATTTCAATGAAAACAATTTTGCATTTCATTCAATTTTCAGATCGACTGATGAGTTCAGATTTTGCTGTTTGGCTCGCCATGTACAGAACTGTCTACCTGAACCCGATGAATTCTCTTCTTGCGAAGATTTACTTTCCAATCTGGTTTTGCGAATTTGCATCTGGATCTTGGGCGTTCTATCGATTGTCGGTAATTGTATGGTCATCTTTTGGCGAACAATGCATCGCTACCGAGCGGCCGTCTCTTCCTTTTTAATCGCTAACCTGGCCATTGGTGACCTTCTTATGGGCGTCTATCTGATCATCATTGGAACAGTGGACTTCACTTATCGAGGCAAATACTTCATTCATGATGCTCACTGGCGTTCATCCAAAATGTGCCAATTAGCCGGCTTCATATCAACACTTTCCTCGGAACTTTCCGTTTTCACTTTAACCGTAATCACTATTGACCGGTTTCTTCGGATAACCTTTCCATTGAGATTCCATCGTTTTAAGATGACCAATGCTCGCCTTGTTATACTGGCCACTTGGGTGTTCACTGTGATACTTGCTGGAGTGCCTTTACTTGATATTAAATATTTTGACAATTTCTATGGTCGATCGGGTGTTTGTTTGTCCCTTCATATAACCAATCAAAGGCCGAACGGCTGGGAATATTCAGTCTTTGTGTTTTTGGTTCTCAATTTTATCTCTTTCACGACCATTGCCATTGCCTACATTTGGATGTTCACTGTGGCCAAGAACACTCGAAGTGCTTTAAAATCGTCCGACATTCGGCTTAGTTCGACCATGGCAAAGCGCATCATGCTCATTGTCATGACTGACTTTTGGTGTTGGATGCCAATCATTGCTCTTGGAGTCATTTCACTGAATGGAGTAAAGCTTCCTCCTCAAGTAAGTAACCGTAAATAACTCTAGCATTACAGGTGATTCGTAATGTCAATTGTCACTGTATTATAATATATTTGAAAGTGAAAGTTCAAAGTCATTACTTTTGCGCTTTCAAACTCTAACCTGTCAATGTGACAATCAGGCTGAAGATGCGTTTTATTGCAGTCGACTTTCTATTTTTTACATTTCTTGCATTCCAAGCATTTGATTAAACCTGTAATCAATGGTTCTTTAGTCGCTATTTTTAGATAAGTTAAAAAGGAAAGTTGCGCGAATTTAAATATTGAAATGTCATCAATTCGAACCAATGAGATGATAGAATCGATATAATCCATGTTTTTCCCGAATTGTAATCCTTCACTTGATTAGTTTTTTGATAGTCTAGAGACACTAATTAAGTTGAATTTTCATCTGTTTGTTTGAGCTTTGCATAGGTTTCTATTAATAATTGCGATGAACTTTCAATGAATTGTTTTTTCCAAGAAAACATTTGTTTCCTCATTTGACTTTTCATGGAAAATGTTTCATGTTCTCCACGAGTTTGTTGTTTCCATTTATAAAAAATCGAAATTTCTAATTCCAATAAATCTTCTTGATTTCATGTTGTTGTAAGAAATTATTATTAGTGCGATTTATGTGCGTGTATTTCAATAAGTATCACAATATTGAGAGAATCAAGTAAATGACCAAAGAGCAGGAAAAACTAGCGCCATCAAATGTCCAGATGTCAAATGGTTTTAAGACAGTTTCCTTCAGCTCAACACATTCAGGTTAAATCGCAGTAAACATTTGAATAACTGTTACTTGAATGGTGTGAATGCAGCAAATGATTGATTGCCTTGGGTTTGTTGATTAAATAATTGACATTTATTACCATATCGAGCTGTCAATTGTTTATATTGATTTGGCTTGCCATGTTTCCATCACAGCTTTGTTTATCAACACTGACCAAAATTAACTGATAATAAGGTAAATGACAATCAGATAAATTGCAATTCAATTAGAGCTTTTTGTTTGTGTTCATTTCAAAGGTTAATTATCTTTACTTGTTCTCAGTTAATTGACTTATTTTTAGCGATAATATTATAAACAATATATTAAGGTAGCAACAATGAAAGGAACGGTCATTATAAGAAGATTTCGTGACTTATCTTGTTATTGAACAGACTGACCATTGATCAATGATGGACTTCATTATCTAAAGCTAACTTAATAAGCTTCAACAAACCGATTGACATTAAATCTTGACTAAAATACTAACAGAGAAAAGGTTTAACTTGTTTTTTAGGTTCACTTTTCTGGTTAACAAGAAGGTATTTCATTGTTTTCTGGTTTTATTAGGTTTAACAAGTTAATGGTCAAATCAAATTGCTGGCAACATTTATCAATAAGAGAATTATTCGCAACTCATTGAATGGTTACGATAATGAATTTAATAAGATAATCAATGATTCTGTTTTCACATCGCTTTTGTTGAATGTAAAACAATTAAGGAAATTAAGTTTACAATTACCATAATATTTACAGTAAAAAAGTATTAAAGCGTTTCTAGTTTGCTCGATTCCTTGACTTACTTTTATTGTTATTACAATGTTAATCATCTTCTGTACAACAATTAATTACGCTTGTAATAATGAGTAAAACTTTCTTGCCTTCAATTAATCATCCTAGACCATTGAATAGACAATGATGATGAATGAATGGTTTGTTGGAATGAAATTAACTTTGGCTTTTTTATTTCATGTTAATCGTTTACCTTTCACTTTTGTTTCATCTTCAAACATTCAGAGTTTATTATTATTATGTTCATCATTCATAATTACTAAACAGTTTGAGCAAAACTCAACGCGTGAAGATCGCCTGGAAATGTCAAGAGAAAATCGAAAATCTGTTTAACCGAAAATGATGTTGATCAAAATGATACTAATTGCTGTTTTTAATTCATTCAAAAGATCTTTTTCTTACTCTTTATCGACCATTTCGCAATACCAATCATGAACTGAGACCAATTACTCGACCGATAAAATAAACTTTGACAATAATCTATTTTAATGAAACGAAATGTCAATTTTCCGGAAAATTTTTGGTGAAAAGATGAAAAATCCTCTGAAGTAAAAAGGTCATAGAGGAAGAATGGGACAGACTAAGGTTACAGTGAGCATTTCGAATTTGCGTGGATTCTGACTCTTGGTTTCAGGATTTATCTTTAACAGTTCAGGAATTGTTTCAGACTCGAATAATTGAAGATCTCAAATAACTTGAACTTTCACTCACTTTGAAGTTCGGATATTCTACCCCAGTCTAAGATGAATGTTTACATATGAACTTTTTTTAAGGAAAAGGTTGAAGTGTTTCAATGAAAATGTAATGAGTTTACATACAATCTAATTCTCGCTTCTCAAAAAGGCTATTATCTTTGACTGTTTCAAGGATTTAGTTTAGCCATTGTTAACTAAATTCATAGATATTGATCAATCTAAATAGTCTCAACTGAAAGCTTAAAGCTTTGAGTATTCCTACAGTATTCCTACAGTTTTCAGTGAGAAAAGATGGGTCAGCAATACATTGGAGGACGAATCAGGTTATAGACACTTCTTAAGTACTTGGTCAAAACGCACAACGAACTATTCAAGTCTGAAATTCTGTAATGAATTGGAAGCTAAACTGGTCCATGACCGTGTTTTCACATTGCATCAAGAATTTCGTTGACCTGAGAAACATTTTGAAATATTTTTAGACACGATTTCCGAGAAACCTTAGCCAATTGCTAGAGAAATGACCTTTTGGAACCATTTTTATCATAAAGTTGACTAATGCTGATCAAATTAACCATCTGAATGTAATTGATAATGTCAAGCCTGCCAGTTGCTAATTTCATAAGATTGCAAGTGTATCTAATTTTGAACCAATCAACCAAAAATTGAGAATTGTTCATTTTAAAATTAAGTGAAAGTCAATTGACATCAATTGTGTTTATCAAACTGTGAGTCAAACTCCACTTATTGATAGCTTTGAACCAGAATGAAAAAGACATTTAAATGGACAAAAATTAATCGTTTAAAATTGTTGTTCTATTTTAAAATTAAATGTTTATCAGAATCAAATCAAGTTCAACAGTTTCATGTCACAATAATGATGCGAAATAGCCTGATGACGGTTTTTTAAATTAATTCATCAGTCAATCGATTAATCATCCAACCTTTGAGTCAATATTTTAGCGGTTACTTTAAATAAGATATTTTTAATTTAAACCTTTGAACGACTTGTTATTGTCATCATTGCTATTAGCTTTGGGTTTTACAATCAAATGGTTATCAATTAGAACCAAAAGATACACAAATTGAATCAATCCAAATGTTATTCAATGATAAGGAAAACAAAATTATTAGATGAATTAATCTTGTCAAATGAAATTAATTGCGTTTAATGGTTCAAGATTGTTTAACCTTTTTATTTGATTAGACTGTAATTAAGATAAATCTTTAGAATAAAGAATTGAATTATTATTAAACTAAATAATAGCATAAAGCAATTAATAAATGACCATTTTAAGAGCAAAAATTTCGACCCAAAATAAATTGCACCGATTTAGCTTTTTAATTACATTCACTGTCAACTGCAAAGTTTATGAGGCAAAGGCTTTTTTGTCCATTTTTGTCTCAACATTGAAACAATTTATCAACCAACTTATCGTTCAGCTTATGGAGCATTCATTTCAACTATTAAGCTGAGGTTTAAAAGTCAATTAAATCGCTAAATCGCCAACTATTCGAGAGACAATTAAATTGGACGTTTATTAGAATAGATTGCTGGACATTTGTTAAATGTCATTTGCAGACTTTTCATTTTGTAATGTTTTACCTTCTTAAAACTCTCCTCTCGTATGATATCATTTTACTCAAAACGTAATAGTTACTGATTAACACTGAGATTAACATGATTAAGGACGAAAAAAATTAAGGATTAATTGAGCAAAAAATGATTATTATTGTTTCCTTTCAGTCAAGTTTCACCTTTTCAATTTTTCTGGTTCGCAAGATTGAATTTCATAAACACCTTCTCTAATCAGATTTATCATCTGCCCACTTAATAAGTAAGATATTTGATATTATTGGTTAGGCCTGAGTTTATCCACATTTTGCTTGATAATTTTCAGTTTTTTTCACCGAAATTCAATTTTCTAACTCACTTTTTACTAACCCGATTATATCGTGATTCAAACAAGCCGCTCAACTTAGCCTGATAATAAGATACTTATAGATACTAATCGTACTCGGATTCAAAGATAGCATGTGTTAAATTAACACTGTTAATCCCGTTAAATGTTGTTTCTTATTTAACCTCAATCTATTTCTTTCGTATATCAACAATTTTAGGTAAGATAATTGTTTGAAAGCAGTTTTAACCTAACTTAATTGAAATTCATTCGATTCTTATCTTGAACGTTGTCTAGTTTCCATGCTTTTACTGGTTTTTGAAGCTTAATTTAGGTTGTAGGTGAATACCCATTTCTGTCATTGTCTAATCACTTTTTTGTTCAATTGTTTGTGAATTATGGTTGCCGATTTTATGTGTAACCAACAATCAGCTGTTGTCTAGCAAGTGAAATGCTTTTGAATGATCTAAACTTGCTTTTAAGTACTTCAAATAAGAGATTGTTTTCCCATTGCTCAGAATGCAAGTAAATTGTTGTTTTGTTTTGTTTTTAGATCAATGATTAATTTTTGTCTCATGTTTTGCTGATTAGGTAATAACTCTCGTTTTTGTTACTGATGCTTATTTGGTCTTAATACATACAAAGCGATCGATATCAATTATTAAGGGTTACAAGTGTAATACCATTACGGTTATCAACATCAGGGGAAATTTTAGACCAAATTTTTGAATCAATTGATTTAATCGATTATTTAAATCAATGATTACATTAAGTGTTAAACAATTCACACTGGAAATATTGATGGTGAAAAATATGATCGCCTAAATTGACTGGTCTGGCTTCCTTGAAAGTATCAAAAGATGAGATTATATTGACCGCAACTAGATCTGTATTACCATATCATTTGAAATGTTGGATGTCCAGAAGTTTTTCTAGGAATCAAGTGATAATCTGATCATGACCATGATTGTTCATTGTTTTATCATCAATGACCTCATCTTTGGTTTGTATAGATGAAAGATGAAGAAGATGAAGGCCATAAAGAAGATGAAGATGACAGTAAAGCGTAAAGGAAAGCAAAAGTAACTCATACAAATGAGTTAATATTCCATAAAAATGAAGATGATTATGATAATCAATCAACATCAATTTCAGGTAACTTACTGACAGGAAAACAAATAGACAAGGAATACTGAACAATATTGAAACATACGATCAACAGGCCTGATCCATCATCTTTAACATGATAGTCATCTTCAGATAACCCAATTAGGCGTTCAAGATATTGCGACTTAAACTAAATTAATTCAGCTTTCACAATCTTAGAACAAGTTAAACTATTGAAGTTTAATGTGATTAATCACTAATTATAAGCTATTCAACTTTGATAATCAAAAATTTAATTCAATCTCGATCAATCTTGGATCTACTATATAATATATCAAGTTCAGACGCACTCGGCACAACATATGTCCGTAACAAATGTGGTCAACGAAAATAGTTATCCATGGCTATGTAAATCTGTTAGTGTTTTTATATATTAATACAATAACCTTTTAACCGCAGACAGACAACATTTTGCTGATTAAATTACTGTTAATATATGGAGCCAAATTTATGGATATATTTGTCAATTCAAATCAGTCAATTGCCAAATATTGATAATTGCATTCACATTCGCCTCACCCCTCTACTAGACAATCTTGACCAGAAGTATCTGTTAAATTACGAAATTCTGAGCATTGACGCCAAAAGGAGGATAATTTATTGTTTGTCCATTTTAATATTATTGCATATCGAAGTATCTTCCATCCATAGCATTCTTAAGGCAAAACAATTCCAAGTCTAATCTTGTTACCTTTAACAGGTTGAGACTCACTTTAGGTTCATTTGTATCCACATGTATTGAGATGTTTCAGATGAAATTGCAATGGATAAAGATGAATAGTTACGAAACTGAACCCAAAAAAAGCAACCGAATATAAACAAGATTATTTGATTAATTTGGATAAAGAATTAACAAGTTTACGTGAAATGATATGCACAATTTACCAATTTCCGTACATGATATTATCCCGACAATTGTGAGCCTTTAACAATGATAGCCTTTGGGCTAAACATGTAAATTGATGTGGATTATTTTAGATTATTGAAAATTGCTATTGACAAAGTCAAGATTATTGCTTCCATCCGAGTCCTTTGACCAACCAAAGTTTATTTTTTTGAAAAAATGACCAACAGCCAGTTTAACTTGAGTCAAAAATTATAATCGTCCATTGAAAGAGAAATGATGTTAATCATAATATTCACATCGAGTGTCAACCAATTTAACCTGAACAATTGGCATATTAGTCAACAGTTTTTTTGTTAATTGATTATTGTCTAGTGAATCTTTTATCCACAATTCAAGCAAACTAATTCAAAAATATTTTATTGTTATCAAGTGATGTTAATCAATAGTATTAGCTTAACAGCTGATCATATCTAACATTTTAACCCAAACTTCAAATTTTTACAAAAAATGTTGATATGATCAATGACTAGAACCAAATTTCACACATTTCAACCGCAATGTTTATGAATAAAAAATTAAATCTGTTTTATTGTAAAATTCAAGGAGCAAGTTTAGTCTAGTTTAATCATCGTTAAATGTTGAAATTTATTTCACTCGATTAAACTGTTCAGTTGCTGCAAGGCAAGAAAAGGGCCAACAATTGAGTAACTCAATTTGAGTTACTTCCAAAGACTCAAGCCAAAGAGACAATAATCTTTACTCCAAGACATTGACAATTGAAACCTTTTTTTGTTTAACAATTTAACTTTAAATTTGGGTTCAAATTTTGTCTGACAATAGACTAATTCAATATAATTTAATCTCTTCTGCACAGGTATTTGCTTGGGTTGCTGTATTTGTGTTGCCTTTGAATGCAGCCATGAATCCAATACTTTATACAATCTCAACTTTACCCTTTTTTAAACGAACGTATAGTCGAAGTGCTCAGGAATCAAAGAGCTCAGTTGTATTAAAGAATGGTTAGTCTAAAGCATTTGCCAATGAGAAGGTTATTTACTAATCATTTTCTCTCTGTTTATTGCAGGTCGATCAAAATCAGTCATTCAACGGAAAAATTATCGAGCCAAACATCATTACTTTTTCAACAGCAAATGTAACCCAAATGTACATACAAATAATAGTATAATTGTAAATGATGCCAACAACAACGCTAATAATATCAATAATCCGAATCACCAATCAATTCGAAATCAAAATAGTCTTAATGGAAGCTTTTGCCATCGAAACAATTCAATTAACCAACGTAAAAACACTTATGCCTTAAGAAGGCAACAATCTTCTGTATCTTCCTCATCTTCATTGGCTTTGACTCCAGTGGCACCATTGACTCCGCGAATGTCCCGTAAATCATCCAAAAGTATTTACTTCGAGCCTAACCAGTGCAATTAAATAAAAAACAAATTCGTTAAATTTTCTTTCTTACATTTTCCATTGTCTTACATGTACATATCGATCACTTGAGGTTTCCAAATATTGTTGATTAAAGTTATTTTTCACTCAATAATCATGTATTTACATCATAATTAAAGAAATTTTGTCGAATAATTTTTCTCGTTTTAAAAGCATCATTTAATAGCAACTATTTAAAATGACCTTTTATCCATTGAAACGAAAGTTTATTTATCTTTCAACTAATTACAGGATTGAAACGGATAGTCGAATGGATCGTCTTTTTTCTTGATTTGAGGTGAAATTGTTTCGTTTCTAATTTATACTGAACTCAAATTTGTGTCCTTGGTGTAATTCAGAAGTTTTTCATGATAGCTCATGATTTAACAAGTATTTGCTTAACTAGGTTTAAACCATTGAGAAATTGAGACTTCAATTATTAACCTTCCATGAATGACTTGATTAGATAATATTTAATTTTGTTTTTCTCATTAATTGGTTAAGCATTTTAGAGCACTTTTATATCCGGTAAGATTAACAGTTTTGCTAATCTTAATAAGTTTTTAACACCAAAGAAATTAAACAAACATATAAATACTCCTTTGGTTTAAACCGATTTTGTATTCATCCTTTTAATATATTAGTATTGACTACAAAAACCGATTTGCTGTTTTGTCGTTCGCTATTTTGACTCATAAACACCAACAAGATCAGGGATATGGGCTTACCAATGGATCAATGAGTATTACTTGGTAAGTAGACTGGATTTAAAAGATACTCCTAGGTGCTACATCGACCGTCAAAGAGCAGGTAAATACAGAAAATATGCTAATAAATATACGTTATCTACATTTGATGTGAACGTTTGAACAAAACGGATTTACAAGACCATTTGTAAGTGTCTTTATTAGTCATTTTATCCGCGTTGCTTCGACTTAGGTTAGTGTTTTGATTTTTTTTGTGTTTGATTTTGACCAGATTGCTCAAAGGTAGATTAAAAGCAAAATAAAATGTAATTTAGATGTAATATAAAGACAAAAAATCTCTTCAATAATTTAACAATGTTTGAGTCGAGATCCAGTGGCGAGCTCTATTAGTAAGGAAAGTCACTGTTTTTCAGTTTTATCAATAAAGATGTTTATGTAACGTGTCCATAGATCAATGAACCTATCTTAAGATTTAAATTGCTTCAAATTTGCCTTAAATTTAAAAACTGTAACGATTTCATCTATTACCAAATAAGACTATTTGATCTTTTATTTAACCTTAGATGTCTTCATTTGACCTTTACTACTTGCCACTTTGACCAATAGATGAAAATTGAACAAAACATTACTCTGTTTGGTTGTAACCCTTACCAAAAATTTGAGTTAATCTATTTATGGTTGTGAGATATTGATTCCCTGGTTTCAATGGAGATTACTCACCTAATTGAGATCATTTGGCTAGCGATTATTATTGCACTGATAGAGTGAAATCATGGGGTTGCCAATTGCTGTTTAATCAGTCACTTGAATGAGCAAAAACATCTTTTCTGTAAATTTGAAATAACTGGTAACATCACTTGTAAAATTAAACTGCGATTAAACAGATTTATTGCTACTTGAATTGTAAGAATGGGAATCAATTCAGGTAACTTTAGATTGTCAATAATCATTGACTAATTGGATAAATTGCCATCATTAGAAATTTAGTCTACTGAAAGCTCCATGTAAAGGATTCTTTCTTTGGTAAAGATTATTTTGAAATTATTACATTTACCTCGATAAATGGGAAGCAAACAATTTAAACTCGCATAATTATAGTAGTTATTGAAACTGGATAACAGTAGTTTTATATTGAAATCATAAATTGCCAAAGATAATGAAGAAATCATGTTAACCATACTGATTGAAAATAAGATTAACATGAGTAATATCTAACCTTGCAAGAGTTACACCCAGAAATCTTATGATGATTGAGGTACTCAAAAAACACATTGATGTTTATTATACTATGTTGTCTTTTGAACCGGATGAAGCGTATTTTATATGATATGGTCAAAAAAATTAGTTGATTACAAGCAATAAATTGAGTAAATTGAGCCGTTTAAAAGGTATATGGAAAGAGTTAGATGAAACAGCAATTTGGTTATGATAAGTATAACAGTAATATTGGTAAATATGCTACAACTGTATAAGGGTGTGAATAAATTGTGTGTTTAATCAAATATGAATATTAAAATTTTGAAACAATGATTAAACACTGTGAGTTACGCCTAAAGTAATGGAAAGATGATGGACTGAAAAATTAACCAGAATCCTGTAACCAAATTTACAGAAAATTGAAGCTACTTCAATGCCTCATCTTCATGTGACCCATTGATTGTTACATTTAATTACTGAATGATTAATCAACAGGATTGATATGCTTAATAGCTAGTTAATTTGTAATATTTATCAACTCGATTGCCCACGTTTAACCATATTAAGTGTACAGGTTCATTTCGTGTTTGGTTTCCCTTTGAAATTGCAAAAAAAATTGAGATAATCGTATTTCCTTTCACAAGCTTTCATTCAAAAGCCTTTTTCCTGAATAAAGTAACATTTTTGATTCATTTGACAGGAAATCCCAACAATTATCGTGATAATTAACACCGAGACAATCAAATATTCAGCTGAGTTGTCATTAATAAGCTCTGTTAACAAGATTCAACCAGATTTTGTATATCCAATAGTGCCTCAATATGGCGTCAATTTTTCTCATCCTTTGTTTTCCAATTTGTTAATCTTCGGTATAGTAAATCAAAATTAATGGTCAATTTTGATCGATAATCCTTACGAATCTACGGTTAATCAAATCTAAATATAGAAAAGAAACAAAAGTAATGAAAATTAAACTAAAATTTAGCCTAATCTATTGGTCCATTGAAATTTACTCTTGAACTTGAAGCTTTGAAGGATGATTATAAAGTATCAGTCAAGTATGTAAATTGTAATCAAGATTAGGTAAATAATGATTAATACAAAAATTAAGCTTAGAAGATGATTAAATTTTTCAACTCACTAAACATGGCCAATTCACTAATCGTTCTGTCGTCGTGAAGTCAACCTGAAAAGATGAATTAGTGAAAGAAAGTTGAGACAAAGATTACTTTAATTATTTTTGATGATTATAATTATAATTATAGCTGTTATTAGTAAGATAAACAATTGTTGAGGTTAATATTTCGCTCTTTAAAATGGTTTTTGTTTACCAAAAACCATTCACGCTCTGATTAAAAATAATCATTGACACTCAACCCCTTCAACTCCTCTTTTCACACCTTTAACATCTTTATCCTTCACATCATCTTCTTATGTTTTGCCATTGACTTAATATTAATATTAATAATAATAATCATAATCATCTTTAGTTTCAAAAATTCATTCAACACGTTCATGTTTCAGTCTGCTAAAAAATTTACTTCTAATAATAGATCGAGACACACTCCTTATTCATTAAATTTCAACTTGATTGTGGACGCTTAGTTGACAAAAGTATGCGTTAAGTAATGTTGACTTTTCTTCGAATCAATAGGCAAAGTGTCATCAAGTATTTTGATACCTCATTTGTCATTATTATCGTTGGTGGTAAACTTTTCAAAATCAAAACTTTCACTAATTGCCATCATTTGCTCAACTTCGCATAAAATATCATTTTTTCGCCAAAATATTCACTAGAAAATATTAATACAAAAGAAGATAGAATTTTTTCACAGCAAGTTTCTCAGATTTTCTCAAGCAGAGCATAAATGTGTCGAATAAAATCTACAAGCACTTTCAATATTGCTCGAGAAAACTAATTTAAATTCAAATTCGACAAGCACTAGCACGGCAGACGCACTTGAAGAAGTAGCGGTCCATTATCATTGCTTGTCTTTCTCTGTAACGCAAACGACCCTTGTTTGGTTCACTCGATATTGATGGGCTAAAATCATTGAAAACATATTTCTACTTTTCATGGGTTTAGTTAAGATATGGTTATGGTAAGATCTTGAGTTTGAGGGCAAAATTGCAAGCTCTAGACATTTATTTAAAACAGGATAAGCAGACAAAGTTAAATGAACCTACAAGTTAGTAGTCACAGATTGAAAATATTGATAATTACCTTGTTTAAATAGCTTTAAAGCTCTTTCGTAATTTTCTTTGTCAAAAATCTGAGGCCAATGCTGATGAAAATGTGGGCTTTGTCGACATTCTTATGTTCTTTCCTTTCACAAACATTGATAATTTCTTCAGATGCTGTTTCCGTGCCTGTTAGCAAACTCTAACAATTTTAGTTATGCGTTCAGCTAGCATTCTTTTGTCAAAAATTTCGTCTACCGGATCGGGGATATCTTTAGTTTCTTCGATAAACTGAATAACCCAGTTTGATAAAAGTAACTAATCACGAAGTCAACAATCTACATCCAATGAACTTTAAAAAGTAAGTGAACAGCAAACATTAATTGTAAAAGTGTCAAGAGTACTATCATTGGATAGTCATTAATTAGACATTGATTACAATCAAATGTCTGTATAGATTATATAATAAATTATTTGGTAACAATTTATTATTATAAACTTTTTCTAATCAACTTTCTAGACACGATTCATTTGAGCTCATATCAAGGTTAACAATATAGAAGATTTAATTTATATTCGGTTTTTGATTTCGCGGTTTTGAATGAAATTAGAAATGTTTTTTTATCTAAGAAGCAATTAATTTTATTTCAATTAATTGGACCTTCTCTAGTGGTGAGGAGATAAAATATTCAAAGATGTCATGAAGAAGCGTTACAAAATTCTTTCATTGTAGAGGAAGAAAAGAAATGTGGGAGGAATAAACGTACAAGAAGTTTGAGATTCTTGCAAGTTAAACTGATGAAAAAATATAAGATTAACTGAAAGAAAACAGAAAAACTCGGAATGGATAGTACTAGAAAAGGAATGAAATTTAAAGATATTTTGTTTAACGTATCCTCATCAAAAAAGAAGGAATGATTGGGAGTTTGGCAACAGCTATGAAGCTTAGAAACATTTTCTGTGGACAATTGATGGTCCTGATTCATCATATTCTTGCTTGGAGATCCACATTTGTTGGAAGGTGGAAAGTGATGCTAAGATTGAACCTCCGATCCAGACGGAATATTTACGTTCAGGTGGGGCAATTATTTTGATTTTCATGGTGCTTGGAGCTAAAGCGGTGATTTCTTTTTGCATTCTGTCAGCAATGCCTGTAAGAAGAAAAAAAGAGACATTAAGTATTATTCGTAATTAATCAAGTTTGCAACTAAATTTGAAGCCATTCATCGAAAATTGTAGAACTAGTGAAAATCCAGATGCAATCTAAAATTTTCAAATGAATGAAAGGTTTGACCTTCTTAGAGAAGAAGGTTGAAAGGATGATTGAAGAGGATTACAAACCTGGATACATAGTAGTTCCTCCGGATAGAACAGTGTTAGCGTAAAGATCCTTACGAATATCAACATCACACTTCATGATTGAATTATAAGTGGTTTCATGAATACCACAGGATTCCATACCAAGGAATGATGGTTGGAAGAGAGCTTCTGGGCATCGGAATCGTTCATTACCGATAGTAATTACTTGACCATCAGGGAGTTCATATGACTTTTCAATTGAAGATGAGCTGGCAGCTGTAGCCATTTCTTGCTCAAAGTCAAGAGCAACATAGCAAAGTTTTTCCTTAATGTCTCGAACAATTTCTCTTTCAGCAGTGGTAGTGAAAGAGTAACCTCTTTCAGTTAAGATCTTCATCAAATAATCAGTAAGATCTCTACCAGCCAAATCTAATCGAAGAATAGCATGGGGTAAAGCATAACCTTCATAAATTGGTACAGTGTGAGAAACACCATCACCAGAATCCAAAACAATACCGGTGGTACGACCGGAGGCGTACAAACTAAGAACAGCTTGGATTGCTACATACATAGCTGGAGTGTTGAAGGTTTCAAACATGATTTGGGTCATTTTTTCACGGTTAGCCTTTGGGTTAAGAGGGGCTTCGGTCAAAAGAACTGGATGTTCTTCAGGGGCAACTCTCAATTCATTGTAGAAGGTATGATGCCAAATTTTTTCCATGTCATCCCAATTGGTGACAATACCGTGTTCAATTGGATATTTAAGGGTAAGGATTCCTCTTTTTGATTGGGCTTCATCTCCAACATATGAATCCTTTTGGCCCATACCGACCATTACTCCTTGATGTCTTGGTCGCCCAACAATAGATGGGAATACAGCTCTAGGGGCATCATCACCGGCAAAACCGGCTTTACACATACCAGATCCATTATCAACAACAAGAGCGGCTACTTCGTCGTCACACATTTTGATTTAATTTTTTTTATAAGAATTAACTAAATAGAATGGAAACAAAAAATAATAATTTAATAAATGAGGATAAAGGTGGATTACTAAGAGACAGTAAAACAACTATTTATGACAAGGCGTTTGAAATGTTAAACGGTTAAATGTGAGAACAAATGGTGACTCTCTTAAACCAGACAACTAGTTTAAATAGTAACTTTTGATTAAGGCTGGGAGGGCAAACGAAATCAAAGTGTCAATTCTTACCCGAAATAGGTAATGTTTTTAGAAGATGATTTCACAAAATTTGATCAAATTTAATCTTGATTAGTTCAAGAGTAATAACTTTTAAACAAGGCAAGTGAAGAGAGACAGGGAGAGCAACGTTGGGAGAGACAAAAGTAACAGTCAGACAGACAAATAGACAGGAGAAAAGAAAAGACCAAGTAAGGTGAAGTGGAAGAGAGAAAGAAGTTTGGGGGAAACATTGAATCAAAATGGGTGTGGTTAGGGGTGAAAATATTTCCTTTTATGGTAAAAGAATGGTTACCAGGGATCTCATTGGTTGGATACTCTTATTAAAAGTCACTACAGGGTAGTAAAAAAGTTTCTGGTTTCGGGGGGAGGATTTGAAGTGCGCAAAGATCAAAAGACAATTGTGAACTGAAAACCTCGCACAAAATGAGTCTTACTGCGCCTTAAAAGGGGGTGCCTTCCCCTTTGCACAAACTTTAGCACGACCCTGTACTAAACTAGTTGTCTGGTTTAAGAGAGTCACCATTTGTTCTCATATTTAACCGTTTAACATTTCTAAAGCCCTGTCATAACTAAAGATTTTACTGCCTTTTAGTAAATAATCCACCTCAATTCTCATTTGTGATCAATATTTTTAAATTATTTTTTGTTTTCTATTCAATTTAGTTAATACTTATAAAAAAATTAAATCAAAATGTGTGACGACGAAGTAGCCGCTCTTGTTGTTGATAATGGATCTGGTATGTGTAAAGCCGGTTTTGCCGGTGATGATGCCCCTAGAGCTGTATTCCCATCTATTGTTGGGCGACCAAGACATCAAGGAGTAATGGTCGGTATGGGCCAAAAGGATTCATATGTTGGAGATGAAGCCCAATCAAAAAGAGGAATCCTTACCCTTAAATATCCAATTGAACACGGTATTGTCACCAATTGGGATGACATGGAAAAAATTTGGCATCATACCTTCTACAATGAATTGAGAGTTGCCCCTGAAGAACATCCAGTTCTTTTGACCGAAGCCCCTCTTAACCCAAAGGCTAACCGTGAAAAAATGACCCAAATCATGTTTGAAACCTTCAACACTCCAGCTATGTATGTAGCAATCCAAGCTGTTCTTAGTTTGTACGCCTCCGGTCGTACCACCGGTATTGTTTTGGATTCTGGTGATGGTGTTTCTCACACTGTACCAATTTATGAAGGTTATGCTTTACCCCATGCTATTCTTCGATTAGATTTGGCTGGTAGAGATCTTACTGATTATTTGATGAAGATCTTAACTGAAAGAGGTTACTCTTTCACTACCACTGCTGAAAGAGAAATTGTTCGAGACATTAAGGAAAAACTTTGCTATGTTGCTCTTGACTTTGAGCAAGAAATGGCTACAGCTGCCAGCTCATCTTCAATTGAAAAGTCATATGAACTCCCTGATGGTCAAGTAATTACTATCGGTAATGAACGATTCCGATGCCCAGAAGCTCTCTTCCAACCATCATTCCTTGGTATGGAATCTTCTGGAATCCACGAAACCACTTATAATTCAATCATGAAGTGTGATGTTGATATTCGTAAGGATCTTTACGCTAACACTGTTCTATCCGGAGGAACTACTATGTATCCAGGTATGTATTTTATAGTTTTGTTCTACTAGGTTTCGACTGACATGCTCGCTGTTTTCTTTGTCACATCTTGTCGTATCATATTACTTGATTGTTAACTATTGATCAAGTATATGTTACAGCTTAACATGATTTATTTCTTTTTCCTATTTACATGTTAAATCATTCACAATCTATAAAACGAATTTTTGTTTTATTTTCATTAACAGGTATCGCTGACAGAATGCAAAAAGAAATCACCGCTTTAGCTCCAAGCACAATGAAGATTAAGATTATCGCCCCACCTGAACGTAAATATTCCGTCTGGATCGGAGGTTCAATCTTAGCATCACTTTCCACCTTCCAACAAATGTGGATCTCCAAGCAAGAATATGATGAATCAGGACCATCAATTGTCCACAGAAAATGTTTCTAAGCTTCATAGCTGTTGCCAAATCGCTTTACATTCCTTCAATTCCATTTTTCTAGCCCTTATTTCTTCTACCACCATCAACATTTTTAGCTCTTATATTCCAATTGATTCCAAGAAACCTAAATTCCACATTTTTTTTCCACACACATATACCTATCAGTCTATCGGGCTAAAGGCGTGAAACAGACTGTCTTAAATGATCTATTTCTCTTGTATTTTGACATTAATCTATTAGCTTACAAGCTCAACAGGCTGGTAGGATATGCCTTCACCCTATCAACTATCCAAATAAACTAAATTTCTCTTAGTTAAAACATGAAAGTATCTTTCATTTATTAATCTTTTGCACTTTTGAAACATGGAGATCATTTCAATATCAACTCTTTTATGGTTAACCTTGATATAAGCTTAATGAATCGTGTCTAGAAAGTTGATTAGAAAATGTTTATAATCTTGAATTGTAACTAAATATTTATTATACAATTTAAGCAGACATATTTAATTATAATTAACGCATACTTTTGTCAACTAAGCATCCACAATCAAACTGAAATTTAATGAATAAGGAGTGTGTCTTATTAGAATGAGCTATTATTAGAAGTAAATTTTTAGCAGACTGAAACATGAACGTGTTGAATGAATTTTTGAAACTAAAGATGATTGTGATTATCATTATTATTATTACTATTATTAATATTAATATTATGTCAATGGCAAAGCATAAGAAGACGATGTGAATGATAAAGATGTTAAAGGTGTGAAAAGAGGAGTTGAAGGGGTTGGGTGTCAATGATTACTTTTAATCAGAGCGTGAATGGTTTTTGGTAAACAAAAACCATTTTAAAGAGCGAAATATTAACCTCAACTATCAACAATTGTTTATAATATTAAAATTATGAAGATAATTGTATTGATGGTTTTACTGTCGTCTTAATAACAACCTGTTCTTGCAACTTTCGCCACTTTTTTTAGACTAACGACTTGCCAAGAGTGTTGATCTTGATCACAATCTGCATACTTAGATGAAGCAATCTCAATACATATAACTCTTTAGACTCAAGTGTAAAATTAATTTGAAAGGATCAATGAATTAAGTTAATTATTCAAGCTAGCTAAATTTACAACTTTGTATATTTGTTTGTGGTAAAGGAAAAGGTTATTGATCATTAAATAACTTCAACAATTGGACCAATTTAACAGCTAACCTTTTACCAAATGACCAGCAAGATGAAACAAAATAGCATCATGTAAATAAACTTGAATGAATAAGAATCCATTTCCCAGAATAATTATCATTTACAAGTGCAAATTGTTATCAACTGTTCATAATCTGTATGCTCTTTTATGTATTTCCTGTTAAAAATGAAACGGCTTTTGATGGCATTACAATCATTAAATTGTATCCAAAATTGCAAAGGATGATGTTGAACGGAAACTTGACTTGAACGGAAGGAAGAAGTTACTAGAGATGAAAAAGATGATCATTTTGTAGATGCTGATCTCTACTGTTGATTGAAATTAACGCCGACATTAATCACTTTTAGATAACTCTGGGAGGCCAGATATGTACTGATCCACAAATGGTGATTGGAAATTAATGATGTCTCAAAAAGAATGGAGAAAATTAGAAAGATTAACAATGGAATTAGTAACTCAATACTTGAACTTGCCATAAGTAGCTTTACATTGGAAAAAAGGTAAACCAAGTTTCACCTCTTTAACCTTAATATTCATAATTATCATGTAAAATATGATTATACAAATACGGTGATAAATCCATGGGTACAGAAATGACAATAATGTACTTAATTGCCCAATATCCTTTAACAACACCGTTGGGTGTTACTAATATTCACTATCTCGATTAATCACTAAATTGTTTGAACGTTTTTCTTCTCACTCCTCTTATAATATTATTTTATTATAACCATATTATATTTATAGCTTTGTTATTATTCCTATCGATAAATTGTCTCCTCTGCCAATAATTAATTATAGCAATTAATTGAAACAATTGAATATAAGTGAAAATTTGAATCTTTTCAATTATTTGGTTTCTCATTGTAAATCTTATACACCTTGTTGGTATATTTTTTGCTTTCAACAAATCATTGAAAGATTTAACCACAATCTGACTTTGTCACTTTACCTTGATTCAGATTATTCAGGTAAAACCTTTGATTGTATAACATATTGTTTATCTAATGATTATGATGAAAATGAAAACCACTCATTTACAGTTAACTTCACTTGACATAATTTTCCTAGCTAGAGTCTACTTTATAGTCAACTATTCAATACGTCTATGTTGTACTGAAGGATTGAGAGCAAGAAACAAACAAAATCAAATTAAACCTTTCTAATCAGTAGATTAGTCCAATACAACCTTTAAGCATAGCTATCACAATTGTAAACATTAGTCAATGCTAACTGTAAACCATAAATGTTACCAAAATAATTCATTAATCAATAAGTTACACAGAATAAAAGATTTGTCTAAAAAGACTAAAACAATAGTGAAAATAGCCTGAAGAATGACTTGGCTAAAACTGGTAACTCAAACTATGTAAATGTTGATTAGTGCTTACAATTTGAGTTGTCAATCTTTATCAATTGTGACTATTGATGTAATTTTGCCATAGATTCTGTTGCTCAAGAAAGGAAGACCAATAAGTAAACAGTAAAAATAAGAGATATGTTCATAAACTGGAAATGTACATAAATCACTCAAAAATCAGTCAACCTTGATGTGATCATTAAAGCTTCTAAAGATGACAAAGTTGTTATAATCAAGATATCATCATCAACGTAATCTTCCTTTCTGTATTCACCATCACCAGCATGATCAACAGCATCATGTTCATAACCAACACAATCATCAACAAAACCAACAACTTGATTATTTATTTCTTACTTTTCAAGTCTATGTAAAAGCAAGGGCAACAACAAACCTTATCTTGTAAACCATTTTGTCAATTATTGACTTTCTAGTGTATTTATTGGCTTTTCAATTTCAACTCTTACATTGCCAAGATGATTGTGATCATGAAGAGTAGGAAGAAGATAATAAGAAGAACGATGAAGATAAAAAATGACTGTTGAGTTATCAGTTGATCTTGAAACAGAAATGTTGTTCAAAGCATTCTTCTGGAAATGATAACACGTACAGAGTTAAGAACGAAGAAGCCAAATTGATGAGCAGAATGGTGATGATAGTGATAAAAATGGCAACAATTCATGTGAATGTACCTTTATTTTGGGTTGACTTTTCTTTCATATTATCCTATCACGTACCTTTGCTATTCTTGATTGAAAAGAGCTCATTTATCATTGAAAATAGATGAAGTCTGTTTATGTTTATTGTTTCAGTTGTACTTGTGTGTGTGTGTCTCAGATAATTTTAATTGTATAACCGATAAGTATAATTAATGTCGATAAGTTGACAGTGTATGATGTTAATGAAGACGAAAAGTCAATCAAGATTGTTAATGGTTTGCACTGAAGATGTTTGTAAATTTGTATGATCTTCAATCATTGAGGCCATCTTAGTGAATAAGATTAATTAGTCAATACATGAATTTTTAGGTGTAAGTTGGACAAGACAATCGGAAATTGCAATTAATTTAATCTCTTTAACTTTGATGTATTGATCTTGTTCAATTATTGCTATCGATACATTGATTTCTTAGACATTTCAGATTTCACTTTGCATGTGATTACTCAAATTGACCATATTTTAATAACCACAACTGCTTAAGGTTAAATTGTACCTAATTCACTGTTAGATATTATTTTATCCTTTCCCGGTTATTGTATTCAGTTGCACATTATTTACAGATCCTGTTAACTTTAATTGAAGTGTAATTGTGTCTCAATGTAATTAAAGAAAATTAATAATGTTAACTCGCAAAGAAAACAAAAAGAGTAGCTGGTTACCTCACAAAGTTACAGCAGCTAACAGCAGCAACAGCTTACAACATTTTAACCCCTTCTGGCTATTAAAATGATCCTAATCAGGTAAAGTATAATGGTGAAGATGATGGTGATTATGATGTGTTTAAGTTGAAAGGAAATTGTTGTAAACAGGCTTACCCTAAATTAGCAAGACCAAGTCTTTGTAAATCATCAAGAGGTTGAAAAAGATGAAGTAAGATTTAGAGTAAAAATGACCTCGCAAAAAACAGGTTTTTCAGTGGAGATGATGATGCGTGCCTGATCATGAAGCCCTCATCATTATCATCATCATCAACATCATAATCATCATCTCTTCTTCACATTGACCTGTCTTGTTTCAACTTTATTTGTAGCAAAGAGTTTCAAAGTAAAATATGTGCTACTCTCACAGCATCAACTAGCCCAATTATCTTCTCATCCTGATCTTCACCATCTTGGCCATCTTCATCCTCCTCATCATCTCCATCATCGGTGTATATTAAGGTTATAGACCCACAGTTCCCAGGTCCATTACTTGATTATATCATCTCATCTTAGATGCTCGGCTACAACAATCAACCTCATGATAGTAAAGTTATATTCAACATGCGTCATTGAAACTTGACTGGTTAAGCAATGGAAGAGAAAAAGATACACTTTTTTGGCGACCAAATTTTCTTTGGGCTCCTTTTCACTATCTTCACTTTCCCATAAGTTCAACTATTATCATCAACATGATGATTATCATTATTTAACTAACTAATATATGTTTTAAGAAAACATAAATAAGACTTTAAGCAAGAAAAAATGGTTCCTGAAGTAACAACATACAAAGCCTAAAACGCCCAGAAACCTTGACTTTCAATGAAAGTTAATCATAAGTCTTTTTTTCTCGCAAATTTATGCCTTTTCCAGCCATTTTTTAAAATATATTGAAGGTCAACTTTCATTTTGATATCATTATTGTTACTGGTGATTACTATTGTTGATGTTAATATTATCATGATTAACCATTGATCGTTTCTAGTAATCATTGTAATCACAATCTTTTCACTCACAACAAAATTACTTGCGTCCATTCATTGGACTTGTCCCATTAGATTGTTACAAAATGAAAGCAAAGATACATGTGAATGAATTACGAAAAGGTCAATGAATGCTCATAATTCACTTGTAATTTAATAAGCAATCAACATATTTAACCTTCTTGTTATTAAAAATCTCAATTTTCGAGCTATTAATAAGCATAATTAAAACTGAAGTAATCTAACCCCTCATGAAAAACAGATTACACCTTTAATTAGTAATAACTTTCCTATTGATAACTTACTCATTGTAAATAACTTGGACTTTTAATGGACTAAATCATGGTGGAATTCACAATCAACCTTACCTTATTAAGCATTGATAACAAATTGACAGTTTAATTCCTAATAAAGTAATCCACCGGGGAATCACATGAGAATGGAAACTAGTTTCTTTTAATAACCTTTTATGTTCATTATTTGAATTTTTGAGCAATTAAGGTCAACTATGGATGATTTTTTTGTTGGTGGCTTTTGATGATGATTTGTAAAATTAGCAAACCTTTCAACAATCAACTAAATCAAGTCAAGGGTAAGTTTACCTTCCATTGGCTATGCTTTCAATGAACAATTAAATACACAATTTTTGTATGCTTATATGATTATAATGAAAGTAAATTCAAAATGCTAAACATAATCAACAATAACAATGGCAACAGCTACAATTATGGTCAGTAGATATTGTTGCTGTTAGCAAATGGATTACAATTAGCTTACATAATATAATCACCTATTAACCTGTTTAACTAATTAACATTTGTATTTCTATGTAAATGCCTACGAAAGCTGTAATCATTGTGTTAATGATGAAAAGGGAAAAGTTGAAGCCTTGCTAAATATGTTAGTTACTGTAAAGTACCAAATAACGTCACCAAATTAATCAGTGACCCTCAACCCTCTGAATTAATTTTACGTGTTTTGCTCATTGGATAGCCAATAGTTGTACACATAGGTTACTTCATCGCAGGGACATTAAAGGGCATAGCGAGAATGAATGTAAAAGGGATTTTTAGGAAAATTGATTGCTAATCGATGAATATTATTTTCAATCTTTATTGAACACTGAATACTCCGTTTTTAATCTTCAAGTCCAGAACGATTAGTATCTAAATTCATATTTTCGAATATTGAATTGCCTTTGCATTCCTTTAAGCTTTAAGCCAGGTCACTTTAGAGTCAAATGAATCACAATAAAATGAGCAAACTCTTTTGAATTGATTTCCACTGTTTCTTAGGACCCTCTACTTTACAATGAATCAATCCGTTATCGGAGCTACCGTTACCGTTATAAGCGTGTTAAGAAGCAAATTAGCTCGTCCATTGTAAAATTCAATTAGCATCAAAATTAGGTCTAAAAATCTATTGGAATATGAAGGTTCCTTGAAAATTAAATTCAAAATTTTACTCGATTTATAGTAATTTTTGTACAGTTTTAGCAGGTTAATTGTGCTTTTGAATTACTGAAATTTTTTAAGATTTTATTTTAAACTTGAAAATATTTACGTGTTTTTTGACAGTTACAAGCTTTTTTATTTCATTTATTTAAAATGACATCATTATTTGATTAAATCATGATAATAATGATAATTACCATCTTCTTATTGCTCAAGATGATGTTAATTCATATACTCTCTTCAATTACAACAACTTTATTCAATTGCAATTGAGTTTTTTCCCCGTTCACTTTTGCTTTGTTTTTGCTCTTCTTCTCATGAATCAAATGATTGAATGAGAAAAGCAATATTTTGTTGGATAATCAATGTTGCTTGTTGATCGACTATTTTCCTGAAGATTAAATTTACTCATTCATTTTCATCGTCATCTCTTGATAGTATCAAAAAACATCTTGAAATGTTTACTTCAATTTGACTAATCAAGAGTCAAGAATGACTTCCAATCACTGAAAGCTCATAACATCCCAGTCACCCTAGGTAGTTGAACATGGAACCCTGTAAATTGATGAGAACAGAAAAACTCATTCAGATTTCAAGAGCATATGTAAGCCTTAAAAATTCATTCGAACCTCGGAAAAGGTTGATCAAAACAAAATACCTATGAATCGACTCTCAATGAAACAAAAGATCTTGAAAGTGGATCAGCTTTTCAATCAATTGTCTGGATTAATGTCGATGTTTAAACTGCTTACATTTATTAAAGGTTAGAATTAATTTTAAATTGTTAAGTTTGATTATTTTAAGGTGAGTTGTTGAAAGGCGAATTATAACAGATTAAGAGTTGATTAACATGGAAGCATAAATGATCCGGATTTCCGGCTAGATCTGAAGACGATGAAGGTTAGACTCAAAGGATGCAGAAATGATAACATTAATCAGGTTATTAACATCCTAACCTAGTGAATTGAACAAGATTGAGTTTAACTGATCTAAATAAACTCTGAAAATCATCATAAACCACAAATTAAACCATTTATGACTGATTCCGATCATGAAATCAATAACTTTCAGCTTAAAACTTAGATTGAGATGCAAACCAAAGTAACAAAATGTATTTTTGAATTTAAAAAGATCTCAATCATTCATAATAATCAACTTTTGATTCACGATTAATTTCAATGCCAGTCTTATTAACTCCAAAGATCAGTTGATATCAAGACAATATCAAGATGGCTTAAAATGATAAAACCAACATTTAACCCAATTCCAACCAGAATGTACCCTTTCCCTTATAAAACCCAAAGACTTTTTCTTAACACAAAAACCAGAGATTAATCCAAAATTGAAGCAACTGTTAATTAAATGTTAACTGCTTAACCTTTAGTTGATTAAAGAGCAACTTTCTCTAATAAAACAATTAATCCAATTGAGTGTAATTTAGATTAGATAATTTATTCTGGAAATTCACTTTCAATGTTATTCCGCAATATTAATCATAATTCATTTATTTAAGTCTTGAATGCAATTTTTGGATTGTATTTTTGATTTACACTTGAACTTGACTTGAACTTTGAAGGGTTTAATCAATTTGGATTATGATTACAATTAACTTTAAAGTTTTGTGCAATTGAAGGGGAAAAGTGAAGATTAATTTAGAGAGTTTGTTTCTTTTCACAATTATTATTTAACCATTAAGATTAACTAACGTGATTGTTTTACCTTGATTAGGTATTAATACCTTTAAATGATATTTTATCGATAAAACTCACGAACTCGGTCAGAACTGAATCACAACTGAATGAGACAACAATTAAAAAGACACACAAAAATGAGCGTCTTTTATATTGTTTTGTTTCTCTTTTTGTCAAATTAAATCAACTTAAATTGTAAATGATGAACCAAAAGAGAAGCCGTTAAATTGTCGCTTTCATGGACTATTAACATTCATTGATGCATTCACTATTAAAATAGATGATTTATAATTTAAATTGTCAATAAAAGATTAGATTAACAAATTTAGTCAAAACTAAAATTCATAATTCATTGTAGAGCGTTATTTATTGGGAAATATATTTCAAGTCTGTCAAGTTGATCGTAAATCTAATGAGAAAAAAAACCAAATTTCAGTCAAATATTTAAATCAATCACAATTAGCTTTTGTAATTAGTTTTTAGCTTTTAAGTCTAATCTTTCAATTGACAATTCGATATTTTAATTTCATTTGTTTTTGAACAAATTTAGATTTAGTCTTTGAGCAATTTACTTCACTCATGTATTGGTTTGCTTCGATTAAGATTTTGTTTTTTAAAAATCTGGTTTTCTGGTTATTTTTGGGTAACTCGAGTTTTAAAGTTAAGCTGCATTTAGTTTTGAATTTTGTTCATTTTGTTTGTATCGATTAGTTGATTGTCTTAATTTGCGATAATTTGAATGGTTAATCTGCTTTAAATCTTGATCGTCTTGATGTGTTTTAATCTAACCCGGAATTGAGCTTTTCAGTGATGAACGTGAAGTTGACTTGAAACATTATCTTATAATTAACTTTGATTCAGTTTAAGGATAACAAACTAATTGTTAATCATTTCTCATCCTTTTTTAATCAGTTAACTGAGTAACTAATTAGTAATTAGTGCATTTGATTAAAATTGAATTCATTTTTATCTCGTCTTTACACATTTCAATGTTAAATTCTTGGTAGTTGTTACTCCCCTTTAAATTAACAAAGACACTTTGATTTGAGAAGGGATTACCATTAAAGATATTTTATAAATTGGAAATCAGCACTATTATAATCAAGTTCAAGTTCAATTTTAATTGTTCATTTGTTTTTCTTTAACCTTATTACAGGTTTGAGAATAGCAAAATCCCAACGGAAGATAGTCGGTATAAAGAGCAATTCAAACATTAAAAATTGCTTTGGAAACTGAAAATGCTTACATTTAGAGTTGAGACTCAAAAAAGTGAATTTAGATGTTAATAGAGTTGTTTCTAAATGAGCAACGGATTTTAAACATTTAAAGAATTAAATTCAATTTGATATTATTGATTAGATCCAATTACACCAAATTGCTTTTCTCTTGGTTTATGGCCTTATTTTTTCCTAATTGCTCCTGCTTGATTCCCGGTTAAGTTTCTCCGTATTCAGTTTTTTAACTTAAATTCCGGGTCTTAAGTCAGCAACTCAGGTTTGATTAATTCATGTGAAAATTTTCAGGGTAGTAAGCAACTTCCAAGTTCCTTATGAGTTAATATACTCAGATTTAGTATACAGAATATATCATCATCTCAGGTAGATTTGAAAGGGTATAATCTCAGAACGCAAAAAAGTGAATTGATTGGTAATTTTTGATTTTTTGGTTGTATTTTGTTCATTGATTTTTGTATTAATATTTATTGTCTGCATAGCTTCACTCGCTTCAATTTTCTGTTAGCACAAAAAAAAGTTGGAAGATTGATGAAATTACTAAATACCTAAGTAATAAATTTACTTGAATCAAAGAAATTAGTTGATTCCAATCGATTGAATCAAATTAGGAACACTATTAAGAGAGCAAATTAATGATTATATAACTTATCCTACCATCTGTCGGTTATTTTTCAACCCATTGTTTTAAAAAATAAAAAGCTGATTCATTGGATATGATTTGTAACGTTTTTTTTCTATCAGCCTTACAATTCTAAATGCACGTAACTACTATTCATCTGTGTGAATTAATTCATGACTGCTGATGAACATTTAATAATTAATGAATTACTGGATTTACTTAACAATCAGTATCCTTTTGAAGAATGGCATATTTTACTTGGTGTTTTGAGACCTTTAAAAGTTTAATTCAATAAGAATTGGTTCCAAAATCATGGTATCATTTCTACAAAGTGGTTTGGTTTGAAGATATTTTCCCTTGGTGTTTCCATTCGATTACTCATTCAAATATTTCAGTAATATTTACACTCCCTCCCAAAGGGCAACTGTTGGTCAAATGAGGATTGTTGACCGGTAAAAAGGAGAGGCTGGATAAAGAGAGGAGGAAAAGCCAGTAGAGTACACTTATCGTCCAATCTTGCATTTGATGCAAATTTGGTTTGTTTTACCCCATTTGGATATACTTTTGGAGATGAAAGTAGGAAAAAGATAAACTTAAAAGCCAGACAGAGAGACAATAATTGGCAGAGAAATTCACTCGTCAGTAACAGCGGAAGCATATTTAAAGATCCGATTTCCCTTTGAACCGTTACTCACTGTCTTTATATTCTGTGTGCATTGTAATTTGATTACAATAGAAGAATGGTCTAGGACTTAATCATCAAACAAGGTTTACTCTGTGATCAGCCGCTTAAGAGCAGATACTATTGAAAAGATCAGTCACTTTCTTTCTCCCTTTGGATTTTGATTAAATAATCGACTACAGCATTATAGTTTTTCTCAGTGGATTAAATCATCAATAATGGATTCGAGATAGGACTTATCAAGCTGATCATTGAATATATCATGTTTTAAGCTTAGAAATCACCAAATAGAAAAATTTTATTTTCTATTTTCTCTGTCAAGTCAAATATATTTTATCAAGTACCAAATGTTATACCTGTTAAACAATGGAATTGAGCTGTTAGACCAGAAATGTTGAACAATTTCAAGATGGACGATCTATCAACCTTTCAAGTCGAGTTTCAAGAAAAAATGACTTAAATTGATTTGGAATTGTAAGATGCGGCTATTTCTTGAGTAACTTGTGAAAATGTAAAACTGTAATTTGGCGTTTTCAATCTAGATAATCACTTAAATAATCATTATTGTTCGAGTGATTTATTGAATTAAGATTTCATGAAAATTATTTGGGCGAAATATTTTCATGCAAATTTATAAAAGATTATTGGTTGAAGCACTTTTATCCATCATTTACATCATATTTCATGAAAAAAATTGAATTTAAGGCTTATAAATCAGTTTTTACTAACTAAATCAAGAAGTTCACCTTCAAATTTAATTCAAGAAATTATCTACGGATTTTCAAAAAACTTTTTCAAGGCGCCACCATTAAAAAACCATTGCAATTTTAAACTCTCTAGTTTGGTGCTTCCCTCTAGTGGAGGTTATAGAAGGCATTTTTTTGTAATTTTGTATTGATGTATTGAGAGATTCAATAAAATGTTTTACTGAATGACTGTCTAAGAAGACATCTTTTTTGTTTTAATTCAATTCAAATTTTTAATTGTTCTACGTTTGGACTTTATTTATTTTAAATAAAACTGTTTTTATCGATATTTTCATCATTTGAGCCCAAACACATCATTATCACTCTGATTTATAAATCCAGTCTTTAAAGTTCACTCTTTACTTATACTTTGGTGAGTTCCTGTGTCTTTCCGTTTTGGTTTAGGATCTTTTTCACAATCATGGCTGATTTAGAGAATTCATTTGAAAAAATTGAAGAAGTTGATCCAGCAGCTGATTTTATTGCTCGTGAACAAAATGTTTTAGCTGAAATCGGCAATGATATTGAATTCAAAAATGAAATGAATCATGTTAATCAAGAGAATGGAGAAGATCCAGATGGTTCTACTGCTTTGCCTGCCGATATCTCAAACTCTATTCCAGCTAATAATTCCACCAGTAACGGGCTCAGCAATCAGGTTAACGGTGATAAGGAACCTATTAAAGAACCAGAAAAGATCAAAAAATGGAGAGAGGAACAGCAAAAAATGCTGAAACAAAAAGATGAAGAGGAGATCAAGAAAAAAAAGGAACTCGCTGAACAAGCAAAGAAGGAATTAGAGGAATGGTACTCTCGTTATGAAGAGCAATTAAATAAATCAAAAGTAATCAATAGGTAAGTCTGGTCAACTCATTTACTAAATATTTATAATTTCCCCGGTTTTGGGTAATCATTTGGTTTAACCTAACTAACATTCTAATCTCTCTGTCTGTCATCGATTTCTTTCATCTTATGCTGCCTACTTAAGGGAGGCTTGCAAGTAGGTATCCTTTACCATATTAACTTAAACCCATTAATCAATTGTCTTTTATCAATTTTATTAAACACCACTTGTCATATGGTTAATTTATTGCTTCTTTATTCTCCTTGAATGATAATAGGAATGCTGAAAAAGAGTGGATTGCTGAAAGAGATGCTGAATCACCTGGACAAGAATGGGAAAAAATTGCTCGGATGTGTGATTTCAATCCCAAAGCATCTCGTAACTCAAAAGATACGTCAAGAATGAGATCGATTTTACTTCAATTGAAACAACAACAAGCTCAAGAAAAATCATCTTAAATCATCTTCCTTTTTATACGTTTATTATTACAATAAGTGATAGATTTGAATCTTCATCATCTTGCTGTGTTTACCTCTAATTTATTACAGACAAATTACCAGAAAGTAAAAACTATATCATGTCAGAGTGTCTTATTTCAAGACCAACAGAAGTCTACTAATAGTGTAATACCACAACAATCGACATTTCATCTGATAGAATCAATTGTAACTATAAATCTGTGTTCAACGCATTCCTGCAATTATTTACATCACCATGATTATATCATCATTTTGGCAGAAACTGGCTGTTAAGAATTGCCATTCTGAATCACCCAACCAACTAATGAACTGAGAAGTTTTGTTTGAGAAAAAAAACTAGTGGACCTAGTTCATTAACATAAGCAGTATTTCAATTGACGTGAGATATTTCAGTGAATAGACTACTTTTTACTGTAACTAGGTTTAACTCTCTAAACATCAAATCTGTGTTTTCGCATTTAAATGTTATCTACGATAAAATGTCTTTGATATTTCTAATCAAATTTTTCTTCCTTTCTGATCTGAGATTTTTGCTTTTATGAAAACATTACTATGGAGTTTATCCTTTTTCAAGATATTGTCAGTAATGTGAAACCTCATCACTATGTAAACAGAAGTCTTTTAATTGATTGAATAAAACAATGTCAGAAAAAACAGATATTACATCATTAATAATAAATATTTACCGTGCTTCGTTTTTTTGTGCTATCAGATCAGATCATACCGTGCATATTCGTCACTGGAATGATTTTGGAAATACGATAATGTCATAAATATTTGAATTAAACAAACGCACATTCGGGACTCATTAATCCCAGATCAATTTATCAAGGTTTCAATGTAAAGATTTTTATGGTTTGAAATTATCAATAACCCAATCATGGTAGTTCAAAGATACCAAAATGAATCCAGCCTTCAGTAAAAAAGAGCTTTTCTATTTTTCTTTTGAGAGCAAACTTAAACCCGGTGTAAGTATAATATAACCGTTGATGTGATCTATTTTGCGATTAATTTAATTTGAAAAAGATGATAACAAGTATGTATTTTGAAACAAATCAAAATGGCGTGTGAAATACTGTGAAAAATATTGAGCTTCTTAACAAGAACATGTTTGAATGTATTTGTGATTTGATGAAATCAATGGTAAGATATCAGATTAACCTCCTCTTTGAATGCTCATTGGACCACATGGATTTTGTTGAAACGACAGCCTGAAACCTCTACCAACGTTCCGTGAGTCACTGACAAAACGAGCAATAAATGGTCCTGTACCGGTATCTGGTAAGTATGAAAATAGGTTTCATTAGTACTTGAAGGAAAATAATTGGAAATTTGAAAATATTGGAAAATAAGTGATTCAGAAACTGTATAAATCCAGAGTTATTGAGATAAAAGTTGAAACTAGGATATTTAACAATTGTAAAAAATTTTTCTAATTTAAACCAGTTTCGTTAACTTAATTACGACTTACGACAGATCACTAGATCATTTATGCTAAATGTGGGGAGGAAAAGATTCAATGTAACTCACCAACGACAGGGGCATCTTGATTTGCATTTTGATTGATTCCCAAAAGATTGAGTCGACTTCCACAAAATCTTACTCCATTTAATTGAATGTAATCATATGCACAACGTATCAATCCAGCTCCAGCAACAGATTGATCAAACGTTGGTGAATTGTCTAAAAAAGCAAAAAAAAATTATATTAAAATTTTATATTTTAACGATTCTTCAATAGAATGGATCAGTGAATTGAATTGAATTCATTGAGATTTGCCGCAACCATAATTTAATGATCATAAACTATAAAAATTCTTAAACAAACTGACAAACTTACTTGGACCAATATTAACGATCTCAAAGGGTGTAAATGTACTATTGACACTGTACGATTGAGTACAAAAACCATTCTCTTTCCTGAAACAGATGGCATAATCCAGCCCATTTAGATATGTTGCATCAAGAACTCCTTGTGATAGTCCTGAAGTTGGGTTTGTACTTGAAAAATCTTGAAACTGTGAGGTTTCATAGTTGAAACTAGAGAAGGCGCCGGATGGTCCTGTATAATATTGCAAGCAATTGGATGGAGCTTTGGAAGGATTTGTACATTCGATTTGAGTAATTTGAATGTTCCATCTTCTATAACCAGGACCATTGGTGATTACTCTGAAAATGAATGGACCTTGAGCACCATCAACATCCATGTACACTGAATACGATAAATTGAAAGAAATATAATTGAATATTGATTTATAATTTTAGTGAATAACGAATACAGAGTGATCACTCATCCCATCAGAGCTAAAAACTCGATGATTATTGATGATTTTTGATGAAAATCAACTTAATCAGTCGAGTCTAAATAGTTCAGTTTGTTAAAAGAAAGGACAAAAAGACATCGAGCTACAATACTATTGATGCCGGAATAATGCTTGTATTTGAAATTTTGATACTCACTGTGATTTCCAGAGTTACGTCCACATATTGGAGGTACAAATGAGTTTGAATTCTGTCCTGAAACCACGAATCTATCCACATCACAATTTCCCATCACAGGACGATTGATCTCAAAATCAACAAAATCCAAACGTAGTTGACAAATCTTGAAAAGGGATGCTGCTCTATTTACGGTTAAAGTACACGATGTAGTTCCATTATAAGGCGATGGATATGCTGGGTTAGTGAAATAGGTACTGTTCATGGCAGAAACCGCATCACAAGTTCGTGGAACTGTAATTAAAAGAATCAAATTGAATATGAAAATATTAAAATTAAGAGCTACCAGTGTTGATATCATTTTTAAAGGTTCATCGTATTAGACTCACAAACACAGCAAACATTAGAGACACCACATTTTCCGATAGCAACACCACCGAGAGTTCGACAAGAAATTGATGAATAACAAGTTCCCATCATAGATGATGTTGTAGCACTTGGTGTACCAGGAATTAGTGAGGTAACTGTACATGCTGGTCCAGCAAAACCAATGAAACACAAGTGAGGTTCTGGAAAATTAAACAGTTGAATTAGGAACATTAATATTCTGAAAGTTACACTGTTTTTGCTTTTAGGGTGAAGACAACAGAATTAATAAAGTTCATACCAATTTGTATCAATAGAAAAAGAAGAGAATATATATTAATCCGAATCAATGGTAAATTGGTCATATTATAACTTTAATTACTGTCCACTATCAACCAAAAATATATTAAATCTGTAAAGTTAACACTGGTAAAAGGCCTCAAACATTTTGTTAGTTTGGCCTGATAATCGCAAATTCAGAGTTATTCATAAATAAATGAAGTTTAATTGTGATAAAGGTGAAGATTGAGATGAAGGTCTTCAACTATAAGGAGTAAATAAATCAAGAAAATGGATGAATTGGGCTCTAATTTGGTAATACAAGGTGTTAAAGAGCCGTAAGACTTTTTTTCACAATTTTTAGATTATCAAAGGGCATTGACGGATGAAGTGATGAACAGAATCATTTTGGTGGAAATAAGGCCAAAAGTTAGGATGAGTGATAATCATCCTTCCATTGTTACACTTGTTTATGGGGATAATGATGGTTAAAATTTAAAGATGAGGAAGATGGTAGTTAATTCTATGGAAACTGTAAAACATAAGAAAAAATAAAAAAAATCATCAATTGTGACATGTAGTGTTAAAAAGGCGCTTATCCATCAACAATGAAGCGATCAACAAAAGGTGATGACATGATTCAAATAGGCTTAGAGAGGTGCAGAAATAGCAGCAGAGTTATTTTAATACTAAATGATTTGGTTTGATGAACTAGGATCACGTATTATTATTAACCAAATTGTGTTAAATTTACTGTCATTATTTTTCAAAGATCAACTCCACCGAGACTAATTAGACTTGTAACAACAACTTAATCATTAGCCTAGTTCCTTAAAAGAGCTGTAAATTTTACCCATTTTTTGTAGCCAAACAAAAAAGTGACCATTTTATTGTTTACCAGTGACGATCAGCCGGAAGCCGGTGTAGCCTGAGCGAGCGCTGTGTTTCATGTTTCGAAAATTTTTGTTCAGTTGACTCTTTTTGGGGAAGTAAGCGGGAGTTTATGAAGATTGATACCGAAGATTGGAACAGAGTTGAAAAGACGGATCTTTATCAAGAATTGAAATTTTTCAAAAATTCGTATTTCCAACTTAGACGTTGAAAAACATATTAAGGACATCAGCTTCTTAGTTCATTTTTAGCCGATTTAGACAAGTTTAAAATGAATATTATTTTTTATTAAATATTTATCGTGCTTCATTTTTATGTTATTAATATAAATATTAATAATATATTAATAATTCAATGTGTAGATACAGAAAAATTGAAGCCTTCAAATCGGCTTTAATGTGAAATTATTCGTGTATATCAATTGAATTTGCTCAATAGCTCAATAGCAAGACAGTTACATCCCAGTAAGACAGTATCAAATCAAACTCTAAAATGTAATTTAAAAAAGTTCTTATCATGATCATGGTAAGAATATTTGTCGTTGGACCAATTTTGCAAATCTGTTTTTTATACGATAATGTCATAAATATTTAAATTAAATAAACGTACATTCGGGACTCATGATTCCCAAATCAATTTATCAAGGTTTCAATGTTAAGATTTCACATTTTTATGGTTTGAAATTATCAATAACGCAACCATGGTCGTTCAAAGATACCAGAACGAATCCAGCCTGCAGTATCAAATTATGTTTTGCTTTGTAAACTTAAGCTTGAACCCGGTGTAAGTATAACCGTTGTTGGTCCTCTTTTTGTTTAAGCATGAATCCATAGCCAATTGCTAAGATTATCATTACTAGGTAAATGATGAAAATTGGCGGATTGAATGTCGGAGAAAATAAAGATACGAAATTCACGAACAAAAATATAGTTGCATAAGTATAAAGGCATCGACGATTCTCCATGATTGCACCAATAACACCTAACATATGGAGGCCAATAAACAACATTAGAGTGAAAACGACAATGTACATCGGCAGTTTTGTATATAATCGAGTGATCACAGTACCATTGATTGCATATGGTTCCATTTCTTTTTGTCCTTCATCGTAAACATAGAAACCAAAGATAAGAGTTCTTTGGATAATCCGTCCAAGATTAAAAACAACTAAACATAATTTAGCTGTGAAATAAGCGTGAGCTGTTTCGCTCATTTTAATCTTTATATTTGAACTTTATTTTTGATTCAAAATATTCTGTAATATATCAAACAGACCTGTTAATGAAACAAATTAACAAGACAAAAAATTTCTCTGGCTTCTTGTTTTTCTTCATTTTGAGCATTGAAATTGCTGTGAAACTCTATGAGCATGACTGTATTAACTCAGTCAGAATTGGAATCACTCAGATGATCCAGTTTGAATAACTTTGGTGACATTTGACAGATTCCGAACTAAAAAATCCAAATTTTTGCATTGACTGATTGGCCATATGCTAACTATAAAACTTATACCTTCAACAAGTCAACTTAAGTTGCCATTTAATCACCATTCAAAATACTACAAATTTCTGGTCACTGATATATAATTAAATAGATTTACGAATCTACATGAAAAGCTAAAAAGCTTACAAAATAGCTTGTTAGTCAAAAGTCACCATAAAGTTTATTATACCAGAGTCCAGATGTCGCCCCCTTTTCATCTTTCATTTTATTTTGCCCTTTATGTCATTTCTGGGATAACAGATGGCGTTTTAAAAGCAAAGTTTAATCAATTTGATTTGATTGTAACAAAATGATGAGTTTTTAAGTCTTGGAAATTCAATATTCAAACTAACTTGCTTTTAATTTTAAATTAACGACAATCAAGGAAAGAAAGAAGAGTTGAATAGGAAACAAATTGAAATTTTATTCGAAACTGAACTGTTAAATCCATTTCTGTCTATTTGATGCATAATAATCGCTATTATGAAAATCATGCACAATTCAACAACAAAAGCAGTTTCAATAATAAACCAACAGTTCAATATTAAAGTGAAGCTTTTTTGAGCTGTTTGCTAACAATAAATAACAATTATATTCAATCGTAAACCTTCGAATTAAAGATTCTTCAAGGTTGAACCATTTAAAACAATGCAACCCATAAAACATTTAATGCTTTCATGGTTAGTTAATGCTAGCGATTAGTTTCAGATGAAAATAGTGATTGTTAAGCAAATTAGTTTAAAAAACGATCAATCATTTTATCCGATGACCGATGATAAATAACAAAAGAAGATGGATTTACAGTTAAGAAAGAAGTAACCAAAAAGCAAACATAACTGTTAACGTCCATTTTGCGGTGAATTTGCTTCTTTTAACAAAAATGATACCCAAAGAAAGGATACTAATACTTTAATATAATAAAGATCAAATCTATTCACTTACTAAATCATATGGGTTTAATTAAGAAGAAGATTCATAAAATTTGTATTGAGAAAAGTCTTTGGGCTTTACAAACAATTGGTGTTTGTTTAGTAACTTTGATTACAGCCCTGAAGGATGGTGATTAAAGATCAGTTAATGATGTTTAACAAGTAGTAACCAATAGTTGTGATTAATTCCCATTATCCAATGTAACTGTGATTGGATTAGTGAAAATGAAACCATTTAACTTACATATTAACCAAAATCGTCTGCTAATGCAAACCTTTGCGCAGCAACAAAACAAATCAGGCAAATGGCTCTGAACATGACCAATCCATGTTTTTAGACTTTTTTTGTTCAATTCTATGGATATCCTCATCATCTTTTCCTCTCCGTGTTGTCCTCCTTTTCCTTTTCTTCTTGACTCGACATCGTCATCATCATCATCCTCATCTTTACTGTTTATCACAAGAAGAGAAAACGAGTGAGAAAAAGGAAGATAGAAAGAAAGAGAGAGAGAAAAAAGGTGAGCAAGATCCTGAGAATGAGTAACACTTCAACCAACAGACAATCAAACACACAACACAGAAGGCATATTGTGATACTCAAATGTTCTCCCTTTTTCTAGTCAACATTTCTAATCATCATCATTATCCAAGTGTTTTACAGTTAATTATTATTTTTTGCTGTCATTCTCTTCTTCTCCCAATTAAACTTTGTATTGGGTTAAATGATCAACACAGCAAGAAACAGCTTTCATTCAATTCACCAATGTCATTTTCCTAAAATAACAAAATCATCATTTCTATTTCAACCATCATAATTATCATCATCATCAACATTACCGTGCTCATCAACATAATCATTTGATAAACAACTATAACAGTTAATGTAGCGATCTGGTTTCATCATGTGTCTACTGTCCTATGTTATTTGGTGTATCTTTTGATCTCTACCTTTTTACATTCACGTAATACTTTTCAATGGTTCAATTTTTTCGTAATGTGATTTTGTAAAATGATGATTGTTAAAAGAACGGAAATGGAAAAATCTTGAGTAATCAGTGATTGTAATTATAAACACCTTTAACTGGCTCTAATCATCAACAACAACCGTGAAATACCAACAGTGACCAGCAATAGACCTTCAATTTTGCTCTTGTCATTTTATCAACATTTTCCTCAGTTGTCAACTCAAGTGATGATTAAAATTAAAACTTTGATTGGTCAATTTACTGTGCTACCTCATTAGTTAACCATTTAAACAATTCGATTACAGTTGAAAAGAGTTTATTCAAAAGGCTTACCTATTTCTCTTGGCATACAAGTTAACAGAATGATTTTCAAACCATGAGAGTTTCTTATGGTTTCTTCAAACTGCTCCATTCAATTTTGTGATCATCTTAATTTATCTTCAACTCAATTTAATCTATCTTATACATCTTCATCATGCATTTTCTTCCTACTTCTCTGCTTTCATATGGTTACTAATTCATCTGAGAATCTTTTTTGGTTACCAGATCGATCATTTTTCTGGTTTTGTTTCCTCTAAATAATACAAATCAATGAAATCTCCCAAAGTACATGTTATATAATACAAAAGTAAAAGCCAAATTTGTTACAACAAAATTGAGTTCCTTCATGTTTGAAATGTTTGTAAAACAAAATAATATATATCTAATATGTAAATATTAATAGCGATATTTTTCATATGTGATGCCGGTGTATGCTATTAACCACGATCACAGTCACCATTTTATAAATGCCAGGTATTATTGTGTTCAAAAGACGTTGGAGTATTGGCTCTGATGATCTTATTGTACCTGCTACAGTACTCTTCATTGTACACACTGTTTGGTAAATATTTCTCGTACATTTGTCTAATCAATTGTCCGTAAACAAACAATTGAATAGATATGCAAATTGAAACCATTAACTGTATAATTAATCCATTTCTATCTCTTTTTGTTTCACTCTTTCCATTTCAATCAGGCTAATCGTTCTCTCATTGATTTTGGTGTCTGGCGAGAAGAAAGAATGGCGATTACAGTGTATGATCGATCTCCACGAGCACATTGTTGGTTATGCCATTATCCTAATTGGCTGTCTAATAGTGGAACTATTCATAGCCTGGGTCAGTCTAAGAGGAACCATTTTGGAAACCGAACCAAGATCTTCCATGCAGTATCTACTTTATGTAAGACTGGGTATGACTTTTGACTTTTTACTTTCACATTATTCTGTTCACTCATCTGTTTATTATTTATTTTTTTTCTACTTTTTTACCATTTACCATCCTTGATTCTGGTATTATTTAAAGCTCATAGACTCATGATGTGTTTAATCTCAGTTACCGGTTTTTTTGTTGCTCCTATCATGCTATTTTCATCTTCTGTCATAACAACCCAAAAGGTGCATCAATTTTGATGCTGTTGCTACTGCTTACAAACTATGATAGTCTCCATTATTCAGTTTACACCAGGATAAAAAAACTTTACAAGCCATTTAATCCTCTGTGATTATTTTCCAAGTTTTAAATTACATTCTAAATTAAGCCGCTCTTCAACCTTTTCAGCTAGACTTATCACTGAGAAAGGGTGGCAAAGGAACCATGTCAAAAAGATTAAGGTGAAAACCAAGTGAAGTGCTAATGAACCAGTATACACCTTTTTCAGAGTTGAATGTTACCTTGTCTGATGAGATCAACTCTTGAAGTTTTACTTTCCTTACCATTTTCACATTTTCTGCTAACCTTAGTTCAAACTCAATATCAACTCATCATAATATATGCTAACCAATTAGCTAATAATTTGAAATCGCGCAAATTATTGAACCATTTGAAGATAGAGGCAAACACATTACTGTTTAGATACATTACTCTTTACTCAAAAAGCCATTCAAGTAAATTCTCATTGATTATCATCATTTCGATCATTTTTATCTTCTCATTTTAATCTTGTCATTCTAATTGTTTCTCAAAATGAAACGATTAAAATCTATTTGCATCATTTTACTTTACTGTTGTTTCAACAACTCAAACCCTTTCAACTCATCCAATTGAGATAACACAAGTAAATCACATTGAAATTACGTCGCTATTCAGTTTCTCATCTTTTTCATTTTAACTTCACCAAGGTTATCTAAACTATTGGCATCAACTATTTTCACCCAATTCCTTAATTATTTTACATTCATTTTACTTTTCATTTGCATTCTTTCAATTATTCAACAAACCAAATCATTGCTGAATCACGATTTAATAAGTTCAATATTAAACCTGTAGCTTGTAAATTTGAAACCAAAAAAAGCAACAACTCATTAGCAACCGAAAAAAAGTAAATTACATTGTTTTGGTAAACTTACATTCAGTATTTCTGTTCATCTTCTTCCTCTTCTTCTTCTTGACTGATTTGTGCAAAGGTCGACCAGAATTCTAATGAAAAAAGAACTCTTTTCTCCATGATAGACAAAAAGACGAGAAGCAAAATCTCTCAGACAATTCAGTCTACCATGAAAATGTTCATGCAATCTAAACACTTCCTATCAACTGTAAAAACAATCTTAGTTTCCATTCAATCCTTCCACCGATAATGAACAAAAATTGCAATTATTATTACTGATTACAAAAGATCTGGAGAAGAACATTGAATCTTTCAGATTCCAGTTATATTTACAGTTTCACTTTTGTCAATAATTTAGCAAACTGATTTCCTTTCACAAATTGCTTACAAAGTCACCTGAAAATTTACTCAACATGTTGAACAATTATATCCAAAATTTCCTTTTGTTTTTCCTTGATAACAGTTTGTTTGGGTTTCAACTGTCCAAAATGAACCCGGAAATTTGAGTTTCCCGAGAAAAGGTCAAAAGTCAATGCTTTTTGCTTTACTAAATATTATTTGCACTATTGTATAGTTACACTTGAGCAAATCTCTTAACTTAACTCATATTATTTCTTCTGCATTCTGATGTAAGCAAAAATTCTGAGAACAATTCAACTTGAATTGTTGTTGTTTTGTTGATTCAGTTTTTTCTTCATCTTTTTTCGTTCTTCACTAAAACCTTAAGAAGAAAAATTGATAATAATAAGCATTTTATTCATATTCAGGGGGAAAAAGTGAACAAACAAAACTGTTCCATTATTGACGTTTACATTGCATTTCTTGTTCAATTTTGAAATTTTACTTGTTCAACTCTGAATATTGTTGTTTCCCCTGTTTCCATCCTATCGAAGTTCAATTGAATTGCCATTATTTTGCAACTTGTCATAATCAAATTGATTGGTTACCAAATAAATTTACTAATATTAACATTTGGAATCATAAATCATTTGATCATTTCATTGTGCAAACCTATTAGCAAGTCTCATTTGTCTCATGGAAAGTCTTTGAAACATTGCACTATTTTCAGCTTGAGTTTCAAGTTGTGATTTGTCATGAATCATGAAATAATGATAATTTTGACTTTGACTAACCAAACACACAAAAACAACATTTACATTATTATCAATGATTATTATAGCGACAATTATCTTTACGCTTAATCATGAACTGAGTTCGTTAACTGATTCAGTTTGCTCAATTGATTAACATTTGAATTGAAGCTCTTGATTACTTTGTTGAGATTGTCTCAATCCAACTGATTACACATTCATTTCAATTTCAACCATAATTGCTTACTTTCATCTAAATAGCTAGATTAACTTTGAAATTACTAACCATTAAATTGGTTCACATTAAGGTTCAAATTAAACCTAAATTCATCTTATCATTCATTTAAACTCTTAACCCTCTTTTGATAATAATTATGTAAATAGGTTTGTATCAATGAAAATGTTGATTTCATTTGATCGTCAACATGGTTCAATTGGTTAACCTATTGATGTGAAAATTTACTCAATAACTTGTTAATTACATCTCTACAGATGTGATTGAATAAGCTCCAGTTGAACATGATTAATTAATGCTACTTGATTCTGGAAAAGTTGAAAAGCTGAAACCTGAAAAACAGTCAAATAGTGAATAATATATTTTCATGTGAAATAGTTACTAAAAGCTGATTAAGGTGAATTTAATTGATTTGAAAGTAATGAAAAATGTAAAATTGAGGGAAAAGAGGTTTTAAAAATTAATTCACAGAAATGAAAATAAATGATAATTTGGAAGAAAAATTTCCATTGAAATACATTCTTATCCATATTGTTGGTGGCAAATTGGTTGAAAAATAGTCATTATTGATTCATGAACTGATCTGCTTGTGGAGATTTTCATGAAATACGAACAAATAATGATTATTAATAGATTATTAGATTGAGTTATTGTATGCTTTTCATGTTTATCAATTGAATCGCTTTGCCAAGCAAAAAGCAAGTCAACAATTTCCTTATTAACTTTTGATGTATTAATTATTTCCTTGGTTTCTTCCTCTTCCATTTACATACAAATCTAGTAAATTGATTACTTACAATATGTGAATACAAATTGATTGTTAACAACTGACTCAGTTGACTTTGTCCAAACAAATTGCGAGTGTTTTCACTTTTCGATTTACTTCCAGAAATTTGTTTTCTGGGCGATTCTTTTATTCATGGATGGTTTTTCAAACCTTTTTTATCCTTCATTCAACTGTTCTTATTTCATCCAACAATCAATTTTTACTATTGTTACCAATTCTTTAGGGTATCATGAGTTTATCATGGAATGAAGAAAAATGTTAAAAGTTAAATAGCTTTCAATCTTGTCTATGAAATGTTCAACTCTGAAGACAAGATTGACTGTTAACTAAAGTGAAATGATTATGATGAAAATGAAACTTGACTTGAATACCAGAAAATGTAAGCATTCAATAGTAATAGTGAAATATCTTTGATCAAATTAAATTGTGATCTCATCCATTAACTAACAACTTAATTGTTTCTTATATCGACATTTAACAGTTTAACCTTTCTTCTACCTTAATTAACTCAATTTAAGCTCATATCCATTTGTAATAGCAATTTAATATAATATATCAAAAAAAGGAAGCTGGAAAATTCAACAATTTGATCTTTTTCTTTAGGTGTGATTCTTAACCAGAGTCTCAGTTTCCCTGCTGATTCTGGGGATGAATTTTTTTGCATCGATTTTTGATTATGAAATTGTATTACTTTCACTTTCAATTTTGTCTGGTATTAAAATGGATGCAACAAAAGGTTGAGATAAATGTTGTGTTTATAAATTTCATTGACATTAAAGTTATCTCGATCAATCTTGTAAAACCAAATCCTTAACTCATTCATCTTTTTCATCTTTTTTTCCTTTTCTCAATTCATCTTTTCTCATCTTCATCAACATCTTTCGTTTTCTCCTTCCTTTTCCTATTTCTGAGATTTCCTTCAATCAATTTTTACTCATTCAACTGAATATTCAACTTTTACACTTTTTCATCTCTTCGTTTAACCTGAATCTCATAACCTTTTCTGTCAACTTTTATTCATTTTAAAATAATCAGTTTCATCATTTTTATTATATTTTTGCAAATCTTTTCAATAACATCTAAAAACATCTTTAGTTAAATTGTTCAACTTTCCTTCTTTTTTCCAAACAATCTTTAATATTGATTCACTTTTAACTTGATCAAAGTGATTAATTTCATCTATTAGATAATTCATTTGACATTCCATTTTTCAATTTCACATTTTATCCGAAATTAATCGTCATTTTCTTTTCTCAATAAATTGCTAAAGACTAATTCATCAAAAGACTGTCAAATTTTCGTCTCAAAATTCAATGTAAATTGAATTTAAAATTGGACAAAATCATGCAAATGATGAGATGATGATCTGATTGTTGCTTTATCATTCAACTAATGATTAACTTGATAATAATTTTTCCTTTCTTCATTTTGTAGGAATTCTTGCCGTTGAAATATTCTGGTTAATCATGGGTGTCTTCTGGATCCGTAAACATTACGATACTTGTACTCCTGGTTTCCCAAGAGATGCCATTCTGGTCATTATTGTATGCAATTTTTGTATAATTGCGTCCGTTTTTGTTACCATTTGGTGTACCTTTGATACTGCTGGACGTTCTTGGGTTAAAATGCAGCGTTACCAGAATAGCCTGAAAGATGGTCAAAGTAAATATAGGTACAAGCGATCGGGTAACTCTCATCGTAATTGGCGTCACAGGTTGGTCTGTCCATCATCAGTTTCCACTGTTAATTTTTACAGATTAATCATGATTATTCTCTAGATTATTTCCTTTCTTCTTTTTTTGAAAATCAAATCCAATTGATGGACAGATTCTTAATCATTGATTGCTAATTGAATGACACTTTTCTTTGCTCGTTTAACCCTGATCTTTCTTTACATCCATTGGAATCCAATTCATTGCCAAGTAAATTAGTTGACATTTTTTGCTCAATCATTTTCTTTTAACTTGTACTAATATTAGATCTTGTCATTGCTATTATAGCTTGCTTTCCCTATCTTGAAAGGCTTGAAAAATGCTTGACAATTCAATTTACTTGACTTGATGGAAACCAATTTTACAATAATTAACCAATTCACAATTTCCTTTAAACTCTCACTGCCTTGCTTTTAACCTTTCAACCCTTTATTTTTGCTTGTTTAATTTTTATTTTTTTTATCACAATTCCAATCATTTTTTTCATTTTTAGGAATACTCCTGACCTTTTATCAGATTTACGAAGGTATTGATTTTTGTTTCATTTCATTTACTTTTAATTTTCATCTTAATTTGATTGTTTTATATTTTTTGCCAGTTTATTGCCATCTTTTATTAAAATCAATTGCTTGTGCTATGATTGCCTTAAGCAAATGCCTTGTGATAGACTGTTAACTGGTATAACAGTATAATCTCGTAACAAGTTGAATTAAAATTTTAAAATCTTGCAGAAAGGTTAAGAATCTATTCATTATTTTATTGCAAAAGGTTGACCAATCTTTTGTTATTACCCTTTTATGATAACTATCAAGGGATTAATCAATTAGATTTAATCATGATTCATTAAAACAATGTGCTATCCATTAATTAATAATTAATGCTTGATTATCATTTTGAAACTTTCCCTTGCAGAGTAAAAGAAAGTTAAGCCTTTTGTACATCATAATTAGGAAATTAAGTCTTGTTTTCTCGGCTAAGTAACGTTTTTTTCAATAGTACATTTGATTAATAATGTAATTATTATCTTAATAGTTAATTATATGAGCTATCAATTCAAGCATAATTTGTTCTTTATATAAGCCTTGAACCAATCATTTTAAATGGATTTTTAATTGATTTGCTGAAAGCTTAATTCATTCATTTATTGATTTTTGAAAGGGCTTACTGATTGTAAATATCACATCTTTTATACAAATTCAACACTTCTGTTTGTTTACCTTCATAATTGAAATGAACAATTAGATAGTCATAATGGAAAGTAATTTCAATTTGAAACTTGAAGGCTTGAATCCAATGAACCGTCAAAAGTAAATAGTTACAAGGCTAACTGTTGAAACAAAACAATAGATTTTTAGAGTTTTTAAGTCGATATTTAAATACTGAAAGTTTACATTTACAGATTAATTGTTTTAAATTGTATTTCAATTACTAATGTTTTGTCTCATCTTTTATAATTGATGCAGGAAAGCGATGAGACAATATCAGGACAGTTGGAACCGTCGTTGTGAACTTTTATTTTGTTGTCTTGGTAAATCTGATAGGCGTCAGGTAAAGTTTAGTGACAATTAGGGTTCGAATTGGTTTTAATATTTTCTTTTCTTTTCCAGAATTCTTTTGCTGAAATCGCCAAATTATTATCAGAATTTTTTCGAGACTTGGATGTGGTGCCTTCTGATGTTATCGCAGGTCTTATATTGACTAGGCGACAGCAAAAAAATCAAAGTTCAATGGTAGTGCGTGAATCTGCCAATAAAACATACCAATTCCTTTCGGGTTTACCCATTACACCGGAGACTCGATTCCTTGATGTAACTCATTACGCAGTTGTCCAAGATATTAAAACGCTAATCCATTATAGTCATTATGCCATAGCAGTATATGGCTGGCCTATTTATCTTATGGAAAACAAGGCGATCGGATGTTTCCAGCTTTGTCCCTATTTAAGATGTTCAACCTGCCTTTCATCATCTTCATCATCATATTCATCTTGCTCCAATTGTTTCAACTCATTTTGCTGTTGTCCTTGCCTAAACCGTTGCTCACCATCAAAACCATCAACAGCCGCCTTTAATAATCGTAAATCATCAACATCATCAGCAACTCCTCAACCTTCAACTCCACCAATACCTGTTGAACCCATCATCATGGGTGATAACTGCTGTGGGTGTAATTATGCTGCCCTCCAAAGGATCTGTCAAACTCACAATCTTGAAATAATTTATGCCACATATCATGTTGAAATTGCTGAACCTCCCTTTTTCGTGGCTCTTGACTATGATAGACGAACCATTGTAATTGCCATTAGAGGAACTCTTTCTCTTCAAGATGTTATGACAGATTTAAATGCGGAAGGTGATTTACTTCCAACCAATCCAAGTCGCGATAATTGGCTTGGACACAAAGGAATGGTTGAAGCAGCTGTATATATTAAGAAAAAGTTGACCGATGAACGAATACTGGAACAAGCCTTAACCCACAATCCACTGAAAGGCACCCACAATTTTTCTCTAGTCTTGGTGGGTCATTCCCTTGGAGCTGGAACTGCGGCTATTTTGGCCATTCTACTTAAAGAAATTTATCCTGATCTAGTCTGTTATGCATTTTCTCCTCCCGGCGGACTGCTTTCTTTACCCGCCGTTGAATATACCAAGCATTTTATTACCTCAGTAGTATTGGGTAAAGATGTTGTTCCTAGGTTAGGTTTACATCAAATGGAAAGCCTTCGGTTTGATTTAATAAATGCCATTAAACAATCAAAAGATCCTAAATGGAAAACAATTGGTTTAAGCTTTTGTTGTTGCACTATTGATCCAGAAACTGATTCACTAAATAGTAAAGAGTCTGATATTGAGTTTGGAAGTAAAAAGGAATCAATTAAATTGGACAATTTATCAATTACAGCCGGGGAAAAGGAGCTCTCAGCTCATCCTGACGATTCTTCAATTGCTTTAACTGTTCATCAACCTCTTTATCCTCCTGGTAAAATTATTCATATTGTACGAAATCATCCAAAGAAAAAAGAGTGAGTTTCAATTCTTTTCACCTTAACTCTTTTAATAACATCCTTTCACTGTTTTCCTTCTAAATATATTATTATTTTTTATTTTTCCAATAATAATGATGATGTTTCAATACATAATTATATTTTTTTTTCATTTATCGTCTTGCAGGGCTTCCAAGAACAAAAGTTGGAGGTAAGACAAGAATTATTTTTTCATTTATTTATCATAATTTGTATTCATCAACATTTTATATCATTGAAACGTGAGAAAAAGATTGAAAAATTGAACATTCAGCACAAAATCAGCTTGATTATAAAACCATAACATTGAATCAGCATAAAAAACATAATATTTAAATGTTCCCAACATTTTAAATGTGATTACTTTTTAATGAAAAGGTAATGTTTGTGTGAAAATAGACAAAATTTGTTCGTTTAAATTTTAAGAAGATTATTGATCATCTTTTAATAAGATTTTCATCAATTTCAATGACAAAATCACCAAAACAGCAATACAATTCTTCTGATTTATTCTCAATTAATACAAAGCTGTATTTATCAATAATATTTACTCTGAGAATAAATAGCTAATTTTCAAATACTATTTCCCATCAAGATTGATATTAAAATTTTCTGAGAAAACATTGAACATTCTGTCCAACTCATACTGTGAATGATACATTTGAATTCACTTAAACTCGATTATCATTATTGATGGAAGTCAAGTGTTAACACAATTAACTAAGAGTTAAAGAATCTATCAATTTATTTAAACTCTGTTTGTTTTCCAACCTGAACATGTTAGTTGATTAGCTATATCATTGTAAAAGATTGGATGGTTGAAAGCGAAAATAATGTCAATTGATTGAAATCAACTGCTGTTGATCCTATTATCAGCTTCTTAATACCTTACTCAAAGTTAATTGTTTACCCAACAAAAGACTGAAACAAATGATATTTCAACTTGATTGACATTGATATAAAGTTAGTTATTTATCTTGACAATCCTACAGAGTTAATCACATCTATTGATAGATTACGGTTTGATGGAACCAAGAAAACAAGAATCAAACACCGAATGATTTGCCTGAAGCTGAATAGCTGTTAAAGTTGATTGTTTATTTCCAATAAACGCGTAAACAGATATCAAAATGGAGTGAATATGAGATTGGAAAAGGTTGAAATTGAATCTTCATCTATTCTTGATTAATCTCGTTCATCAATTTGCTATTATAATTTCCATCATTATATCATAATTTGATGAAGTGAGACCAAATGTTTAACAGTTTAATTTGTCTGAATCCAAGCAATCCCAAAGGGAACAATCAACTTGACTAGGTTTTCAATCAAAGTTAAAATCAACATAAAAAGCTAATTTTGGCGTTTATTAATCTATTCATTAATATTAAGGTTGACTGATTCAATTTTAATGATATTTTCCCATAAATTCAAAAGCAATTTCACTTTAAGGTATACTTTTGCTTTCTGGTTACATTATAATACATTTAAATTATGTATAATAATCGAGTGCAACCACAATCATAATACATTCACAATCAACCTTGGATGCAATCAAGCAGAATCAATTTTCAACCTTTAACAACCCTTTATGCATACTTTATTAGCTATTTCTTAAATAAAATTCACTATCTTTCTATTTTTATTCAGAAACATCGTTGGTAAAAAAGAAGCTGTTTATCAAGCATTGTGGGTTGATAATACGGAATATGATCAGATAATTATATCTCCAGTGATGATTCAAGATCATATGCCAGACAAAGTATTGGAAGCACTGGAAAGACTTTTAATTAACACTGGTCCACCCAAACCAATTCGCCATGTAATGACAAACAATGTTGACTTGATTTCTCGCCCTTTATTAACCTATCCAAGTGGAACTATTACACCTGATTCATTGGACCGAACACCTTCTCATAGATTAGTATTGGAAACATCATTCACCGATTTACAGCCTGTTGGCTTGGACCTTGAAGATCCTAAATTGATTCCTCCCTATTCATGTTCTACTGTTGGTTCGAGTAGATTCACTTCTAGACCAACCCTGTTAACAGCTCTTCGTAAAAGTCGCAAGATTGATTTAATCCGAGACGATTGGATTGGTATGGCTCCTTTAGCGTCACCTGAAGGTCTCAGTGAATCATCCAGTATTTCATCTCGGAATGCTTTCATTAAAGGTGGAAATGGTGGAGTTGCTGGAACAGATGAAAGGATTAATCTTAATGTTAACTCATTGTCAAGTTATTCTCCTCTTGAACGCATTGGCCAAGAATCTTTTTACTCTACAAAACCTCCTGCATCTTCTGATGGTCAATCTAATTCAATTGATGGAGAGAAGGAGGTTAAGAAAACTAAGGAAGATGAAAGTAAAGAGGAAAGAAAAGGTTCTCTGGTCTCTTCTTCAGGACCATCAAATGTCTCAAGTGATTGTCAACAAATAACTTCACATACCACTCCATCTACTTCTCCAATTTACATTCCATCACCAACAGGGAGTGGACTTGATCTTGATCCAAATGCTTTATTTGACTCTTTGATTGCTAAATACGATGACCAGAGAAGGCAAAGTAAAGCAGAAGACTCTGGCGATCCATCGACAAATGGATTGGGAGATAATGAAGCTTTCTCATCCGGAGCCTCAGTAAAATCAACAGACACTGTTGCTTTGAATGACCTTAACCATTCCGAAGGAGATGTGATTAGAGGAGAGGAAAGTGACATGGAAGGTTGCTGTCTGTCTCGAGCTAGCCTTTTAAGTGGTATTCGTGAAACTCGAGTAAACATTGTTGATAATGAAACATTTTTAACTTCAACCAACTATTGTCACAGTTTGAGCAGCATGGATGATTCACAATCATCAAATGAAACTTTACCACCATTGAGACGCTCCCACGAGGAGATAAATTTAAATTGTTTGGAGGACGATGTTCAAGTTTTCCGTCAAGAAATTCGCACTCATTCAGCGACAGCTTCTCTCAAATCCAGTGAGACTGATCTTTCACCCAAATCAAGGCTGCTTTTTCAAAAATTGCGAGCCATTGAATCACCAGCTGATGAACTACCTGCCTGTGATGCCTTCCAAGTTTAACTCTAATTTACTAAATAATTAATCAAAATGTTGGACTAATTCAGGACAAATGTATTTTTCATTATTTTCATGAAGAAAGCCAAAGATCAGGACCAAAGAAAATGAGGCAAAAAACGAAATTCAATTGAAGCTCAGATCATTAATTTGATGTTCATCAGTCAATTGATTCGCCTGATTATTATATTGAATATATTATATGGAATAGTTCAGAATAATTCAAATAATCTCACCAACTATTAATACTGGTAATTTTGTCTCTATTCAATTCAAAGGAGCTTAATCGATGAAATATTGGCATAAACAATTAGTTAAAAAGTTTTTTTCTTGAACTTATGCTCAGTTTTTGCATGTTTTTAACGATTGTTGATTGCCAAATATAAACTCTGAGAGATAATCGAGTTTAATTTCATCATTCTCATCTTTTACCACAATTTGGATTAACGCAATTGTCTAAAATAACGTTCAAATGGAAATGATCTTCAATTTATCTTTCTCTCAAAGAAAACCTTTTCCTCTGAAAATCGGACATTTTGTGATAATAAACAATAATCAATGAATAAAATTCTCAATTGACATTATCAAGTAAATCCAATTGATAATTAACTCCAACTGGACCAACTGATTTGCTTTAATAATTAAAGAAACCAATTTTTTATCCACCAAGGGGATATTTTATCAGCTAACTGTTTCTAGTGAAAGTTAGTTATTAATCAAAATTGATTGCTCATTAAGAAAACAAAATTTCTTCAAATTGAGTTTTTACACCGAACCAAATCACTTATAACTAATTAAAATAATTTTATGTTTTTTATTTGCGCTTCTAAAATGATTCAATACATTCTAATCAAAATCTTTCAGTAACTTTTCAGTCTAGAAGCTTAGTGATCTGATTTAGGAATTCCAAGAATATTAATAATACTAAGAATACTAATATTAATTTCTGTATAATTTAGATTATTTGAAAATCTGTAAAATAAAAATGTCCTAAGTTTAGCTAGATCTACAAATTATCATAACTCGAGTCTTTTGAGACTTGAAATGCTTTTTAGATCAAAAGCTAATGACTTGATTAGAAAAAATAATTAAAAATTTCACTCAGATTATTATACGATTATAACTAGCTGTTAAGGTCGAAAACAAAACTGACCATTTCCGAAACATGATCTGTCAGTTATTTCAAAATTTCGCTTTCTGAAATAGAACCAGTTTCTCTGTGTTCGAAATACTCTTTTGCATATTCTAGGTTAACTTTCAGAGTTCTTATAAAACACGTGGTACTTTTGTGTCTGATCCAATCTCATCTATTTTATTTATGGTTGTTTCAGCTATTATCTTCGTCGAAAGTCAAATTAGAACAAAAGAAGATAATCAATAAAATCTTTAATTAAGTCAATCAAACAATCACATTTTCAAATCAAATGAGATTTTCGTTACAAAATATAAACCATTCAAAAATCAAAATGATCTAAAAAAGTTATCAGCTATCAAAAACTTTGAAATATTCTACTAGAAAATCTTTGATGAAACAGAATCTTCTGAGAGACTGACTGAAAGAGATGCAGTGACTTCTTTAGATTTTGAATTGAAATGGACATCGTAAAACTTGTTGCTTTCTTCAACTTGAGATTTGATGAAAAGTAAAATTTTGTCCAATGTAATGAAACATTTTTTCTGCTTTTTAGAAATATTTCTGCTGGCTGTATCTTGAAGTATCTCGGATGGAAACACTTCCAACTTATGAAGGGTAAAATCCTCATCAAGATCTCCACAGATAAGTGTTTTGACGCCACAAAGCAAAGCAGATGCCCACCAATACATGTGTCGATAAAATGGAATATTAAAAACTCCTTTATGTCCTTTCAACAGGTTCTTATTAAGTTTCAAAGCTGCAAAATCGGCTTGATCAATTGGCTTGTGAACATCATCATTACTCATCACAAACTCAGAAACACCAAAGTGCATTATACGATGTTGACCAACTTCTGAAAATGCGACAGCGCTCAGTAAATCCATTTCAGCGTTTGAGTTGGGTTCACTCTCTTCAACTTGTTTAGTTATCTTTTTGATTACTGTGAATCTTGCGTAGGCAAGTTTATTGTTAAAAGTATCGATTTCACGCTGCATTTCTCTCTTTTTTAATGTATCTTCATCGCTTACAAAGAGGAATATAGCCCTTCTAATTTTGATAGCATTGATAGTCCAATCAAATCTATTATGTAATGAGAGCATTATATGTTTAAGTGAGGCATTTGAACATATGAAATCTATTGATGAACTTGAATTTTCGGGAGAAGATAAGCCATGAATGATATTCTCATTTGAACGAATCCAATTAAAGAAATCTGGCCATGTATCTTGAAGTGAACATTTATCAGTTTCAGGATTGAATCCTTCAAGACAATAGATCGGCTCTTTCAATTCACTCGTGACTAAATATCTTTGTGATGAGTTATCAGGTCGATAAGCCAGTTTATGCTCTTTGTCATAGTAAGATGAAAAATATCCAACCTTTTTTGGTCCAGTAAATTCAACATCGCTTGTTTCTGGTAAAAACTCAAGATCCAAAGCATCTCTTCTGATTCTTCTCATTTTTCAATTTGTTAATTGTTCACAAACGATAAATATAAATTGAAACCACAAATTGAAAAACTGTTAAATATTAAAATTACAATAACAAACTTTTAAACAAAAAACACTTGTAAGATTAACAGGAGTTTAGACATGTAAAATGTACAAGTTGTAGTCTCCATAAATTAACCAGATGAATAACTGTGAATGCCCGATTGTAAGCGCCACCTACAAATAACAATTTGTCCATATTTTATCAGTACATTTGTAAATCCCGGGTTTCGCTTTGACTATGACTATTTTCCCTAGATTTAATCGGCAAACAGCTTTTTACAATTCCGCTGTTGAAATGTTAAAATAATAAATGGTTGAATTGATTGCAATTTGCGTGTTTGTGCTAATTTTTTTTGTAAAAAAACTAATGTGGGTTACTTCGAAGCATTTCGAGTAAAGAAATTGGGCATGAAATGAACTTGGACATTATACTTTGGACGATGGAAACGAAAGTACGATCATGATCATATGACAAGGTTGGAGGTATGAATATATAGTAAGATTGGATGAATAGTAGTTAGAAAATTCATGATTTGACCATCTCTTCAAATAATATAAGATTGTACTGTTAAAGGTTTGTGTACTTTGTTTTATTTATAACTTGAATTGAACAGTTTTTTATTGTAATGCTGTAATCTTGAAAACAATAAATTGATCATGAAGTTTTTCTGCTCCATTACTATTAACTAATTGTTGGTCAATGAGCTTCAATCATGTCAACAATAATAAGAGCACACTGCGGGTCAGTATTTTTATCATATGTAGTGAATAATCACAAGAGGAGTTACCACAGAAAGTGAAGAAAAGCGGAAATAGCAAAGAGTTTGATATGACAACCATCAAATCAAGTAATTAAATCCTTTGCTTTTCAGTCAAGATCCAGTCCTAATATCCAGTCAACTCAGCGAAAGTTTGATCCATTTCATCACTGATAGCTTTGTATTTCTCTTTTTCATGAGCCCATTCATCTGAAACAGTCAAATAAATTTAAAATATTAGTAAACTTTGAATAGTTCTAGCATTAAAGTTTCAAAGCGATCAAAAGTAAACCAACCTTCAAGCCTATCTACATCCTTTTGTAATTTCATGACTGTTCGTTCGGCAAATTCAGCTCGAGCCTCAGCCTGGAAATAAAACGGTAAAAGACAAAATTACTTGATTGTAAATAAGAATGTTGTTCGGAATAAAAACGCTCACCTCTTTGAGTTGAGCACTGATTATCCTGATTTGCTGTTCGAAAGCATCTTCTCTTTGCATTGCCTGTATGAAAAAACAGGAAAAAATGGCAAATAATAATTAAATAGCTCTCCTCATTTAGTTATTAAGCGACTTATTTCTTACATTGTATCATTACACATTAAAATTCAAATGCTTTGTAATTGTAAATGTAAACACTAAATTAGTTTATGATTAAAGTGTCTTATTTTTTTAAATTGTGACTTACCTTTTCTTCACTGACTTCCAATGATTTGACATTGTTCCCCACAACTTTAAGCTCCTCTTCCAACTCTAATATTTTACTGTAAATTGAAAATCAAGCACAAAGAAAATTAAATATAAAACATAAATGAACGTTAAATATTGTTGTAAATTGAAGTACTCACAGTTCACCAGTTTGGGCTCTCTCCTCAGCTCTTTCCAGATCATCTTCAACTTGAGCTAACTTACGAGCAACCTTGTAAAAAAATAAGTATCAATGTGAAAAAATCGGTTATTATTCGTCTTTAAGTAAGATATGTAATTGTTAGACAAATTAATATTTTGAAATTATTTTCACATTTAAAATCAATGGTGTAAATTATTTTCAAGTGATAAGCTAAGATTTTTTGTGTTCCTTCCTCTATGAAGCACTCGCAGGATTGGGATCAAGCCATGAAAAGGTGAGAATAGTTTAAGCTACTCTAAGCGCAACTACTAAGTTACTAATCTAAATCTCTAATGAGACATTGATATTTACATTTTTTCGTCGATAGAACCAATTGACTGTTGAACATAATATGGTTTAAGCCTTTTCAACCCACTCGCTCTGAATATTTAGAAGAAACCTGAAAATGTCAATTGTTGAAAGATACAGGCAAAGTATCACATTAGAAGCTATCGATTCATTTTCATAATTGTGGCTTTGAAAAAAGAAAGCTAAAAATTGAAAAACTTTTATTCAACCAACACTCATCCAGTATAATCATTGCGATTCTCGGTTCATCTGATCTAAATTAGTATGTAGTGTTAATGTTGACATGGATGATTGATTCTCTCCTTTTCCATTCGTTTCTTGGTCTCACTGATAAAAATTGAACTGTTTCCAAGAAATCTGTTTATGCTGAAATTTTAACTGTTATCTTGCTGATTTTTATTCCGTGAAATATTCCTGATTACTCTCTTTGGAAATCAACTCACTAAGTCAATGGTGTTATTATTGGCCTAGAAAAAGTTGCCTCTTTCAATGGTATTTTTGGTGATTTTAACGTTTCAACAAATCATTTTCTTGTGCTTTTTTCTTCTCTACAGATTCTTCTGATCTCCAAAATCAAAGGCTTGATGGTCAAAGATACACTTTTGAAATATGACCTCTTGACTGGCTTAATCCAAATATAATTTTGTCAACCTGGATACACTAAAAGATAAAGTAAAATACCTCATCATATTTACGATCAGCATCTTCAGCTGCATTCCTTGCTTCCTTCAATTGAGCCTCCAATTGTCTCATACGATCATTATCCGTTGCACTACGATGTTCCAACATTTTTCTTATTCTATTTTCAATGAACAGATAAATTGATAGACAAATGAAATGGATAGGATCAAACAATTCGCTCAATAATAGTTAGATTTATGGTTTGCTAGCTAAGAGCTAACCTTTCACTTTCATCGGCAGCAGCTGAAGCTTGTTCCATCTTGACGATAGCAACTTTGGTTTTCTCCTCAGATCTTTCCAAATCTTCCACTAATTGTTGAACTTTTTTGTTAAGAGCATTCATTTCAGCCTCAGCCTGAGAAAAATTAATGATATTTTGATTAGAAATTTTTTTTACTCTTTATAAGTTTATGAATGCTTTCTTGAAAACACTTAGATACAGTTGAATAAGTTGATGAAAAATTGCTTCTGTTATTTGGCTCGAAAACTTAACCGTTTAATATCAATTTAGCTAACCTGCTATTATTTAATCAGCTATTTAAGTGTTTTTACTCTCTTGTCATTATAACATCGATCATTGTTGACATTGATTTGATGTATCTTATGGTTTACATTGCAATCAACATAAACAACAAAACCTTAATCAACTATGCAAATACGATTTTCTTTGCTTGCTTAACTTTTAATTCATCACTTAGATTTAAAATCAACATTTTCTTCTGTATCTAGTTCATTTCCATAAGGCATTTCAATTTTTGAGAAATTTTTGGACTCACATTAGCAAAAGCCTTTTCCTTCTCATCCAATTGTTCATTGACTCTTTCCAATTCCTGTTGAGATTCTGTCAATTCATTTTCAATTTGTTCCAACTTCTTCTGGAGATTCATTACTTCTTCATTTGCCTGTATAAGGAATGTTTAAAGATTAATCCGATTTCATTGGAATTTTTAACTTTATAGTTCACAATTAGGAATCATTGATAAATCATCAAAAAACAATGGAGCACCATTATCACATTTCAATAGATTCACTTGGATGAATGGTAAATTACATCGACCCCAGGATTAATGTTATTGAATAAACTTCCATGGGATTCACCAAGGCAATGATCCAAAGATTGATTATTTGATAATGGTCTTATCAATCTTACCTTGTCAACCCGAAGATTAGCATCACGAAGCTGGTTTTCGGCAGCTTCAGCCCGATCCATTGCATTGTCCTTTTCGATTTTAAGGGCTTGCATTTTCTTCTTAATAGCATCCATTTTGATTTCTTATTAGTACTTTGCAACGGTCAAATCAATTTAAATTGGAAACTGATGAAATGTATAATAACTCACAAACAAACAAAAAAATAATCTCACAATATTTCACCCAAAATATTTGAGTGGAAACAATTTTATGGAAGAAAGTGAAAAAAGTGACTCAAAATCAAAGATTTAAAACAAGGCGTTTAAGGTAAGGCTCGATAACTGAGGAGCGAAAGTTTTTTTTCTCACTTTTTTCAGATTCTTCAGCCAAAAATTTACTTTTGGTTGACACCGATGGTTTTAAAAGTAATAGGCAAAGAGTACAGGCGCTAGGAAACAACATGAAATGAAGAAGAGAAGAGAGGAATAGAAAGAAAAGAAAGAAAAAAGCCATAGATTACATGCGAGTATTTCGTTCGCTAAAAGTGACTTACCTCTCTTTCTCTCTCTCTCTCTCTCTCTCTCTCTCTCTCTCTCTCTTTCTCTCTCTGTTTCTCTCTTTTCTTACTATTCTTACATTTCTTCCTCTCTCTCTCTCTCTCCTCCTACTATTTACAAGCCTGATCTTCATCTTCTCACCTATCTTTCTCGTCTTATTTTCTTAGGTTTATTGGATAAATCGAGCGACTCGCCATTATCCTAATCATAAACATCATCATCATCACCACCATCATGCAACTCTCAAGGCTTGGTTAACTTTTTCCTCCAAGAGGCGTGTTGATTGAATGATTTTTTCACAACTCGAACCATATAAGTTTAAGAGTCGAAGATGAACATAAACTTCTTCATGGATACCAATAGATACCAAAAAAATCTAAAAGTGGTTCTTGTTACTCTCCCTTTGAACTCAATTGATTTCAATCTGCCTCTCGTCCAACCTCTTACCGTCTGTCATCTCTGTGGAAAAGGCAAAACTCATCAATCAGGAGCTTCAATTTTCACTTGAAAATCAGTATTTTTTGCGAAGATTAGAAATATTTTTTTAAATTTGCTTCCATCTTACTAGTCTTTGAGTCAAGAGGATTACTGATACACCAACTTTACCTGAACCAGATTCCACATTGTTTACTGTAACAATCAGATTCAAGCTGTTGTAATTTTGTAATTACTTTGATATCATTACATCTTTACTGTCTTTATGTAATAGTGAAAACTCCATCAAATGGAAGCAAGTTGGTTAATTTTGGAAGCTAAATTTAGATCAAAAGGCGCAAAATTTTCTTACCCAACACCATCAATTGTGGAGGAAAGGCAAAATCACAGGAAATATGGATCTCACAATGTTTAAATAACATTTTCCGCTATTTTTGGTCCTCAAATGATCTTTTTTTCACCTTATTAAATTTATCCAGTTCACATATTGTACAGTTCAAAGAAACGACCTTTGATTTAGTTTTTATGGTTAAAGAATGGTAGTTATTGTTAATTTTAATAGTTTTTATTTTTCGCTTCCAATTCTCGCGATTTATAATCAACGAGACCTTTAGTCTCATCAGTTACTAATTACATAATCTATGTATTTTCATTTCATTGTTGGTGAATGAGTTTACGTTTTTTACTCACTGAACAGTTTGTCACTACAAAATCAAGTGAATTGCCAAAAATTTATCCAGACTTCTATCTCTTTCAGTTAATCTGTAATTTGATCGCTGTCGATGTGATTGTTAACAATTGAATGATATTGACAAAATACAGATTGTTAACTGATTAGCTGGATTATTTTGACGTGTTAATTCTCAGTCAGTTGACTTGGTGTATTATGATTTTCAATTAACCCATTGTTATTATAATTTGCAACTTGCAGGTTACAAGTCTAACCGTCAATTCTTAAGCAGTATTTGAAGGCAAAAAATAAAATTAACCTCATACTTACGAACGACTTTGTTAACGAGAACAGAAATAGATCATTTACTATAGATCATATACTATAGATACTATCATTCAATAGGATTTTTACTACTTTTTTAGTTTTTTTGTTCTAATTAGTACAGTAAGAGAAAATCAAGACCACTTTAGACTTTTTTTGTGATTTACCGAAGTATTTTTATTTTTATTAAATTTAAATATACAGCGACTTGATGTTTGAAATGGATGTTTTATAAAAAAGCAGGATAATATTTTGTTTGGACTTTATTTTTATTTTTTTTCTCGTGTTTCACTTTTATTGATAGCAATAATTTTTATTAGTAATATATGATAATAATAATAGCAATGCATTAATAATAACCTAATAAACACTATTTCCTCCTTGATTTAATCTTAATCCCGTAGATTGTTTATCAATTTGCGAAATATTACAAATTTTGCATAACTTCCCTTTAAACTCTGGCTTGTAAGCGGCATTACAGAAGGGACACTTAACATCTGGTCTACCTCGGTAAATTGGTTTATATGAGTAGCCACAGATGACGAAAGGATTGTGTTCATCATATTCTAATCGATGTTCATCAACTGGATTCTTTTCTGCTAATTGTAATAACTTTTTATTTTGCTGAGCTACTTCAGGCTTAGGTCCTAATTCGAGTAATCTCCTAGCGAAGGAGGCAGCAGTTTTATAATTTTTAAGCTTAAAGAAAAGATTGGCTGCTGTTCGAAGAGTTAAAATAGTGTGAACAGGTTGAAGTTTACAATGTGTAAAATACGCGGCCATTTCACATGATCGTTTTTGTTCTTCTAACGAAGCTGAAGGCCATCCATCTTTGAATAAAGCTTTACGTTCTGTCTCAAGTTGAAGACCTAAAACGTATTCTTTACAAATATCTAAAAGTTGTTTTGCTTCACTAGCCTCTTGATCTGAATCAACGATCAAGAATAAAATTTGTAATAACAATGAACGGAATTTCTCTATGGCTTCCACAAATTTACCAGCATGGGTCAAAGAATAGGCTGCTTGAAGACGTTGGAAAAGTTCTGGAAGCTTAATGGAAAGAGAAGGTAAACCTCCTTTAGGGCCTGCATCCTTCCAATTACGTTGTGGATAACTGTACAGAGAAGGTAAATAGCATAAACCAGAATGGGCTGTTCTTGATCGAGTGTAAAATGAAAGGACTAATTGTTTGAGTGGCTCAAAGTTAACAGCTCCTACTTGGTCGTTAAGAAGTCTGAAAGCTGTTTCAAATGAACCTGCAGCAATATGGTCCACAGCAAATCTGGAATTGTTTACCCAATGTTGTGTTGGTGGAATTCCTTTAGTAGGAGCAACAAAATATGCACTGGCATCTTTTGTATCTTCACCAGGTTCTACGTCTGGTAATTCTAGACCTTCATCTTCAACATCCCAGCCAGCATCTTCATCATCTAGATTCAATTTTTCTTCTTCAGGTTGATTATCAGCAGTTTCATCAAGAACCAAATCATCGTCATCGCCCCAGCCTTCACCAATAACATCATCTTCATTCATATCCACAGGAGAAGTCAAGTTACCAGCTTTGCCCTTTGTTGCTGCCATTGCACCTTCGAAGAAACCTTTAGAAACAGTGAGAAGTGGCCAATTGTCTTCACAATGCTCTATTGGGATAGGAGGTTGTAAAAACTCAGCATTTGGATCCGGTTCAGGCAATTGTTGACTATTTTTGATAGTACGTTTTATATCTTCTGCTTCATCGTACAGGCCATGAGTGGCTGCACAAAGGTAAGCGAGAGAGGTTTGACCACAGTTCTTAATCATCTTCACTCTTTCTGAGGCATCACCTAAGAAAAGAGCAATTTGGAATTGAGCTGACGTGTCCTTTCGAATTTCAGCGATCTTCATCATTTTTCTAAGCTTTTCAAGATTTCCAGTAATTAAATAAAGGAAAGCAAGTTTGTCGAAATTTTTGATTCTCTGGTAAGCCATTTCTACAACTTGATGATGACCCTGGAGAAGAGCGGCTTCAGCTAATTTTTCCCAACATGTTTTATCATCTAGTTTACGAGCAGCTTCAGTTGCGATCTCAATATTACCACATTCCAAAGCCAAAGCAAACCGAGTTTTCTCATCTTTTACAAAATGTAAGGCAACTTCTGGATAACCTTTCTTTTGAAGGTAAGCAATAATTGACTGTCCAATTAGTTTACTTGTTCGAACCATATGTAGCACTTCATCATAATGACGATTAACAAGAGCCAGCTTGAATCGGAATTCAGTAGAATCAATAGACAACTTTTTGGAAACACAATCACGATTTAAACAATAAACAGAGTTGTCTTTAATCTTGGTCAGATAGATTGGCAAGTCAAGGGTGCGAATAATACCATGATCTCCATTAATGAGAGCGTATTTTATATGATTAGCAGTTGTGTAAATGAAAACACCAGAATCATCCCAAACTCCACTTTTGACAGGTGTAGTTTCGGTTATGGAGCTTAGAATATCCAACTTTCGTGTACAAATGAATACTTGATTTCGATTTAAGAAAGCAACATTCGACATATCAGCATTCCAAACAACATGTTTGACGTTAGAAATCCTAGCACTATGAATTGATCGGGATTGTTGAACATCCCAAAGAGCTATATCATTAGCCGTTTTGACCAGAAGCAAACCAGTACCAGCATAGAAAATGTTTTCAACCGAAATTGCGGTGGATAATTTCTTAACTAATTCATTTTTCATGTTTTTGATAATGATAGTTTTGCTAACATCTAGTACAGCAAATCTATTACGTGCAACCCAAATTGCTGGTGCACCTTGGAATCGTTTGGATTCACCCAAGGCAGGAGATGGGTTATTGGGATCAATATCTTTAGGTAAAAAGTAAAGATCATAGAATGCATATTCATGCTGTGGTAACTGGCAAGATACCAACATAGCATTCTCGGCGGGGTTGTACGAAAGCATGGATAATCGACCTCGATGAGATGGGCGTAGCTTCATGATAGGAATATCTTTGAAAGTTGAAAAGTCGAGGCGACGAAGATAATAATCTTTGATATAGTATAGTAAATTGCCATGGAGTGTGAAAGCTGGTCTCTCTTTACTGGTTTTGAATAAAAACATACCACTATCATGACCGGCAGCCAGAAGATTCTGTGTTGGGTGAACTGCTAGAATCCAGAAACGATCATTGTCTCTACGATAGGTATGTAATAGAGTGCGTTTGTTAGCATCCCATATTCTTAGACTTTTATCTTCAGAATTAGAAATAATGAGCTCAGATTTTGGGTGGAATACAACACAAGAAACATTATTATAATGAGATCGACAAGTGTCAACTTCCCAGGCTTTGGAATCGTTATAACGCCAAATACGTATGACTCTGTCATCTGCACCGGAAACTATTTGAGGCGATGTTGGGTGGAAACAAGCCCAATTAACTCCTCTCTCATGTCCTTCTAATACATGTTTTACAACTGCGTCTGACTGACCGAAAAGATCTGTATGGCCAGGGCCTTTCATGGAATCATCTAATCCCCCAGGACCTGGGGCAACATTTTTCTTTCGTAGACCAGAAATATCCCAAACACGCACAGTCTGGTCAAGGGAAGAAGAAACAACAAGATCCTCACTCGGATGAAATTGAGCACACATGACGTAATGGTTGTGTCCAGTTAAAACTGAAATACATGTACGTGATTGCCAATTCCAAATACGAATAGTTTGGTCATCAGAGGCACTAAGAATCCATGGATATTCATGATGGAAGAAAGTTGTTCTAAAGATTCAGAAAAAAGATATTAGAATCTTGAATTATAAGATGCACACGATAAGGCTACGAATTGTACCAGCAAACTCACCTGATATAATCCAAATGTCCAAGAAGAGTGAACAAGCAACGTCTTGTCTTGTAATTCCATACTTTAATTTTGTAATCATCACCTCCAGAGACAAATAATGGCTGTTGACTGTGGAAGCAGATACCTCTAACAGGTCCTTCATGTTCATCAAATTTGTCAATCAAGGTACTAACCCGATAATCCCAAAGTTGAATAACACCATTGTGAAGAGCCGCCAAGATCCATGGTCTTTTGTGGTGAAATGATAGGCCTTTGACTCTAGCTGACTGAGTCTCAAATTTGATTAAAAACGGCATCGGCCTCTCCTTGAGAGAAATCTGGTCAACAGATTGTTTCAAGATGAAAAGCATAAATAAAAAATATTAAGACAGTTGGTATGAAGAGATAGATAGAGAAATAGACAAAACAATGCAAATCTCTATCTAAATTTGATGAATAACAAGCAGTTAGCACGTAAATTAGTAGTTGGACAGAAAGTTGTTATTAACTTCAAATGTATTTAATTACCGTTATCACAAATAGTTAATCTTTAATTGTAAAATTGATGATGGAGACCAGATTGACAAAAACATAAAAATGAATGTAAAATTCAACATTTAACGTGTCAGTGAAAAAGCCAGCCATCTAGTGTTAAACAAATAAACTATTCACCGGCACAGTCAAATTCGCAAAAATTCTGAACAGGTTAAAGATTCATTCAAATATTCATCGGCTCAATTAAATTAATTTGCATTTAATTATGTCAGAATAAAACAAAAGTTTTGTAATTTTTCATTTTCACAATATATGTATTTATTATATAATTACAATGTTTTATACATCATTATAGTAAAGCATCACCCAAATCAACACCAGTCAACTCGACGCTTCAGATTTTTCTATGATTCTTGATTTAAATTTACCTTGACAAAGGCACTGAGAGCAAATATATAAGATAAAATTGAAAAAAATTCGTTAACTACTCAAACCAATAATATTTAAGTAAATTTAGTATGAATGTATCACAGTATAAACATTGTTAAATAAGTTAGTGTAAACTTTTTTTCAGAGCCAACGAATCAAATAAGCTCTACTAGTACCTGTGATTAAAATTAAAAATAAATAAATAATCAGTTTTTTTCTAAATGATCAGTGACAATATTTACCTATTTTTATAAATGTTAAATTGTTCGGGAAAACATCATTATCGTTGAATATATAACCAGTGTCTAAAATCTTTCTACCGTTGACTAAAACTCCACCTTTGTTAATCATTACAGAGGCTAGATCTAGAAAATTGAAGCAGAAATTTCAATTTAATTTTAAATAAAGGGTGTTACACTTAACAGCCTGCAAATTTAGAAGATAAGAATAAAATTTGAGTTCACCTTTATCACAAAATTTGTTGATATTGAGGACAAATGACCAATTGGTTTTGGTTTCCTGTCTCTGGCGCTTCATTATCTTTGTTCACCTTCATCGACATCATCAAATTTTGTGATAAAGGTTAGCTCAATTTTATTCTTATCTTCTAAATTTGCAGTCTGTTAAGTGTAACACCCTTTAGATTAGCTAGTTTCCTTTAAGTTACCTTCATTTTCAAAACAATTTGTTTTCATGATTACACTCAGCAAACTTGTCATATCTGGTACAAGTTCATGATATATAAATGACTTGGATCCGAAAACTTCTAATAAATCATCTTCAGTCAGTTGACCAAGAGCTTCAGTTTCTCCTCCCAAAAGAGCTTTGCTGGCATTTTTCGCTTGGTTCAAACCAGATTCTGAATAAAAGAAAGAATTAAATTCAGATAAAATGAAAAGCGTAAATGAATAATAGATTTGAATCATTAAAAATTGTAAGGTTACCTCCGTGAATTAAAAGTACTAAACTATCAGCTAATTTTTCGTGTGCATGAAGAGTTTGCTTCTTCAGATTTTTTTGCATAATACTTTCGATTTCTTGGTTATTATAAAATGTGAAATATCTTAGGAATCTTTCGATTTGATTATGTGGTAATTTCAAGATAGCCTAGAAAAAATAAAGATACAAAATTAATAATTTTTCTAGACAATTTATAAATATAATACTTACTTTGTAAAGAGAGTAGGGAGAATTGGTGAATCTTTCGAGGAATAAAGATTTCCCTTCAGTCTTGCCCATTTTTTTACCCTCCTTGTCCAACAGAAGAGGAACAAAAAATCCATAAACTTCCTGGTTACGAAGATTGCGGATTAATGAAAAACCAGCTTCAATATTAGGGGTTTGGTCATTCCCTCCGACCTGAAAGGAAAACATAATTTAATTTTCAAGATAAAGAATTGTTAGATAAAAGGAACTATGCAAAAGGTAATCACCTGAAAACGACAATTGTGTCGGTCGTATAATTTCAACCAATCATAAGCTTGCATAACAGCATAAGAAAGTTGAGCATAGCTATAATTTTCGGAGTGCTCTTCAACGCGACTTTTGCGAAATAGATTCCTAACATTAATGGCTGGACCACATTCTGCTATGATATCTGAAAACTTATCATTTGAATACCAATTTGAATTGTTGAGGATTCTGAAATAAAAACATGCAAATCGAAAATTAAATAATGCTGAATAGCTGCTAATGATCAGTAGTCAAATATCAAACAAATATGACTTACATTGGTTCATGAATTGGTTCAGAAAATTTAGGTTTCCAAAAATATTTCAAGTGATTTACAAAAATACTGGCTAATGTTGATGATATCCGAGAAGCATTTGCTTCAATTGTTTCTCTATCCAGAGATTCACGAGCTTTTAATCTTCCAGTTGGGTCACCGATTCGAGCAGTTTCACCTCCAATTAGGCAAATTATTCTATGTCCATTTCTCAAAGCATGAATCAATGGCATAATCACTAAAAGATGACCAATATGAAGGCTGGGACCAGTAGGATCAAATCCAGTGTAAAATGTTTGTTTCTTTTTGAGAGCCTCGATCATTTCAACTTTTTTATTTTGTGGAAGATAACCTTCCAGCAATCGTCTTTCCTCCAATACATTAAACAAAGTTCTTGGAGACGTTTGGTGAATAGAAGATGATTTCAACAAATGGCTGAAAATGAAAGGAAAATCAGTGAATCATTGATCAATCTTATAAAGCAATTAATAACTTACCGTATCTGCCTGATTGAATTCATCTTAGAATTGTTCAATATTTAAAATTTAGACTTAATTAAGATTGATGCTTGTTTCTTAATTTTTGATAATTTTCAACTTAAGACATACTGTTATCACATGGTTTTGTAAAACAGCTGTTTTTCATTAAGTTTAGCAAGTAAACAAAAATAAGTTTTGCAGATAAAACTAAAACCATTTTAACAAATTTGATCAAATTAGAGTTTAATTCGTCCTGAAATTATTTAAATGTTTACTCTTTCTTATTTCTTTGCATTCGAAGTGTTGTCAAACAATTAATGCGGCAATCCATTATGAAAACAATCGATATGAAATTATCTCATGATCTTGGATCAAATACTTTTTGTATAGGAAATGCAACCCATTATCTAGAATTTTCCATTGCCCAAGTTAATGATGACGTGTAAAAAGATCTGTATTATAATTTCTGGTCCTTTCAAATCATTGAAAAATATTACAAAATTATACTGATTAATTGATCCTGAACCAATGAATGCAATGATAATTAAACCGGTAGCTTTGGTTTCAACATTACATCGAATTGAGATGAGATTTAGATCATTCAAATGTTATGATTAAAGGCATCGACTTCAGATCATAATGATGGGTGTTTATTAATATTGGGATCAAAGAAATGCAGAAAACAAGGCCATAATGAGATTGTCATCAATGACCATTGTTAACAATTGTAATTGTAAATATTCAAATACAATCAGTGTTAAAAAAGAGAAAGAGAAGAGAGACAGACAAGGAGGAGGAGACAAAGGAGAGATGCTGATAGTGATGTAATCTGGGAGAAGCGGCCAATGAGGTTAAGCCAGATCATCATACAACTTGGATATTTTTTTGCTTGGTTTACATTACTGTTTTACTAGTTAATATTATCCAATTGTGTTGATTATCAGTTAAATTAAGTTCTTCATTTATTCCAGTGTTTTCTTGATTGTCTGACTTTCATTTAAATTTATTTTGTGCAATTCTTGGTCTCTCAGATACTCTAATTGATAATACCGGCCAACAATTTGTTGTCAACATTGGTTCGGTCCTCATCATGTCGCGTTTCAATTATTTATTAATTTTTACCTTAACTCTATCTTTTACAGTTTTATCAAGTAAGTGTTATTTTTCCATTAATCCCTTATATACATTACGTACTGTCACTACTAATTTTTTGATGTCCTTAACCTTAGATAATATTCACGCTGAAGAAGTCTCTGATGCTGTTGAAGGAGAAGAGATCAGTTTGGATGCTAACTTAAAAGCTGGCAAAGAAGGAAGTGTCACTGATGCCCAAGTTGTTGCCAGAGAAGAAGAAGCCATCAAATTAGATGGACTCAATGTGGCTCAGATGAAGGAGTTACGAGAAAAGGCTGAAAAGCATCAATTTCAAGCCGAGGTTAACCGAATGATGAATTTAATCATCAATTCACTTTACAGTAACAAAGAAATTTTCCTTAGAGAATTGATTTCCAATGCTTCAGATGCGCTTGACAAAATAAGAGTACTGGCGTTAACGATTAAAGAAGCATTAGATTCTACTTCAGAACTATCAATCAAAATCAAAGCAGACAAAGACAATAATTTACTGCATATTATTGACACTGGAGTTGGCATGACCAAAAATGAGCTGATTAATAACCTCGGAGTTATTGCTAAATCAGGAACTTCGGAGTTCTTGCAAAAAGTAGGCTCCAGTGATGATATCTCAACCACTGAACTGAATGATTTAATCGGTCAGTTTGGTGTTGGATTTTACTCATCATTCCTTGTTGCTGATCGAGTTGTTGTCACTTCTAAATCTAATGATGACGCTGATCAATACATTTGGGAATCAGACTCAGCCTCATTCACAGTAAACAAAGACCCACGAGGTCCAACATTAAAACGTGGTAGTCAAGTTACATTACACATCAAGGAAGAAGCCAAAGATTTTCTTCAAGAAGAAACGCTCAAAGAGCTCATCAAAAAGTACTCTCAATTTATAAATTATCCAATTTATTTGTGGTCTAGTCGAACTGAAGAGGTTGAAGAGCCAATTGATGATGAGTTAACACCAGACGATGCGGCTGTCAAGGAAGAAGAAAAGGAAAAAGAGACTAAAGATGATGAAGATGTAAAGGTAGAAGAGGAAAAAGAAGAGAAGAAGCCTAAAACAAAGAAAGTTGAAAAGACTATTTGGGAATGGCAACTAGTAAATACCGCAAAGCCAATTTGGACCCGAAAGTAAGTTTAAAAGTATATTTGAAGTTTTTATACTTAATCTATCTCTTTTTTACCGTTTCAGACCCGCTGAAATTACTGATGAAGAGTACAATGAGTTCTATAAATCAATAACTAAAGATTCTCAGGATCCTTTAGCAAAAACTCATTTCATCGCAGAGGGTGAAGTAACATTTAAATCACTTCTTTTCATTCCTCGTGTTCAACCTTCTGAATCATTCAACCGATATGGTACTAAAACTGATAACATTAAGTTATATGTTCGACGAGTGTTTATCACTGATAACTTTACAGACATGATGCCCAGCTACTTAGCTTTCCTTCGTGGTGTTGTTGATTCCGATGATCTTCCATTGAACGTTTCTCGGGAAACTCTCCAACAACACAAGCTTCTTAAAGTAATTAAGAAAAAATTAGTCCGTAAAGCTTTAGATATGATTAAAAAAATAGCAGAAGCTGATTACGATAAATTCTGGGGTGAATATGGTACCAACATCAAACTTGGAATAATCGAAGATACTGCTAACAGAGCTCGATTAGCAAAACTACTGAGATTCCAAACATCTGGTCTCGAAAAGGGCAAAATGGTCTCTCTTGGTGATTATGTCAAACGGATGAAAGAAAAGCAAGAACATATTTATTACATGGCTGGTTCTAGCTTCGAAGAAGTAGCTAACTCTCCATTTGTTGAACGACTATTGAAAAAAGGTTACGAAGTACTTTACTTGACCGACCCTGTTGACGAATATTGCATTTCAGCTTTACCTGAGTTTGAAGGTAAAAAATTCCAAAATGTTGCAAAGGATGGTCTTAAATTGAATGAATCTAAAGAAAAACTTGAAGCTTTAGAAAAACAATTCGAGCCTTTAACTAAGTGGTTAGAAGGAACCGCACTTAAAGAAAAAATTTCCAAAGCTTCAATCTCTCAGCGACTCCACGATTCGCCTTGTGCTCTTGTTGCCAGTCAATTTGGATGGACTGGTAATATGGAAAGATTAGCCAAGAGCAATGCTCATTCTAAAAGTAACGACGTTACTCGTGAATACTATTTATCGCAAAAGAAAGCTCTCGAAATCAATCCTAGACATCCATTGGTTAAAGAGATGCTTAGACGTGTAGAAGGTGATCCTGATGATGAAACTGCTAAGAATATGGCTGCTCTCATGTATGAAACTGCAACCCTTCGATCGGGTTATATGTTATCGGATACTCAGTCATTTGCATCTCGAGTTGAAAGTTTGTTGCGAAAAACTTTAGGAGTTGATGAATCTGCTGCAGTTGAAGAAGATGATCTAGAGGAAGAGGCACCTGTTAAAGCTGATCAAGAAGAGGAAGAAAAATTTGATGAACCTTCAGACGAACATACAGAGCTTTAGAAATATGCATCAAATATTTTTTGTTCATTTGCTAATTTGTTATATTTATTGTAATCATCAAAGAATCAAACTTTACATTTCCTCATCCTTAACCAAACTTGATTCTTTGATTTTTCACTAAATCTTCCTGTCACAATAGTCTTTTCATAAAGATAACCCATTTTTGGTTCATATAAATTAAAACAATTTTTTACAAATACTAGAATGAATTTAACTCTTTAACTCTAATTTGGGGTTTGCTGGTCAACGCCATCCATTGCCAATTTTTAATAATTATAAATAAAGCTGCGACCATAGTAACCAAATGGTTCGATTTTTATTTTTATTTTCGTTCTAACTCTATTTTTTCGTTGTTTTTTAGGTGATCTTATTATGATTGATGAAAGGAAACTCTGAATAATTTTTTTATTTAATGTTAATAAGGCATTTCTTGTTTATTTGTAATAATTTTATTAAAGTCTTAAGACATCAATGACCAAGGAACTTTTTCCGTGTTTGGCATTTTGGATCAACACTCAATTTTATTTGTGTAAAATAGGAAAGTAGAGAACAATTGCGTAAAAAGGAATTGTGCATGACATGTTAAAATAGTGTAAAAAGGTTTGACTGAAAGGCAAAAATCATTGATTCAAAAGAACTAATCATTGTAAGTCTTGTAAAAGTTGTAAAACCGAAAAAATTAGAGTTAAAAATGATCCCAGAACCTAAAAAAGATAAATTAAATTACTATTGAATATGAGATAAAATTTTGGTATAATGATTATCCTTTGATATGGGAATCACTGATTTTTTTTGGTATTTTTGATCGGTGGACATGATATTTCTGGGCATAAAAGCTTACCAAACAAGCTTTAAAAAAGATAAAAGAATAATTAAAAAATAAAACAAGTGATCAAATATTTAACATAGATAGATCTATCTCCAAGTCTTCTAATCACCACATTGACCACAGGTTATGCATTTACAAGTGCAACAAGCTATATTCCAAATACACTTCAAGATACAGCAAACAAGAGCGCCAAGAATGAGTAAAACACCGACGATGATTGCAACAATAACGATTCCTTCCATGTTTGTGATGAGAGGTAGATTGCCAAAAGTTCCTGGTTAAAAACTAGCCAAAACAAATAATCAGAGGAGAAGAAAAATTAACAAAAAACGTTGAAAGTTGAGTGAAAAATGTAGGTTGAGAAAACCCGAAAATGAGGTTGAAATGGCTACCTAATTTTTTTTGAAAAAGATCCAAAAGAAAGAGGAAAAGAGAGGAGAAAAACTTGTTTGCTTGTTGAATGGCATTCGTGTTAACATAGTTGGTTGTGTTGATGTGGATGTTTAAGCGATGTTTATTAACTCAAAATCAACAAATATAAATTGATACCGACAAGTAACCCGCATCCGGTTGATTGTAGTCAAACTGAATATTGATTAAATACGATTAAACAAAATAGTTGCAACAAGAAACAACAAAAACAAAAAGTATTAATATATACTCAAGTAAATCAGAAAACTTGCAATAAGAAGGGAGAGTTAAACCTGACAACATTTATAATACATAGTAACTATGGTGCAACAAAACCAGCTGAATACATCATGACTGGAAAATGTTTTGTTTTAATTTAATTTCCTTTGATTGTTTATTTTTCTCTATCCAATTTGTTGATTCAAGTTGATTGAAGGTGCCTTTCTAATTGCTGATTGCTTCTGTTATAATTAACTAATTTTTTTTTATTTTATTAACATTTGAATACTCTGTGAATCCAGTGTTATAAACAAATTTTATTTGATTTGTGTTTTTATTGCTAAAATAAGGTAAGTACCAGATACAATGGGCTCTCCACGTGTCGTGAAGATATAATCAACACCCTTGTGGTGTTACAATGGACAAAATTTTATCGGACTAAAATATGATACGACTGCATATGTGCTAAAATAAAGAATCTGAAATTAAAATTCATTTTGAAAACGGAAATATATGAATACGGACATTATTTATGAAAACGGAAATACATTGAAAACGAATCTATCTTAACAAAAAGGGGGTGAGAGCTAGAGATACTTTAATCTTACGCTTGAAATCAGCCTACAGAAGATAAGAAATCAAAAGACCAAACGTGAATTATATGAGCAAATGCCAGCTCATAGATGGCAACCTCGTGGGTGGATTTTGAGCCACCCAGCCATTTGTGCTTTACTCTTTCGGCAATGCCAATAAAGAAACTTACTACTCGATCACACTCAAAAGTACCGAGAGCAAAGCCTAGCTCACAAGAATGGCAACGAAGGGGGTGGATTTTGAGCCACTCAGCCATTTTTCGGCTAACAGCCTTCTGCTCTGCAGAAAGGCACAAATCCTCATTAACAGTTCGTGTTTACAGCCATTATCTTTGAGTTTCTATTTCATTTCTCGTTATATTCGCCATCGCCATGAGACTTGAGCTTATGTGAATCATTTGAAGTGATCATCAATCTTGAATGCAATTATAAGTTACACCGGTTTCTACCCTGCTTATTAAGTGTTAACTGATTCATTAACCTTTTACCCCTTCCACTCTCTCTTACAACCTAAAGAAAAGGCGGTAACAGTCTCGATCTGAGGACAAAGGCCGGGCTTTTACATATGTTTAATATTTCACACTTTGTGAACCAATGGCACTTAAGTTGATCATCGGCTTGAGTTAACAAAATATTTTTAGTTTAATGGACTGTATATTGCATTGAATAATTTTTGTTAGTTGTTAAATATTATAATATCATAAAATAACTTAAATTTTAGTAAGAAAAGGATTTTTGAAGTAACAAGCAATCAACTCAATAATATTTAATTTGTATTATTATATCCTCATCATTTAAAAATACATCAGTTATTGGATAATAATTTAAAAGTCTTTGAAACAGGTGTAGAAGCCCAGCCCTTGTCCTCAGATCGAGACTGTTACCGAAAAGGCTTAAGTGAAAAAGGACTTTTTTGAATCAGTGAGTCTAAGGCGCCAATCTGTAAAGTTAGTGACTTCACAAAACACTTATTCCATTTCAATCTGATGGTGAAAATTTCCGTCAAAAATTTTTTTTTTCCTTAAAAAAACAAAAGCATTTTACATAGGAAATTACCTTGACACGCCATAAAAGGGCCAATAAGTTTTGTTAATCAAAAAACGGGCACTTAATATTTTTCACTTTGATGTACTCCTCGTTCGCTATCTAATATATATTTAATTAGAAAACTCGACTACCAGTCCATGCCGACCCCTTGTCAATTTATCCATTTCTTGGGTTTCTCTCGATGATGGAGTCATTGTTGGATGGATATAAGACTATAACTATCAACTTGTTAGAATCTTAACTTGAGATTCTTAAGTGAAAAAAAATAAAAAACTAATATCAAAACTTGAAATGTTTTCTTAATTTAAAAGATGAGAAAATTCAATTCTAATTAACAGTTCACAGCTTGTTTCAAATAACACCTAAGCAGTGTAACAAACAAACCTTTTATTTATTTATATTGTTAATTTTTCTAACTTTTTTAGTACATTTTGAATTTCGCAGACCACAAAAATTTGTTGAAATATCTCTCGACCCGTGGCTCTTGGCTCTTTGTATCTTGTAAAATTTTCCACCATCCTATCCTTAGTTAACTTTTGTTGAATTTGTGGTCAAGCAATTTAAAACTTCTGTTCATCTCGGGTCACCCAGAGCACCCAAGTTTAATTTAATTTGATTAAATTAACTAAAATAATGGTAAGTCAAAAAATATCTATCATTATCTATTTCTCTATTTAATACTTGTGAACAACTACCGTTCCTCATTTCCATGTTAAAAGCATCATGGAAGTGATTTATAGTTGTCCTAAAGCAATAAAATTCACTTCACTTTCAGTTTATCAAGTTTGTCAACTGAAATTTTATAAATTTTAACATATATTTTTTTCTTATCAGATTACCAATGGCAACGTTCAGTGTGATTCAAAGAGTAAAGAGTCCTTTACTCTTTGGTGTGATTTTAATACTTCAATGAATAAGAAACAGATCGACAGATGACTAAATTTACTGATGATTATTGACTTGGTTTCAATGACCACACTGGCTTAACAACTATCACAACAATATCCGGTTAACCTGGATTAACAATTTGGAATATGTTTATATACATAGATGATCATTGAAATTGAGATTGGAGAACAAGAAGGAAATGTCATTTGATTAATACAGTTGATTATAATCATAATCATAAAGCAACTGTACATTTGCATGCAACAAGCAAAAAAAAACAAGCCAAAACAAGAGGACAAAAGATATGATTTTGTTTTATATGGTCGAGCTACCTGTTAAAAGAAGTCTTGATAATATGAGAGTTCAACGAACCTGAATGGAACAAGTATTCGAATCTCTCGGAAAATTTGTTGAAATAACAATCTATGGAACTAAAAAGCATAAAGTCATTTGACATCTTATTATACAACTCATTCTAATTAGGCAAATTAAATTTCCGAGTTCAAATTCAACCAGAAAAGACTTCGTATTTCTATTGGAAAATGGCCTTAAAAAGCAGTTTAGATTTACGAATGTTTCAAATATCAGGATTCGTTTTTTAGTTGGTTGTGGTGTCAATTGCACCCATTTGAGTGTTAATAATAACTAAATTTGAGTACCAAAGATAATGAAATACTTTCTGATTTCAAACAAGCATCCTTTGCAATATTTGAAGATTACATCCGATCCACAATGAAACCAGGTGAATATGGTTAACTTTGCAGCAAGAAGATCATTGATAGAAAACTTTTGTTTAAAATAATGATTAGATGAAAAAAACAGTACAAGTAATAGAATGATTTAACTCTGATTAAATCATTATTTCTTGGATTCGGCAATCGCTCTTTAAAGCGACAACAGTTGTACAGGTCTTAATGGATTTTTCCATGAATAATTAAATAGATCATAATTGTGAGATGTTAATGGTTTTATGGCGACTTCAAGATAACATTAGCTTTAGCTGTTATGATTATCTGTAAATATTAAGTCGAAGAGTTAAGTGTTGGTATTTAATCTTACGACAACAAATTTAGAATAATAAAATCATGTAATCACATCGTAAATCATTCTCTTCCGATGAATCCAAACATGGTCAAACAATCAATCAAGATTTAATTATAATCGAATTACAATTATGATTACTTGTTAACATTTAGATGTCTACACATTCAATGCCTTCATCGATTAGATTTTTATTATAATAATATTATATTTTTTAACATTTCTGTTCAAGTCTAATAGGAGTTGGGAATAGAAATACGTAGTAATAAAAAAATGGTTTGAATATGAATGCTTGCATTTTTGTTATGGACTTCACAGTTGACTATCACATCGAATAAATTCTGTAGTTATTTATTAGCAATTAATTAAATTAGTAATTCTTGTGATGAATTAATTACCCAGAAAGATTTTGGTCTTTAAATAACAAAGATAAAAATTAAAGATTCTTGAAAACTCTCCTTGGTTACCTGGTGGTAAAGTACCTCAAGCAACTAATTGGAAGCCGATTGTAGATTTATGGATAAATGAACAAAATTATGCCAATGTCAAAGATTGCATGCTATACCGCCAAGAAAGAATATATTATACTATGTTCATCAATACTCGATATTGGAGGATGAAATCAGAATAAACAATCTTGACACACTGATTATTAACACTCTAAAAGTAATCATCGTGAAATTAAAACATTTCAAAAACTAATTTAAAGCTACTTTATAAAGTTTCAATATGTACTGCAATTTACGTACACATTTTGTAAACAATTTATATTAACCATAACAATTTTAACCGACGCAAACAATTTTTTTAAATCGAGCGGTGAGGTCCGAAGGAAGGTACTCTAATGTTACCTTGGTGATTTTTTGTTTTCGGAAAACGGAAGATCGCTTGCTGTGCAACTTGCATTGCAAGAGAAATAACAATGAATGAAACAACGATTATGAAGTTATCGGAATAACTGAACTCTTCAGGATTTCTTAATCAGAAGTCCTTAACCATTCTCACTTTTATTTATAATGTTAACTTAAAATTGTGACCACTTTACGCTTGATCAGCTTTAAAATGCTTACAAATCTCTACAATAGATGACCTGTTATAATATGCACCACGCTGGATGGTGTTATTTATTGGAACATTTTTGATGAACCTTACAGGTAATGTCTCTCTTCTCAATGTTATTTTTACTTAAATCCACCCTCTTGGTGTTTTCTGTTAATTATTGACTTGAAACAAATGCTAAGGGTAGGAATATTGATACTCGATTGGCCTTCGGTGTCCATTGCTTCAATCATTGGAACCCATCCTCTAACTCTCGAACAAATTTAATGAAGTTATTTTTCTTTATTACAGATTTCAATGGTCGATTCGAACTTCAGTGGCGTATTATGGAAGCATTAATGTAATTGTAATGGTTGGAATCCTTTATCTGGATTTGAACCCTCCAAAAGTAGTGCAATGGTTAAATTATGAGTCTAACTCAAATTATGTGCACTTTCTAATTGCTATCATCTTTACAACATGAAATCTCTATTGTGGCTGAACAATTTTATTTGTTGGCCTCTAAATCTAATTATACAGCTTGAATTATCTTGTCATAAACAAATGAAATCAACTCTTAATTATGACCCAACTAACCATTATTTTGTACTATTTTAATAATCACTGAACTTTTCAACCGAATTTCAAGTAAATTGAACAATTCACGCTCATTTTCTAGTAGATTTTTGTTTGAAGCTTGTTCGTCAAATTGATTATTATCTAAAAGAATAGAGTTAAAAAGTTTTGTCGTCAAGGTCTTTTAACCAATTGCATTCATATATTTTTGCTTTTGCTTATATTTGTAAGGATTGATTGTTAAGTCTAAATTAAATTAAATTTATTCACTTTTTCAAATTGAACAGTGTTTTGTTAAATTATAGGCACAAATTGGAACAGTTAATTAGTACTTTGAGCACATTGAGAGTCAACAGTAATTAAATATAGATGAAAAACAACGCCAAGATCAGATGATCAGTTTTAAAAAACGAGAAAAGTACAAAAATTGTTATTATTATTTAAATATACAACTTTAGACATTAATTATATAAATCCAAAATACTTTATCAGTCTTCAGTGAGAAGATTAAAGTTGAAAATAAACAAGAATCTTGTTTTTATCCTAATTTGTATTGTTTTTGAAGATTTCTTTACAATAAACAGATCACTTGCAAAGCAACATGGATTCACATACAAAGTAACTTTTATTTTCATCCTTTCTTTGGTTGATTTTATGATTTTGAGTTATATTAGATGATTATAAGGAACAGAACGATGATCAATAGCATAACATGGTTTTGAAGTGTTTCTAATTCGAGTCAGCTCGTAAAGTCTAAAAAGTTAAAGTGATAGGCAAGCAAAGAGGGTTCCTCTCAGTGTCTTTGTTGATGGAGAGAGTGAAAATCATCAATTCATGCTCATTTTCTTGTAAATTTTTGTTTGAAGCTTATTCATTAAACTAATTATTAAAAGTAAAAAAAGTGATATTAATGAGTATCATCATCATAATCGTCATTATTAATGACGACTAGGTAAAGAAGATAATGCGCAGGTCCTAAGTTGATGTCAATGTTGAAGTTACTCTTTATTAAAGAGTCTTCATTCAGACTCTCATGAAAACATTCAATACACACAGGAATGGCAGGATTTCATTGTTGTTATGCTGTTTAATTTAATTGGGCTGTTCTTGCCGATCCCTAATTTATTATTTTTAAATCTTTTGTTTTCCTTTGTAATTTTAAATTAAGTGTTTTATATTTTGAAAGAAAATGTGTGAACATGCTGAACTGGTGGCTGAGATGCCAGTTTTGGAGAAAATGTCAACTCAAGAGCGACTCAAATTGGCCCGGAAAAGGCGAATGCAACAATTAAAGAAGTGGAATCTCCGGGAGAAAGATTTTAACTACAAGAAGAAAACTAATGACACCTATGGAAGACGGAGTAAGAGCAAAAAGACGGACTACAAGGTACATTTTGTTCCAAGTGTGATGCTTCTCGAGGCAGCGGCCAGAAATGATGTTGAAGAAGTGAGAAGACTTTTAATGCTTGGTGTAAGTCCAGATTCAACAAATGAAGATGGTTTAACTGCTCTTCACCAGTGTTGTATAGATGATAGTGAAGAAATGATGAAATTGTTGATTGAGTTTGGCGCTAATATTAATGCCCAAGACAGTGAACAATGGACACCTTTGCATGCAGCAGCTACCTGTGGTCTTCTACATCTTGTCAGATACCTAATCTCAAAAGGAGCGGATTTATTAGCTGTCAATGCGGATGGTAATATGCCTTATGATATATGTGAAGATGAATCAACACTAGATTATATAGAATCAGAAATGGCCAAAAGAGGTATAACTCAAGAGATGATTGATGAAACTCGAGCTTCGGTTGAAAATCGTATGCTTTTAGATTTAAGAAAAGTTGCTGAAGAAGGTGGAGATCTTGAATTTCGTGATAATCAAGGGGCAACACCTTTGCATATTGCGTCTGCTAACGGTTATTCAGCTGTGGTTGAATTTCTTTTGGATAATCATGTTTCTACAGATGTAGTTGATAATGATTTATGGCAACCTATTCATGCAGCAGCTTGTTGGGGTCATGTAAGTGTTTCTTTGTTTTTTCAATCAGCTGATTATTATTGATCAGTTTTATTTTTTAACATTTCTTTTCTGGTCCTTAATTTGATGTAGCCGGATGTGCTCGAACAGCTAGTACAAGCAGGAGCTGATCTGAATGCAAAAACTAAAAATGGGGAAACTCCTTTAGATATATGTGAAGATCCAGAATTGAAAGAAAGAATAATTGAATTAAGAAATGAAATGGAAACCAAAAAAGCAAGCCATTCTTTAAGATTAAAAAGATCTCATTCGCAAAACACTCGAAGCCAATCAGTTCGTCGTACGAGTATCAGAGAAAAATCACAAATTTCTCGACGTGAAGCTCGTGAAGAGGCTAGAATAAGGGTTGAATCATCTCAGAATGGTGTTGATGAAGATGATCAAACTCAAGGGAATATTAATAATGCTAACAATCAAGTTGACAAGCAAGTCAATTCTTCTTCCACAATTACTTCAATAACTTCCACTAGTGATAAAGAAGGCGATACAGTGCCGTTAAATAAAGTCAATGGATTCTTCTCGGGGAAAGGATATGCAACTGGAGTTAATAATGATTTAAAAAGCTCCTCCTCACTTCCCTCTTATGAGGATAGTTTAATCACATCAGGGTCAATTAAACCTTCTTTATTCTCTAATCATTCATTCATCGAGTCATCAAATATTAGTTTTGTCAACAAACAAGCCCAATCATCACCAATTTCTTCGGAATGCCAATCAAGTCAAAAATCATCAAGTAAAGATGCCATGGTCATTCGAAACGATGGCTATTGTGAAAAGGATTCCAGTGAAGCTGTTAGTGTTTTAAACAATGATTCCAATGTTTCCAGAGGATGTGATAATGAACGAGATTATAACTATTCAAATGATTTAACTGTTGTTGACGGTATTCCCGGTTCAACAGCTAATGATTTGTTATCCTGCCGTTCAGCTTACAACTCAAGTAGAACTGTTGACGACTCAACACTTCGTACCTCTAAAAGTAATCGTAACTCAATCAATTCTGGAAGTAATGGAGGTGGTAGCAGTGTGGGTAGTGAATCCGTCAAAGTTGAGATACATGTTACTGTAAATGCAAATCCATCCAATTTTGGCTCCGGAACTTTAGCTGATCTGAAAAAACATCGTGCAGATTTAAGACATCGCAATAGTCTATCCCGGGTGAATCGCCTAAATCCACCAATGATAGAGAATCTTCTGTTCGCTCTGTCCACAATAATCCTTCATCTCATCATGTTAAAGCTTCTTATCTTTTTGACTCTCCTACTTCTCCAAATAATGATCTGAAAAAATTTCGCGCTGATCCCAGTGAAGTTGTCGGAGAGATGCAGAACAAAGGGTGTTGTAAGCTCATGTGACTGTATAGAAAACTATGTATCTCTTCTCTCTATTCCATTTTGCCTTTACTTCATCATCTTCATGAAATATTATCACAACCCTCATCACTTCATCATCGTCCTTATTTTCTCAGCCTTGTCCCAACTCTCATATCAACTCCAATCACAATTTATTTAGAAATTTCCTTTTTTTCAATCTATTTTTGCACGAACGAAACGATCAAAATATTCCTACCTTTTCAACTTTCCATTAGTCGTAATTTACTCTTATTAGCCGCAATCCATTTTTCATTTGTTCAAAAAGTCAGGGAAACTGAAAATGCATTTCAATCATTTTCTCTTACATATTAGTTAAATTATAAGCGTCTTTTGACTTTTCAGTCTTGCAATAAATTAAATTACGACGAACGGAAAATGAATTGTGAATTGAAATCTAAATTTATAGTTTTCTTTTCCCTTTCTTCATCAATGAAGATCACTTCCACAAATTGGGAAAATAAACAAAAACCTTCCATCAGAAGAAGAAAAGAATCAAACACAATTGTACATTTGAAGAACGAAGAAAGATAAACAATGTTAAAATTTCTTTATCAATTATAGATTGGAAATGTTAATATTGAAACATATAATTGAATCACTTTATACAATATCAAAAAAATCAATTGCATTGTCGGACCAAATTATTTTCACCTCTTTGCCTACCAAACACAATTTATTGCATTTCAAATGATTCCAGGATCTTCAAATTTTTAAGATCAATCCATCAACACATCCTTTGATGTTATTTCCCGAAAGATAAATAATTTATTTATTATTATAATATAATTAATATTAATCATGTTGTTATAGAAGTGTAATAATTTACTGGTAAACTCATTTACTTTTTTTATAGAGAGCCTGGTGATACAATCTTTTTTTTGCACAGCAAAATAATTAAAGACTCATCTTAAACACGCTTTTGATTCAAATTTAGATTCATTTAAAGTGTACGTTTTATATTTTTTAGAATGATTAATAACGAATTTTCTTTTTTCAGCTTGATTTTATTATTATTATTATCAATCACCAATCATCTGTTTAACAAGATATTGATGTAAAGAATGTTTGATGATTTTAAGAGAGTTTGATAGGGAAACAAGTTGGTCCATGATTAGTCTTAAAACATTCATTTTTCAGTAGGCATAGACAATAAGCTCAACTGTTTCAAATGAAACAGTTGATCGCATTTTAACAAAAAAGTGAAAGGAAGGTGAGGAGAAATGATCAGAAAATTTGAGAGAAGGATTGATGAAACAATTTACAAGTTGCCGTTTTCTTTTGATCCAATTCTCTTATTATCTGAGTTTGTTGAACAACAGGAAAAATCAAGATATAAACTGGCGAAGTATAAAAAAATCTTAGCGAATCAACGTAATTTTTCCTGATTGGACAGTTTAGTATTTTAACCAAGCAAGATCATTTCTTATAAACCAGTCTTGAATTCTTGAAAAGTGAGCAATCCCATTTTTTGAAGAAAAAACTTGACTATTTTGATGTTAATCTTGCCGTTGATGTACTTTTGTTGATGCCACGCAATCTAGTTCACTCTTTATGCAGGTTCAGTGATCACCACCATCATCCTCTCAAAGAGACAGAAAATATTTCTTGATGAACTTTAGTTTTTAGTGAAACTTTACACATAATAATACTTTATCTGTATATTTATACTTTTTTGTTTAAATTTACTCAAATAATAATAATCATGATAATAATAATAATAATAATAATAATTAATTTAAAGATGGTGGTCAAGGCAATTATTGAGATGGACCGGTAAGAAGTTTGCTTATGTCCCATAACTGTATATTGAAAAATGGGAAGAGAGAAAATGATCTTATTAAAAAACAATGGGTCAACAGAATTTGATTGCATGGTTATGGAGCTGCTTTTAACTGCTGAATTGGATGATAAAGCATATCCATTTACAATTGAAGAATTGGTTTCTTTTGTTACCTTAATAACTCTATCAGAACCAGAGGTCATTAAAAGTGAGCGGGATTCATCTAGATCCATATGCATTATAGAGTGCTTCGTATCGTAAGAAGAAGCCAGTGATTGTAAACTGATCAGAATTTGATTTTGAAATTAAAAATTAGTTTCGTTTAAAATTTATGAAAATTTTCTATTTTTCTATGAATCTCATGTTTTTCATATTTGAAATGCAAAGAGAAACAAAAAACAATAAACTTACTCGTCATCAGAAATACAGCTTTGGCATTCATCACAGATTCTCACAAGGAACTCAAATCCCATGATGGGAATAACACTTCTATTGCTACTACAGGAATCACAAACTGCTTTACCACAACGACGACAGTGATGCTGTGAGAAAAAGAAAAGAGAAAAAAAGGAATAAATTAGAAAAGAATAAAAAATAATAATGAATAGGAAAAAAACAATTGTAGTGCGTAAATTTAGGTTAGGAGAAAAGATAAATCTAGAGTCAATCGTTCATGCATTGCAATCAATTTCTCCTTTCAGGGTTCACATTGATTAATGACTCAATATCACTTTAAAAAGCTATATTAAAGTGTAAACACATCAAATAGCTATATCTGAAAGCTCACATTAAATATGGAATGAATAGTGAGTGTAAAAACTAACCTGTCGTAAACCAATCGTTTTTTGATCCAACATTGCCTTTATATTCCAAAAAAAGGGTCTTGAACAACGTTGGCAGTAATCACTTTCTAACCAATCAGGAGTCTAATGGAAAATATTAATTATAATCAAACAATTCGTGAAAAATGAGTTTGGTGATATTTTACCTCTTTTCTTTTTACATCCATTTTCCAGAAAACAACTTTAGAGTCTTCACTTGAAGATATCAAAAGTTTGGCTTGATTGGCAAAACTAAGTGAGGTTATTTTACCGCTGAAATTATAATAAATAAAAAAACAATTGGATTAGAATTTGATAGGAGAATAATTTAGATAATAAAGGATAGTTATCAAAAAGTTATTTACAGGTGCCCTTGGAGTTCGTAAGCTGTTCCTCGTTTACCGCCGATATCCCAACAAATAATAACCTTATCATAGGCACCAGAGAACAGCATTTGTTTCTCTGGATCCCACGCAAGGCACCGAATGGCATCGCTATGACCTTTCAATGTTGTTATTGGCTTATAGCTATTCCCTTCCAACTTAAGCATAGTAATTTGGCCAGTGTAATCACCAATAAACGTATGTTTTGATTCTGCATCAAATCTAGAATTAAAATGATAATATATTAGAATAATAAACACTGGTGAAATCAAAAGTAATTTCAATTCACAATGTAACTTACTGAAGTGCTGTACACCAAGAGTTGAATTGAAAGCCACCGAGTCTGTTTCCTGTTTCTGAACAATGCCAACAAAAATATCTATCCTTAGAAACACTTAGAACCCATTCATGGAATATTGAAAATATCAACCCAGTTACACGCTCATTATGAGCAATATAAGTTCTTTGGTGTGTTATTCTGTTGTAATCATCTGCAATAAGAAATTCTGAAATGGATCCATTCTCCATTCCAACAAAAAGTCTTTTGGTTTCGTGATTAAAGCTCATTACAGTACCAGCAGCTAAGACAAAATAATGGACAGTGAAAAGGAAACATTATAAAGGCTAATTAAACAAAAACTCATGAGGTATTACAAATGGACAAGAATAATTTTCCTATTTCAATTTAACTCTTTTTTACTTTCTTATTGATGAACTAATTTGATTGAATGATTAATAGAGCAACAAGTAATTAAGCTTTCGATTCGTTAAGATGGTCGAAGGTAATCTAGGTGAGATTCATGCAGATCTTAAAAATACTTATAACGTTAATTTTATGAACGAATTTCCTCAAGCCATAGTGATTCTGTTTGATTTAAGTCCACAAAATCAAGATTTTTGGTTCATTTACATTACAAACAATGTTATGACAATATAGTTTGCAATATTTGAAACCCAAAAGTACACGAGATAAAATTTCTATGACTAATTTTATCATGAAATTGAGCTTAACATGCACGTCATCGTTTTTTTCATGCAACTTTGATACTCGATGGTAGATGGAAAAAGCAAAATTGAAATAGGAAAATTTTCAATGCATCTGAGGCTGAGTCCGTAAAAATTTTATCAACCTGGCATTCGATGACAAACACTAGGCCAGTAATTTCCTGTATCCCGCTTAAGCCATATCATGACACTTCTTTGAAGGCGAATAGAGATTGTTTAAAATCATAGAAAAAAGAAACAGGTGTTAAAATTGATTTTTATGCATGTATTATGAACATTAGAATCCAATATATTTTATGTAAACATATCAGAATGTGTATATATACTAACTTGTCATCGCCAGTACTGATCACACCTTCTTCATTTTTAAGCAATATAGCAAAGTTAACCACTTCTTGATGGCCTTCAAGTTTAGCTACCAGTTCTAGCCGCTTGTTTGATGAAGCACTTCCAGGAAAGGGTCGTATCTCAGCTGACATTTTGTAATCAGTCACTGGATGATTGATGAAGTATGATTAAGGTTGAAGACAAATTTATTATGAGGAGAATGTATCAGATATATTGAAGTAAAAACGATAGAAGAGGCAAGGACTATTATTGTAGTTTTGTAACAATTGCAGTTAATGGCTATGGTAATAGTATAATAGTGAAGATGTTATAATAGAAACAACAAGTAATCAAAAAAGTAAACACGAGTGAAGGGAAAAGGGGAAAATGATATCAAGTAAATCACAGATTTAAGTTGAAGGCAAAGAAATCCGCACAAAGTGGTACATAATCATAGCAGTTAACAAGAGTCAAAAGATGATAATGAATTGATCAGCAGGGAAGGAAGGGGAGTAAAACCCAGCTTCAATTAACTAATGTTTAGCATAGAAACATGTAATAAGAAGAGAGAAGAGAAAGAGAAAGAGAGAAATATGACAAGTACTGATAACAAATGAAAACAACACAAAACTCAAGACTGAGGATGAAATAGATGGATGTGAACAATATCAACACAAGCGTAATAACAACATCACCCAAAGCAAACAAATTTTGAAACAGTTTAATTTATACCAACACAGTAATTAGTCGGAATCTGATGAGAAGATTGAAGTTTAATTGATCAAAACAAGTTACGACAAAAACAAAACAAATCTAAATTGTTACCTTAAAGGCAAATCAAAAATGAGTGCAACTGTTACCATGAAGCGCGTTTTTCGAATCAAATTTACTGGCAACAAGTAGATTTTTTTGAATTTGATAAGCTATTTTACAAACAATCAAATATAGCTAAATAAAGCGAATTAGATGAAACAAACTGTCTATACAGTGGACTAATTGCAACGGATGTCTGAATCTTACCTTTAGATAAAATTTGTTTCATTTGTTTCATTAGTTGAACCAGTTTTTGATAAACCATACTTGTTTTTCTTCGACCAATCGATGCTAAAGAACTTAAACTAAATGTCGAAGATGAGTTCGTTTTTAATTTATTTATATTTGGAATTTCCATTGATAAACTAATTGGTTCTTCAAAATCCAAATCGTCCCAAAAATTTTCAAACCTAAGCATAGCGATACAAGTAATAGAATGAAAAAATAATCTATTATATAAATGGATATTATAAGCTCTACTCATTGTTGAGTTTTTAGATGCAAATAATAAGCTAACCACAAAGAAACTCTTCGCAATTTTTGAAGCTCATGATTGCCTAAAATGAGTTAAGATGTTGAATATTAGTTGAATTACAATGAGTAATGATTTTTTTGTATCTTGATTTTTCCAGATATGACTTTTCTACTTCTAAAGATTTACACTGCTTAGCCACTTCTTAGTCATTCTGACAAATTAGTGACTATAACAGCTATACTGTCAAGCTTGATTATTTTGGTTAAAATAATTATAGCTTACATTTGTCAAACATCAACTCATTACTTCAACAGTGACTTGTTTTGATTAAGAAGTCAAAAATTGATGAATAATTAGTACCAAATAACGGATCAGTACAAAGTCTGTGACTTTTATTTCATTTTTGTAATGAAAATGAAATTTTAAATAGCAATAATATTATAATTATAATATAATAATAATAATAATGAAAATAAAAATAAGATGATGTAGTTTTTTTAAATGAAGATGAATTACAGGGCAATTGGGAGCTAGAATTTACATTAGTATCTCTGTTGGAAATTAGTATTCATTGGTTGACCATTACTACTTCCATATTGTAAGTTGGCTTGATTTTGTAAACCATGACCTTGATTAGGTCCAGGCATATTAGATTGTTGAACTGGGCCTCCAGGTCCACCCATGCCGGCCATACGAACACGTTTTGGTGGTTGTGGTCCGTGATTGTTATTATCACCATGATTTGCAGCTTGGTTATTGTTATTTACTTTATTGTCAGTTTTTTCTTCATTATCATCGTCAGTAAAAAATTCACGTTTAGGATAAGGAATAGGGTAACCATTGAAGACACTAAACGGAAGAAAACATATATTAACGCCAATTGATCAAAGCTAGCTTGAAACTTAACTTACTCAGCGGTGGGTAAAGGGTCCTCAGAAAAGTAAAGATCTTGCATTGCTTGATCTGACGTGATTCTTTTAGTAGGATCCATAAGAAGCAATTTTTGAAGAAGGAGAAAAGCTTTACTATCAGGTTTTATTTTGTGTTTCTCCATGTATTTAATTAATGAGCAACTAGCATAACTGAAAATAAAAGATGAACGATAAGAAATAATCCTGACAATTTATATTAATCACCGTGAGTATCTTACTTCGTTCTTTTAAAATCTCTTTGTAGTGTTTGATACTCGGGCATCTTTCTGATATCTTCCCACTCTTTTTCTAGAGGAAAACCCATAACATTGAATATTCTATCCAGTTGATCATGATGGTAAGGATTACTAGTCTTTATATCTTCTTGACGGCAGTGAAAAATTGGTTCTGAAGTTAAAAGTTCTGCAAATATACAACCGATGGCCCAAATATCGATAGCTTTAGTGTAATGACGAGCCCCGAGGAGAAGTTCTGGTGCTCGATACCAAAAAGTTACTACTACAGGATCTAAATCAGCTAGAGGTTTCAAAGGAGCATTATACAACCGGGCAAACCCCATATCTGCGATTTTAACTCTACCACGCTCCGGTCCTTCTCCCATCACCAGAATATTTGCAGGTTTCTGAAATTGGATGTTCAATTTTAAACTTCTATATATTCAAATAATTTTTAAATTCTTACCAAATCTCTATGAAGAATCCAATTAGTATGTAAATAGTGTATTCCATCTAATATTTGATACAAAAGCGATTTTACCATACCTTTTGGATGATTGACTAGTTTTTTGTTGGCTTTAGCTGCTCTATGAAATTTTATAATATGCTGTGTAAAGACAAGAGCAATGATTATAATCAACCGATTTGATTAACACATTTCAAGCCAATTTGATAAATACATGACCAATTTCAAATTGAAATTTAAGAGTTGTATAGGTAACGTACCCAGAGATCATGTTCTGCATAGTCTAACAGTAACCAAACCCTCCTTTCATTATGTGACAGAAATACCCGTTGAAGATTTATTACATTTACATGTTTCAGCTCTCTTAATAACTGCTCAATGGACAGACATAGTGATTTAAGATGGAAAAAAAATTTAAGTTTAATAAAGAGAGCAATTAACGGGGTGTAGTACTCACTGCTATTTCCCTGCATGCGGACATAGATATTCCAGTTCCCTCAATTTGTTTGAGAGCATAATCTTTGTTGTCAGATCTTTAAAAAAATAATTAACAACGGTAAAAAATAAGTCGATTCTAATAATTTAAATTTAAACCAATGATTAGAAAAATAAAAATAAAATTACCCATCTTTCCTCCGAGCTTTGTATACATGTCCATAAGTACCTCTACCAACCTTGCATCCTTCATATTCAAACAAATCTTCTACTTTGGCTCTTTCTTGGGCCAGTTTGATCTTAAACTCATAGTCCATAATCAACGGTTTTTCGTAATGTCACACGGAACAAACGAATAAAATCATGGAATCGGAATAAAGTAGAGTTTTAATTGAATAAACAAATCTAAGAACATTAATCACAGAAAAAGATCAAAACTATTTGCTGAAATAAATAAAACAAAACATAAACTGGTGACAAGCGCTGTCAAACAACTTCTAGGATCAGTAATTTCCAACTCGCGCTTAATTCAAATAATTTTATTTGAGAATTTTTTTCTGTTTAATTATCTAAATAATTTAAAACAAAAAATTGAAATTAAAATTTAACTTAGGTACTTATCTAAACCAAAGTGAAGTGTGGCCATTAATTTGTTTGTATATTTAGCAAATTTAGTAAACAATCGATGGTACAGCATTACTCATCATGAATGTTTGGAGATTGAAAGATTAAAAAATTAATTAATCGGACTCGTTAAAAATAATTAAAAGTCAAGTTTATGTTTTAAATATACAGATTAATATATCAATAAATGTGTAATTACATTGTACTTTTTGTTTTCTTTGTTTGTCTTAATTTTTCATTTGTTCTCAAACCAAATTTACAAGCGAACTAAATGCTTCAAATTAAACTGAAAGATTTAGCTATGATTATTATTTTAATCTTCAATATTAACTATGATCACTGATCAGCTCTATTTCTATTACTGTTATTATAAGCATTTTTATTAAATTGTGTCCACCTGTTCAGGCATTGTGATATAATAAGTTGCACTTTCTGTTTATTTTTGCATTATCAACAAGATTTATTATGAACCGTCATTTAATAATGAATTAGAAATGACTGTAATCATGTACTGGTGATAAAAATTTAGTTTGCTTGAGATATAAAAAAGTGCTAGAATGAAAATAGCTGGTATTGGATTGAGAAAATGAAATACATTGAATTGCTTTAGATACAGATTTGGCCCATTTAAGCAGTTTAAATTAAATAACTTTGTTTTTTGCTTGCGTAAATTTGATGATGGGTTGATGATAGAATTAGCGTTCTTTACATTACAACTCATATAATTTGTCGATGCAATCATGCTAGTTGTACAATTTTAAATGAAAAAAACGCTAATTCTATCATCAACCCATCATCAAATTACGCAAGCAAAAACAAAGTTATTTAATTTAAACTGCTTAAATGGGCCAAATCTGTATCTAAAGCAATTCAATGTATTTCATTTTCTCAATCCAATACCAGCTATTTTCATTCTAGCACTTTTTTATATCTCAAGCAAACTAAATTTTTATCACCAGTACATGATTACAGTCATTTCTAATTCATTATTAAATGACGGTTCATAATAAATCTTGTTGATAATGCAAAAATAAACAGAAAGTGCAACTTATTATATCACAATGCCTGAACAGGTGGACACAATTTAATAAAAATGCTTATAATAACAGTAATAGAAATAGAGCTGATCAGTGATCATAGTTAATATTGAAGATTAAAATAATAATCATAGCTAAATCTTTCAGTTTAATTTGAGCATTTAGTTCGCTTGTAAATTTGGTTTGAGAACAAATGAAAAATTAAGACAAACAAAGAAAACAAAAAGTACAATGTAATTACACATTTATTGATATATTAATCTGTATATTTAAAACATAAACTTGACTTTTAATTATTTTTAACGAGTCCGATTAATTAATTTTTTAATCTTTCAATCTCCAAACATTCATGATGAGTAATGCTGTACCATCGATTGTTTACTAAATTTGCTAAATATACAAACAAATTAATGGCCACACTTCACTTTGGTTTAGATAAGTACCTAAGTTAAATTTTAATTTCAATTTTTTGTTTTAAATTATTTAGATAATTAAACAGAAAAAAATTCTCAAATAAAATTATTTGAATTAAGCGCGAGTTGGAAATTACTGATCCTAGAAGTTGTTTGACAGCGCTTGTCACCAGTTTATGTTTTGTTTTATTTATTTCAGCAAATAGTTTTGATCTTTTTCTGTGATTAATGTTCTTAGATTTGTTTATTCAATTAAAACTCTACTTTATTCCGATTCCATGATTTTATTCGTTTGTTCCGTGTGACATTACGAAAAACCGTTGATTATGGACTATGAGTTTAAGATCAAACTGGCCCAAGAAAGAGCCAAAGTAGAAGATTTGTTTGAATATGAAGGATGCAAGGTTGGTAGAGGTACTTATGGACATGTATACAAAGCTCGGAGGAAAGATGGGTAATTTTATTTTTATTTTTCTAATCATTGGTTTAAATTTAAATTATTAGAATCGACTTATTTTTTACCGTTGTTAATTATTTTTTTAAAGATCTGACAACAAAGATTATGCTCTCAAACAAATTGAGGGAACTGGAATATCTATGTCCGCATGCAGGGAAATAGCAGTGAGTACTACACCCCGTTAATTGCTCTCTTTATTAAACTTAAATTTTTTTCCATCTTAAATCACTATGTCTGTCCATTGAGCAGTTATTAAGAGAGCTGAAACATGTAAATGTAATAAATCTTCAACGGGTATTTCTGTCACATAATGAAAGGAGGGTTTGGTTACTGTTAGACTATGCAGAACATGATCTCTGGGTACGTTACCTATACAACTCTTAAATTTCAATTTGAAATTGGTCATGTATTTATCAAATTGGCTTGAAATGTGTTAATCAAATCGGTTGATTATAATCATTGCTCTTGTCTTTACACAGCATATTATAAAATTTCATAGAGCAGCTAAAGCCAACAAAAAACTAGTCAATCATCCAAAAGGTATGGTAAAATCGCTTTTGTATCAAATATTAGATGGAATACACTATTTACATACTAATTGGATTCTTCATAGAGATTTGGTAAGAATTTAAAAATTATTGAATATATAGAAGTTTAAAATTGAACATCCAATTTCAGAAACCTGCAAATATTCTGGTGATGGGAGAAGGACCGGAGCGTGGTAGAGTTAAAATCGCAGATATGGGGTTTGCCCGGTTGTATAATGCTCCTTTGAAACCTCTAGCTGATTTAGATCCTGTAGTAGTAAACTTTTGGTATCGAGCACCAGAACTTCTCCTCGGGGCTCGTCATTACACTAAAGCTATCGATATTTGGCCATCGGTTGTATATTTGCAGAACTTTTAACTTCAGAACCAATTTTTCACTGCCGTCAAGAAGATATAAAGACTAGTAATCCTTACCATCATGATCAACTGGATAGAATATTCAATGTTATGGGTTTTCCTCTAGAAAAAGAGTGGGAAGATATCAGAAAGATGCCCGAGTATCAAACACTACAAAGAGATTTTAAAAGAACGAAGTAAGATACTCACGGTGATTAATATAAATTGTCAGGATTATTTCTTATCGTTCATCTTTTATTTTCAGTTATGCTAGTTGCTCATTAATTAAATACATGGAGAAACACAAAATAAAACCTGATAGTAAAGCTATTCTCCTTCTTCAAAAATTGCTTCTTATGGATCCTACTAAAAGAATCACGTCAGATCAAGCAATGCAAGATCTTTACTTTTCTGAGGACCCTTTACCCACCGCTGAGTAAGTTAAGTTTCAAGCTAGCTTTGATCAATTGGCGTTAATATATGTTTCTTCCGTTTAGTGTCTTCAATGGTTACCCTATTCCTTATCCTAAACGTGAATTTTTTACTGACGATGATAATGAAGAAAAAACTGACAATAAAGTAAATAACAATAACCAAGCTGCAAATCATGGTGATAATAACAATCACGGACCACAACCACCAAAACGTGTTCGTATGGCCGGCATGGTGGACCTGGAGGCCCAGTTCAACAATCTAATATGCCTGGACCTAATCAAGGTCATGGTTTACAAAATCAAGCCAACTTACAATATGGAAGTAGTAATGGTCAACCAATGAATACTAATTTCCAACAGAGATACTAATGTAAATTCTAGCTCCCAATTGCCCTGTAATTCATCTTCATTTAAAAAAACTACATCATCTTATTTTTATTTTCATTATTATTATTATTATATTATAATTATAATATTATTGCTATTTAAAATTTCATTTTCATTACAAAAATGAAATAAAAGTCACAGACTTTGTACTGATCCGTTTATTTGGTACTAATTATTCATCAATTTTTGACTTCTTAATCAAAACAAGTCACTGTTGAAGTAATGAGTTGATGTTTGACAAATGTAAGCTATAATTATTTTAACCAAAATAATCAAGCTTGACAGTATAGCTGTTATAGTCACTAATTTGTCAGAATGACTAAGAAGTGGCTAAGCAGTGTAAATCTTTAGAAGTAGAAAAGTCATATCTGGAAAAATCAAGATACAAAAAAATCATTACTCATTGTAATTCAACTAATATTCAACATCTTAACTCATTTTAGGCAATCATGAGCTTCAAAAATTGCGAAGAGTTTCTTTGTGGTTAGCTTATTATTTGCATCTAAAAACTCAACAATGAGTAGAGCTTATAATATCCATTTATATAATAGATTATTTTTTCATTCTATTACTTGTATCGCTATGCTTAGGTTTGAAAATTTTTGGACGATTTGGATTTTGAAGAACCAATTAGTTTATCATGGAAATTCCAAATATAAATAAATTAAAAACGAACTCATCTTCGACATTTAGTTTAAGTTCTTTAGCATCGATTGGTCGAAGAAAAACAAGTATGGTTTATCAAAAACTGGTTCAACTAATGAAACAAATGAAACAAATTTTATCTAAAGGTAAGATTCAGACATCCGTTGCAATTAGTCCACTGTATAGACAGTTTGTTTCATCTAATTCGCTTTATTTAGCTATATTTGATTGTTTGTAAAATAGCTTATCAAATTCAAAAAAATCTACTTGTTGCCAGTAAATTTGATTCGAAAAACGCGCTTCATGGTAACAGTTGCACTCATTTTTGATTTGCCTTTAAGGTAACAATTTAGATTTGTTTTGTTTTTGTCGTAACTTGTTTTGATCAATTAAACTTCAATCTTCTCATCAGATTCCGACTAATTACTGTGTTGGTATAAATTAAACTGTTTCAAAATTTGTTTGCTTTGGGTGATGTTGTTATTACGCTTGTGTTGATATTGTTCACATCCATCTATTTCATCCTCAGTCTTGAGTTTTGTGTTGTTTTCATTTGTTATCAGTACTTGTCATATTTCTCTCTTTCTCTTTCTCTTCTCTCTTCTTATTACATGTTTCTATGCTAAACATTAGTTAATTGAAGCTGGGTTTTACTCCCCTTCCTTCCCTGCTGATCAATTCATTATCATCTTTTGACTCTTGTTAACTGCTATGATTATGTACCACTTTGTGCGGATTTCTTTGCCTTCAACTTAAATCTGTGATTTACTTGATATCATTTTCCCCTTTTCCCTTCACTCGTGTTTACTTTTTTGATTACTTGTTGTTTCTATTATAACATCTTCACTATTATACTATTACCATAGCCATTAACTGCAATTGTTACAAAACTACAATAATAGTCCTTGCCTCTTCTATCGTTTTTACTTCAATATATCTGATACATTCTCCTCATAATAAAATTTGTCTTCAACCTTAATCATACTTCATCAATCATCCAGTGACTGATTACAAAATGTCAGCTGAGATACGACCCTTTCCTGGAAGTGCTTCATCAAACAAGCGGCTAGAACTGGTAGCTAAACTTGAAGGCCATCAAGAAGTGGTTAACTTTGCTATATTGCTTAAAAATGAAGAAGGTGTGATCAGTACTGGCGATGACAAGTTAGTATATATACACATTCTGATATGTTTACATAAAATATATTGGATTCTAATGTTCATAATACATGCATAAAAATCAATTTTAACACCTGTTTCTTTTTTCTATGATTTTAAACAATCTCTATTCGCCTTCAAAGAAGTGTCATGATATGGCTTAAGCGGGATACAGGAAATTACTGGCCTAGTGTTTGTCATCGAATGCCAGGTTGATAAAATTTTTACGGACTCAGCCTCAGATGCATTGAAAATTTTCCTATTTCAATTTTGCTTTTTCCATCTACCATCGAGTATCAAAGTTGCATGAAAAAAACGATGACGTGCATGTTAAGCTCAATTTCATGATAAAATTAGTCATAGAAATTTTATCTCGTGTACTTTTGGGTTTCAAATATTGCAAACTATATTGTCATAACATTGTTTGTAATGTAAATGAACCAAAAATCTTGATTTTGTGGACTTAAATCAAACAGAATCACTATGGCTTGAGGAAATTCGTTCATAAAATTAACGTTATAAGTATTTTTAAGATCTGCATGAATCTCACCTAGATTACCTTCGACCATCTTAACGAATCGAAAGCTTAATTACTTGTTGCTCTATTAATCATTCAATCAAATTAGTTCATCAATAAGAAAGTAAAAAAGAGTTAAATTGAAATAGGAAAATTATTCTTGTCCATTTGTAATACCTCATGAGTTTTTGTTTAATTAGCCTTTATAATGTTTCCTTTTCACTGTCCATTATTTTGTCTTAGCTGCTGGTACTGTAATGAGCTTTAATCACGAAACCAAAAGACTTTTTGTTGGAATGGAGAATGGATCCATTTCAGAATTTCTTATTGCAGATGATTACAACAGAATAACACACCAAAGAACTTATATTGCTCATAATGAGCGTGTAACTGGGTTGATATTTTCAATATTCCATGAATGGGTTCTAAGTGTTTCTAAGGATAGATATTTTTGTTGGCATTGTTCAGAAACAGGAAACAGACTCGGTGGCTTTCAATTCAACTCTTGGTGTACAGCACTTCAGTAAGTTACATTGTGAATTGAAATTACTTTTGATTTCACCAGTGTTTATTATTCTAATATATTATCATTTTAATTCTAGATTTGATGCAGAATCAAAACATACGTTTATTGGTGATTACACTGGCCAAATTACTATGCTTAAGTTGGAAGGGAATAGCTATAAGCCAATAACAACATTGAAAGGTCATAGCGATGCCATTCGGTGCCTTGCGTGGGATCCAGAGAAACAAATGCTGTTCTCTGGTGCCTATGATAAGGTTATTATTTGTTGGGATATCGGCGGTAAACGAGGAACAGCTTACGAACTCCAAGGGCACCTGTAAATAACTTTTTGATAACTATCCTTTATTATCTAAATTATTCTCCTATCAAATTCTAATCCAATTGTTTTTTTATTTATTATAATTTCAGCGGTAAAATAACCTCACTTAGTTTTGCCAATCAAGCCAAACTTTTGATATCTTCAAGTGAAGACTCTAAAGTTGTTTTCTGGAAAATGGATGTAAAAAGAAAAGAGGTAAAATATCACCAAACTCATTTTTCACGAATTGTTTGATTATAATTAATATTTTCCATTAGACTCCTGATTGGTTAGAAAGTGATTACTGCCAACGTTGTTCAAGACCCTTTTTTTGGAATATAAAGGCAATGTTGGATCAAAAAACGATTGGTTTACGACAGGTTAGTTTTTACACTCACTATTCATTCCATATTTAATGTGAGCTTTCAGATATAGCTATTTGATGTGTTTACACTTTAATATAGCTTTTTAAAGTGATATTGAGTCATTAATCAATGTGAACCCTGAAAGGAGAAATTGATTGCAATGCATGAACGATTGACTCTAGATTTATCTTTTCTCCTAACCTAAATTTACGCACTACAATTGTTTTTTTCCTATTCATTATTATTTTTTATTCTTTTCTAATTTATTCCTTTTTTTCTCTTTTCTTTTTCTCACAGCATCACTGTCGTCGTTGTGGTAAAGCAGTTTGTGATTCCTGTAGTAGCAATAGAAGTGTTATTCCCATCATGGGATTTGAGTTCCTTGTGAGAATCTGTGATGAATGCCAAAGCTGTATTTCTGATGACGAGTAAGTTTATTGTTTTTTGTTTCTCTTTGCATTTCAAATATGAAAAACATGAGATTCATAGAAAAATAGAAAATTTTCATAAATTTTAAACGAAACTAATTTTTAATTTCAAAATCAAATTCTGATCAGTTTACAATCACTGGCTTCTTCTTACGATACGAAGCACTCTATAATGCATATGGATCTAGATGAATCCCGCTCACTTTTAATGACCTCTGGTTCTGATAGAGTTATTAAGGTAACAAAAGAAACCAATTCTTCAATTGTAAATGGATATGCTTTATCATCCAATTCAGCAGTTAAAAGCAGCTCCATAACCATGCAATCAAATTCTGTTGACCCATTGTTTTTTAATAAGATCATTTTCTCTCTTCCCATTTTTCAATATACAGTTATGGGACATAAGCAAACTTCTTACCGGTCCATCTCAATAATTGCCTTGACCACCATCTTTAAATTAATTATTATTATTATTATTATTATTATCATGATTATTATTATTTGAGTAAATTTAAACAAAAAAGTATAAATATACAGATAAAGTATTATTATGTGTAAAGTTTCACTAAAAACTAAAGTTCATCAAGAAATATTTTCTGTCTCTTTGAGAGGATGATGGTGGTGATCACTGAACCTGCATAAAGAGTGAACTAGATTGCGTGGCATCAACAAAAGTACATCAACGGCAAGATTAACATCAAAATAGTCAAGTTTTTTCTTCAAAAAATGGGATTGCTCACTTTTCAAGAATTCAAGACTGGTTTATAAGAAATGATCTTGCTTGGTTAAAATACTAAAACTGTCCAATCAGGAAAAATTACGTTGATTCGCTAAGATTTTTTTATACTTCGCCAGTTTATATCTTGATTTTTCCTGTTGTTCAACAAACTCAGATAATAAGAGAATTGGATCAAAAGAAAACGGCAACTTGTAAATTGTTTCATCAATCCTTCTCTCAAATTTTCTGATCATTTCTCCTCACCTTCCTTTCACTTTTTTGTTAAAATGCGATCAACTGTTTCATTTGAAACAGTTGAGCTTATTGTCTATGCCTACTGAAAAATGAATGTTTTAAGACTAATCATGGACCAACTTGTTTCCCTATCAAACTCTCTTAAAATCATCAAACATTCTTTACATCAATATCTTGTTAAACAGATGATTGGTGATTGATAATAATAATAATAAAATCAAGCTGAAAAAAGAAAATTCGTTATTAATCATTCTAAAAAATATAAAACGTACACTTTAAATGAATCTAAATTTGAATCAAAAGCGTGTTTAAGATGAGTCTTTAATTATTTTGCTGTGCAAAAAAAAGATTGTATCACCAGGCTCTCTATAAAAAAAGTAAATGAGTTTACCAGTAAATTATTACACTTCTATAACAACATGATTAATATTAATTATATTATAATAATAAATAAATTATTTATCTTTCGGGAAATAACATCAAAGGATGTGTTGATGGATTGATCTTAAAAATTTGAAGATCCTGGAATCATTTGAAATGCAATAAATTGTGTTTGGTAGGCAAAGAGGTGAAAATAATTTGGTCCGACAATGCAATTGATTTTTTTGATATTGTATAAAGTGATTCAATTATATGTTTCAATATTAACATTTCCAATCTATAATTGATAAAGAAATTTTAACATTGTTTATCTTTCTTCGTTCTTCAAATGTACAATTGTGTTTGATTCTTTTCTTCTTCTGATGGGAAGGTTTTTGTTTATTTTCCCAATTTGTGGAAGTGATCTTCATTGATGAAGAAAGGGAAAAGAAAACTATAAATTTAGATTTCAATTCACAATTCATTTTCCGTTCGTCGTAATTTAATTTATTGCAAGACTGAAAAGTCAAAAGACGCTTATAATTTAACTAATATGTAAGAGAAAATGATTGAAATGCATTTTCAGTTTCCCTGACTTTTTGAACAAATGAAAAATGGATTGCGGCTAATAAGAGTAAATTACGACTAATGGAAAGTTGAAAAGGTAGGAATATTTTGATCGTTTCGTTCGTGCAAAAATAGATTGAAAAAAAGGAAATTTCTAAATAAATTGTGATTGGAGTTGATATGAGAGTTGGGACAAGGCTGAGAAAATAAGGACGATGATGAAGTGATGAGGGTTGTGATAATATTTCATGAAGATGATGAAGTAAAGGCAAAATGGAATAGAGAGAAGAGATACATAGTTTTCTATACAGTCACATGAGCTTACAACACCCTTTGTTCTGCATCTCTCCGACAACTTCACTGGGATCAGCGCGAAATTTTTTCAGATCATTATTTGGAGAAGTAGGAGAGTCAAAAAGATAAGAAGCTTTAACATGATGAGATGAAGGATTATTGTGGACAGAGCGAACAGAAGATTCTCTATCATTGGTGGATTTAGGCGATTCACCCGGGGATAGACTATTGCGATGTCTTAAATCTGCACGATGTTTTTTCAGATCAGCTAAAGTTCCGGAGCCAAAATTGGATGGATTTGCATTTACAGTAACATGTATCTCAACTTTGACGGATTCACTACCCACACTGCTACCACCTCCATTACTTCCAGAATTGATTGAGTTACGATTACTTTTAGAGGTACGAAGTGTTGAGTCGTCAACAGTTCTACTTGAGTTGTAAGCTGAACGGCAGGATAACAAATCATTAGCTGTTGAACCGGGAATACCGTCAACAACAGTTAAATCATTTGAATAGTTATAATCTCGTTCATTATCACATCCTCTGGAAACATTGGAATCATTGTTTAAAACACTAACAGCTTCACTGGAATCCTTTTCACAATAGCCATCGTTTCGAATGACCATGGCATCTTTACTTGATGATTTTTGACTTGATTGGCATTCCGAAGAAATTGGTGATGATTGGGCTTGTTTGTTGACAAAACTAATATTTGATGACTCGATGAATGAATGATTAGAGAATAAAGAAGGTTTAATTGACCCTGATGTGATTAAACTATCCTCATAAGAGGGAAGTGAGGAGGAGCTTTTTAAATCATTATTAACTCCAGTTGCATATCCTTTCCCCGAGAAGAATCCATTGACTTTATTTAACGGCACTGTATCGCCTTCTTTATCACTAGTGGAAGTTATTGAAGTAATTGTGGAAGAAGAATTGACTTGCTTGTCAACTTGATTGTTAGCATTATTAATATTCCCTTGAGTTTGATCATCTTCATCAACACCATTCTGAGATGATTCAACCTTATTCTAGCCTCTTCACGAGCTTCACGTCGAGAAATTTGTGATTTTTCTCTGATACTCGTACGACGAACTGATTGGCTTCGAGTGTTTTGCGAATGAGATCTTTTTAATCTTAAAGAATGGCTTGCTTTTTTGGTTTCCATTTCATTTCTTAATTCAATTATTCTTTCTTTCAATTCTGGATCTTCACATATATCTAAAGGAGTTTCACCATTTTTAGTTTTTGCATTCAGATCAGCTCCTGCTTGTACTAGCTGTTCGAGCACATCCGGCTACATCAAATTAAGGACCAGAAAAGAAATGTTAAAAAATAAAACTGATCAATAATAATCAGCTGATTGAAAAAACAAAGAAACACTTACATGACCCCAACAAGCTGCTGCATGAATAGGTTGCCATAAATCATTATCAACTACATCTGTAGAAACATGATTATCCAAAAGAAATTCAACCACAGCTGAATAACCGTTAGCAGACGCAATATGCAAAGGTGTTGCCCCTTGATTATCACGAAATTCAAGATCTCCACCTTCTTCAGCAACTTTTCTTAAATCTAAAAGCATACGATTTTCAACCGAAGCTCGAGTTTCATCAATCATCTCTTGAGTTATACCTCTTTTGGCCATTTCTGATTCTATATAATCTAGTGTTGATTCATCTTCACATATATCATAAGGCATATTACCATCCGCATTGACAGCTAATAAATCCGCTCCTTTTGAGATTAGGTATCTGACAAGATGTAGAAGACCACAGGTAGCTGCTGCATGCAAAGGTGTCCATTGTTCACTGTCTTGGGCATTAATATTAGCGCCAAACTCAATCAACAATTTCATCATTTCTTCACTATCATCTATACAACACTGGTGAAGAGCAGTTAAACCATCTTCATTTGTTGAATCTGGACTTACACCAAGCATTAAAAGTCTTCTCACTTCTTCAACATCATTTCTGGCCGCTGCCTCGAGAAGCATCACACTTGGAACAAAATGTACCTTGTAGTCCGTCTTTTTGCTCTTACTCCGTCTTCCATAGGTGTCATTAGTTTTCTTCTTGTAGTTAAAATCTTTCTCCCGGAGATTCCACTTCTTTAATTGTTGCATTCGCCTTTTCCGGGCCAATTTGAGTCGCTCTTGAGTTGACATTTTCTCCAAAACTGGCATCTCAGCCACCAGTTCAGCATGTTCACACATTTTCTTTCAAAATATAAAACACTTAATTTAAAATTACAAAGGAAAACAAAAGATTTAAAAATAATAAATTAGGGATCGGCAAGAACAGCCCAATTAAATTAAACAGCATAACAACAATGAAATCCTGCCATTCCTGTGTGTATTGAATGTTTTCATGAGAGTCTGAATGAAGACTCTTTAATAAAGAGTAACTTCAACATTGACATCAACTTAGGACCTGCGCATTATCTTCTTTACCTAGTCGTCATTAATAATGACGATTATGATGATGATACTCATTAATATCACTTTTTTTACTTTTAATAATTAGTTTAATGAATAAGCTTCAAACAAAAATTTACAAGAAAATGAGCATGAATTGATGATTTTCACTCTCTCCATCAACAAAGACACTGAGAGGAACCCTCTTTGCTTGCCTATCACTTTAACTTTTTAGACTTTACGAGCTGACTCGAATTAGAAACACTTCAAAACCATGTTATGCTATTGATCATCGTTCTGTTCCTTATAATCATCTAATATAACTCAAAATCATAAAATCAACCAAAGAAAGGATGAAAATAAAAGTTACTTTGTATGTGAATCCATGTTGCTTTGCAAGTGATCTGTTTATTGTAAAGAAATCTTCAAAAACAATACAAATTAGGATAAAAACAAGATTCTTGTTTATTTTCAACTTTAATCTTCTCACTGAAGACTGATAAAGTATTTTGGATTTATATAATTAATGTCTAAAGTTGTATATTTAAATAATAATAACAATTTTTGTACTTTTCTCGTTTTTTAAAACTGATCATCTGATCTTGGCGTTGTTTTTCATCTATATTTAATTACTGTTGACTCTCAATGTGCTCAAAGTACTAATTAACTGTTCCAATTTGTGCCTATAATTTAACAAAACACTGTTCAATTTGAAAAAGTGAATAAATTTAATTTAATTTAGACTTAACAATCAATCCTTACAAATATAAGCAAAAGCAAAAATATATGAATGCAATTGGTTAAAAGACCTTGACGACAAAACTTTTTAACTCTATTCTTTTAGATAATAATCAATTTGACGAACAAGCTTCAAACAAAAATCTACTAGAAAATGAGCGTGAATTGTTCAATTTACTTGAAATTCGGTTGAAAAGTTCAGTGATTATTAAAATAGTACAAAATAATGGTTAGTTGGGTCATAATTAAGAGTTGATTTCATTTGTTTATGACAAGATAATTCAAGCTGTATAATTAGATTTAGAGGCCAACAAATAAAATTGTTCAGCCACAATAGAGATTTCATGTTGTAAAGATGATAGCAATTAGAAAGTGCACATAATTTGAGTTAGACTCATAATTTAACCATTGCACTACTTTTGGAGGGTTCAAATCCAGATAAAGGATTCCAACCATTACAATTACATTAATGCTTCCATAATACGCCACTGAAGTTCGAATCGACCATTGAAATCTGTAATAAAGAAAAATAACTTCATTAAATTTGTTCGAGAGTTAGAGGATGGGTTCCAATGATTGAAGCAATGGACACCGAAGGCCAATCGAGTATCAATATTCCTACCCTTAGCATTTGTTTCAAGTCAATAATTAACAGAAAACACCAAGAGGGTGGATTTAAGTAAAAATAACATTGAGAAGAGAGACATTACCTGTAAGGTTCATCAAAAATGTTCCAATAAATAACACCATCCAGCGTGGTGCATATTATAACAGGTCATCTATTGTAGAGATTTGTAAGCATTTTAAAGCTGATCAAGCGTAAAGTGGTCACAATTTTAAGTTAACATTATAAATAAAAGTGAGAATGGTTAAGGACTTCTGATTAAGAAATCCTGAAGAGTTCAGTTATTCCGATAACTTCATAATCGTTGTTTCATTCATTGTTATTTCTCTTGCAATGCAAGTTGCACAGCAAGCGATCTTCCGTTTTCCGAAAACAAAAAATCACCAAGGTAACATTAGAGTACCTTCCTTCGGACCTCACCGCTCGATTTAAAAAAATTGTTTGCGTCGGTTAAAATTGTTATGGTTAATATAAATTGTTTACAAAATGTGTACGTAAATTGCAGTACATATTGAAACTTTATAAAGTAGCTTTAAATTAGTTTTTGAAATGTTTTAATTTCACGATGATTACTTTTAGAGTGTTAATAATCAGTGTGTCAAGATTGTTTATTCTGATTTCATCCTCCAATATCGAGTATTGATGAACATAGTATAATATATTCTTTCTTGGCGGTATAGCATGCAATCTTTGACATTGGCATAATTTTGTTCATTTATCCATAAATCTACAATCGGCTTCCAATTAGTTGCTTGAGGTACTTTACCACCAGGTAACCAAGGAGAGTTTTCAAGAATCTTTAATTTTTATCTTTGTTATTTAAAGACCAAAATCTTTCTGGGTAATTAATTCATCACAAGAATTACTAATTTAATTAATTGCTAATAAATAACTACAGAATTTATTCGATGTGATAGTCAACTGTGAAGTCCATAACAAAAATGCAAGCATTCATATTCAAACCATTTTTTTATTACTACGTATTTCTATTCCCAACTCCTATTAGACTTGAACAGAAATGTTAAAAAATATAATATTATTATAATAAAAATCTAATCGATGAAGGCATTGAATGTGTAGACATCTAAATGTTAACAAGTAATCATAATTGTAATTCGATTATAATTAAATCTTGATTGATTGTTTGACCATGTTTGGATTCATCGGAAGAGAATGATTTACGATGTGATTACATGATTTTATTATTCTAAATTTGTTGTCGTAAGATTAAATACCAACACTTAACTCTTCGACTTAATATTTACAGATAATCATAACAGCTAAAGCTAATGTTATCTTGAAGTCGCCATAAAACCATTAACATCTCACAATTATGATCTATTTAATTATTCATGGAAAAATCCATTAAGACCTGTACAACTGTTGTCGCTTTAAAGAGCGATTGCCGAATCCAAGAAATAATGATTTAATCAGAGTTAAATCATTCTATTACTTGTACTGTTTTTTTCATCTAATCATTATTTTAAACAAAAGTTTTCTATCAATGATCTTCTTGCTGCAAAGTTAACCATATTCACCTGGTTTCATTGTGGATCGGATGTAATCTTCAAATATTGCAAAGGATGCTTGTTTGAAATCAGAAAGTATTTCATTATCTTTGGTACTCAAATTTAGTTATTATTAACACTCAAATGGGTGCAATTGACACCACAACCAACTAAAAAACGAATCCTGATATTTGAAACATTCGTAAATCTAAACTGCTTTTTAAGGCCATTTTCCAATAGAAATACGAAGTCTTTTCTGGTTGAATTTGAACTCGGAAATTTAATTTGCCTAATTAGAATGAGTTGTATAATAAGATGTCAAATGACTTTATGCTTTTTAGTTCCATAGATTGTTATTTCAACAAATTTTCCGAGAGATTCGAATACTTGTTCCATTCAGGTTCGTTGAACTCTCATATTATCAAGACTTCTTTTAACAGGTAGCTCGACCATATAAAACAAAATCATATCTTTTGTCCTCTTGTTTTGGCTTGTTTTTTTTTGCTTGTTGCATGCAAATGTACAGTTGCTTTATGATTATGATTATAATCAACTGTATTAATCAAATGACATTTCCTTCTTGTTCTCCAATCTCAATTTCAATGATCATCTATGTATATAAACATATTCCAAATTGTTAATCCAGGTTAACCGGATATTGTTGTGATAGTTGTTAAGCCAGTGTGGTCATTGAAACCAAGTCAATAATCATCAGTAAATTTAGTCATCTGTCGATCTGTTTCTTATTCATTGAAGTATTAAAATCACACCAAAGAGTAAAGGACTCTTTACTCTTTGAATCACACTGAACGTTGCCATTGGTAATCTGATAAGAAAAAAATATATGTTAAAATTTATAAAATTTCAGTTGACAAACTTGATAAACTGAAAGTGAAGTGAATTTTATTGCTTTAGGACAACTATAAATCACTTCCATGATGCTTTTAACATGGAAATGAGGAACGGTAGTTGTTCACAAGTATTAAATAGAGAAATAGATAATGATAGATATTTTTTGACTTACCATTATTTTAGTTAATTTAATCAAATTAAATTAAACTTGGGTGCTCTGGGTGACCCGAGATGAACAGAAGTTTTAAATTGCTTGACCACAAATTCAACAAAAGTTAACTAAGGATAGGATGGTGGAAAATTTTACAAGATACAAAGAGCCAAGAGCCACGGGTCGAGAGATATTTCAACAAATTTTTGTGGTCTGCGAAATTCAAAATGTACTAAAAAAGTTAGAAAAATTAACAATATAAATAAATAAAAGGTTTGTTTGTTACACTGCTTAGGTGTTATTTGAAACAAGCTGTGAACTGTTAATTAGAATTGAATTTTCTCATCTTTTAAATTAAGAAAACATTTCAAGTTTTGATATTAGTTTTTTATTTTTTTTCACTTAAGAATCTCAAGTTAAGATTCTAACAAGTTGATAGTTATAGTCTTATATCCATCCAACAATGACTCCATCATCGAGAGAAACCCAAGAAATGGATAAATTGACAAGGGGTCGGCATGGACTGGTAGTCGAGTTTTCTAATTAAATATATATTAGATAGCGAACGAGGAGTACATCAAAGTGAAAAATATTAAGTGCCCGTTTTTTGATTAACAAAACTTATTGGCCCTTTTATGGCGTGTCAAGGTAATTTCCTATGTAAAATGCTTTTGTTTTTTTAAGGAAAAAAAAATTTTTGACGGAAATTTTCACCATCAGATTGAAATGGAATAAGTGTTTTGTGAAGTCACTAACTTTACAGATTGGCGCCTTAGACTCACTGATTCAAAAAAGTCCTTTTTCACTTAAGCCTTTTCGGTAACAGTCTCGATCTGAGGACAAGGGCTGGGCTTCTACACCTGTTTCAAAGACTTTTAAATTATTATCCAATAACTGATGTATTTTTAAATGATGAGGATATAATAATACAAATTAAATATTATTGAGTTGATTGCTTGTTACTTCAAAAATCCTTTTCTTACTAAAATTTAAGTTATTTTATGATATTATAATATTTAACAACTAACAAAAATTATTCAATGCAATATACAGTCCATTAAACTAAAAATATTTTGTTAACTCAAGCCGATGATCAACTTAAGTGCCATTGGTTCACAAAGTGTGAAATATTAAACATATGTAAAAGCCCGGCCTTTGTCCTCAGATCGAGACTGTTACCGCCTTTTCTTTAGGTTGTAAGAGAGAGTGGAAGGGGTAAAAGGTTAATGAATCAGTTAACACTTAATAAGCAGGGTAGAAACCGGTGTAACTTATAATTGCATTCAAGATTGATGATCACTTCAAATGATTCACATAAGCTCAAGTCTCATGGCGATGGCGAATATAACGAGAAATGAAATAGAAACTCAAAGATAATGGCTGTAAACACGAACTGTTAATGAGGATTTGTGCCTTTCTGCAGAGCAGAAGGCTGTTAGCCGAAAAATGGCTGAGTGGCTCAAAATCCACCCCCTTCGTTGCCATTCTTGTGAGCTAGGCTTTGCTCTCGGTACTTTTGAGTGTGATCGAGTAGTAAGTTTCTTTATTGGCATTGCCGAAAGAGTAAAGCACAAATGGCTGGGTGGCTCAAAATCCACCCACGAGGTTGCCATCTATGAGCTGGCATTTGCTCATATAATTCACGTTTGGTCTTTTGATTTCTTATCTTCTGTAGGCTGATTTCAAGCGTAAGATTAAAGTATCTCTAGCTCTCACCCCCTTTTTGTTAAGATAGATTCGTTTTCAATGTATTTCCGTTTTCATAAATAATGTCCGTATTCATATATTTCCGTTTTCAAAATGAATTTTAATTTCAGATTCTTTATTTTAGCACATATGCAGTCGTATCATATTTTAGTCCGATAAAATTTTGTCCATTGTAACACCACAAGGGTGTTGATTATATCTTCACGACACGTGGAGAGCCCATTGTATCTGGTACTTACCTTATTTTAGCAATAAAAACACAAATCAAATAAAATTTGTTTATAACACTGGATTCACAGAGTATTCAAATGTTAATAAAATAAAAAAAAATTAGTTAATTATAACAGAAGCAATCAGCAATTAGAAAGGCACCTTCAATCAACTTGAATCAACAAATTGGATAGAGAAAAATAAACAATCAAAGGAAATTAAATTAAAACAAAACATTTTCCAGTCATGATGTATTCAGCTGGTTTTGTTGCACCATAGTTACTATGTATTATAAATGTTGTCAGGTTTAACTCTCCCTTCTTATTGCAAGTTTTCTGATTTACTTGAGTATATATTAATACTTTTTGTTTTTGTTGTTTCTTGTTGCAACTATTTTGTTTAATCGTATTTAATCAATATTCAGTTTGACTACAATCAACCGGATGCGGGTTACTTGTCGGTATCAATTTATATTTGTTGATTTTGAGTTAATAAACATCGCTTAAACATCCACATCAACACAACCAACTATGTTAACACGAATGCCATTCAACAAGCAAACAAGTTTTTCTCCTCTCTTTTCCTCTTTCTTTTGGATCTTTTTCAAAAAAAATTAGGTAGCCATTTCAACCTCATTTTCGGGTTTTCTCAACCTACATTTTTCACTCAACTTTCAACGTTTTTTGTTAATTTTTCTTCTCCTCTGATTATTTGTTTTGGCTAGTTTTTAACCAGGAACTTTTGGCAATCTACCTCTCATCACAAACATGGAAGGAATCGTTATTGTTGCAATCATCGTCGGTGTTTTACTCATTCTTGGCGCTCTTGTTTGCTGTATCTTGAAGTGTATTTGGAATATAGCTTGTTGCACTTGTAAATGCATAACCTGTGGTCAATGTGGTGATTAGAAGACTTGGAGATAGATCTATCTATGTTAAATATTTGATCACTTGTTTTATTTTTTAATTATTCTTTTATCTTTTTTAAAGCTTGTTTGGTAAGCTTTTATGCCCAGAAATATCATGTCCACCGATCAAAAATACCAAAAAAAATCAGTGATTCCCATATCAAAGGATAATCATTATACCAAAATTTTATCTCATATTCAATAGTAATTTAATTTATCTTTTTTAGGTTCTGGGATCATTTTTAACTCTAATTTTTTCGGTTTTACAACTTTTACAAGACTTACAATGATTAGTTCTTTTGAATCAATGATTTTTGCCTTTCAGTCAAACCTTTTTACACTATTTTAACATGTCATGCACAATTCCTTTTTACGCAATTGTTCTCTACTTTCCTATTTTACACAAATAAAATTGAGTGTTGATCCAAAATGCCAAACACGGAAAAAGTTCCTTGGTCATTGATGTCTTAAGACTTTAATAAAATTATTACAAATAAACAAGAAATGCCTTATTAACATTAAATAAAAAAATTATTCAGAGTTTCCTTTCATCAATCATAATAAGATCACCTAAAAAACAACGAAAAAATAGAGTTAGAACGAAAATAAAAATAAAAATCGAACCATTTGGTTACTATGGTCGCAGCTTTATTTATAATTATTAAAAATTGGCAATGGATGGCGTTGACCAGCAAACCCCAAATTAGAGTTAAAGAGTTAAATTCATTCTAGTATTTGTAAAAAATTGTTTTAATTTATATGAACCAAAAATGGGTTATCTTTATGAAAAGACTATTGTGACAGGAAGATTTAGTGAAAAATCAAAGAATCAAGTTTGGTTAAGGATGAGGAAATGTAAAGTTTGATTCTTTGATGATTACAATAAATATAACAAATTAGCAAATGAACAAAAAATATTTGATGCATATTTCTAAAGCTCTGTATGTTCGTCTGAAGGTTCATCAAATTTTTCTTCCTCTTCTTGATCAGCTTTAACAGGTGCCTCTTCCTCTAGATCATCTTCTTCAACTGCAGCAGATTCATCAACTCCTAAAGTTTTTCGCAACAAACTTTCAACTCGAGATGCAAATGACTGAGTATCCGATAACATATAACCCGATCGAAGGGTTGCAGTTTCATACATGAGAGCAGCCATATTCTTAGCAGTTTCATCATCAGGATCACCTTCTACACGTCTAAGCATCTCTTTAACCAATGGATGTCTAGGATTGATTTCGAGAGCTTTCTTTTGCGATAAATAGTATTCACGAGTAACGTCGTTACTTTTAGAATGAGCATTGCTCTTGGCTAATCTTTCCATATTACCAGTCCATCCAAATTGACTGGCAACAAGAGCACAAGGCGAATCGTGGAGTCGCTGAGAGATTGAAGCTTTGGAAATTTTTTCTTTAAGTGCGGTTCCTTCTAACCACTTAGTTAAAGGCTCGAATTGTTTTTCTAAAGCTTCAAGTTTTTCTTTAGATTCATTCAATTTAAGACCATCCTTTGCAACATTTTGGAATTTTTTACCTTCAAACTCAGGTAAAGCTGAAATGCAATATTCGTCAACAGGGTCGGTCAAGTAAAGTACTTCGTAACCTTTTTTCAATAGTCGTTCAACAAATGGAGAGTTAGCTACTTCTTCGAAGCTAGAACCAGCCATGTAATAAATATGTTCTTGCTTTTCTTTCATCCGTTTGACATAATCACCAAGAGAGACCATTTTGCCCTTTTCGAGACCAGATGTTTGGAATCTCAGTAGTTTTGCTAATCGAGCTCTGTTAGCAGTATCTTCGATTATTCCAAGTTTGATGTTGGTACCATATTCACCCCAGAATTTATCGTAATCAGCTTCTGCTATTTTTTTAATCATATCTAAAGCTTTACGGACTAATTTTTTCTTAATTACTTTAAGAAGCTTGTGTTGTTGGAGAGTTTCCCGAGAAACGTTCAATGGAAGATCATCGGAATCAACAACACCACGAAGGAAAGCTAAGTAGCTGGGCATCATGTCTGTAAAGTTATCAGTGATAAACACTCGTCGAACATATAACTTAATGTTATCAGTTTTAGTACCATATCGGTTGAATGATTCAGAAGGTTGAACACGAGGAATGAAAAGAAGTGATTTAAATGTTACTTCACCCTCTGCGATGAAATGAGTTTTTGCTAAAGGATCCTGAGAATCTTTAGTTATTGATTTATAGAACTCATTGTACTCTTCATCAGTAATTTCAGCGGGTCTGAAACGGTAAAAAAGAGATAGATTAAGTATAAAAACTTCAAATATACTTTTAAACTTACTTTCGGGTCCAAATTGGCTTTGCGGTATTTACTAGTTGCCATTCCCAAATAGTCTTTTCAACTTTCTTTGTTTTAGGCTTCTTCTCTTCTTTTTCCTCTTCTACCTTTACATCTTCATCATCTTTAGTCTCTTTTTCCTTTTCTTCTTCCTTGACAGCCGCATCGTCTGGTGTTAACTCATCATCAATTGGCTCTTCAACCTCTTCAGTTCGACTAGACCACAAATAAATTGGATAATTTATAAATTGAGAGTACTTTTTGATGAGCTCTTTGAGCGTTTCTTCTTGAAGAAAATCTTTGGCTTCTTCCTTGATGTGTAATGTAACTTGACTACCACGTTTTAATGTTGGACCTCGTGGGTCTTTGTTTACTGTGAATGAGGCTGAGTCTGATTCCCAAATGTATTGATCAGCGTCATCATTAGATTTAGAAGTGACAACAACTCGATCAGCAACAAGGAATGATGAGTAAAATCCAACACCAAACTGACCGATTAAATCATTCAGTTCAGTGGTTGAGATATCATCACTGGAGCCTACTTTTTGCAAGAACTCCGAAGTTCCTGATTTAGCAATAACTCCGAGGTTATTAATCAGCTCATTTTTGGTCATGCCAACTCCAGTGTCAATAATATGCAGTAAATTATTGTCTTTGTCTGCTTTGATTTTGATTGATAGTTCTGAAGTAGAATCTAATGCTTCTTTAATCGTTAACGCCAGTACTCTTATTTTGTCAAGCGCATCTGAAGCATTGGAAATCAATTCTCTAAGGAAAATTTCTTTGTTACTGTAAAGTGAATTGATGATTAAATTCATCATTCGGTTAACCTCGGCTTGAAATTGATGCTTTTCAGCCTTTTCTCGTAACTCCTTCATCTGAGCCACATTGAGTCCATCTAATTTGATGGCTTCTTCTTCTCTGGCAACAACTTGGGCATCAGTGACACTTCCTTCTTTGCCAGCTTTTAAGTTAGCATCCAAACTGATCTCTTCTCCTTCAACAGCATCAGAGACTTCTTCAGCGTGAATATTATCTAAGGTTAAGGACATCAAAAAATTAGTAGTGACAGTACGTAATGTATATAAGGGATTAATGGAAAAATAACACTTACTTGATAAAACTGTAAAAGATAGAGTTAAGGTAAAAATTAATAAATAATTGAAACGCGACATGATGAGGACCGAACCAATGTTGACAACAAATTGTTGGCCGGTATTATCAATTAGAGTATCTGAGAGACCAAGAATTGCACAAAATAAATTTAAATGAAAGTCAGACAATCAAGAAAACACTGGAATAAATGAAGAACTTAATTTAACTGATAATCAACACAATTGGATAATATTAACTAGTAAAACAGTAATGTAAACCAAGCAAAAAAATATCCAAGTTGTATGATGATCTGGCTTAACCTCATTGGCCGCTTCTCCCAGATTACATCACTATCAGCATCTCTCCTTTGTCTCCTCCTCCTTGTCTGTCTCTCTTCTCTTTCTCTTTTTTAACACTGATTGTATTTGAATATTTACAATTACAATTGTTAACAATGGTCATTGATGACAATCTCATTATGGCCTTGTTTTCTGCATTTCTTTGATCCCAATATTAATAAACACCCATCATTATGATCTGAAGTCGATGCCTTTAATCATAACATTTGAATGATCTAAATCTCATCTCAATTCGATGTAATGTTGAAACCAAAGCTACCGGTTTAATTATCATTGCATTCATTGGTTCAGGATCAATTAATCAGTATAATTTTGTAATATTTTTCAATGATTTGAAAGGACCAGAAATTATAATACAGATCTTTTTACACGTCATCATTAACTTGGGCAATGGAAAATTCTAGATAATGGGTTGCATTTCCTATACAAAAAGTATTTGATCCAAGATCATGAGATAATTTCATATCGATTGTTTTCATAATGGATTGCCGCATTAATTGTTTGACAACACTTCGAATGCAAAGAAATAAGAAAGAGTAAACATTTAAATAATTTCAGGACGAATTAAACTCTAATTTGATCAAATTTGTTAAAATGGTTTTAGTTTTATCTGCAAAACTTATTTTTGTTTACTTGCTAAACTTAATGAAAAACAGCTGTTTTACAAAACCATGTGATAACAGTATGTCTTAAGTTGAAAATTATCAAAAATTAAGAAACAAGCATCAATCTTAATTAAGTCTAAATTTTAAATATTGAACAATTCTAAGATGAATTCAATCAGGCAGATACGGTAAGTTATTAATTGCTTTATAAGATTGATCAATGATTCACTGATTTTCCTTTCATTTTCAGCCATTTGTTGAAATCATCTTCTATTCACCAAACGTCTCCAAGAACTTTGTTTAATGTATTGGAGGAAAGACGATTGCTGGAAGGTTATCTTCCACAAAATAAAAAAGTTGAAATGATCGAGGCTCTCAAAAAGAAACAAACATTTTACACTGGATTTGATCCTACTGGTCCCAGCCTTCATATTGGTCATCTTTTAGTGATTATGCCATTGATTCATGCTTTGAGAAATGGACATAGAATAATTTGCCTAATTGGAGGTGAAACTGCTCGAATCGGTGACCCAACTGGAAGATTAAAAGCTCGTGAATCTCTGGATAGAGAAACAATTGAAGCAAATGCTTCTCGGATATCATCAACATTAGCCAGTATTTTTGTAAATCACTTGAAATATTTTTGGAAACCTAAATTTTCTGAACCAATTCATGAACCAATGTAAGTCATATTTGTTTGATATTTGACTACTGATCATTAGCAGCTATTCAGCATTATTTAATTTTCGATTTGCATGTTTTTATTTCAGAATCCTCAACAATTCAAATTGGTATTCAAATGATAAGTTTTCAGATATCATAGCAGAATGTGGTCCAGCCATTAATGTTAGGAATCTATTTCGCAAAAGTCGCGTTGAAGAGCACTCCGAAAATTATAGCTATGCTCAACTTTCTTATGCTGTTATGCAAGCTTATGATTGGTTGAAATTATACGACCGACACAATTGTCGTTTTCAGGTGATTACCTTTTGCATAGTTCCTTTTATCTAACAATTCTTTATCTTGAAAATTAAATTATGTTTTCCTTTCAGGTCGGAGGGAATGACCAAACCCCTAATATTGAAGCTGGTTTTTCATTAATCCGCAATCTTCGTAACCAGGAAGTTTATGGATTTTTTGTTCCTCTTCTGTTGGACAAGGAGGGTAAAAAAATGGGCAAGACTGAAGGGAAATCTTTATTCCTCGAAAGATTCACCAATTCTCCCTACTCTCTTTACAAAGTAAGTATTATATTTATAAATTGTCTAGAAAAATTATTAATTTTGTATCTTTATTTTTTCTAGGCTATCTTGAAATTACCACATAATCAAATCGAAAGATTCCTAAGATATTTCACATTTTATAATAACCAAGAAATCGAAAGTATTATGCAAAAAAATCTGAAGAAGCAAACTCTTCATGCACACGAAAAATTAGCTGATAGTTTAGTACTTTTAATTCACGGAGGTAACCTTACAATTTTTAATGATTCAAATCTATTATTCATTTACGCTTTTCATTTTATCTGAATTTAATTCTTTCTTTTATTCAGAATCTGGTTTGAACCAAGCGAAAAATGCCAGCAAAGCTCTTTTGGGAGGAGAAACTGAAGCTCTTGGTCAACTGACTGAAGATGATTTATTAGAAGTTTTCGGATCCAAGTCATTTATATATCATGAACTTGTACCAGATATGACAAGTTTGCTGAGTGTAATCATGAAAACAAATTGTTTTGAAAATGAAGGTAACTTAAAGGAAACTAGCTAATCTAAAGGGTGTTACACTTAACAGACTGCAAATTTAGAAGATAAGAATAAAATTGAGCTAACCTTTATCACAAAATTTGATGATGTCGATGAAGGTGAACAAAGATAATGAAGCGCCAGAGACAGGAAACCAAAACCAATTGGTCATTTGTCCTCAATATCAACAAATTTTGTGATAAAGGTGAACTCAAATTTTATTCTTATCTTCTAAATTTGCAGGCTGTTAAGTGTAACACCCTTTATTTAAAATTAAATTGAAATTTCTGCTTCAATTTTCTAGATCTAGCCTCTGTAATGATTAACAAAGGTGGAGTTTTAGTCAACGGTAGAAAGATTTTAGACACTGGTTATATATTCAACGATAATGATGTTTTCCCGAACAATTTAACATTTATAAAAATAGGTAAATATTGTCACTGATCATTTAGAAAAAAACTGATTATTTATTTATTTTTAATTTTAATCACAGGTACTAGTAGAGCTTATTTGATTCGTTGGCTCTGAAAAAAAGTTTACACTAACTTATTTAACAATGTTTATACTGTGATACATTCATACTAAATTTACTTAAATATTATTGGTTTGAGTAGTTAACGAATTTTTTTCAATTTTATCTTATATATTTGCTCTCAGTGCCTTTGTCAAGGTAAATTTAAATCAAGAATCATAGAAAAATCTGAAGCGTCGAGTTGACTGGTGTTGATTTGGGTGATGCTTTACTATAATGATGTATAAAACATTGTAATTATATAATAAATACATATATTGTGAAAATGAAAAATTACAAAACTTTTGTTTTATTCTGACATAATTAAATGCAAATTAATTTAATTGAGCCGATGAATATTTGAATGAATCTTTAACCTGTTCAGAATTTTTGCGAATTTGACTGTGCCGGTGAATAGTTTATTTGTTTAACACTAGATGGCTGGCTTTTTCACTGACACGTTAAATGTTGAATTTTACATTCATTTTTATGTTTTTGTCAATCTGGTCTCCATCATCAATTTTACAATTAAAGATTAACTATTTGTGATAACGGTAATTAAATACATTTGAAGTTAATAACAACTTTCTGTCCAACTACTAATTTACGTGCTAACTGCTTGTTATTCATCAAATTTAGATAGAGATTTGCATTGTTTTGTCTATTTCTCTATCTATCTCTTCATACCAACTGTCTTAATATTTTTTATTTATGCTTTTCATCTTGAAACAATCTGTTGACCAGATTTCTCTCAAGGAGAGGCCGATGCCGTTTTTAATCAAATTTGAGACTCAGTCAGCTAGAGTCAAAGGCCTATCATTTCACCACAAAAGACCATGGATCTTGGCGGCTCTTCACAATGGTGTTATTCAACTTTGGGATTATCGGGTTAGTACCTTGATTGACAAATTTGATGAACATGAAGGACCTGTTAGAGGTATCTGCTTCCACAGTCAACAGCCATTATTTGTCTCTGGAGGTGATGATTACAAAATTAAAGTATGGAATTACAAGACAAGACGTTGCTTGTTCACTCTTCTTGGACATTTGGATTATATCAGGTGAGTTTGCTGGTACAATTCGTAGCCTTATCGTGTGCATCTTATAATTCAAGATTCTAATATCTTTTTTCTGAATCTTTAGAACAACTTTCTTCCATCATGAATATCCATGGATTCTTAGTGCCTCTGATGACCAAACTATTCGTATTTGGAATTGGCAATCACGTACATGTATTTCAGTTTTAACTGGACACAACCATTACGTCATGTGTGCTCAATTTCATCCGAGTGAGGATCTTGTTGTTTCTTCTTCCCTTGACCAGACTGTGCGTGTTTGGGATATTTCTGGTCTACGAAAGAAAAATGTTGCCCCAGGTCCTGGGGGATTAGATGATTCCATGAAAGGCCCTGGCCATACAGATCTTTTCGGTCAGTCAGACGCAGTTGTAAAACATGTATTAGAAGGACATGAGAGAGGAGTTAATTGGGCTTGTTTCCACCCAACATCGCCTCAAATAGTTTCCGGTGCAGATGACAGAGTCATACGTATTTGGCGTTATAACGATTCCAAAGCCTGGGAAGTTGACACTTGTCGATCTCATTATAATAATGTTTCTTGTGTTGTATTCCACCCAAAATCTGAGCTCATTATTTCTAATTCTGAAGATAAAAGTCTAAGAATATGGGATGCTAACAAACGCACTCTATTACATACCTATCGTAGAGACAATGATCGTTTCTGGATTCTAGCAGTTCACCCAACACAGAATCTTCTGGCTGCCGGTCATGATAGTGGTATGTTTTTATTCAAAACCAGTAAAGAGAGACCAGCTTTCACACTCCATGGCAATTTACTATACTATATCAAAGATTATTATCTTCGTCGCCTCGACTTTTCAACTTTCAAAGATATTCCTATCATGAAGCTACGCCCATCTCATCGAGGTCGATTATCCATGCTTTCGTACAACCCCGCCGAGAATGCTATGTTGGTATCTTGCCAGTTACCACAGCATGAATATGCATTCTATGATCTTTACTTTTTACCTAAAGATATTGATCCCAATAACCCATCTCCTGCCTTGGGTGAATCCAAACGATTCCAAGGTGCACCAGCAATTTGGGTTGCACGTAATAGATTTGCTGTACTAGATGTTAGCAAAACTATCATTATCAAAAACATGAAAAATGAATTAGTTAAGAAATTATCCACCGCAATTTCGGTTGAAAACATTTTCTATGCTGGTACTGGTTTGCTTCTGGTCAAAACGGCTAATGATATAGCTCTTTGGGATGTTCAACAATCCCGATCAATTCATAGTGCTAGGATTTCTAACGTCAAACATGTTGTTTGGAATGCTGATATGTCGAATGTTGCTTTCTTAAATCGAAATCAAGTATTCATTTGTACACGAAAGTTGGATATTCTAAGCTCCATAACCGAAACTACACCTGTCAAAAGTGGAGTTTGGGATGATTCTGGTGTTTTCATTTACACAACTGCTAATCATATAAAATACGCTCTCATTAATGGAGATCATGGTATTATTCGCACCCTTGACTTGCCAATCTATCTGACCAAGATTAAAGACAACTCTGTTTATTGTTTAAATCGTGATTGTGTTTCCAAAAAGTTGTCTATTGATTCTACTGAATTCCGATTCAAGCTGGCTCTTGTTAATCGTCATTATGATGAAGTGCTACATATGGTTCGAACAAGTAAACTAATTGGACAGTCAATTATTGCTTACCTTCAAAAGAAAGGTTATCCAGAAGTTGCCTTACATTTTGTAAAAGATGAGAAAACTCGGTTTGCTTTGGCTTTGGAATGTGGTAATATTGAGATCGCAACTGAAGCTGCTCGTAAACTAGATGATAAAACATGTTGGGAAAAATTAGCTGAAGCCGCTCTTCTCCAGGGTCATCATCAAGTTGTAGAAATGGCTTACCAGAGAATCAAAAATTTCGACAAACTTGCTTTCCTTTATTTAATTACTGGAAATCTTGAAAAGCTTAGAAAAATGATGAAGATCGCTGAAATTCGAAAGGACACGTCAGCTCAATTCCAAATTGCTCTTTTCTTAGGTGATGCCTCAGAAAGAGTGAAGATGATTAAGAACTGTGGTCAAACCTCTCTCGCTTACCTTTGTGCAGCCACTCATGGCCTGTACGATGAAGCAGAAGATATAAAACGTACTATCAAAAATAGTCAACAATTGCCTGAACCGGATCCAAATGCTGAGTTTTTACAACCTCCTATCCCAATAGAGCATTGTGAAGACAATTGGCCACTTCTCACTGTTTCTAAAGGTTTCTTCGAAGGTGCAATGGCAGCAACAAAGGGCAAAGCTGGTAACTTGACTTCTCCTGTGGATATGAATGAAGATGATGTTATTGGTGAAGGCTGGGGCGATGACGATGATTTGGTTCTTGATGAAACTGCTGATAATCAACCTGAAGAAGAAAAATTGAATCTAGATGATGAAGATGCTGGCTGGGATGTTGAAGATGAAGGTCTAGAATTACCAGACGTAGAACCTGGTGAAGATACAAAAGATGCCAGTGCATATTTTGTTGCTCCTACTAAAGGAATTCCACCAACACAACATTGGGTAAACAATTCCAGATTTGCTGTGGACCATATTGCTGCAGGTTCATTTGAAACAGCTTTCAGACTTCTTAACGACCAAGTAGGAGCTGTTAACTTTGAGCCACTCAAACAATTAGTCCTTTCATTTTACACTCGATCAAGAACAGCCCATTCTGGTTTATGCTATTTACCTTCTCTGTACAGTTATCCACAACGTAATTGGAAGGATGCAGGCCCTAAAGGAGGTTTACCTTCTCTTTCCATTAAGCTTCCAGAACTTTTCCAACGTCTTCAAGCAGCCTATTCTTTGACCCATGCTGGTAAATTTGTGGAAGCCATAGAGAAATTCCGTTCATTGTTATTACAAATTTTATTCTTGATCGTTGATTCAGATCAAGAGGCTAGTGAAGCAAAACAACTTTTAGATATTTGTAAAGAATACGTTTTAGGTCTTCAACTTGAGACAGAACGTAAAGCTTTATTCAAAGATGGATGGCCTTCAGCTTCGTTAGAAGAACAAAAACGATCATGTGAAATGGCCGCGTATTTTACACATTGTAAACTTCAACCTGTTCACACTATTTTAACTCTTCGAACAGCAGCCAATCTTTTCTTTAAGCTTAAAAATTATAAAACTGCTGCCTCCTTCGCTAGGAGATTACTCGAATTAGGACCTAAGCCTGAAGTAGCTCAGCAAAATAAAAAGTTATTACAATTAGCAGAAAAGAATCCAGTTGATGAACATCGATTAGAATATGATGAACACAATCCTTTCGTCATCTGTGGCTACTCATATAAACCAATTTACCGAGGTAGACCAGATGTTAAGTGTCCCTTCTGTAATGCCGCTTACAAGCCAGAGTTTAAAGGGAAGTTATGCAAAATTTGTAATATTTCGCAAATTGATAAACAATCTACGGGATTAAGATTAAATCAAGGAGGAAATAGTGTTTATTAGGTTATTATTAATGCATTGCTATTATTATTATCATATATTACTAATAAAAATTATTGCTATCAATAAAAGTGAAACACGAGAAAAAAAATAAAAATAAAGTCCAAACAAAATATTATCCTGCTTTTTTATAAAACATCCATTTCAAACATCAAGTCGCTGTATATTTAAATTTAATAAAAATAAAAATACTTCGGTAAATCACAAAAAAAGTCTAAAGTGGTCTTGATTTTCTCTTACTGTACTAATTAGAACAAAAAAACTAAAAAAGTAGTAAAAATCCTATTGAATGATAGTATCTATAGTATATGATCTATAGTAAATGATCTATTTCTGTTCTCGTTAACAAAGTCGTTCGTAAGTATGAGGTTAATTTTATTTTTTGCCTTCAAATACTGCTTAAGAATTGACGGTTAGACTTGTAACCTGCAAGTTGCAAATTATAATAACAATGGGTTAATTGAAAATCATAATACACCAAGTCAACTGACTGAGAATTAACACGTCAAAATAATCCAGCTAATCAGTTAACAATCTGTATTTTGTCAATATCATTCAATTGTTAACAATCACATCGACAGCGATCAAATTACAGATTAACTGAAAGAGATAGAAGTCTGGATAAATTTTTGGCAATTCACTTGATTTTGTAGTGACAAACTGTTCAGTGAGTAAAAAACGTAAACTCATTCACCAACAATGAAATGAAAATACATAGATTATGTAATTAGTAACTGATGAGACTAAAGGTCTCGTTGATTATAAATCGCGAGAATTGGAAGCGAAAAATAAAAACTATTAAAATTAACAATAACTACCATTCTTTAACCATAAAAACTAAATCAAAGGTCGTTTCTTTGAACTGTACAATATGTGAACTGGATAAATTTAATAAGGTGAAAAAAAGATCATTTGAGGACCAAAAATAGCGGAAAATGTTATTTAAACATTGTGAGATCCATATTTCCTGTGATTTTGCCTTTCCTCCACAATTGATGGTGTTGGGTAAGAAAATTTTGCGCCTTTTGATCTAAATTTAGCTTCCAAAATTAACCAACTTGCTTCCATTTGATGGAGTTTTCACTATTACATAAAGACAGTAAAGATGTAATGATATCAAAGTAATTACAAAATTACAACAGCTTGAATCTGATTGTTACAGTAAACAATGTGGAATCTGGTTCAGGTAAAGTTGGTGTATCAGTAATCCTCTTGACTCAAAGACTAGTAAGATGGAAGCAAATTTAAAAAAATATTTCTAATCTTCGCAAAAAATACTGATTTTCAAGTGAAAATTGAAGCTCCTGATTGATGAGTTTTGCCTTTTCCACAGAGATGACAGACGGTAAGAGGTTGGACGAGAGGCAGATTGAAATCAATTGAGTTCAAAGGGAGAGTAACAAGAACCACTTTTAGATTTTTTTGGTATCTATTGGTATCCATGAAGAAGTTTATGTTCATCTTCGACTCTTAAACTTATATGGTTCGAGTTGTGAAAAAATCATTCAATCAACACGCCTCTTGGAGGAAAAAGTTAACCAAGCCTTGAGAGTTGCATGATGGTGGTGATGATGATGATGTTTATGATTAGGATAATGGCGAGTCGCTCGATTTATCCAATAAACCTAAGAAAATAAGACGAGAAAGATAGGTGAGAAGATGAAGATCAGGCTTGTAAATAGTAGGAGGAGAGAGAGAGAGAGAGGAAGAAATGTAAGAATAGTAAGAAAAGAGAGAAACAGAGAGAGAAAGAGAGAGAGAGAGAGAGAGAGAGAGAGAGAGAGAGAGAAAGAGAGGTAAGTCACTTTTAGCGAACGAAATACTCGCATGTAATCTATGGCTTTTTTCTTTCTTTTCTTTCTATTCCTCTCTTCTCTTCTTCATTTCATGTTGTTTCCTAGCGCCTGTACTCTTTGCCTATTACTTTTAAAACCATCGGTGTCAACCAAAAGTAAATTTTTGGCTGAAGAATCTGAAAAAAGTGAGAAAAAAAACTTTCGCTCCTCAGTTATCGAGCCTTACCTTAAACGCCTTGTTTTAAATCTTTGATTTTGAGTCACTTTTTTCACTTTCTTCCATAAAATTGTTTCCACTCAAATATTTTGGGTGAAATATTGTGAGATTATTTTTTTGTTTGTTTGTGAGTTATTATACATTTCATCAGTTTCCAATTTAAATTGATTTGACCGTTGCAAAGTACTAATAAGAAATCAAAATGGATGCTATTAAGAAGAAAATGCAAGCCCTTAAAATCGAAAAGGACAATGCAATGGATCGGGCTGAAGCTGCCGAAAACCAGCTTCGTGATGCTAATCTTCGGGTTGACAAGGTAAGATTGATAAGACCATTATCAAATAATCAATCTTTGGATCATTGCCTTGGTGAATCCCATGGAAGTTTATTCAATAACATTAATCCTGGGGTCGATGTAATTTACCATTCATCCAAGTGAATCTATTGAAATGTGATAATGGTGCTCCATTGTTTTTTGATGATTTATCAATGATTCCTAATTGTGAACTATAAAGTTAAAAATTCCAATGAAATCGGATTAATCTTTAAACATTCCTTATACAGGCAAATGAAGAAGTAATGAATCTCCAGAAGAAGTTGGAACAAATTGAAAATGAATTGACAGAATCTCAACAGGAATTGGAAAGAGTCAATGAACAATTGGATGAGAAGGAAAAGGCTTTTGCTAATGTGAGTCCAAAAATTTCTCAAAAATTGAAATGCCTTATGGAAATGAACTAGATACAGAAGAAAATGTTGATTTTAAATCTAAGTGATGAATTAAAAGTTAAGCAAGCAAAGAAAATCGTATTTGCATAGTTGATTAAGGTTTTGTTGTTTATGTTGATTGCAATGTAAACCATAAGATACATCAAATCAATGTCAACAATGATCGATGTTATAATGACAAGAGAGTAAAAACACTTAAATAGCTGATTAAATAATAGCAGGTTAGCTAAATTGATATTAAACGGTTAAGTTTTCGAGCCAAATAACAGAAGCAATTTTTCATCAACTTATTCAACTGTATCTAAGTGTTTTCAAGAAAGCATTCATAAACTTATAAAGAGTAAAAAAAATTTCTAATCAAAATATCATTAATTTTTCTCAGGCTGAGGCTGAAATGAATGCTCTTAACAAAAAAGTTCAACAATTAGTGGAAGATTTGGAAAGATCTGAGGAGAAAACCAAAGTTGCTATCGTCAAGATGGAACAAGCTTCAGCTGCTGCCGATGAAAGTGAAAGGTTAGCTCTTAGCTAGCAAACCATAAATCTAACTATTATTGAGCGAATTGTTTGATCCTATCCATTTCATTTGTCTATCAATTTATCTGTTCATTGAAAATAGAATAAGAAAAATGTTGGAACATCGTAGTGCAACGGATAATGATCGTATGAGACAATTGGAGGCTCAATTGAAGGAAGCAAGGAATGCAGCTGAAGATGCTGATCGTAAATATGATGAGGTATTTTACTTTATCTTTTAGTGTATCCAGGTTGACAAAATTATATTTGGATTAAGCCAGTCAAGAGGTCATATTTCAAAAGTGTATCTTTGACCATCAAGCCTTTGATTTTGGAGATCAGAAGAATCTGTAGAGAAGAAAAAAGCACAAGAAAATGATTTGTTGAAACGTTAAAATCACCAAAAATACCATTGAAAGAGGCAACTTTTTCTAGGCCAATAATAACACCATTGACTTAGTGAGTTGATTTCCAAAGAGAGTAATCAGGAATATTTCACGGAATAAAAATCAGCAAGATAACAGTTAAAATTTCAGCATAAACAGATTTCTTGGAAACAGTTCAATTTTTATCAGTGAGACCAAGAAACGAATGGAAAAGGAGAGAATCAATCATCCATGTCAACATTAACACTACATACTAATTTAGATCAGATGAACCGAGAATCGCAATGATTATACTGGATGAGTGTTGGTTGAATAAAAGTTTTTCAATTTTTAGCTTTCTTTTTTCAAAGCCACAATTATGAAAATGAATCGATAGCTTCTAATGTGATACTTTGCCTGTATCTTTCAACAATTGACATTTTCAGGTTTCTTCTAAATATTCAGAGCGAGTGGGTTGAAAAGGCTTAAACCATATTATGTTCAACAGTCAATTGGTTCTATCGACGAAAAAATGTAAATATCAATGTCTCATTAGAGATTTAGATTAGTAACTTAGTAGTTGCGCTTAGAGTAGCTTAAACTATTCTCACCTTTTCATGGCTTGATCCCAATCCTGCGAGTGCTTCATAGAGGAAGGAACACAAAAAATCTTAGCTTATCACTTGAAAATAATTTACACCATTGATTTTAAATGTGAAAATAATTTCAAAATATTAATTTGTCTAACAATTACATATCTTACTTAAAGACGAATAATAACCGATTTTTTCACATTGATACTTATTTTTTTACAAGGTTGCTCGTAAGTTAGCTCAAGTTGAAGATGATCTGGAAAGAGCTGAGGAGAGAGCCCAAACTGGTGAACTGTGAGTACTTCAATTTACAACAATATTTAACGTTCATTTATGTTTTATATTTAATTTTCTTTGTGCTTGATTTTCAATTTACAGTAAAATATTAGAGTTGGAAGAGGAGCTTAAAGTTGTGGGGAACAATGTCAAATCATTGGAAGTCAGTGAAGAAAAGGTAAGTCACAATTTAAAAAAATAAGACACTTTAATCATAAACTAATTTAGTGTTTACATTTACAATTACAAAGCATTTGAATTTTAATGTGTAATGATACAATGTAAGAAATAAGTCGCTTAATAACTAAATGAGGAGAGCTATTTAATTATTATTTGCCATTTTTTCCTGTTTTTTCATACAGGCAATGCAAAGAGAAGATGCTTTCGAACAGCAAATCAGGATAATCAGTGCTCAACTCAAAGAGGTGAGCGTTTTTATTCCGAACAACATTCTTATTTACAATCAAGTAATTTTGTCTTTTACCGTTTTATTTCCAGGCTGAGGCTCGAGCTGAATTTGCCGAACGAACAGTCATGAAATTACAAAAGGATGTAGATAGGCTTGAAGGTTGGTTTACTTTTGATCGCTTTGAAACTTTAATGCTAGAACTATTCAAAGTTTACTAATATTTTAAATTTATTTGACTGTTTCAGATGAATGGGCTCATGAAAAAGAGAAATACAAAGCTATCAGTGATGAAATGGATCAAACTTTCGCTGAGTTGACTGGATATTAGGACTGGATCTTGACTGAAAAGCAAAGGATTTAATTACTTGATTTGATGGTTGTCATATCAAACTCTTTGCTATTTCCGCTTTTCTTCACTTTCTGTGGTAACTCCTCTTGTGATTATTCACTACATATGATAAAAATACTGACCCGCAGTGTGCTCTTATTATTGTTGACATGATTGAAGCTCATTGACCAACAATTAGTTAATAGTAATGGAGCAGAAAAACTTCATGATCAATTTATTGTTTTCAAGATTACAGCATTACAATAAAAAACTGTTCAATTCAAGTTATAAATAAAACAAAGTACACAAACCTTTAACAGTACAATCTTATATTATTTGAAGAGATGGTCAAATCATGAATTTTCTAACTACTATTCATCCAATCTTACTATATATTCATACCTCCAACCTTGTCATATGATCATGATCGTACTTTCGTTTCCATCGTCCAAAGTATAATGTCCAAGTTCATTTCATGCCCAATTTCTTTACTCGAAATGCTTCGAAGTAACCCACATTAGTTTTTTTACAAAAAAAATTAGCACAAACACGCAAATTGCAATCAATTCAACCATTTATTATTTTAACATTTCAACAGCGGAATTGTAAAAAGCTGTTTGCCGATTAAATCTAGGGAAAATAGTCATAGTCAAAGCGAAACCCGGGATTTACAAATGTACTGATAAAATATGGACAAATTGTTATTTGTAGGTGGCGCTTACAATCGGGCATTCACAGTTATTCATCTGGTTAATTTATGGAGACTACAACTTGTACATTTTACATGTCTAAACTCCTGTTAATCTTACAAGTGTTTTTTGTTTAAAAGTTTGTTATTGTAATTTTAATATTTAACAGTTTTTCAATTTGTGGTTTCAATTTATATTTATCGTTTGTGAACAATTAACAAATTGAAAAATGAGAAGAATCAGAAGAGATGCTTTGGATCTTGAGTTTTTACCAGAAACAAGCGATGTTGAATTTACTGGACCAAAAAAGGTTGGATATTTTTCATCTTACTATGACAAAGAGCATAAACTGGCTTATCGACCTGATAACTCATCACAAAGATATTTAGTCACGAGTGAATTGAAAGAGCCGATCTATTGTCTTGAAGGATTCAATCCTGAAACTGATAAATGTTCACTTCAAGATACATGGCCAGATTTCTTTAATTGGATTCGTTCAAATGAGAATATCATTCATGGCTTATCTTCTCCCGAAAATTCAAGTTCATCAATAGATTTCATATGTTCAAATGCCTCACTTAAACATATAATGCTCTCATTACATAATAGATTTGATTGGACTATCAATGCTATCAAAATTAGAAGGGCTATATTCCTCTTTGTAAGCGATGAAGATACATTAAAAAAGAGAGAAATGCAGCGTGAAATCGATACTTTTAACAATAAACTTGCCTACGCAAGATTCACAGTAATCAAAAAGATAACTAAACAAGTTGAAGAGAGTGAACCCAACTCAAACGCTGAAATGGATTTACTGAGCGCTGTCGCATTTTCAGAAGTTGGTCAACATCGTATAATGCACTTTGGTGTTTCTGAGTTTGTGATGAGTAATGATGATGTTCACAAGCCAATTGATCAAGCCGATTTTGCAGCTTTGAAACTTAATAAGAACCTGTTGAAAGGACATAAAGGAGTTTTTAATATTCCATTTTATCGACACATGTATTGGTGGGCATCTGCTTTGCTTTGTGGCGTCAAAACACTTATCTGTGGAGATCTTGATGAGGATTTTACCCTTCATAAGTTGGAAGTGTTTCCATCCGAGATACTTCAAGATACAGCCAGCAGAAATATTTCTAAAAAGCAGAAAAAATGTTTCATTACATTGGACAAAATTTTACTTTTCATCAAATCTCAAGTTGAAGAAAGCAACAAGTTTTACGATGTCCATTTCAATTCAAAATCTAAAGAAGTCACTGCATCTCTTTCAGTCAGTCTCTCAGAAGATTCTGTTTCATCAAAGATTTTCTAGTAGAATATTTCAAAGTTTTTGATAGCTGATAACTTTTTTAGATCATTTTGATTTTTGAATGGTTTATATTTTGTAACGAAAATCTCATTTGATTTGAAAATGTGATTGTTTGATTGACTTAATTAAAGATTTTATTGATTATCTTCTTTTGTTCTAATTTGACTTTCGACGAAGATAATAGCTGAAACAACCATAAATAAAATAGATGAGATTGGATCAGACACAAAAGTACCACGTGTTTTATAAGAACTCTGAAAGTTAACCTAGAATATGCAAAAGAGTATTTCGAACACAGAGAAACTGGTTCTATTTCAGAAAGCGAAATTTTGAAATAACTGACAGATCATGTTTCGGAAATGGTCAGTTTTGTTTTCGACCTTAACAGCTAGTTATAATCGTATAATAATCTGAGTGAAATTTTTAATTATTTTTTCTAATCAAGTCATTAGCTTTTGATCTAAAAAGCATTTCAAGTCTCAAAAGACTCGAGTTATGATAATTTGTAGATCTAGCTAAACTTAGGACATTTTTATTTTACAGATTTTCAAATAATCTAAATTATACAGAAATTAATATTAGTATTCTTAGTATTATTAATATTCTTGGAATTCCTAAATCAGATCACTAAGCTTCTAGACTGAAAAGTTACTGAAAGATTTTGATTAGAATGTATTGAATCATTTTAGAAGCGCAAATAAAAAACATAAAATTATTTTAATTAGTTATAAGTGATTTGGTTCGGTGTAAAAACTCAATTTGAAGAAATTTTGTTTTCTTAATGAGCAATCAATTTTGATTAATAACTAACTTTCACTAGAAACAGTTAGCTGATAAAATATCCCCTTGGTGGATAAAAAATTGGTTTCTTTAATTATTAAAGCAAATCAGTTGGTCCAGTTGGAGTTAATTATCAATTGGATTTACTTGATAATGTCAATTGAGAATTTTATTCATTGATTATTGTTTATTATCACAAAATGTCCGATTTTCAGAGGAAAAGGTTTTCTTTGAGAGAAAGATAAATTGAAGATCATTTCCATTTGAACGTTATTTTAGACAATTGCGTTAATCCAAATTGTGGTAAAAGATGAGAATGATGAAATTAAACTCGATTATCTCTCAGAGTTTATATTTGGCAATCAACAATCGTTAAAAACATGCAAAAACTGAGCATAAGTTCAAGAAAAAAACTTTTTAACTAATTGTTTATGCCAATATTTCATCGATTAAGCTCCTTTGAATTGAATAGAGACAAAATTACCAGTATTAATAGTTGGTGAGATTATTTGAATTATTCTGAACTATTCCATATAATATATTCAATATAATAATCAGGCGAATCAATTGACTGATGAACATCAAATTAATGATCTGAGCTTCAATTGAATTTCGTTTTTTGCCTCATTTTCTTTGGTCCTGATCTTTGGCTTTCTTCATGAAAATAATGAAAAATACATTTGTCCTGAATTAGTCCAACATTTTGATTAATTATTTAGTAAATTAGAGTTAAACTTGGAAGGCATCACAGGCAGGTAGTTCATCAGCTGGTGATTCAATGGCTCGCAATTTTTGAAAAAGCAGCCTTGATTTGGGTGAAAGATCAGTCTCACTGGATTTGAGAGAAGCTGTCGCTGAATGAGTGCGAATTTCTTGACGGAAAACTTGAACATCGTCCTCCAAACAATTTAAATTTATCTCCTCGTGGGAGCGTCTCAATGGTGGTAAAGTTTCATTTGATGATTGTGAATCATCCATGCTGCTCAAACTGTGACAATAGTTGGTTGAAGTTAAAAATGTTTCATTATCAACAATGTTTACTCGAGTTTCACGAATACCACTTAAAAGGCTAGCTCGAGACAGACAGCAACCTTCCATGTCACTTTCCTCTCCTCTAATCACATCTCCTTCGGAATGGTTAAGGTCATTCAAAGCAACAGTGTCTGTTGATTTTACTGAGGCTCCGGATGAGAAAGCTTCATTATCTCCCAATCCATTTGTCGATGGATCGCCAGAGTCTTCTGCTTTACTTTGCCTTCTCTGGTCATCGTATTTAGCAATCAAAGAGTCAAATAAAGCATTTGGATCAAGATCAAGTCCACTCCCTGTTGGTGATGGAATGTAAATTGGAGAAGTAGATGGAGTGGTATGTGAAGTTATTTGTTGACAATCACTTGAGACATTTGATGGTCCTGAAGAAGAGACCAGAGAACCTTTTCTTTCCTCTTTACTTTCATCTTCCTTAGTTTTCTTAACCTCCTTCTCTCCATCAATTGAATTAGATTGACCATCAGAAGATGCAGGAGGTTTTGTAGAGTAAAAAGATTCTTGGCCAATGCGTTCAAGAGGAGAATAACTTGACAATGAGTTAACATTAAGATTAATCCTTTCATCTGTTCCAGCAACTCCACCATTTCCACCTTTAATGAAAGCATTCCGAGATGAAATACTGGATGATTCACTGAGACCTTCAGGTGACGCTAAAGGAGCCATACCAATCCAATCGTCTCGGATTAAATCAATCTTGCGACTTTTACGAAGAGCTGTTAACAGGGTTGGTCTAGAAGTGAATCTACTCGAACCAACAGTAGAACATGAATAGGGAGGAATCAATTTAGGATCTTCAAGGTCCAAGCCAACAGGCTGTAAATCGGTGAATGATGTTTCCAATACTAATCTATGAGAAGGTGTTCGGTCCAATGAATCAGGTGTAATAGTTCCACTTGGATAGGTTAATAAAGGGCGAGAAATCAAGTCAACATTGTTTGTCATTACATGGCGAATTGGTTTGGGTGGACCAGTGTTAATTAAAAGTCTTTCCAGTGCTTCCAATACTTTGTCTGGCATATGATCTTGAATCATCACTGGAGATATAATTATCTGATCATATTCCGTATTATCAACCCACAATGCTTGATAAACAGCTTCTTTTTTACCAACGATGTTTCTGAATAAAAATAGAAAGATAGTGAATTTTATTTAAGAAATAGCTAATAAAGTATGCATAAAGGGTTGTTAAAGGTTGAAAATTGATTCTGCTTGATTGCATCCAAGGTTGATTGTGAATGTATTATGATTGTGGTTGCACTCGATTATTATACATAATTTAAATGTATTATAATGTAACCAGAAAGCAAAAGTATACCTTAAAGTGAAATTGCTTTTGAATTTATGGGAAAATATCATTAAAATTGAATCAGTCAACCTTAATATTAATGAATAGATTAATAAACGCCAAAATTAGCTTTTTATGTTGATTTTAACTTTGATTGAAAACCTAGTCAAGTTGATTGTTCCCTTTGGGATTGCTTGGATTCAGACAAATTAAACTGTTAAACATTTGGTCTCACTTCATCAAATTATGATATAATGATGGAAATTATAATAGCAAATTGATGAACGAGATTAATCAAGAATAGATGAAGATTCAATTTCAACCTTTTCCAATCTCATATTCACTCCATTTTGATATCTGTTTACGCGTTTATTGGAAATAAACAATCAACTTTAACAGCTATTCAGCTTCAGGCAAATCATTCGGTGTTTGATTCTTGTTTTCTTGGTTCCATCAAACCGTAATCTATCAATAGATGTGATTAACTCTGTAGGATTGTCAAGATAAATAACTAACTTTATATCAATGTCAATCAAGTTGAAATATCATTTGTTTCAGTCTTTTGTTGGGTAAACAATTAACTTTGAGTAAGGTATTAAGAAGCTGATAATAGGATCAACAGCAGTTGATTTCAATCAATTGACATTATTTTCGCTTTCAACCATCCAATCTTTTACAATGATATAGCTAATCAACTAACATGTTCAGGTTGGAAAACAAACAGAGTTTAAATAAATTGATAGATTCTTTAACTCTTAGTTAATTGTGTTAACACTTGACTTCCATCAATAATGATAATCGAGTTTAAGTGAATTCAAATGTATCATTCACAGTATGAGTTGGACAGAATGTTCAATGTTTTCTCAGAAAATTTTAATATCAATCTTGATGGGAAATAGTATTTGAAAATTAGCTATTTATTCTCAGAGTAAATATTATTGATAAATACAGCTTTGTATTAATTGAGAATAAATCAGAAGAATTGTATTGCTGTTTTGGTGATTTTGTCATTGAAATTGATGAAAATCTTATTAAAAGATGATCAATAATCTTCTTAAAATTTAAACGAACAAATTTTGTCTATTTTCACACAAACATTACCTTTTCATTAAAAAGTAATCACATTTAAAATGTTGGGAACATTTAAATATTATGTTTTTTATGCTGATTCAATGTTATGGTTTTATAATCAAGCTGATTTTGTGCTGAATGTTCAATTTTTCAATCTTTTTCTCACGTTTCAATGATATAAAATGTTGATGAATACAAATTATGATAAATAAATGAAAAAATAATTCTTGTCTTACCTCCAACTTTTGTTCTTGGAAGCCCTGCAAGACGATAAATGAAAAAAAAATATAATTATGTATTGAAACATCATCATTATTATTGGAAAAATAAAAAATAATAATATATTTAGAAGGAAAACAGTGAAAGGATGTTATTAAAAGAGTTAAGGTGAAAAGAATTGAAACTCACTCTTTTTTCTTTGGATGATTTCGTACAATATGAATAATTTTACCAGGAGGATAAAGAGGTTGATGAACAGTTAAAGCAATTGAAGAATCGTCAGGATGAGCTGAGAGCTCCTTTTCCCCGGCTGTAATTGATAAATTGTCCAATTTAATTGATTCCTTTTTACTTCCAAACTCAATATCAGACTCTTTACTATTTAGTGAATCAGTTTCTGGATCAATAGTGCAACAACAAAAGCTTAAACCAATTGTTTTCCATTTAGGATCTTTTGATTGTTTAATGGCATTTATTAAATCAAACCGAAGGCTTTCCATTTGATGTAAACCTAACCTAGGAACAACATCTTTACCCAATACTACTGAGGTAATAAAATGCTTGGTATATTCAACGGCGGGTAAAGAAAGCAGTCCGCCGGGAGGAGAAAATGCATAACAGACTAGATCAGGATAAATTTCTTTAAGTAGAATGGCCAAAATAGCCGCAGTTCCAGCTCCAAGGGAATGACCCACCAAGACTAGAGAAAAATTGTGGGTGCCTTTCAGTGGATTGTGGGTTAAGGCTTGTTCCAGTATTCGTTCATCGGTCAACTTTTTCTTAATATATACAGCTGCTTCAACCATTCCTTTGTGTCCAAGCCAATTATCGCGACTTGGATTGGTTGGAAGTAAATCACCTTCCGCATTTAAATCTGTCATAACATCTTGAAGAGAAAGAGTTCCTCTAATGGCAATTACAATGGTTCGTCTATCATAGTCAAGAGCCACGAAAAAGGGAGGTTCAGCAATTTCAACATGATATGTGGCATAAATTATTTCAAGATTGTGAGTTTGACAGATCCTTTGGAGGGCAGCATAATTACACCCACAGCAGTTATCACCCATGATGATGGGTTCAACAGGTATTGGTGGAGTTGAAGGTTGAGGAGTTGCTGATGATGTTGATGATTTACGATTATTAAAGGCGGCTGTTGATGGTTTTGATGGTGAGCAACGGTTTAGGCAAGGACAACAGCAAAATGAGTTGAAACAATTGGAGCAAGATGAATATGATGATGAAGATGATGAAAGGCAGGTTGAACATCTTAAATAGGGACAAAGCTGGAAACATCCGATCGCCTTGTTTTCCATAAGATAAATAGGCCAGCCATATACTGCTATGGCATAATGACTATAATGGATTAGCGTTTTAATATCTTGGACAACTGCGTAATGAGTTACATCAAGGAATCGAGTCTCCGGTGTAATGGGTAAACCCGAAAGGAATTGGTATGTTTTATTGGCAGATTCACGCACTACCATTGAACTTTGATTTTTTTGCTGTCGCCTAGTCAATATAAGACCTGCGATAACATCAGAAGGCACCACATCCAAGTCTCGAAAAAATTCTGATAATAATTTGGCGATTTCAGCAAAAGAATTCTGGAAAAGAAAAGAAAATATTAAAACCAATTCGAACCCTAATTGTCACTAAACTTTACCTGACGCCTATCAGATTTACCAAGACAACAAAATAAAAGTTCACAACGACGGTTCCAACTGTCCTGATATTGTCTCATCGCTTTCCTGCATCAATTATAAAAGATGAGACAAAACATTAGTAATTGAAATACAATTTAAAACAATTAATCTGTAAATGTAAACTTTCAGTATTTAAATATCGACTTAAAAACTCTAAAAATCTATTGTTTTGTTTCAACAGTTAGCCTTGTAACTATTTACTTTTGACGGTTCATTGGATTCAAGCCTTCAAGTTTCAAATTGAAATTACTTTCCATTATGACTATCTAATTGTTCATTTCAATTATGAAGGTAAACAAACAGAAGTGTTGAATTTGTATAAAAGATGTGATATTTACAATCAGTAAGCCCTTTCAAAAATCAATAAATGAATGAATTAAGCTTTCAGCAAATCAATTAAAAATCCATTTAAAATGATTGGTTCAAGGCTTATATAAAGAACAAATTATGCTTGAATTGATAGCTCATATAATTAACTATTAAGATAATAATTACATTATTAATCAAATGTACTATTGAAAAAAACGTTACTTAGCCGAGAAAACAAGACTTAATTTCCTAATTATGATGTACAAAAGGCTTAACTTTCTTTTACTCTGCAAGGGAAAGTTTCAAAATGATAATCAAGCATTAATTATTAATTAATGGATAGCACATTGTTTTAATGAATCATGATTAAATCTAATTGATTAATCCCTTGATAGTTATCATAAAAGGGTAATAACAAAAGATTGGTCAACCTTTTGCAATAAAATAATGAATAGATTCTTAACCTTTCTGCAAGATTTTAAAATTTTAATTCAACTTGTTACGAGATTATACTGTTATACCAGTTAACAGTCTATCACAAGGCATTTGCTTAAGGCAATCATAGCACAAGCAATTGATTTTAATAAAAGATGGCAATAAACTGGCAAAAAATATAAAACAATCAAATTAAGATGAAAATTAAAAGTAAATGAAATGAAACAAAAATCAATACCTTCGTAAATCTGATAAAAGGTCAGGAGTATTCCTAAAAATGAAAAAAATGATTGGAATTGTGATAAAAAAAATAAAAATTAAACAAGCAAAAATAAAGGGTTGAAAGGTTAAAAGCAAGGCAGTGAGAGTTTAAAGGAAATTGTGAATTGGTTAATTATTGTAAAATTGGTTTCCATCAAGTCAAGTAAATTGAATTGTCAAGCATTTTTCAAGCCTTTCAAGATAGGGAAAGCAAGCTATAATAGCAATGACAAGATCTAATATTAGTACAAGTTAAAAGAAAATGATTGAGCAAAAAATGTCAACTAATTTACTTGGCAATGAATTGGATTCCAATGGATGTAAAGAAAGATCAGGGTTAAACGAGCAAAGAAAAGTGTCATTCAATTAGCAATCAATGATTAAGAATCTGTCCATCAATTGGATTTGATTTTCAAAAAAAAGAAGAAAGGAAATAATCTAGAGAATAATCATGATTAATCTGTAAAAATTAACAGTGGAAACTGATGATGGACAGACCAACCTGTGACGCCAATTACGATGAGAGTTACCCGATCGCTTGTACCTATATTTACTTTGACCATCTTTCAGGCTATTCTGGTAACGCTGCATTTTAACCCAAGAACGTCCAGCAGTATCAAAGGTACACCAAATGGTAACAAAAACGGACGCAATTATACAAAAATTGCATACAATAATGACCAGAATGGCATCTCTTGGGAAACCAGGAGTACAAGTATCGTAATGTTTACGGATCCAGAAGACACCCATGATTAACCAGAATATTTCAACGGCAAGAATTCCTACAAAATGAAGAAAGGAAAAATTATTATCAAGTTAATCATTAGTTGAATGATAAAGCAACAATCAGATCATCATCTCATCATTTGCATGATTTTGTCCAATTTTAAATTCAATTTACATTGAATTTTGAGACGAAAATTTGACAGTCTTTTGATGAATTAGTCTTTAGCAATTTATTGAGAAAAGAAAATGACGATTAATTTCGGATAAAATGTGAAATTGAAAAATGGAATGTCAAATGAATTATCTAATAGATGAAATTAATCACTTTGATCAAGTTAAAAGTGAATCAATATTAAAGATTGTTTGGAAAAAAGAAGGAAAGTTGAACAATTTAACTAAAGATGTTTTTAGATGTTATTGAAAAGATTTGCAAAAATATAATAAAAATGATGAAACTGATTATTTTAAAATGAATAAAAGTTGACAGAAAAGGTTATGAGATTCAGGTTAAACGAAGAGATGAAAAAGTGTAAAAGTTGAATATTCAGTTGAATGAGTAAAAATTGATTGAAGGAAATCTCAGAAATAGGAAAAGGAAGGAGAAAACGAAAGATGTTGATGAAGATGAGAAAAGATGAATTGAGAAAAGGAAAAAAAGATGAAAAAGATGAATGAGTTAAGGATTTGGTTTTACAAGATTGATCGAGATAACTTTAATGTCAATGAAATTTATAAACACAACATTTATCTCAACCTTTTGTTGCATCCATTTTAATACCAGACAAAATTGAAAGTGAAAGTAATACAATTTCATAATCAAAAATCGATGCAAAAAAATTCATCCCCAGAATCAGCAGGGAAACTGAGACTCTGGTTAAGAATCACACCTAAAGAAAAAGATCAAATTGTTGAATTTTCCAGCTTCCTTTTTTTGATATATTATATTAAATTGCTATTACAAATGGATATGAGCTTAAATTGAGTTAATTAAGGTAGAAGAAAGGTTAAACTGTTAAATGTCGATATAAGAAACAATTAAGTTGTTAGTTAATGGATGAGATCACAATTTAATTTGATCAAAGATATTTCACTATTACTATTGAATGCTTACATTTTCTGGTATTCAAGTCAAGTTTCATTTTCATCATAATCATTTCACTTTAGTTAACAGTCAATCTTGTCTTCAGAGTTGAACATTTCATAGACAAGATTGAAAGCTATTTAACTTTTAACATTTTTCTTCATTCCATGATAAACTCATGATACCCTAAAGAATTGGTAACAATAGTAAAAATTGATTGTTGGATGAAATAAGAACAGTTGAATGAAGGATAAAAAAGGTTTGAAAAACCATCCATGAATAAAAGAATCGCCCAGAAAACAAATTTCTGGAAGTAAATCAAAAAGTGAAAACACTCGCAATTTGTTTGGACAAAGTCAACTGAGTCAGTTGTTAACAATCAATTTGTATTCACATATTGTAAGTAATCAATTTACTAGATTTGTATGTAAATGGAAGAGGAAGAAACCAAGGAAATAATTAATACATCAAAAGTTAATAAGGAAATTGTTGACTTGCTTTTTGCTTGGCAAAGCGATTCAATTGATAAACATGAAAAGCATACAATAACTCAATCTAATAATCTATTAATAATCATTATTTGTTCGTATTTCATGAAAATCTCCACAAGCAGATCAGTTCATGAATCAATAATGACTATTTTTCAACCAATTTGCCACCAACAATATGGATAAGAATGTATTTCAATGGAAATTTTTCTTCCAAATTATCATTTATTTTCATTTCTGTGAATTAATTTTTAAAACCTCTTTTCCCTCAATTTTACATTTTTCATTACTTTCAAATCAATTAAATTCACCTTAATCAGCTTTTAGTAACTATTTCACATGAAAATATATTATTCACTATTTGACTGTTTTTCAGGTTTCAGCTTTTCAACTTTTCCAGAATCAAGTAGCATTAATTAATCATGTTCAACTGGAGCTTATTCAATCACATCTGTAGAGATGTAATTAACAAGTTATTGAGTAAATTTTCACATCAATAGGTTAACCAATTGAACCATGTTGACGATCAAATGAAATCAACATTTTCATTGATACAAACCTATTTACATAATTATTATCAAAAGAGGGTTAAGAGTTTAAATGAATGATAAGATGAATTTAGGTTTAATTTGAACCTTAATGTGAACCAATTTAATGGTTAGTAATTTCAAAGTTAATCTAGCTATTTAGATGAAAGTAAGCAATTATGGTTGAAATTGAAATGAATGTGTAATCAGTTGGATTGAGACAATCTCAACAAAGTAATCAAGAGCTTCAATTCAAATGTTAATCAATTGAGCAAACTGAATCAGTTAACGAACTCAGTTCATGATTAAGCGTAAAGATAATTGTCGCTATAATAATCATTGATAATAATGTAAATGTTGTTTTTGTGTGTTTGGTTAGTCAAAGTCAAAATTATCATTATTTCATGATTCATGACAAATCACAACTTGAAACTCAAGCTGAAAATAGTGCAATGTTTCAAAGACTTTCCATGAGACAAATGAGACTTGCTAATAGGTTTGCACAATGAAATGATCAAATGATTTATGATTCCAAATGTTAATATTAGTAAATTTATTTGGTAACCAATCAATTTGATTATGACAAGTTGCAAAATAATGGCAATTCAATTGAACTTCGATAGGATGGAAACAGGGGAAACAACAATATTCAGAGTTGAACAAGTAAAATTTCAAAATTGAACAAGAAATGCAATGTAAACGTCAATAATGGAACAGTTTTGTTTGTTCACTTTTTCCCCCTGAATATGAATAAAATGCTTATTATTATCAATTTTTCTTCTTAAGGTTTTAGTGAAGAACGAAAAAAGATGAAGAAAAAACTGAATCAACAAAACAACAACAATTCAAGTTGAATTGTTCTCAGAATTTTTGCTTACATCAGAATGCAGAAGAAATAATATGAGTTAAGTTAAGAGATTTGCTCAAGTGTAACTATACAATAGTGCAAATAATATTTAGTAAAGCAAAAAGCATTGACTTTTGACCTTTTCTCGGGAAACTCAAATTTCCGGGTTCATTTTGGACAGTTGAAACCCAAACAAACTGTTATCAAGGAAAAACAAAAGGAAATTTTGGATATAATTGTTCAACATGTTGAGTAAATTTTCAGGTGACTTTGTAAGCAATTTGTGAAAGGAAATCAGTTTGCTAAATTATTGACAAAAGTGAAACTGTAAATATAACTGGAATCTGAAAGATTCAATGTTCTTCTCCAGATCTTTTGTAATCAGTAATAATAATTGCAATTTTTGTTCATTATCGGTGGAAGGATTGAATGGAAACTAAGATTGTTTTTACAGTTGATAGGAAGTGTTTAGATTGCATGAACATTTTCATGGTAGACTGAATTGTCTGAGAGATTTTGCTTCTCGTCTTTTTGTCTATCATGGAGAAAAGAGTTCTTTTTTCATTAGAATTCTGGTCGACCTTTGCACAAATCAGTCAAGAAGAAGAAGAGGAAGAAGATGAACAGAAATACTGAATGTAAGTTTACCAAAACAATGTAATTTACTTTTTTTCGGTTGCTAATGAGTTGTTGCTTTTTTTGGTTTCAAATTTACAAGCTACAGGTTTAATATTGAACTTATTAAATCGTGATTCAGCAATGATTTGGTTTGTTGAATAATTGAAAGAATGCAAATGAAAAGTAAAATGAATGTAAAATAATTAAGGAATTGGGTGAAAATAGTTGATGCCAATAGTTTAGATAACCTTGGTGAAGTTAAAATGAAAAAGATGAGAAACTGAATAGCGACGTAATTTCAATGTGATTTACTTGTGTTATCTCAATTGGATGAGTTGAAAGGGTTTGAGTTGTTGAAACAACAGTAAAGTAAAATGATGCAAATAGATTTTAATCGTTTCATTTTGAGAAACAATTAGAATGACAAGATTAAAATGAGAAGATAAAAATGATCGAAATGATGATAATCAATGAGAATTTACTTGAATGGCTTTTTGAGTAAAGAGTAATGTATCTAAACAGTAATGTGTTTGCCTCTATCTTCAAATGGTTCAATAATTTGCGCGATTTCAAATTATTAGCTAATTGGTTAGCATATATTATGATGAGTTGATATTGAGTTTGAACTAAGGTTAGCAGAAAATGTGAAAATGGTAAGGAAAGTAAAACTTCAAGAGTTGATCTCATCAGACAAGGTAACATTCAACTCTGAAAAAGGTGTATACTGGTTCATTAGCACTTCACTTGGTTTTCACCTTAATCTTTTTGACATGGTTCCTTTGCCACCCTTTCTCAGTGATAAGTCTAGCTGAAAAGGTTGAAGAGCGGCTTAATTTAGAATGTAATTTAAAACTTGGAAAATAATCACAGAGGATTAAATGGCTTGTAAAGTTTTTTTATCCTGGTGTAAACTGAATAATGGAGACTATCATAGTTTGTAAGCAGTAGCAACAGCATCAAAATTGATGCACCTTTTGGGTTGTTATGACAGAAGATGAAAATAGCATGATAGGAGCAACAAAAAAACCGGTAACTGAGATTAAACACATCATGAGTCTATGAGCTTTAAATAATACCAGAATCAAGGATGGTAAATGGTAAAAAAGTAGAAAAAAAATAAATAATAAACAGATGAGTGAACAGAATAATGTGAAAGTAAAAAGTCAAAAGTCATACCCAGTCTTACATAAAGTAGATACTGCATGGAAGATCTTGGTTCGGTTTCCAAAATGGTTCCTCTTAGACTGACCCAGGCTATGAATAGTTCCACTATTAGACAGCCAATTAGGATAATGGCATAACCAACAATGTGCTCGTGGAGATCGATCATACACTGTAATCGCCATTCTTTCTTCTCGCCAGACACCAAAATCAATGAGAGAACGATTAGCCTGATTGAAATGGAAAGAGTGAAACAAAAAGAGATAGAAATGGATTAATTATACAGTTAATGGTTTCAATTTGCATATCTATTCAATTGTTTGTTTACGGACAATTGATTAGACAAATGTACGAGAAATATTTACCAAACAGTGTGTACAATGAAGAGTACTGTAGCAGGTACAATAAGATCATCAGAGCCAATACTCCAACGTCTTTTGAACACAATAATACCTGGCATTTATAAAATGGTGACTGTGATCGTGGTTAATAGCATACACCGGCATCACATATGAAAAATATCGCTATTAATATTTACATATTAGATATATATTATTTTGTTTTACAAACATTTCAAACATGAAGGAACTCAATTTTGTTGTAACAAATTTGGCTTTTACTTTTGTATTATATAACATGTACTTTGGGAGATTTCATTGATTTGTATTATTTAGAGGAAACAAAACCAGAAAAATGATCGATCTGGTAACCAAAAAAGATTCTCAGATGAATTAGTAACCATATGAAAGCAGAGAAGTAGGAAGAAAATGCATGATGAAGATGTATAAGATAGATTAAATTGAGTTGAAGATAAATTAAGATGATCACAAAATTGAATGGAGCAGTTTGAAGAAACCATAAGAAACTCTCATGGTTTGAAAATCATTCTGTTAACTTGTATGCCAAGAGAAATAGGTAAGCCTTTTGAATAAACTCTTTTCAACTGTAATCGAATTGTTTAAATGGTTAACTAATGAGGTAGCACAGTAAATTGACCAATCAAAGTTTTAATTTTAATCATCACTTGAGTTGACAACTGAGGAAAATGTTGATAAAATGACAAGAGCAAAATTGAAGGTCTATTGCTGGTCACTGTTGGTATTTCACGGTTGTTGTTGATGATTAGAGCCAGTTAAAGGTGTTTATAATTACAATCACTGATTACTCAAGATTTTTCCATTTCCGTTCTTTTAACAATCATCATTTTACAAAATCACATTACGAAAAAATTGAACCATTGAAAAGTATTACGTGAATGTAAAAAGGTAGAGATCAAAAGATACACCAAATAACATAGGACAGTAGACACATGATGAAACCAGATCGCTACATTAACTGTTATAGTTGTTTATCAAATGATTATGTTGATGAGCACGGTAATGTTGATGATGATGATAATTATGATGGTTGAAATAGAAATGATGATTTTGTTATTTTAGGAAAATGACATTGGTGAATTGAATGAAAGCTGTTTCTTGCTGTGTTGATCATTTAACCCAATACAAAGTTTAATTGGGAGAAGAAGAGAATGACAGCAAAAAATAATAATTAACTGTAAAACACTTGGATAATGATGATGATTAGAAATGTTGACTAGAAAAAGGGAGAACATTTGAGTATCACAATATGCCTTCTGTGTTGTGTGTTTGATTGTCTGTTGGTTGAAGTGTTACTCATTCTCAGGATCTTGCTCACCTTTTTTCTCTCTCTCTTTCTTTCTATCTTCCTTTTTCTCACTCGTTTTCTCTTCTTGTGATAAACAGTAAAGATGAGGATGATGATGATGACGATGTCGAGTCAAGAAGAAAAGGAAAAGGAGGACAACACGGAGAGGAAAAGATGATGAGGATATCCATAGAATTGAACAAAAAAAGTCTAAAAACATGGATTGGTCATGTTCAGAGCCATTTGCCTGATTTGTTTTGTTGCTGCGCAAAGGTTTGCATTAGCAGACGATTTTGGTTAATATGTAAGTTAAATGGTTTCATTTTCACTAATCCAATCACAGTTACATTGGATAATGGGAATTAATCACAACTATTGGTTACTACTTGTTAAACATCATTAACTGATCTTTAATCACCATCCTTCAGGGCTGTAATCAAAGTTACTAAACAAACACCAATTGTTTGTAAAGCCCAAAGACTTTTCTCAATACAAATTTTATGAATCTTCTTCTTAATTAAACCCATATGATTTAGTAAGTGAATAGATTTGATCTTTATTATATTAAAGTATTAGTATCCTTTCTTTGGGTATCATTTTTGTTAAAAGAAGCAAATTCACCGCAAAATGGACGTTAACAGTTATGTTTGCTTTTTGGTTACTTCTTTCTTAACTGTAAATCCATCTTCTTTTGTTATTTATCATCGGTCATCGGATAAAATGATTGATCGTTTTTTAAACTAATTTGCTTAACAATCACTATTTTCATCTGAAACTAATCGCTAGCATTAACTAACCATGAAAGCATTAAATGTTTTATGGGTTGCATTGTTTTAAATGGTTCAACCTTGAAGAATCTTTAATTCGAAGGTTTACGATTGAATATAATTGTTATTTATTGTTAGCAAACAGCTCAAAAAAGCTTCACTTTAATATTGAACTGTTGGTTTATTATTGAAACTGCTTTTGTTGTTGAATTGTGCATGATTTTCATAATAGCGATTATTATGCATCAAATAGACAGAAATGGATTTAACAGTTCAGTTTCGAATAAAATTTCAATTTGTTTCCTATTCAACTCTTCTTTCTTTCCTTGATTGTCGTTAATTTAAAATTAAAAGCAAGTTAGTTTGAATATTGAATTTCCAAGACTTAAAAACTCATCATTTTGTTACAATCAAATCAAATTGATTAAACTTTGCTTTTAAAACGCCATCTGTTATCCCAGAAATGACATAAAGGGCAAAATAAAATGAAAGATGAAAAGGGGGCGACATCTGGACTCTGGTATAATAAACTTTATGGTGACTTTTGACTAACAAGCTATTTTGTAAGCTTTTTAGCTTTTCATGTAGATTCGTAAATCTATTTAATTATATATCAGTGACCAGAAATTTGTAGTATTTTGAATGGTGATTAAATGGCAACTTAAGTTGACTTGTTGAAGGTATAAGTTTTATAGTTAGCATATGGCCAATCAGTCAATGCAAAAATTTGGATTTTTTAGTTCGGAATCTGTCAAATGTCACCAAAGTTATTCAAACTGGATCATCTGAGTGATTCCAATTCTGACTGAGTTAATACAGTCATGCTCATAGAGTTTCACAGCAATTTCAATGCTCAAAATGAAGAAAAACAAGAAGCCAGAGAAATTTTTTGTCTTGTTAATTTGTTTCATTAACAGGTCTGTTTGATATATTACAGAATATTTTGAATCAAAAATAAAGTTCAAATATAAAGATTAAAATGAGCGAAACAGCTCACGCTTATTTCACAGCTAAATTATGTTTAGTTGTTTTTAATCTTGGACGGATTATCCAAAGAACTCTTATCTTTGGTTTCTATGTTTACGATGAAGGACAAAAAGAAATGGAACCATATGCAATCAATGGTACTGTGATCACTCGATTATATACAAAACTGCCGATGTACATTGTCGTTTTCACTCTAATGTTGTTTATTGGCCTCCATATGTTAGGTGTTATTGGTGCAATCATGGAGAATCGTCGATGCCTTTATACTTATGCAACTATATTTTTGTTCGTGAATTTCGTATCTTTATTTTCTCCGACATTCAATCCGCCAATTTTCATCATTTACCTAGTAATGATAATCTTAGCAATTGGCTATGGATTCATGCTTAAACAAAAAGAGGACCAACAACGGTTATACTTACACCGGGTTCAAGCTTAAGTTTACAAAGCAAAACATAATTTGATACTGCAGGCTGGATTCGTTCTGGTATCTTTGAACGACCATGGTTGCGTTATTGATAATTTCAAACCATAAAAATGTGAAATCTTAACATTGAAACCTTGATAAATTGATTTGGGAATCATGAGTCCCGAATGTACGTTTATTTAATTTAAATATTTATGACATTATCGTATAAAAAACAGATTTGCAAAATTGGTCCAACGACAAATATTCTTACCATGATCATGATAAGAACTTTTTTAAATTACATTTTAGAGTTTGATTTGATACTGTCTTACTGGGATGTAACTGTCTTGCTATTGAGCTATTGAGCAAATTCAATTGATATACACGAATAATTTCACATTAAAGCCGATTTGAAGGCTTCAATTTTTCTGTATCTACACATTGAATTATTAATATATTATTAATATTTATATTAATAACATAAAAATGAAGCACGATAAATATTTAATAAAAAATAATATTCATTTTAAACTTGTCTAAATCGGCTAAAAATGAACTAAGAAGCTGATGTCCTTAATATGTTTTTCAACGTCTAAGTTGGAAATACGAATTTTTGAAAAATTTCAATTCTTGATAAAGATCCGTCTTTTCAACTCTGTTCCAATCTTCGGTATCAATCTTCATAAACTCCCGCTTACTTCCCCAAAAAGAGTCAACTGAACAAAAATTTTCGAAACATGAAACACAGCGCTCGCTCAGGCTACACCGGCTTCCGGCTGATCGTCACTGGTAAACAATAAAATGGTCACTTTTTTGTTTGGCTACAAAAAATGGGTAAAATTTACAGCTCTTTTAAGGAACTAGGCTAATGATTAAGTTGTTGTTACAAGTCTAATTAGTCTCGGTGGAGTTGATCTTTGAAAAATAATGACAGTAAATTTAACACAATTTGGTTAATAATAATACGTGATCCTAGTTCATCAAACCAAATCATTTAGTATTAAAATAACTCTGCTGCTATTTCTGCACCTCTCTAAGCCTATTTGAATCATGTCATCACCTTTTGTTGATCGCTTCATTGTTGATGGATAAGCGCCTTTTTAACACTACATGTCACAATTGATGATTTTTTTTATTTTTTCTTATGTTTTACAGTTTCCATAGAATTAACTACCATCTTCCTCATCTTTAAATTTTAACCATCATTATCCCCATAAACAAGTGTAACAATGGAAGGATGATTATCACTCATCCTAACTTTTGGCCTTATTTCCACCAAAATGATTCTGTTCATCACTTCATCCGTCAATGCCCTTTGATAATCTAAAAATTGTGAAAAAAAGTCTTACGGCTCTTTAACACCTTGTATTACCAAATTAGAGCCCAATTCATCCATTTTCTTGATTTATTTACTCCTTATAGTTGAAGACCTTCATCTCAATCTTCACCTTTATCACAATTAAACTTCATTTATTTATGAATAACTCTGAATTTGCGATTATCAGGCCAAACTAACAAAATGTTTGAGGCCTTTTACCAGTGTTAACTTTACAGATTTAATATATTTTTGGTTGATAGTGGACAGTAATTAAAGTTATAATATGACCAATTTACCATTGATTCGGATTAATATATATTCTCTTCTTTTTCTATTGATACAAATTGGTATGAACTTTATTAATTCTGTTGTCTTCACCCTAAAAGCAAAAACAGTGTAACTTTCAGAATATTAATGTTCCTAATTCAACTGTTTAATTTTCCAGAACCTCACTTGTGTTTCATTGGTTTTGCTGGACCAGCATGTACAGTTACCTCACTAATTCCTGGTACACCAAGTGCTACAACATCATCTATGATGGGAACTTGTTATTCATCAATTTCTTGTCGAACTCTCGGTGGTGTTGCTATCGGAAAATGTGGTGTCTCTAATGTTTGCTGTGTTTGTGAGTCTAATACGATGAACCTTTAAAAATGATATCAACACTGGTAGCTCTTAATTTTAATATTTTCATATTCAATTTGATTCTTTTAATTACAGTTCCACGAACTTGTGATGCGGTTTCTGCCATGAACAGTACCTATTTCACTAACCCAGCATATCCATCGCCTTATAATGGAACTACATCGTGTACTTTAACCGTAAATAGAGCAGCATCCCTTTTCAAGATTTGTCAACTACGTTTGGATTTTGTTGATTTTGAGATCAATCGTCCTGTGATGGGAAATTGTGATGTGGATAGATTCGTGGTTTCAGGACAGAATTCAAACTCATTTGTACCTCCAATATGTGGACGTAACTCTGGAAATCACAGTGAGTATCAAAATTTCAAATACAAGCATTATTCCGGCATCAATAGTATTGTAGCTCGATGTCTTTTTGTCCTTTCTTTTAACAAACTGAACTATTTAGACTCGACTGATTAAGTTGATTTTCATCAAAAATCATCAATAATCATCGAGTTTTTAGCTCTGATGGGATGAGTGATCACTCTGTATTCGTTATTCACTAAAATTATAAATCAATATTCAATTATATTTCTTTCAATTTATCGTATTCAGTGTACATGGATGTTGATGGTGCTCAAGGTCCATTCATTTTCAGAGTAATCACCAATGGTCCTGGTTATAGAAGATGGAACATTCAAATTACTCAAATCGAATGTACAAATCCTTCCAAAGCTCCATCCAATTGCTTGCAATATTATACAGGACCATCCGGCGCCTTCTCTAGTTTCAACTATGAAACCTCACAGTTTCAAGATTTTTCAAGTACAAACCCAACTTCAGGACTATCACAAGGAGTTCTTGATGCAACATATCTAAATGGGCTGGATTATGCCATCTGTTTCAGGAAAGAGAATGGTTTTTGTACTCAATCGTACAGTGTCAATAGTACATTTACACCCTTTGAGATCGTTAATATTGGTCCAAGTAAGTTTGTCAGTTTGTTTAAGAATTTTTATAGTTTATGATCATTAAATTATGGTTGCGGCAAATCTCAATGAATTCAATTCAATTCACTGATCCATTCTATTGAAGAATCGTTAAAATATAAAATTTTAATATAATTTTTTTTTGCTTTTTTAGACAATTCACCAACGTTTGATCAATCTGTTGCTGGAGCTGGATTGATACGTTGTGCATATGATTACATTCAATTAAATGGAGTAAGATTTTGTGGAAGTCGACTCAATCTTTTGGGAATCAATCAAAATGCAAATCAAGATGCCCCTGTCGTTGGTGAGTTACATTGAATCTTTTCCTCCCCACATTTAGCATAAATGATCTAGTGATCTGTCGTAAGTCGTAATTAAGTTAACGAAACTGGTTTAAATTAGAAAAATTTTTTACAATTGTTAAATATCCTAGTTTCAACTTTTATCTCAATAACTCTGGATTTATACAGTTTCTGAATCACTTATTTTCCAATATTTTCAAATTTCCAATTATTTTCCTTCAAGTACTAATGAAACCTATTTTCATACTTACCAGATACCGGTACAGGACCATTTATTGCTCGTTTTGTCAGTGACTCACGGAACGTTGGTAGAGGTTTCAGGCTGTCGTTTCAACAAAATCCATGTGGTCCAATGAGCATTCAAAGAGGAGGTTAATCTGATATCTTACCATTGATTTCATCAAATCACAAATACATTCAAACATGTTCTTGTTAAGAAGCTCAATATTTTTCACAGTATTTCACACGCCATTTTGATTTGTTTCAAAATACATACTTGTTATCATCTTTTTCAAATTAAATTAATCGCAAAATAGATCACATCAACGGTTATATTATACTTACACCGGGTTTAAGTTTGCTCTCAAAAGAAAAATAGAAAAGCTCTTTTTTACTGAAGGCTGGATTCATTTTGGTATCTTTGAACTACCATGATTGGGTTATTGATAATTTCAAACCATAAAAATCTTTACATTGAAACCTTGATAAATTGATCTGGGATTAATGAGTCCCGAATGTGCGTTTGTTTAATTCAAATATTTATGACATTATCGTATTTCCAAAATCATTCCAGTGACGAATATGCACGGTATGATCTGATCTGATAGCACAAAAAAACGAAGCACGGTAAATATTTATTATTAATGATGTAATATCTGTTTTTTCTGACATTGTTTTATTCAATCAATTAAAAGACTTCTGTTTACATAGTGATGAGGTTTCACATTACTGACAATATCTTGAAAAAGGATAAACTCCATAGTAATGTTTTCATAAAAGCAAAAATCTCAGATCAGAAAGGAAGAAAAATTTGATTAGAAATATCAAAGACATTTTATCGTAGATAACATTTAAATGCGAAAACACAGATTTGATGTTTAGAGAGTTAAACCTAGTTACAGTAAAAAGTAGTCTATTCACTGAAATATCTCACGTCAATTGAAATACTGCTTATGTTAATGAACTAGGTCCACTAGTTTTTTTTCTCAAACAAAACTTCTCAGTTCATTAGTTGGTTGGGTGATTCAGAATGGCAATTCTTAACAGCCAGTTTCTGCCAAAATGATGATATAATCATGGTGATGTAAATAATTGCAGGAATGCGTTGAACACAGATTTATAGTTACAATTGATTCTATCAGATGAAATGTCGATTGTTGTGGTATTACACTATTAGTAGACTTCTGTTGGTCTTGAAATAAGACACTCTGACATGATATAGTTTTTACTTTCTGGTAATTTGTCTGTAATAAATTAGAGGTAAACACAGCAAGATGATGAAGATTCAAATCTATCACTTATTGTAATAATAAACGTATAAAAAGGAAGATGATTTAAGATGATTTTTCTTGAGCTTGTTGTTGTTTCAATTGAAGTAAAATCGATCTCATTCTTGACGTATCTTTTGAGTTACGAGATGCTTTGGGATTGAAATCACACATCCGAGCAATTTTTTCCCATTCTTGTCCAGGTGATTCAGCATCTCTTTCAGCAATCCACTCTTTTTCAGCATTCCTATTATCATTCAAGGAGAATAAAGAAGCAATAAATTAACCATATGACAAGTGGTGTTTAATAAAATTGATAAAAGACAATTGATTAATGGGTTTAAGTTAATATGGTAAAGGATACCTACTTGCAAGCCTCCCTTAAGTAGGCAGCATAAGATGAAAGAAATCGATGACAGACAGAGAGATTAGAATGTTAGTTAGGTTAAACCAAATGATTACCCAAAACCGGGGAAATTATAAATATTTAGTAAATGAGTTGACCAGACTTACCTATTGATTACTTTTGATTTATTTAATTGCTCTTCATAACGAGAGTACCATTCCTCTAATTCCTTCTTTGCTTGTTCAGCGAGTTCCTTTTTTTTCTTGATCTCCTCTTCATCTTTTTGTTTCAGCATTTTTTGCTGTTCCTCTCTCCATTTTTTGATCTTTTCTGGTTCTTTAATAGGTTCCTTATCACCGTTAACCTGATTGCTGAGCCCGTTACTGGTGGAATTATTAGCTGGAATAGAGTTTGAGATATCGGCAGGCAAAGCAGTAGAACCATCTGGATCTTCTCCATTCTCTTGATTAACATGATTCATTTCATTTTTGAATTCAATATCATTGCCGATTTCAGCTAAAACATTTTGTTCACGAGCAATAAAATCAGCTGCTGGATCAACTTCTTCAATTTTTTCAAATGAATTCTCTAAATCAGCCATGATTGTGAAAAAGATCCTAAACCAAAACGGAAAGACACAGGAACTCACCAAAGTATAAGTAAAGAGTGAACTTTAAAGACTGGATTTATAAATCAGAGTGATAATGATGTGTTTGGGCTCAAATGATGAAAATATCGATAAAAACAGTTTTATTTAAAATAAATAAAGTCCAAACGTAGAACAATTAAAAATTTGAATTGAATTAAAACAAAAAAGATGTCTTCTTAGACAGTCATTCAGTAAAACATTTTATTGAATCTCTCAATACATCAATACAAAATTACAAAAAAATGCCTTCTATAACCTCCACTAGAGGGAAGCACCAAACTAGAGAGTTTAAAATTGCAATGGTTTTTTAATGGTGGCGCCTTGAAAAAGTTTTTTGAAAATCCGTAGATAATTTCTTGAATTAAATTTGAAGGTGAACTTCTTGATTTAGTTAGTAAAAACTGATTTATAAGCCTTAAATTCAATTTTTTTCATGAAATATGATGTAAATGATGGATAAAAGTGCTTCAACCAATAATCTTTTATAAATTTGCATGAAAATATTTCGCCCAAATAATTTTCATGAAATCTTAATTCAATAAATCACTCGAACAATAATGATTATTTAAGTGATTATCTAGATTGAAAACGCCAAATTACAGTTTTACATTTTCACAAGTTACTCAAGAAATAGCCGCATCTTACAATTCCAAATCAATTTAAGTCATTTTTTCTTGAAACTCGACTTGAAAGGTTGATAGATCGTCCATCTTGAAATTGTTCAACATTTCTGGTCTAACAGCTCAATTCCATTGTTTAACAGGTATAACATTTGGTACTTGATAAAATATATTTGACTTGACAGAGAAAATAGAAAATAAAATTTTTCTATTTGGTGATTTCTAAGCTTAAAACATGATATATTCAATGATCAGCTTGATAAGTCCTATCTCGAATCCATTATTGATGATTTAATCCACTGAGAAAAACTATAATGCTGTAGTCGATTATTTAATCAAAATCCAAAGGGAGAAAGAAAGTGACTGATCTTTTCAATAGTATCTGCTCTTAAGCGGCTGATCACAGAGTAAACCTTGTTTGATGATTAAGTCCTAGACCATTCTTCTATTGTAATCAAATTACAATGCACACAGAATATAAAGACAGTGAGTAACGGTTCAAAGGGAAATCGGATCTTTAAATATGCTTCCGCTGTTACTGACGAGTGAATTTCTCTGCCAATTATTGTCTCTCTGTCTGGCTTTTAAGTTTATCTTTTTCCTACTTTCATCTCCAAAAGTATATCCAAATGGGGTAAAACAAACCAAATTTGCATCAAATGCAAGATTGGACGATAAGTGTACTCTACTGGCTTTTCCTCCTCTCTTTATCCAGCCTCTCCTTTTTACCGGTCAACAATCCTCATTTGACCAACAGTTGCCCTTTGGGAGGGAGTGTAAATATTACTGAAATATTTGAATGAGTAATCGAATGGAAACACCAAGGGAAAATATCTTCAAACCAAACCACTTTGTAGAAATGATACCATGATTTTGGAACCAATTCTTATTGAATTAAACTTTTAAAGGTCTCAAAACACCAAGTAAAATATGCCATTCTTCAAAAGGATACTGATTGTTAAGTAAATCCAGTAATTCATTAATTATTAAATGTTCATCAGCAGTCATGAATTAATTCACACAGATGAATAGTAGTTACGTGCATTTAGAATTGTAAGGCTGATAGAAAAAAAACGTTACAAATCATATCCAATGAATCAGCTTTTTATTTTTTAAAACAATGGGTTGAAAAATAACCGACAGATGGTAGGATAAGTTATATAATCATTAATTTGCTCTCTTAATAGTGTTCCTAATTTGATTCAATCGATTGGAATCAACTAATTTCTTTGATTCAAGTAAATTTATTACTTAGGTATTTAGTAATTTCATCAATCTTCCAACTTTTTTTTGTGCTAACAGAAAATTGAAGCGAGTGAAGCTATGCAGACAATAAATATTAATACAAAAATCAATGAACAAAATACAACCAAAAAATCAAAAATTACCAATCAATTCACTTTTTTGCGTTCTGAGATTATACCCTTTCAAATCTACCTGAGATGATGATATATTCTGTATACTAAATCTGAGTATATTAACTCATAAGGAACTTGGAAGTTGCTTACTACCCTGAAAATTTTCACATGAATTAATCAAACCTGAGTTGCTGACTTAAGACCCGGAATTTAAGTTAAAAAACTGAATACGGAGAAACTTAACCGGGAATCAAGCAGGAGCAATTAGGAAAAAATAAGGCCATAAACCAAGAGAAAAGCAATTTGGTGTAATTGGATCTAATCAATAATATCAAATTGAATTTAATTCTTTAAATGTTTAAAATCCGTTGCTCATTTAGAAACAACTCTATTAACATCTAAATTCACTTTTTTGAGTCTCAACTCTAAATGTAAGCATTTTCAGTTTCCAAAGCAATTTTTAATGTTTGAATTGCTCTTTATACCGACTATCTTCCGTTGGGATTTTGCTATTCTCAAACCTGTAATAAGGTTAAAGAAAAACAAATGAACAATTAAAATTGAACTTGAACTTGATTATAATAGTGCTGATTTCCAATTTATAAAATATCTTTAATGGTAATCCCTTCTCAAATCAAAGTGTCTTTGTTAATTTAAAGGGGAGTAACAACTACCAAGAATTTAACATTGAAATGTGTAAAGACGAGATAAAAATGAATTCAATTTTAATCAAATGCACTAATTACTAATTAGTTACTCAGTTAACTGATTAAAAAAGGATGAGAAATGATTAACAATTAGTTTGTTATCCTTAAACTGAATCAAAGTTAATTATAAGATAATGTTTCAAGTCAACTTCACGTTCATCACTGAAAAGCTCAATTCCGGGTTAGATTAAAACACATCAAGACGATCAAGATTTAAAGCAGATTAACCATTCAAATTATCGCAAATTAAGACAATCAACTAATCGATACAAACAAAATGAACAAAATTCAAAACTAAATGCAGCTTAACTTTAAAACTCGAGTTACCCAAAAATAACCAGAAAACCAGATTTTTAAAAAACAAAATCTTAATCGAAGCAAACCAATACATGAGTGAAGTAAATTGCTCAAAGACTAAATCTAAATTTGTTCAAAAACAAATGAAATTAAAATATCGAATTGTCAATTGAAAGATTAGACTTAAAAGCTAAAAACTAATTACAAAAGCTAATTGTGATTGATTTAAATATTTGACTGAAATTTGGTTTTTTTTCTCATTAGATTTACGATCAACTTGACAGACTTGAAATATATTTCCCAATAAATAACGCTCTACAATGAATTATGAATTTTAGTTTTGACTAAATTTGTTAATCTAATCTTTTATTGACAATTTAAATTATAAATCATCTATTTTAATAGTGAATGCATCAATGAATGTTAATAGTCCATGAAAGCGACAATTTAACGGCTTCTCTTTTGGTTCATCATTTACAATTTAAGTTGATTTAATTTGACAAAAAGAGAAACAAAACAATATAAAAGACGCTCATTTTTGTGTGTCTTTTTAATTGTTGTCTCATTCAGTTGTGATTCAGTTCTGACCGAGTTCGTGAGTTTTATCGATAAAATATCATTTAAAGGTATTAATACCTAATCAAGGTAAAACAATCACGTTAGTTAATCTTAATGGTTAAATAATAATTGTGAAAAGAAACAAACTCTCTAAATTAATCTTCACTTTTCCCCTTCAATTGCACAAAACTTTAAAGTTAATTGTAATCATAATCCAAATTGATTAAACCCTTCAAAGTTCAAGTCAAGTTCAAGTGTAAATCAAAAATACAATCCAAAAATTGCATTCAAGACTTAAATAAATGAATTATGATTAATATTGCGGAATAACATTGAAAGTGAATTTCCAGAATAAATTATCTAATCTAAATTACACTCAATTGGATTAATTGTTTTATTAGAGAAAGTTGCTCTTTAATCAACTAAAGGTTAAGCAGTTAACATTTAATTAACAGTTGCTTCAATTTTGGATTAATCTCTGGTTTTTGTGTTAAGAAAAAGTCTTTGGGTTTTATAAGGGAAAGGGTACATTCTGGTTGGAATTGGGTTAAATGTTGGTTTTATCATTTTAAGCCATCTTGATATTGTCTTGATATCAACTGATCTTTGGAGTTAATAAGACTGGCATTGAAATTAATCGTGAATCAAAAGTTGATTATTATGAATGATTGAGATCTTTTTAAATTCAAAAATACATTTTGTTACTTTGGTTTGCATCTCAATCTAAGTTTTAAGCTGAAAGTTATTGATTTCATGATCGGAATCAGTCATAAATGGTTTAATTTGTGGTTTATGATGATTTTCAGAGTTTATTTAGATCAGTTAAACTCAATCTTGTTCAATTCACTAGGTTAGGATGTTAATAACCTGATTAATGTTATCATTTCTGCATCCTTTGAGTCTAACCTTCATCGTCTTCAGATCTAGCCGGAAATCCGGATCATTTATGCTTCCATGTTAATCAACTCTTAATCTGTTATAATTCGCCTTTCAACAACTCACCTTAAAATAATCAAACTTAACAATTTAAAATTAATTCTAACCTTTAATAAATGTAAGCAGTTTAAACATCGACATTAATCCAGACAATTGATTGAAAAGCTGATCCACTTTCAAGATCTTTTGTTTCATTGAGAGTCGATTCATAGGTATTTTGTTTTGATCAACCTTTTCCGAGGTTCGAATGAATTTTTAAGGCTTACATATGCTCTTGAAATCTGAATGAGTTTTTCTGTTCTCATCAATTTACAGGGTTCCATGTTCAACTACCTAGGGTGACTGGGATGTTATGAGCTTTCAGTGATTGGAAGTCATTCTTGACTCTTGATTAGTCAAATTGAAGTAAACATTTCAAGATGTTTTTTGATACTATCAAGAGATGACGATGAAAATGAATGAGTAAATTTAATCTTCAGGAAAATAGTCGATCAACAAGCAACATTGATTATCCAACAAAATATTGCTTTTCTCATTCAATCATTTGATTCATGAGAAGAAGAGCAAAAACAAAGCAAAAGTGAACGGGGAAAAAACTCAATTGCAATTGAATAAAGTTGTTGTAATTGAAGAGAGTATATGAATTAACATCATCTTGAGCAATAAGAAGATGGTAATTATCATTATTATCATGATTTAATCAAATAATGATGTCATTTTAAATAAATGAAATAAAAAAGCTTGTAACTGTCAAAAAACACGTAAATATTTTCAAGTTTAAAATAAAATCTTAAAAAATTTCAGTAATTCAAAAGCACAATTAACCTGCTAAAACTGTACAAAAATTACTATAAATCGAGTAAAATTTTGAATTTAATTTTCAAGGAACCTTCATATTCCAATAGATTTTTAGACCTAATTTTGATGCTAATTGAATTTTACAATGGACGAGCTAATTTGCTTCTTAACACGCTTATAACGGTAACGGTAGCTCCGATAACGGATTGATTCATTGTAAAGTAGAGGGTCCTAAGAAACAGTGGAAATCAATTCAAAAGAGTTTGCTCATTTTATTGTGATTCATTTGACTCTAAAGTGACCTGGCTTAAAGCTTAAAGGAATGCAAAGGCAATTCAATATTCGAAAATATGAATTTAGATACTAATCGTTCTGGACTTGAAGATTAAAAACGGAGTATTCAGTGTTCAATAAAGATTGAAAATAATATTCATCGATTAGCAATCAATTTTCCTAAAAATCCCTTTTACATTCATTCTCGCTATGCCCTTTAATGTCCCTGCGATGAAGTAACCTATGTGTACAACTATTGGCTATCCAATGAGCAAAACACGTAAAATTAATTCAGAGGGTTGAGGGTCACTGATTAATTTGGTGACGTTATTTGGTACTTTACAGTAACTAACATATTTAGCAAGGCTTCAACTTTTCCCTTTTCATCATTAACACAATGATTACAGCTTTCGTAGGCATTTACATAGAAATACAAATGTTAATTAGTTAAACAGGTTAATAGGTGATTATATTATGTAAGCTAATTGTAATCCATTTGCTAACAGCAACAATATCTACTGACCATAATTGTAGCTGTTGCCATTGTTATTGTTGATTATGTTTAGCATTTTGAATTTACTTTCATTATAATCATATAAGCATACAAAAATTGTGTATTTAATTGTTCATTGAAAGCATAGCCAATGGAAGGTAAACTTACCCTTGACTTGATTTAGTTGATTGTTGAAAGGTTTGCTAATTTTACAAATCATCATCAAAAGCCACCAACAAAAAAATCATCCATAGTTGACCTTAATTGCTCAAAAATTCAAATAATGAACATAAAAGGTTATTAAAAGAAACTAGTTTCCATTCTCATGTGATTCCCCGGTGGATTACTTTATTAGGAATTAAACTGTCAATTTGTTATCAATGCTTAATAAGGTAAGGTTGATTGTGAATTCCACCATGATTTAGTCCATTAAAAGTCCAAGTTATTTACAATGAGTAAGTTATCAATAGGAAAGTTATTACTAATTAAAGGTGTAATCTGTTTTTCATGAGGGGTTAGATTACTTCAGTTTTAATTATGCTTATTAATAGCTCGAAAATTGAGATTTTTAATAACAAGAAGGTTAAATATGTTGATTGCTTATTAAATTACAAGTGAATTATGAGCATTCATTGACCTTTTCGTAATTCATTCACATGTATCTTTGCTTTCATTTTGTAACAATCTAATGGGACAAGTCCAATGAATGGACGCAAGTAATTTTGTTGTGAGTGAAAAGATTGTGATTACAATGATTACTAGAAACGATCAATGGTTAATCATGATAATATTAACATCAACAATAGTAATCACCAGTAACAATAATGATATCAAAATGAAAGTTGACCTTCAATATATTTTAAAAAATGGCTGGAAAAGGCATAAATTTGCGAGAAAAAAAGACTTATGATTAACTTTCATTGAAAGTCAAGGTTTCTGGGCGTTTTAGGCTTTGTATGTTGTTACTTCAGGAACCATTTTTTCTTGCTTAAAGTCTTATTTATGTTTTCTTAAAACATATATTAGTTAGTTAAATAATGATAATCATCATGTTGATGATAATAGTTGAACTTATGGGAAAGTGAAGATAGTGAAAAGGAGCCCAAAGAAAATTTGGTCGCCAAAAAAGTGTATCTTTTTCTCTTCCATTGCTTAACCAGTCAAGTTTCAATGACGCATGTTGAATATAACTTTACTATCATGAGGTTGATTGTTGTAGCCGAGCATCTAAGATGAGATGATATAATCAAGTAATGGACCTGGGAACTGTGGGTCTATAACCTTAATATACACCGATGATGGAGATGATGAGGAGGATGAAGATGGCCAAGATGGTGAAGATCAGGATGAGAAGATAATTGGGCTAGTTGATGCTGTGAGAGTAGCACATATTTTACTTTGAAACTCTTTGCTACAAATAAAGTTGAAACAAGACAGGTCAATGTGAAGAAGAGATGATGATTATGATGTTGATGATGATGATAATGATGAGGGCTTCATGATCAGGCACGCATCATCATCTCCACTGAAAAACCTGTTTTTTGCGAGGTCATTTTTACTCTAAATCTTACTTCATCTTTTTCAACCTCTTGATGATTTACAAAGACTTGGTCTTGCTAATTTAGGGTAAGCCTGTTTACAACAATTTCCTTTCAACTTAAACACATCATAATCACCATCATCTTCACCATTATACTTTACCTGATTAGGATCATTTTAATAGCCAGAAGGGGTTAAAATGTTGTAAGCTGTTGCTGCTGTTAGCTGCTGTAACTTTGTGAGGTAACCAGCTACTCTTTTTGTTTTCTTTGCGAGTTAACATTATTAATTTTCTTTAATTACATTGAGACACAATTACACTTCAATTAAAGTTAACAGGATCTGTAAATAATGTGCAACTGAATACAATAACCGGGAAAGGATAAAATAATATCTAACAGTGAATTAGGTACAATTTAACCTTAAGCAGTTGTGGTTATTAAAATATGGTCAATTTGAGTAATCACATGCAAAGTGAAATCTGAAATGTCTAAGAAATCAATGTATCGATAGCAATAATTGAACAAGATCAATACATCAAAGTTAAAGAGATTAAATTAATTGCAATTTCCGATTGTCTTGTCCAACTTACACCTAAAAATTCATGTATTGACTAATTAATCTTATTCACTAAGATGGCCTCAATGATTGAAGATCATACAAATTTACAAACATCTTCAGTGCAAACCATTAACAATCTTGATTGACTTTTCGTCTTCATTAACATCATACACTGTCAACTTATCGACATTAATTATACTTATCGGTTATACAATTAAAATTATCTGAGACACACACACACAAGTACAACTGAAACAATAAACATAAACAGACTTCATCTATTTTCAATGATAAATGAGCTCTTTTCAATCAAGAATAGCAAAGGTACGTGATAGGATAATATGAAAGAAAAGTCAACCCAAAATAAAGGTACATTCACATGAATTGTTGCCATTTTTATCACTATCATCACCATTCTGCTCATCAATTTGGCTTCTTCGTTCTTAACTCTGTACGTGTTATCATTTCCAGAAGAATGCTTTGAACAACATTTCTGTTTCAAGATCAACTGATAACTCAACAGTCATTTTTTATCTTCATCGTTCTTCTTATTATCTTCTTCCTACTCTTCATGATCACAATCATCTTGGCAATGTAAGAGTTGAAATTGAAAAGCCAATAAATACACTAGAAAGTCAATAATTGACAAAATGGTTTACAAGATAAGGTTTGTTGTTGCCCTTGCTTTTACATAGACTTGAAAAGTAAGAAATAAATAATCAAGTTGTTGGTTTTGTTGATGATTGTGTTGGTTATGAACATGATGCTGTTGATCATGCTGGTGATGGTGAATACAGAAAGGAAGATTACGTTGATGATGATATCTTGATTATAACAACTTTGTCATCTTTAGAAGCTTTAATGATCACATCAAGGTTGACTGATTTTTGAGTGATTTATGTACATTTCCAGTTTATGAACATATCTCTTATTTTTACTGTTTACTTATTGGTCTTCCTTTCTTGAGCAACAGAATCTATGGCAAAATTACATCAATAGTCACAATTGATAAAGATTGACAACTCAAATTGTAAGCACTAATCAACATTTACATAGTTTGAGTTACCAGTTTTAGCCAAGTCATTCTTCAGGCTATTTTCACTATTGTTTTAGTCTTTTTAGACAAATCTTTTATTCTGTGTAACTTATTGATTAATGAATTATTTTGGTAACATTTATGGTTTACAGTTAGCATTGACTAATGTTTACAATTGTGATAGCTATGCTTAAAGGTTGTATTGGACTAATCTACTGATTAGAAAGGTTTAATTTGATTTTGTTTGTTTCTTGCTCTCAATCCTTCAGTACAACATAGACGTATTGAATAGTTGACTATAAAGTAGACTCTAGCTAGGAAAATTATGTCAAGTGAAGTTAACTGTAAATGAGTGGTTTTCATTTTCATCATAATCATTAGATAAACAATATGTTATACAATCAAAGGTTTTACCTGAATAATCTGAATCAAGGTAAAGTGACAAAGTCAGATTGTGGTTAAATCTTTCAATGATTTGTTGAAAGCAAAAAATATACCAACAAGGTGTATAAGATTTACAATGAGAAACCAAATAATTGAAAAGATTCAAATTTTCACTTATATTCAATTGTTTCAATTAATTGCTATAATTAATTATTGGCAGAGGAGACAATTTATCGATAGGAATAATAACAAAGCTATAAATATAATATGGTTATAATAAAATAATATTATAAGAGGAGTGAGAAGAAAAACGTTCAAACAATTTAGTGATTAATCGAGATAGTGAATATTAGTAACACCCAACGGTGTTGTTAAAGGATATTGGGCAATTAAGTACATTATTGTCATTTCTGTACCCATGGATTTATCACCGTATTTGTATAATCATATTTTACATGATAATTATGAATATTAAGGTTAAAGAGGTGAAACTTGGTTTACCTTTTTTCCAATGTAAAGCTACTTATGGCAAGTTCAAGTATTGAGTTACTAATTCCATTGTTAATCTTTCTAATTTTCTCCATTCTTTTTGAGACATCATTAATTTCCAATCACCATTTGTGGATCAGTACATATCTGGCCTCCCAGAGTTATCTAAAAGTGATTAATGTCGGCGTTAATTTCAATCAACAGTAGAGATCAGCATCTACAAAATGATCATCTTTTTCATCTCTAGTAACTTCTTCCTTCCGTTCAAGTCAAGTTTCCGTTCAACATCATCCTTTGCAATTTTGGATACAATTTAATGATTGTAATGCCATCAAAAGCCGTTTCATTTTTAACAGGAAATACATAAAAGAGCATACAGATTATGAACAGTTGATAACAATTTGCACTTGTAAATGATAATTATTCTGGGAAATGGATTCTTATTCATTCAAGTTTATTTACATGATGCTATTTTGTTTCATCTTGCTGGTCATTTGGTAAAAGGTTAGCTGTTAAATTGGTCCAATTGTTGAAGTTATTTAATGATCAATAACCTTTTCCTTTACCACAAACAAATATACAAAGTTGTAAATTTAGCTAGCTTGAATAATTAACTTAATTCATTGATCCTTTCAAATTAATTTTACACTTGAGTCTAAAGAGTTATATGTATTGAGATTGCTTCATCTAAGTATGCAGATTGTGATCAAGATCAACACTCTTGGCAAGTCGTTAGTCTAAAAAAAGTGGCGAAAGTTGCAAGAACAGGTTGTTATTAAGACGACAGTAAAACCATCAATACAATTATCTTCATAATTTTAATATTATAAACAATTGTTGATAGTTGAGGTTAATATTTCGCTCTTTAAAATGGTTTTTGTTTACCAAAAACCATTCACGCTCTGATTAAAAGTAATCATTGACACCCAACCCCTTCAACTCCTCTTTTCACACCTTTAACATCTTTATCATTCACATCGTCTTCTTATGCTTTGCCATTGACATAATATTAATATTAATAATAGTAATAATAATAATGATAATCACAATCATCTTTAGTTTCAAAAATTCATTCAACACGTTCATGTTTCAGTCTGCTAAAAATTTACTTCTAATAATAGCTCATTCTAATAAGACACACTCCTTATTCATTAAATTTCAGTTTGATTGTGGATGCTTAGTTGACAAAAGTATGCGTTAATTATAATTAAATATGTCTGCTTAAATTGTATAATAAATATTTAGTTACAATTCAAGATTATAAACATTTTCTAATCAACTTTCTAGACACGATTCATTAAGCTTATATCAAGGTTAACCATAAAAGAGTTGATATTGAAATGATCTCCATGTTTCAAAAGTGCAAAAGATTAATAAATGAAAGATACTTTCATGTTTTAACTAAGAGAAATTTAGTTTATTTGGATAGTTGATAGGGTGAAGGCATATCCTACCAGCCTGTTGAGCTTGTAAGCTAATAGATTAATGTCAAAATACAAGAGAAATAGATCATTTAAGACAGTCTGTTTCACGCCTTTAGCCCGATAGACTGATAGGTATATGTGTGTGGAAAAAAAATGTGGAATTTAGGTTTCTTGGAATCAATTGGAATATAAGAGCTAAAAATGTTGATGGTGGTAGAAGAAATAAGGGCTAGAAAAATGGAATTGAAGGAATGTAAAGCGATTTGGCAACAGCTATGAAGCTTAGAAACATTTTCTGTGGACAATTGATGGTCCTGATTCATCATATTCTTGCTTGGAGATCCACATTTGTTGGAAGGTGGAAAGTGATGCTAAGATTGAACCTCCGATCCAGACGGAATATTTACGTTCAGGTGGGGCGATAATCTTAATCTTCATTGTGCTTGGAGCTAAAGCGGTGATTTCTTTTTGCATTCTGTCAGCGATACCTGTTAATGAAAATAAAACAAAAATTCGTTTTATAGATTGTGAATGATTTAACATGTAAATAGGAAAAAGAAATAAATCATGTTAAGCTGTAACATATACTTGATCAATAGTTAACAATCAAGTAATATGATACGACAAGATGTGACAAAGAAAACAGCGAGCATGTCAGTCGAAACCTAGTAGAACAAAACTATAAAATACATACCTGGATACATAGTAGTTCCTCCGGATAGAACAGTGTTAGCGTAAAGATCCTTACGAATATCAACATCACACTTCATGATTGAATTATAAGTGGTTTCGTGGATTCCAGAAGATTCCATACCAAGGAATGATGGTTGGAAGAGAGCTTCTGGGCATCGGAATCGTTCATTACCGATAGTAATTACTTGACCATCAGGGAGTTCATATGACTTTTCAATTGAAGATGAGCTGGCAGCTGTAGCCATTTCTTGCTCAAAGTCAAGAGCAACATAGCAAAGTTTTTCCTTAATGTCTCGAACAATTTCTCTTTCAGCAGTGGTAGTGAAAGAGTAACCTCTTTCAGTTAAGATCTTCATCAAATAATCAGTAAGATCTCTACCAGCCAAATCTAATCGAAGAATAGCATGGGGTAAAGCATAACCTTCATAAATTGGTACAGTGTGAGAAACACCATCACCAGAATCCAAAACAATACCGGTGGTACGACCGGAGGCGTACAAACTAAGAACAGCTTGGATTGCTACATACATAGCTGGAGTGTTGAAGGTTTCAAACATGATTTGGGTCATTTTTTCACGGTTAGCCTTTGGGTTAAGAGGGGCTTCGGTCAAAAGAACTGGATGTTCTTCAGGGGCAACTCTCAATTCATTGTAGAAGGTATGATGCCAAATTTTTTCCATGTCATCCCAATTGGTGACAATACCGTGTTCAATTGGATATTTAAGGGTAAGGATTCCTCTTTTTGATTGGGCTTCATCTCCAACATATGAATCCTTTTGGCCCATACCGACCATTACTCCTTGATGTCTTGGTCGCCCAACAATAGATGGGAATACAGCTCTAGGGGCATCATCACCGGCAAAACCGGCTTTACACATACCAGATCCATTATCAACAACAAGAGCGGCTACTTCGTCGTCACACATTTTGATTTAATTTTTTTATAAGTATTAACTAAATTGAATAGAAAACAAAAAATAATTTAAAAATATTGATCACAAATGAGAATTGAGGTGGATTATTTACTAAAAGGCAGTAAAATCTTTAGTTATGACAGGGCTTTAGAAATGTTAAACGGTTAAATATGAGAACAAATGGTGACTCTCTTAAACCAGACAACTAGTTTAGTACAGGGTCGTGCTAAAGTTTGTGCAAAGGGGAAGGCACCCCCTTTTAAGGCGCAGTAAGACTCATTTTGTGCGAGGTTTTCAGTTCACAATTGTCTTTTGATCTTTGCGCACTTCAAATCCTCCCCCCGAAACCAGAAACTTTTTTACTACCCTGTAGTGACTTTTAATAAGAGTATCCAACCAATGAGATCCCTGGTAACCATTCTTTTACCATAAAAGGAAATATTTTCACCCCTAACCACACCCATTTTGATTCAATGTTTCCCCCAAACTTCTTTCTCTCTTCCACTTCACCTTACTTGGTCTTTTCTTTTCTCCTGTCTATTTGTCTGTCTGACTGTTACTTTTGTCTCTCCCAACGTTGCTCTCCCTGTCTCTCTTCACTTGCCTTGTTTAAAAGTTATTACTCTTGAACTAATCAAGATTAAATTTGATCAAATTTTGTGAAATCATCTTCTAAAAACATTACCTATTTCGGGTAAGAATTGACACTTTGATTTCGTTTGCCCTCCCAGCCTTAATCAAAAGTTACTATTTAAACTAGTTGTCTGGTTTAAGAGAGTCACCATTTGTTCTCACATTTAACCGTTTAACATTTCAAACGCCTTGTCATAAATAGTTGTTTTACTGTCTCTTAGTAATCCACCTTTATCCTCATTTATTAAATTATTATTTTTTGTTTCCATTCTATTTAGTTAATTCTTATAAAAAAAATTAAATCAAAATGTGTGACGACGAAGTAGCCGCTCTTGTTGTTGATAATGGATCTGGTATGTGTAAAGCCGGTTTTGCCGGTGATGATGCCCCTAGAGCTGTATTCCCATCTATTGTTGGGCGACCAAGACATCAAGGAGTAATGGTCGGTATGGGCCAAAAGGATTCATATGTTGGAGATGAAGCCCAATCAAAAAGAGGAATCCTTACCCTTAAATATCCAATTGAACACGGTATTGTCACCAATTGGGATGACATGGAAAAAATTTGGCATCATACCTTCTACAATGAATTGAGAGTTGCCCCTGAAGAACATCCAGTTCTTTTGACCGAAGCCCCTCTTAACCCAAAGGCTAACCGTGAAAAAATGACCCAAATCATGTTTGAAACCTTCAACACTCCAGCTATGTATGTAGCAATCCAAGCTGTTCTTAGTTTGTACGCCTCCGGTCGTACCACCGGTATTGTTTTGGATTCTGGTGATGGTGTTTCTCACACTGTACCAATTTATGAAGGTTATGCTTTACCCCATGCTATTCTTCGATTAGATTTGGCTGGTAGAGATCTTACTGATTATTTGATGAAGATCTTAACTGAAAGAGGTTACTCTTTCACTACCACTGCTGAAAGAGAAATTGTTCGAGACATTAAGGAAAAACTTTGCTATGTTGCTCTTGACTTTGAGCAAGAAATGGCTACAGCTGCCAGCTCATCTTCAATTGAAAAGTCATATGAACTCCCTGATGGTCAAGTAATTACTATCGGTAATGAACGATTCCGATGCCCAGAAGCTCTCTTCCAACCATCATTCCTTGGTATGGAATCCTGTGGTATTCATGAAACCACTTATAATTCAATCATGAAGTGTGATGTTGATATTCGTAAGGATCTTTACGCTAACACTGTTCTATCCGGAGGAACTACTATGTATCCAGGTTTGTAATCCTCTTCAATCATCCTTTCAACCTTCTTCTCTAAGAAGGTCAAACCTTTCATTCATTTGAAAATTTTAGATTGCATCTGGATTTTCACTAGTTCTACAATTTTCGATGAATGGCTTCAAATTTAGTTGCAAACTTGATTAATTACGAATAATACTTAATGTCTCTTTTTTTCTTCTTACAGGCATTGCTGACAGAATGCAAAAAGAAATCACCGCTTTAGCTCCAAGCACCATGAAAATCAAAATAATTGCCCCACCTGAACGTAAATATTCCGTCTGGATCGGAGGTTCAATCTTAGCATCACTTTCCACCTTCCAACAAATGTGGATCTCCAAGCAAGAATATGATGAATCAGGACCATCAATTGTCCACAGAAAATGTTTCTAAGCTTCATAGCTGTTGCCAAACTCCCAATCATTCCTTCTTTTTTGATGAGGATACGTTAAACAAAATATCTTTAAATTTCATTCCTTTTCTAGTACTATCCATTCCGAGTTTTTCTGTTTTCTTTCAGTTAATCTTATATTTTTTCATCAGTTTAACTTGCAAGAATCTCAAACTTCTTGTACGTTTATTCCTCCCACATTTCTTTTCTTCCTCTACAATGAAAGAATTTTGTAACGCTTCTTCATGACATCTTTGAATATTTTATCTCCTCACCACTAGAGAAGGTCCAATTAATTGAAATAAAATTAATTGCTTCTTAGATAAAAAAACATTTCTAATTTCATTCAAAACCGCGAAATCAAAAACCGAATATAAATTAAATCTTCTATATTGTTAACCTTGATATGAGCTCAAATGAATCGTGTCTAGAAAGTTGATTAGAAAAAGTTTATAATAATAAATTGTTACCAAATAATTTATTATATAATCTATACAGACATTTGATTGTAATCAATGTCTAATTAATGACTATCCAATGATAGTACTCTTGACACTTTTACAATTAATGTTTGCTGTTCACTTACTTTTTAAAGTTCATTGGATGTAGATTGTTGACTTCGTGATTAGTTACTTTTATCAAACTGGGTTATTCAGTTTATCGAAGAAACTAAAGATATCCCCGATCCGGTAGACGAAATTTTTGACAAAAGAATGCTAGCTGAACGCATAACTAAAATTGTTAGAGTTTGCTAACAGGCACGGAAACAGCATCTGAAGAAATTATCAATGTTTGTGAAAGGAAAGAACATAAGAATGTCGACAAAGCCCACATTTTCATCAGCATTGGCCTCAGATTTTTGACAAAGAAAATTACGAAAGAGCTTTAAAGCTATTTAAACAAGGTAATTATCAATATTTTCAATCTGTGACTACTAACTTGTAGGTTCATTTAACTTTGTCTGCTTATCCTGTTTTAAATAAATGTCTAGAGCTTGCAATTTTGCCCTCAAACTCAAGATCTTACCATAACCATATCTTAACTAAACCCATGAAAAGTAGAAATATGTTTTCAATGATTTTAGCCCATCAATATCGAGTGAACCAAACAAGGGTCGTTTGCGTTACAGAGAAAGACAAGCAATGATAATGGACCGCTACTTCTTCAAGTGCGTCTGCCGTGCTAGTGCTTGTCGAATTTGAATTTAAATTAGTTTTCTCGAGCAATATTGAAAGTGCTTGTAGATTTTATTCGACACATTTATGCTCTGCTTGAGAAAATCTGAGAAACTTGCTGTGAAAAAATTCTATCTTCTTTTGTATTAATATTTTCTAGTGAATATTTTGGCGAAAAAATGATATTTTATGCGAAGTTGAGCAAATGATGGCAATTAGTGAAAGTTTTGATTTTGAAAAGTTTACCACCAACGATAATAATGACAAATGAGGTATCAAAATACTTGATGACACTTTGCCTATTGATTCGAAGAAAAGTCAACATTACTTAACGCATACTTTTGTCAACTAAGCGTCCACAATCAAGTTGAAATTTAATGAATAAGGAGTGTGTCTCGATCTATTATTAGAAGTAAATTTTTTAGCAGACTGAAACATGAACGTGTTGAATGAATTTTTGAAACTAAAGATGATTATGATTATTATTATTAATATTAATATTAAGTCAATGGCAAAACATAAGAAGATGATGTGAAGGATAAAGATGTTAAAGGTGTGAAAAGAGGAGTTGAAGGGGTTGAGTGTCAATGATTATTTTTAATCAGAGCGTGAATGGTTTTTGGTAAACAAAAACCATTTTAAAGAGCGAAATATTAACCTCAACAATTGTTTATCTTACTAATAACAGCTATAATTATAATTATAATCATCAAAAATAATTAAAGTAATCTTTGTCTCAACTTTCTTTCACTAATTCATCTTTTCAGGTTGACTTCACGACGACAGAACGATTAGTGAATTGGCCATGTTTAGTGAGTTGAAAAATTTAATCATCTTCTAAGCTTAATTTTTGTATTAATCATTATTTACCTAATCTTGATTACAATTTACATACTTGACTGATACTTTATAATCATCCTTCAAAGCTTCAAGTTCAAGAGTAAATTTCAATGGACCAATAGATTAGGCTAAATTTTAGTTTAATTTTCATTACTTTTGTTTCTTTTCTATATTTAGATTTGATTAACCGTAGATTCGTAAGGATTATCGATCAAAATTGACCATTAATTTTGATTTACTATACCGAAGATTAACAAATTGGAAAACAAAGGATGAGAAAAATTGACGCCATATTGAGGCACTATTGGATATACAAAATCTGGTTGAATCTTGTTAACAGAGCTTATTAATGACAACTCAGCTGAATATTTGATTGTCTCGGTGTTAATTATCACGATAATTGTTGGGATTTCCTGTCAAATGAATCAAAAATGTTACTTTATTCAGGAAAAAGGCTTTTGAATGAAAGCTTGTGAAAGGAAATACGATTATCTCAATTTTTTTTGCAATTTCAAAGGGAAACCAAACACGAAATGAACCTGTACACTTAATATGGTTAAACGTGGGCAATCGAGTTGATAAATATTACAAATTAACTAGCTATTAAGCATATCAATCCTGTTGATTAATCATTCAGTAATTAAATGTAACAATCAATGGGTCACATGAAGATGAGGCATTGAAGTAGCTTCAATTTTCTGTAAATTTGGTTACAGGATTCTGGTTAATTTTTCAGTCCATCATCTTTCCATTACTTTAGGCGTAACTCACAGTGTTTAATCATTGTTTCAAAATTTTAATATTCATATTTGATTAAACACACAATTTATTCACACCCTTATACAGTTGTAGCATATTTACCAATATTACTGTTATACTTATCATAACCAAATTGCTGTTTCATCTAACTCTTTCCATATACCTTTTAAACGGCTCAATTTACTCAATTTATTGCTTGTAATCAACTAATTTTTTTGACCATATCATATAAAATACGCTTCATCCGGTTCAAAAGACAACATAGTATAATAAACATCAATGTGTTTTTTGAGTACCTCAATCATCATAAGATTTCTGGGTGTAACTCTTGCAAGGTTAGATATTACTCATGTTAATCTTATTTTCAATCAGTATGGTTAACATGATTTCTTCATTATCTTTGGCAATTTATGATTTCAATATAAAACTACTGTTATCCAGTTTCAATAACTACTATAATTATGCGAGTTTAAATTGTTTGCTTCCCATTTATCGAGGTAAATGTAATAATTTCAAAATAATCTTTACCAAAGAAAGAATCCTTTACATGGAGCTTTCAGTAGACTAAATTTCTAATGATGGCAATTTATCCAATTAGTCAATGATTATTGACAATCTAAAGTTACCTGAATTGATTCCCATTCTTACAATTCAAGTAGCAATAAATCTGTTTAATCGCAGTTTAATTTTACAAGTGATGTTACCAGTTATTTCAAATTTACAGAAAAGATGTTTTTGCTCATTCAAGTGACTGATTAAACAGCAATTGGCAACCCCATGATTTCACTCTATCAGTGCAATAATAATCGCTAGCCAAATGATCTCAATTAGGTGAGTAATCTCCATTGAAACCAGGGAATCAATATCTCACAACCATAAATAGATTAACTCAAATTTTTGGTAAGGGTTACAACCAAACAGAGTAATGTTTTGTTCAATTTTCATCTATTGGTCAAAGTGGCAAGTAGTAAAGGTCAAATGAAGACATCTAAGGTTAAATAAAAGATCAAATAGTCTTATTTGGTAATAGATGAAATCGTTACAGTTTTTAAATTTAAGGCAAATTTGAAGCAATTTAAATCTTAAGATAGGTTCATTGATCTATGGACACGTTACATAAACATCTTTATTGATAAAACTGAAAAACAGTGACTTTCCTTACTAATAGAGCTCGCCACTGGATCTCGACTCAAACATTGTTAAATTATTGAAGAGATTTTTTGTCTTTATATTACATCTAAATTACATTTTATTTTGCTTTTAATCTACCTTTGAGCAATCTGGTCAAAATCAAACACAAAAAAAATCAAAACACTAACCTAAGTCGAAGCAACGCGGATAAAATGACTAATAAAGACACTTACAAATGGTCTTGTAAATCCGTTTTGTTCAAACGTTCACATCAAATGTAGATAACGTATATTTATTAGCATATTTTCTGTATTTACCTGCTCTTTGACGGTCGATGTAGCACCTAGGAGTATCTTTTAAATCCAGTCTACTTACCAAGTAATACTCATTGATCCATTGGTAAGCCCATATCCCTGATCTTGTTGGTGTTTATGAGTCAAAATAGCGAACGACAAAACAGCAAATCGGTTTTTGTAGTCAATACTAATATATTAAAAGGATGAATACAAAATCGGTTTAAACCAAAGGAGTATTTATATGTTTGTTTAATTTCTTTGGTGTTAAAAACTTATTAAGATTAGCAAAACTGTTAATCTTACCGGATATAAAAGTGCTCTAAAATGCTTAACCAATTAATGAGAAAAACAAAATTAAATATTATCTAATCAAGTCATTCATGGAAGGTTAATAATTGAAGTCTCAATTTCTCAATGGTTTAAACCTAGTTAAGCAAATACTTGTTAAATCATGAGCTATCATGAAAAACTTCTGAATTACACCAAGGACACAAATTTGAGTTCAGTATAAATTAGAAACGAAACAATTTCACCTCAAATCAAGAAAAAAGACGATCCATTCGACTATCCGTTTCAATCCTGTAATTAGTTGAAAGATAAATAAACTTTCGTTTCAATGGATAAAAGGTCATTTTAAATAGTTGCTATTAAATGATGCTTTTAAAACGAGAAAAATTATTCGACAAAATTTCTTTAATTATGATGTAAATACATGATTATTGAGTGAAAAATAACTTTAATCAACAATATTTGGAAACCTCAA